>CAWUFW010009349.1:0-600000 GCA_963921515.1 Calotriton arnoldi
GGGCTGGTGTTTCACGGTTTAGGGCAGTGCAGTGGTGTTCGGGCAGTGTAGGGTGTTGTGCTAGGGCTGGTGTTTCAGGGTTCAGGGCAGTGCAGTGGTGTTCAGGCAGTATAGGGGGTCGTGCTGGAGGCTGGCGTTACACAGTTTAGGGCAGTGCAGTGGTGTTCGGGCAGTGTAGGGGGTCGTGCTGGGGCTGGTGTTTCAGGGTTTAGGGCAGTGCAGTGGTTTTCAGGCAGTGTAGGGGGTCGTGCTGGGGCTGGTGTTTCAGGGTTTAGGGCAGTGCAGTGGTGCTCGGGCAGTGTAGGGGTCGTGCTGTGGGTGATGTTTCAGGGTTTAGGGTAGTGCAGTGGTGTTCGGGCAGTGTAGGTGGTCATGCAGGGGCTGGTGTTTCACGGTTTAGGGCAGTGCAGTGGTGTTCGGGCAGTGTAGGGTGTCGTGCTGGGGCTGGTGTTTCAGGGTTTTGGGCAGAGCAGTGGTGTTCGGGCAGTGTAGGGGGTCATGCTGAGGGTAGTGTTTCAGGGTTTAGGTCAGTGGTTTTCGGGCAGTGTAGGGGGTCGTGCTGGGGGTGGTGTTTCAGGGTTTAGGCAGTGCAGTGGTTTTCAGGCAGTGTAGGGGGTCGTGCTGGGGGTGATGTTTCAGGGTTTAGGGCAGTGCAGTGGTGTTCGGGCAGTGTAGGGGGTCTTGCTGGGGGTAGTGTTTCAGGGTTTAGGGTAGTGCAGTGGTGTTCGGGCAGTGTAGGGGGTCATGCTGGGGGTGGTGTTTCAGGGTTTAGGGCAGTGTAGTGGTGTTTGGGCAGTGTAGGGGGTCGTGCTGGGGGTAGTGTTTCAGGGTTTAGGGCGGTGCAGTGGTGTTTGTGCAGTGTAGGGGTCGTGCTGGGGGTGGTGTTTCAGGGTTTAGGGCAGTGCAGTAGTGTTCGGGCAGTGTAGGGGGTCGTGCAGGGGGTGGTATTTCAGGGTTTAGGGCAGTGCAGTGGTGTTCTGGGCAGTGTAGGGGGTCATGCTGGGGGTGGGGTTTCAGGGTTTAGGGCAGTGCAGTGGTGTTCGGGCAGTGTAGTGGGTCGTGCTGGGGGTGGTGTTTCAGGGTTTAGGGCAGTGCAGTGGTGTTCGGGCAGTGTAGGGGTCGTGCTGGGGCTGGTGTTTCAGGGTTTAGGGCAGTGCAGTTGTGTTCGGGCAGTGTAGGGGGTCTTGCTGGGGGTGGTGTTTCAGGGTTTAGGGCAGTGGTGTTCGGGCAGTGTAGGGGGTCTTGCTGGGGGTGATGTTTCAGGGTTTAGGGCAGTGCAGTGGTGTTCGGGCAGTGTAGGGGGTCTTGCTGGGGGTAGTGTTTCAGGCTTTAGGGCAGTGCAATGGTGTTCGTGCAGTATAGGGGGTCGTGCTGGGGATGGTGTTTCTGGGTTTAGGGCAGTGCAGTAGTGTTCGTGCAGTGTAGGGGGTTGTGCAGGGGGTGGTGTTTCAGGGTTTAGGGCAGTGCAGTGGTGTTCGGGCAGTGTAGGGGTTGCGCTGTGGGTGGTGTTTCAGGGTTTAGGGCAGTGCAGTGGTGTTCGGGCAGTGTAGGTGGTCATGCACGGGGTGGTGTTTCAGGGTTTAAGGCAGTGCAGTGGTGTTCGGGCAGTGTAGGGTGTTGTGCTAGGGCTGGTGTTTCAGGGTTCAGGGCAGTGCAGTGGTGTTCAGGCAGTGTAGGGGGTCGTGCTGAGGCTGGTGTTTCACAGTTTAGGGCAGTGCAGTGGTGTTCGGGCAGTGTAGGGGGTCGTGCTGGGGCTGGTGTTTCAGGGTTTAGGGCAGTGCAGTGGTGTTCGGGCAGTGTAGGCGGTCGTGCTGGGGCTGGTGTTTCAGGGTTTAGGGCAGTGCAGTGGTTTTCAGGCAGTGTAGGGGGTCGTGCTGGGGCTGGTGTTTCAGGGTTTAGGGCAGTGCAGTGGTGCTCGGGCAGTGTAGGGGTCGTGCTGGGGGTGATGTTTCAGGGTTTAGGGTAGTGCAGTGGTGTTCGGGCAGTGTAGGGGGTCATGCAGGGGCTGGTGTTTCAAGGTTTAGGGCAGTGCAGTGGTGTTCGGCCAGTGTAGGGGGTCGTGCTGGGGCTGGTGTTTCAGGGTTTTGGGCAAGGCAGTGGTGTTCGGGCAGTGTAGGGGGTCATGCTGAGGGTAGTGTTTCAGGGTTTAGGGCAGTGCAGTGGTGTTCAGGCAGTGTAGGGGGTCATGCTGGGGGTGGTGTTTCAGGGTTTAGGTCAGTGGTTTTCGGGCAGTGTAGGGGTCTTGCTGGGGGTGATGTTTCAGGGTTTAGGGCAGTGCAGTGGTGTTCGGGCAGTGTAGGGGGTCTTGCTGGGGGTAGTGTTTCAGGGTTTAGGGCAGGGCAGTGGTGTTCGGGCAGTGTAGGGGGTCATGCTGGGGGTGGTGTTTCAGGGTTTAGGGCAGTGTAGTGGTGTTCGGGCAGTGTAGGGGGTCGTGAAGGGGGTGGTGTTTCAGGGTTTAGGGCAGTGCAGTGGTGTTCGGGCAGTGTAGGGGGTCGTGCTAGGGGTGGTGTTTCAGGGTTTAGGGCAGTGCAGTGGTGTTCGGGCAGTATAGGGGGTCATGCAGGGGCTGGTGTTTCAGGGTTTAGGGCAGTGCAGTGGTGTTCGGGCAGTGTAGGTGGTCGTGCTGGGGGTAGTGTTTTAGGGTTTAGGGTAGTGCAGTGGTGCTTGTGTAGTGTAGGGGGTCGTGCTGGGGGTAGTGTTTTAGGGTTTAGGGTAGTGCAGTGGTGTTTGTGTAGTGTAGGGGTCATGTTTTAGGGTAGTGCAGTGGTGTTTGGGTAGTGTAGGGGGTCATGCTGTGGGTAGTGTTTTAGGATTTAGGTTAGTGCAGTGGTGTTTGGGTAGTGTAGGGGTCGTGCTGGGGGTAGTGTTTTAGGGTTTAGGGTAGTGCAGTGGTGTTTGTGTAGTGTAGGGGGTCGTGCTGGGGGTAGTGTTTTAGGGTTTAGGGTAGTGCAGTGGTGCTTGTGTAGTGTAGGGGGTCGTGCTGGGGGTAGTGTTTTAGGGTTTAGGGTAGTGCAGTGGTGTTTGTGTAGTGTAGGGGGTCATGTTTTAGGGTAGTGCAGTGGTGTTTGGGTAGTGTAGGAGGTCGTGCTGGTGGTAGTGTTTTAGGATTTAGGTTAGTGCAGTGGTGTTTGGGTAGTGTACGGGGTCGTGCTGGGGGTAGTGTTTAGGGGTTTAGGATAGTGCAGTGGTGCTTGTGTAGTATAGGGGTCGTGCTGGGGGTAGTGTTTTAGGGTTTAAGGTAGTGCAGTGGTGTTTTTGTAGTGTAGGGGGTCATGTTTTAAGATGCAATGCTCCAATACCTGACCAGTCTGCACTACATAAAACTGCAAAAAAACTAAAAATAAAAAGTGTTTTGCACACTTTTGTCATTGGGCTATATGTGGGCTACATCTGGGTAATATTTGTGCTACATTTGGGCTCTTTTTTCACTGGTGGCCATCTTGGAAGACTTCTTTGTTATGAAGTTTCCTAATTTCTTCATTTACTGCAGTCTCCTCAGTAGGAAATGCTTTCAGTTTTTTACTTTGATTCCATCAAGAAGGCATTCAGATGTGTCTCACATCTGCCATAAATTCAGAATGTTAGCACTCTAGTTGCTCATTAGATCACTGGAGTAAAGCTACTGCTCACCAGGGAGTTAACTGGTAGTCTGCTGCTGGTATTGAAAGTTATTGTTTCAGTCTGCATGTCAGAATTTTCTAATGAAATAGAAGAGGATTTGAGATCTCACTTAAAACATGCCCTAATTTTTCTTTCTGCAGCACTAACCATAATTTCTATTTAAAAAAGAACCCCTCATTTTGTTCCTTTTTAAATTAAATGTTTTAAGTGTTACCGGTTTATTCCAATCAAGATGGCTTCAGGTGTGCCATACTTTTGTCATAAGTAAGGCTGTTAGCGCTCTAGTTGTTCTTTAGAACACTCTGGGAAGCTGCAGTAGAACACAAAGGCATCAACTGGCAGGCTGCTCCTGTTGAAATATAACAGGAAGATATTTGAGATCACACTTGAAATATGTCCTAATTTTTCTTTCTACAGCACTAACCATAATTTCTATGACAAAATGAACCCCATCATTTTGTTCCTTTTTAAATTAAATGTTTTAAGTGTTACCAGTTTATTCCAATCAAGATGGCTTCAGGTGTGCCATACATTTGTCATAAGTAAGGCTGTTAGCACTCTAGTTGTTCTTTAGAACACTCTGGGAAGCTGCAGTAGAACACAAAGGCATCAACTGGCAGGCTGCTCCTGTTGAAATATAACAGGAAGATATTTGAGATCACACTTGAAACATGTCCTAATTTTTCTTTCTACAGCACTAACCATAATTTCTATGACAAAATGAACCCCATCATTTTGTTCCTTTTTAAATTAAATTGTTTAAGTGTTACCAGTTTATTCCAATCAAGATGGCTTCAGGTGTGCCATACTTTTGTCATAAGTAAGGCTGTTAGCACTCTAGTTGTTCTTTAGAACACTCTGGGAAGCTGCAGTAGAACACAAAGGCATCAACTGACAGGCTGCTCCTGTTGAAATATAACAGGAAGATATTTGAGATCACAATTGAAATATGTCCTAATTTTTCTTTCTACAGCACTAACCATAATTTCTATGACAAAATGAACCCCATCATTTTGTTCCTTTTTAAATTAAATGTTTTAAGTGTTACCAGTTTATTCCAATCAAGATGGCTTCAGGTGTGCCATACTTTTGTCATAAGTAAGGCTGTTAGCACTCTAGTTGTTCTTTAGAACACTCTGGGAAGCTGCAGTAGAACACAAAGGCATCAACTGGCAGGCTGCTCCTGTTGAAATATAACAGGAAGATATTTGAGATCACACTTGAAACATGTCCTAATTTTTCTTTCTACAGCACTAACCATAATTTCTATGACAAAATGAACCCCATCATTTTGTTCCTTTTTAAATTAAATTGTTTAAGTGTTACCAGTTTATTCCAATCAAGATGGCTTCAGGTGTGCCATACTTTTGTCATAAGTAAGGCTGTTAGCACTCTAGTTGTTCTTTAGAACACTCTGGGAAGCTGCAGTAGAACACAAAGGAATCAACTGACAGTCTCTGCCCTTGTTGGATGTACATGTTTTACTGAGAATGTCAGACTTCATTCTCACATGAGTGAGAAAGATAATGTGAATTTACAGAAAATATGCTCTCATTTTAGCTTCTGGAGCACCTTCCAAACCTCCATGGGACAAGCATAAGAAAATAGTGTTCTCTCAAACATGATTCATGATATCCCAGCAGAAGGTTTTTCACATGGTAAAATCACCTTAGAATACACCACAATTCCTAAAATTAGTATGGTACCATCAACAAATAAATTCTAATGTAACTAAAGCCTGTTATCACCCTTTATAGTTCTCCTTTTGGTGACCCTCAAAATCTTCTATTCACTACAATGCATTTCAATGAGGTACTATCATTTATATTGGTCCCAAGATGGCTGCCAGAAATTCCAGGATGAAGTGCTGACAGCCAATCAGATCTCACGATGACATGTGTGGTTAGGCTCCGCCCAGATATATATGTGACTTTACTTTTGATTTTCTCAGGAACTACTGAACGGATTTACACCATTTAAGCAAAAGGCACGACACTGAACCAAGGGCTACCTCTTTGCCAAATTTGGTGTAATTCCGTTCAGCAGTTCGGGCTGTCGCTGCGACTAAAGGTTCCTATGGAAAAATGAATGGGGAAAACACGTTTTGGGACCCCCCTTTTTCTCGGCCCCCGCTTGACGTATCACCCCGAGACTTTCAGGATAGGAGCGGACCGGAGCGCCCCAACAAGTTGGAAACTTTCGCGAAGATTCGTCAACCGGCGCCAACGTTATTTCAAATAGAATGTCGCGGATTTCCTATGGATAATAGGTTTTAACTATAACTATCTACTGGCGACCGCCAGTAGATAATATATATATATATTCACTGAAAAACCCATAGATTTCAGGGACGTTATAGTTAGAAATTAGCATTTAAAAAACCGTAGAAATTCACTGAAAAAACCATAGGGATCAGGGACGTTATAGTTAGTTGGACATTTCACTCGTACAAAACCAGAGAAATTTGGCCGTTATAGTTAGTTGAGCTAACTGTAACTTACGCCCCCGCAATGCACTGCTGATGACGTCACATATTACATCACTCATGACATGGTCAGTGACATCACTGATGACATCACTGATGACATCACTGATGACATCTCAAATGACATCACTGATGACATCATCCAGTGACTGTGTGTTTCTGTAAAGTTTAAATATGTTTAATATATATATATGCCAAGGTGTATTAAAGTATGAGTGGGTGTATGAGTGTCTGAATAGATGATTTAGTAGGTGGGTGACTGACTGTATAAGTGAGTGATTAAACGTGTGTTACTGAATGCATGGGTTAGTGAGTAAACTGTGCAAATGTCTGTATCAGTCTGTCAGTTGGTGTGTAAGCGGCTGCATGGGTTGGTGAGTAGCTACATGAGTGTCTATATGG
Organism: Calotriton arnoldi; assembly: GCA_963921515.1. Classification (NCBI taxonomy): domain Eukaryota; kingdom Metazoa; phylum Chordata; class Amphibia; order Caudata; family Salamandridae; genus Calotriton; species Calotriton arnoldi. The sequence continues at coordinate 6,509 of CAWUFW010009349.1, forward strand.
GTTATTGATTGGTTGTCTGAGTATCTGTATGGGTGCCTGAGTGTCTGTGTGGGTGAGTGGGGGTGTGACTCTGTGCATAGATGTGTGAGTGGGTAATTCACTGGGTGTATGGGTTCAAAAGTACATCTGTGAAGGGCTGTATGGTTGGGTGAGTGTGTGTGTATGGGTGAGTTGGAGAGTGAATGGATGTCTCAGTGGTACATGTGTGAGTAACTACATATGTGAAAGGCAGTATATGTGAGTGTTGGAGTATATAAATCACTATATGTGAGAGTGAGTGATTGTGAGAGTGGCTGTATGGATGAGTGTGTGCTTGTATCAGTGATTGTATAAGAGAGTAAGTATGTGTTAGTATCTGTAGCAATAAGTGAGGTGGTGTGTGTATAACTGTATACATGAGTAAATGGGAGTGTGAATGAATCTTTGCATGATTGACTAGGTGTGTGAGTAACTCTATGGATGAGTGGCGATGTGTGAGTGTCTGTATAGGTGTATGAGTGCAAATGATAGTGCTGTATTGATAAGAGACTGCATGTATGAGTGACTGTATGGGTGAATGAGTGGATGTGTGTGTAGACCTAGGAATCAGTGAGTGGGTATGTAGTAACTGGTATTGGTGTGTCTATGGTTTCGTAAATGGTAGTCTGTATTTTAGAGTGGGTGTATCAAAGGTTATATTAGGGTGTGAGGAGGTGCATCAGATTATCACGTGGCTGATGTCATCAGTGATGTCATTTGAGATGTCATCAGTGATGTCATCAGTGATGTCACTGACCATGTCATGAGTGATGTAATATGTGACATCATCAGCAGTGCATTGCGGGGTGCGAGTTATAGTTAGCTCAAATAACTATAATGGCCGAATTTCTCTGGTGTTGTACGAGTGAAATGTCCAACTAACTATAACATCCCTGAAACCTATGGTTTTTTCATGAATTTCTAAGGTTTTTTAAATGCTAATTTCTAACTATAACGTCCCTGAAACCTATGGTTTTTTCAGTGAATTTCTACAGTTTTTTAAATGCTAATTTCTAACTATAACGTCCCTGAAACCTATGGTTTTTTCAGTGAATTTCAAAGGTTTTTTAAATGCTAATTACTAACTATTACGTCCCTGAAACCTATGGTTTTTTCGATTAATTTCTAAGGTTTTTTAAATGCTAATTTATAACTATAACGTAGTAGTCGTGTTTGCAGAGTGGTGGAGAAAGGAGGCTGAGCCTCTAACCAGCGCTCAGGAATTCTTCTGCGTAGGACTTACAGGAGGTACCAGGAGGGCTTCTTGGCCCCCAAAGTCCCTCAGGAGTAAAGTGGACTTCATCCTTCAACCAGTAGTGTGCCAGGAGGCGCGTTTGCAGAATGGTGGAGAAAGGGGGAGTGGCCTCAGAAGACGTCTTAGCAATCCCACTGTGTGGGACTTACTGGAGCTAACAAGAGGGGTAGTTGGCCCCCAAGGACATCCTTGGGGGCCAACTACCCTTCCTATTACCTCCAGTAAGTCCTACACAGCAGAATTGCTAAGTTCTCATAGCAGGCAACGGCCCCTTTGCCCACCACTCTGCAAACGCGCTCCCTGGCGCGCTCTTGGATGGGCATTGAAGTCACCTTCGCTGCTGGGGGTCCTTTGGGGCCAACTAGCCTACCTCTTACCTCCAGTAAGCCCCACACGTGGGATTGCTGGGAGGTGGACACAGGCCTCACCCCCTTTCTCCACCACTCTGCAAACGCGCCCCCTGGTGCATTCTAAGTTGTGGAATTAAGTCCCCTTGCCTCCTGAGGGTCCCTGGGGGCCAACTAGCCCACCAGGTACCTCCAGTAAGCCCCACACAGCTGGATTGCTGATAGTGGTCCGAGGCCACGGACACTTTTTACATCACTCTGCAAACACGCCACCTGGCGCACTGCTGCTCGGAGCATGAAGTCCACTTGTGTCCTGAGGTCCTCAGGACACAAGAGGACCTCATCGCCCCACCAGCAGTGCGCCAAGAGGCGCGTTTGCAGAGTGGTGTAAAAAGGGGCGTGGCCTCGGACCACCTCTCTGCAATCCAGCTGTGTGGCGCTTACTGGAGGTACCTGATGGGCTAGTTGGCCCCCGGGGACCCTCAGTATTCAAGGGGACTTAATTCCCCAACTTAGAACGCGCCAGGGGGCGCGTTTGCAGAGTGCTGCAGGGAGAGGGCGGGGCATCCGGCGAGTTGCCGGTTTCTTTTTAAAAAATTTCTTATTTTATGGGAGGGGGGCCACGCGGCCCCCCCTCCTCAGGCCAATTATGGCCCCGGGACCCCATCCCCCGGGGCCGGCCTTTCCGGCCTTTGCGTTTTTTAATTTTTTTAATTTTTTTCATTACAGGGGGGGGCGCGTGGCCCCCCTCCCGGGCCACTTCTGGCCCCGGGGACCCCATCCCCCGGGGCCTGGCCTCACCATTGGGGACCGTGGGGGGAACCCCAATGCCCCCACGGTCCCAGCCAGCACCCCGCCTCCTGCGGGAGCCGGCATTGCTTTTGCACAAGGGGTGCTGCTGACATGCTGCTCCCCTTGTGCAAAAGCAATCTGCTTTGGTTTTTGGCATCCAAAAACCAAAGCAAAGTTTGCTATGACAGGGCGGGAGCCGTGCTCCCGCCCTGCCATAGCAAACAGCAATGTCCCGGGGGTGGGTAATTACGGATGTAAAGCCACTTTCAGAGATGCAATAAAGTAATGGTTTTACCTACCTGCTGTCGAGTGTGCTCTCACTGCAGAGCGATTTGTTTTACAAAATTATCTCGACGGTTTCGGTAGTGGAGGGCGCACCACCTGGAAAATGAGGATGGAGCCGATGGAGAGGGGGCTGCTGGAGAAGGAATTTTCCGAGTCCGTGGCACAGCAGAGTGCGAATTATTGAAAGTGAGGTTTTCATGCCAGGGCCCACTGGAGGGCCTTAATATCACTGTGAACTGTGCAATGAATCACTGTGACCTTTAAACTGAGATGGCATATTGCGGGACCCACTGGGGGTAAGAAATAAACTACATGTCCCAAAATGCATTGAAGCTACTAAGCAAGAGAGGCACACTGAAGGCCTTATAAGTAATTGAATACACGTGGGACAGTCTTACCGCAAAGCCTTCACACCCAGAAGAAGAAGCGCACAGCTTTGAAACGCGTTGGTGGAGAGGTTTTAATTACGGATGTAAAGCCACTTTCAGAGATGCAATAAAGTAATGGTTTTACGTACCTGCTGTCGAGTGCGCTCTCACTGCAGAGCGATTTGTTTTACAAAATTATCACGACGGTTTCGGTCGTGGAGGGCGCACCACCTGGAAAATGAGGATGGAGCCGCTGGAGAGGGGGCCGCTGGAGAAGGAATTTTCCGAGTCCATGGCACAGCAGAGTGCGAATTATTGAAAGTGAGGTTTTCATGCTGGGGCCCACTGGAGGGCCTTAATATCACTGTGAACTATGCAATGAATCACCGTGACCTTTAAACTGAGATGGCATATTGCGGGACCCACTGGGGGTAAGAAATAAACTACATGTCCCAAAATGCATTGAAGCTACTAAGCAAGAGAGGCACACTGAAGGCCTTATAAGTAATTGAATACATGTGGGACAGTCTTACCGCAAAGCCTTCACACCCAGAAGAAGAAGCGCACAGCTTTGAAACGCGTTGGTGGAGAGGTTTTAATTACGGATGTAAAGCCACTTTCAGAGATGCAATAAAGTAATGGTTTTACCTACCTGCTGTCGAGTGCGCTCTCACTGCAGAGCGATTTGTTTTACAAAATTATCACGACCGTTTCGGTCGTGGAGGGCGCACCACCTGGAAAATGAGGATGGAGCCGATGGAGAGGGGGCCGCTGGAGAAGGAATTTTCCGAGTCCGTGGCACAGCAGAGTGCGAATTATTGAAAGTGAGGTTTTCATGCCGGGGCCCACTGGAGGGCCTTAATATCACTGTGAACTATGCAATGAATCACCGTGACCTTTAAACTGAGATGGCATATTGCGGGACCCACTGGGGGTAAGAAATAAACTACATGTCCCAAAATGCATTGAAGCTACTAAGCAAGAGAGGCACACTGAAGGCCTTATAAGTAATTGAATACACGCAGGACAGTCTTACCGCAAAGCCTTCACACCCAGAAGAAGAAGCGCACAGCTTTGAAACGCGTTGGTGGAGAAGTTTTAATTACGGATGTAAAGCCACTTTCAGAGATGCAATAAAGTAATGGTTTTACCTACCTGCTGTCGAGTGCGCTCTCACTGCAGAGCAATTTGTTTTACAAAATTTTCGCGACGGTTTCGGTCGTGGAGGGCGCACCACCTGGAAAATGAGGATGGAGCCGCAGGAGAGGGGGCCGCTGGAGAAGGAATTTTCCGAGTCCGTGGCACAGCAGAGTGCGAATTATTGAAAGTGAGGTTTTCATGCCGGGGCCCACTGGAGGGCCTTAATATCACTGTGAACTATGCAATGAATCACCATGACCTTTAAACTGAGATGGCATATTGCGGGACCCACTGGGGGTAAGAAATAAACTACATGTCCCAAAATGAATTGAAGCTACTAAGCAAGAGAGGCACACTGAAGGCCTTATAAGTAATTGAATACACGTGGGACAGTCTTACCGCAAAGCCTTCACACCCAGAAGAAGAAGCGCACAGCTTTGAAACGCGTTGGTGGAGAGGTTTTAATTACGGATGTAAAGCCACTTTCAGAGATGCAATAAAGTAATGGTTTTACCTACCTGCTGTCGAGTGCGCTCTCACTGCAGAGCGATTTGTTTTACAAATATATATATATATATATTATCTACTGGCGGTCGCCAGTAGATAGTTATAGTTACAACCTATTATCCATAGGAAATCCGCGACATTCTATTTGCAATAACGTTGGCGTCGGTTGACGAATCTTCGCAAAGCTTCCAACTTGTTGGGGCGCTCCGGTCCGCTCCTACCCTGAAAGTCTCGGGGTGATACGTCAAGTGGGGGCCGAGAAAAAGGGGGTCCCAAAACGCGTTTTCCCCATTCATTTTTCCATAGGAACCTTTAGTCGCAGCTACAGCTCGAACTGCTGAACGGAATTACCCCAAATTTGGCAAAGAGGTAGCCCTTGGTTCAGACTGGTGCCTTTTGCTAAAATGGTGTAAATCCGTTCAGTAGTTCCTGAGAAATTCACAATTAAAATCACATATATATTCTATGGGCGCGTCGGATCCGCGTACCCTCCCGATCACGAGCTGCATGCTAATTGGCTGTCAACACTCCAAATCAAGAAGTGTTGGCAGCCATTTTGTCCCTCGGTAGAACCGAGGGACAGAAACAAGTGCGCAAAGCGCAAAGGGGGCAGGGTAGAAACACCCTGACCCCTAGGTCTGCTCAGGGGTCCCACAAGGACCCCTGGGCAGAAAAGATTTTTTTTTAAATCGGCGGGATGCGCTTAGGGTGCGCGTATCCCGCCGAGAAAAAAAAAGAAACAAGTAGCGCAAACGCACAAAGGGGGCAGGGTAGAAACACCCTAACCCCCTAGGCCTGCTCAGGGGTCCCACAAGGACCCCCTGGGCAAAAAGCATTTTTTTTAAAAATCGGCAGGATGCGCTCAGGGTGCACGAATCCTGCCGAAAAAAAAATCGAAGCGCGGTCTCCCGCGCTCGATAGCTAATTGGCCCCGGGTGGGCCAAGTCCCGGGGGCATGCTGGGGGGTTAATTTTATGTGTGGGGGCCTCTAGGGCTCCCAAGCCCCGGGGACCACCACCCCCGGGGCTTTATGCATAATGGTTGCGGGAGGGCTCTGAGCCCTCCCGCAGCCCCGGGGACCACCACCTCCCGGGGCTTCTTTTTTAAATGAAAAACCTGTGTGGGGGCTCCAGCCCCCACACGCCCGGGACCGCCACCTCCCGGGGCACTAAACATTTAAATATGGGGGTCCGTTACGGACCCCCAGAGCCCCGGGGACCACCACCTCCCTGGGGCTGTGCACACGATGGGAGGGGGCCGCGCGGCCCCCTCCTGGAGCCCTTGATGGCCCTGGGGACCGCCACCCCCAGGGCCGGCTCCTGCAGTGTCCCGGGGTGCCTACCCCCGGGACACTGCTGTTTGCAATGACAGGACGGGAGCCTCGCGGCTCCCGTCCTGTCATTGCAAACTTGCTTTGATATTGGAAGAGAGAGCAGGAAACCTGCTCTCTCTTCCAATATCCAAAGCCGATTGCTTTTCCACATGGGGAGCAGCATGTCAGCTGCTCCCCATGTGGAACAGCAATGCCGGCTCCCAAGGGACGTGGGGAGCCGGCGGGACTGTGGGGGGATTGGGGACCCCCCCACAGTCCCCAACGAGAGGCCAGGCCCCGGGGATGGGGTCCCCGGGGCAAGTAGTGGCCCGGGAGGGGGCCACGCGGCCCCCTCCCCAAAGTTTTGCAAAATAATAAAAAAAAAAAAAAAAGGGTATGGCCGGCCCGGGGATGGGGTCCCCGGGCCTTAAAATGGCCAGAGGAGGGGGCCACGCAGCCCCCCTCAAAATATTAAAAATAAAAATAGAGGCCATGCCCCGGGAGATGGGGTCCCCGGGGCCAATACAGGCCCGGGGAAGGGGGCCACGCGGCCCCCTTCCCGTTTTTTTTTATTTTGAAATTTAAAAAAAGGGTAAGGCCCTGGGGGATGGGGTCCCCAGGGCCCAAAAACAGAAAAAAGGAAGGGGGCTACACAGCCCCCTTCAGGGGACAAAAAAAAAAACGATCGGGCCCGCAGGCCCCTCCCCTTCCTTCACCACTCTGCAAACGCGCCCTGGCGCGTTTGCAGAGGGGAACGAATTCCCCTTGAATACTGGGGGTCCCTGGGGCCAACTAGCCCACCAGGAACCTCCAGTATGCGCCAGGGGCTGCCTTGCAGAGAGGTGTACAGAGGCCATGCCCCTTTTACACCTCTCTGCAACGCAGCTCTGTGGCGCTTTTGGAGGTATATGGTGGGCTAGTTGGACTCCGGGGACCCTCAGGATTCAAGGGGACTTAATCCCCCAACTTAAAACGCGCCACGGGCGCGTTTGCACAGTGGTGAAGGGAGGGGCGGGGCTTCAGGTGACATGTGTGCAAACAGGCCCCGTGGCGCGTTTTAAGATGGGGAATTAAATCCCTTCAATCCTGAGGGTCCCTGGGGGCCAACTAGCCCAACAGGTACATCCAGAAAGCGCCACAGAGCTGCGTTGCAGAGAGGTGTAAAAAGGGGTGTGGCCTCTCTACACGTCTCTGCAACGCAGCCCCCTGGCGCATATTGGAGGTTCCTAATGGGCTAGTTGGCCCCTAGGGACCCTCAGGATTCAAGGGGACTTAATCCCCCAACTTAAAACGCGCCACGGGGCGCGTTTGCACAGATGTAACCTCAGGCCCCGCCCCTCCCTTCACCATTGTGCAAATATTCCTCTAAAATCAGCCGAAATACGAATTCCGATTTACTCACCTGTTATCAGGAGAGACCTCAGTGCTGTATCTTTCAGCCCAGTACTGGTCCTGAAAAGTAATTCTAACCATACTTACCAGTAACTTGAATTTCCTTCCATAGGCTAACATTGACTGGTTTCACTTGGAAATTCTTCTAAGTGTGGAGTTTTGGAACTTTAAAATATTCCTCTAAAATCAGCCGAAATACGAATTCCGATTTACTCACCTGTTATCAGGAGAGACCTCAGTGCTGCATCTTTCAGCCCAGTACTGATCCTGAAAAGTAATTTTAACCGTACTTACCGGTAACTTGAATTTCCTTCATAGGCTAACATTGACTGGTTTCACTTTGAAATTCTTCTAAGTGTGGAGTTTTGGAACTTTAAAATATTCCTCTAAAATCAGCCGAAATACGAATTCCGATTTACTCACCTGTTATCAGGAGAGACCTCAGTGCTGCATCTTTCAGCCCAGTACTGATCCTCAAAAGTAATTTTAACCGTACTTACCAGTAACTTGAATTTCCTTCCATAGGATATCATTGCCTGCTTTTTGCTGAAAAAGTTTCTAAGTGTTGATTTTTGAAACATACAAATATTCCTCTAAAATCAGCCGAAATCCAAATTCTGATTTACTCACCTGTTATCAGGAGAGACCTCAGTGCTGCATCTTTCAGCCCAGTACTGGTCCTGAAAAGTAATTTTAACCGTACTTACCAGTAACTTGAATTTCCTTCCATAGGCTAACATTGACTGGTTTCACTTGGAAATTCTTCTAAGTGTGGAGTTTTGGAACTTTAAAATATTCCTCTAAAATCAGCCGAAATACGAATTCCGATTTACTCACCTGTTATCAGGAGAGACCTCAGTGCTGCATCTTTCAGCCCAGTACTGATCCTCAAAAGTAATTTTAACCGTACTTACCGGTAACTTGAATTTCCTTCATAGGCTAAGATTGACTGGTTTTCAGCAAAAAGTTTCAAAGTGTTGATTTTCACAAACTACAAATATTCCTTAAAAATCGCCTGTATGACTTAAACGCATTTTTTCAACTGTTTACAGGAGATGCACCAGTGCTGGATCCAGGATCCAAAACTGAGTAAGAAAAAGTAACGATAACAGTTTTTACCTGCTAAGTGAATTTCCTTCCATAGGATAACATTGGTGATTCTATGAGAAAAAGTTTCTAAGTGTCAACTTTTAAAATACAATAATATTCCTTAAAAATCACGACTGTAACCAAAACGCTTTTACTCAACTGTTTACAGGAGATGTACCAGGACTGAATCTAGGATCCAGTCCTGTGGTTACAAAAGTAATCCATAAAGTAACTAATTGCATTTAACTAGAAATTCACATTGAGCTGAATGTTGCATTGTGTTTGAAAATGTGTTGCCCATTGCAACAACTGTAACTACTGTACTTAAAAGTCTATTGCCTATCTGCAAAGTATTTAAACTAAAGTAATTCATTCTGAGAAAGTATTTTTTGTAATGTAATGTATAATGTAATTACAATGTAATTTAAAAAATAAAATATGTAAAAACAAATTGTTTCTAAAAATGTAGTAAATCAGTATGAAAAAATTAATATAACAATTAATACATTTAAAAATTGTCATTTACAAAACCTTTGAAATTCACTGAAAAAAACGTAGGTTTCAGGCACGTTATAGTTAGAAATTAGCATTTAAAAAACCTTTGAAACTCACTGAAAAAACCATAGGTTTCAGACACGTTATAGTTACAAATTAGCATTTAAAAAACCTTTGAAATTCACTGAAAAAACCATAGGTTTCAGACACTTTATAGTTACAAATTAGCATTTAAAAACCTTTGAAATTCACTGAAAAAACCATAGGTTTTAGGGACAGTTTTAGTTACTTGGACATTGCACTCGTACAAAACCCGTGAAATTCCCCGTTATAGTTAGTTCAGCTAACTATAACTCGCGCCCCGCAATGCACTGCTGATGACGTCACATATTACATCACTCATGACATGGTCAGTGACATCACTGATGACATCACTGATGACATCTCAAATGACATCACTGATGACATCATCCACGTGATAATCTGATGCACCTCCTCACACCCTAATATAACCTTTGATACACCCACTCTAAATTACAGACTGCCATTCGCAAAACCATAGACACTCCAACACCAATAACTACATACCCACTCACTGATTCTTAGGTCTACACACACACATCCACTCACTCACCCGTACAGTCACTCATACTTACGGTCACTCAGTACAGGACTATCATATGCACTCTTACTCCTATATAGACACTCAAACAACGCCACTCATCCATAGAGATACTCACACACCTAGTCAGTCATGCAAATAATTAAACACACTGCCATTTACTCACCTATACAGTTATACACACCCCAGCTCACTTACTCATACAAATAGTAGCACATTGTTACGCTCTTATACAATCACAGATACAAGCACACACTCATCCATACAGCCACTATCACAATCACTCACTCTTGCTTATAGCTATTTATATACTCCAACACACATATATACTGCCTTTCACATATGTAGTTACTCACACATGTACCACTGGGACATACATTCACTCACTAACACACTCTTACACACACTTACCCACCCATACAGTCTATCACAGATGCACTCTTGAAACCATCCACCCAGTGAATCACCCACTCACACATCTATGCACAGAGTTGCACACACCCCTCCCACACAAACACTCAGGCACCCATACAGATACTCAGACAAGCATTCAATAACTCATATAGACACTCATTTAGCTATTCACAAACACATGCAGCCACTTACACAGCAACAGACAGACGGATACAGACATTCACCCAGTTTAGTCACTAACCCATGCATTCAGTAAGATACGTTAAATCACTCACTTATAGAGTCAGTCACGCACCTACTAAATCATCCATACAGACACTTACACACCCACTCATTCTTCAATACGTCTTTTCCTATATATATTAAAAATATTTAAACTTTACAGAAACACACAGTCACTGGATGATGTTATCAGTGATGTCATTTGAGATGTCATCAGTGATGTCATCAGTGATGTCACTGACCATGTCATGAGTGATGTAATATGTGACGTCATCAGCAGTGCATTGTGGGCGCGAGTTATAGTTAGCTGAACTAACTATAACGGGGGAATTTCACGGGTTTTGTACGAGTGCAATGTCCAAGTAACTAAAACTGTCCCTAAAACCTATGGTTTTTTCAGTGAATTTCAAAGGTTTTTTAAATGCTAATTTGTAACTATAACGTGTCTGAAACCTATGGTTTTTTCAGTGAATATATATATATATATATATATATATTTTTTTATTTATTTATTTATTTATAAAGTTGCTTACAGTGCGAACATGACCCTAGCGGGTATCAGCGCTTTATATTAGATGGATACAGGAAAAAGTTGAAGAGGTAATAACTCGTCACAAATGTGAACGGAACATAGCAAAGTGATAACTATGGCAGATCATCAGTGTGTTAGACATACACTAGATTAACAAGGTAGGCAGGAGTAGATAAGAGAACATAGGGGCATATTCTCAAGAACGTGTGATAACCACCGCAAGTTTAGCTTAACGCAACTTTGCATATCGCAGTCTATCGCGGGAAAACAACGCCGTGTTAACGTAGTATTCCCAACCTGGCGGCACCATGCGATAGTCCCACGATAACGCGTCAAATGACCGCGTTAAAATTAACGCGACGCCGCAAAAATGCGAAACACGAACGCGAATAAAGTTGCGATGAAGCCAACCGCGATACAAAAATCAGCGATAAACAGCGACAGGCCTGCAATTCCCACGCGTCATGCGGGAAAATGCACTATAAAAGCTGAACAAGAAAAACACACCATAAACAAAATAAACTGCGTAGTAACATGGATGCACCCGGAACGAGTGCCCAGGTCAACGCGAACCCCACAAGCCCCACAGACCACCAGCAAGGAACCTCGTGGTCGGGGAAGGCCAAGGAGAAGAGGAAGAGGAAGACGGGGTACAGTCCGCATGACAACCGGATCGTCGTCACGGAGGTGACAGAGCACTAACAACAACTGTCCATCACCTCCACCGTGTCATTGGCAACACAGACGGAAAAATGGCATTCCATCGTGAATGCAGTCGGAGTGTCGAGGAGGCCCAGATGTGCTGGCACGATGTGAAAAGCCAAACCAAGCAGAAACCCGCTGCCAACACGAAGGCAGCAACGGCGAATGGAGGTGGGAGTCCTGCGCCACAGGAGGAGCTGGAGCAAATGGTGGCCACAGTCATCAGTGTGGAGACGGTGCAAGGAGTCGGGAGTCCGGACACTGCTCGACATGACCTGACACAACATCAACAGGGTGAGTAATGAACAGGGACTGTGGGGACGGGCACAATGGCACACATGCACAACGACGTGTAGCACACCGCACACCCACAATGACCCTGGGTCATGTCCCTGATCCCCGTGGCACACTGCAGCACACATACAAACATCAAGTAGGCCCCCGTCCACCATGTGCCCAAAGGGGTCCCACCCCACACATCACCAATTCCACAACACACACATGCAGCCGTGCGAAACACAGCAAAGATGCGTATGTGAGAGCCACACTGACAATGCAAGTGACACCACATGACAAGCAGCATGGCTGGAGTACAATCACCATGACATTGTGCACGCCACAAGACTGAGGTGGCTGAGTGTGGACCACATCCGGAAAGGAGCAGGTCACACTCTGACACATCCACGTGCACAAACAACCACTGACATAAACAATACATCTGCAGACAAACAATGCACAAGAGTACAAAAACCGTCCAAGAGCACAAATGACCCAAGTCGCCAACATCACAGCACCTTAAAAGCACAAAAGCCAAAGGCACACCGCCTCCAAGGGATAAGGGGCAGCAAAATCACATCTGCAGGTGCGACTCTCACACAATGCAGCACACACACATAGCAATGACAGCACATCCACATGGACGACAATGTGGTACACAGTGCAACACTTACACTGCAGAACAGAGGACACAACTGGGTCCGCCTGTGTGTAGAAAATGGCCAATCACATCTCACATAGCAGGAAACTGTGAGATACAAATGTACGTGTACAACCTCACCTATGTCATGTAGTCCAAATGTCCACTGTCCCGCATCAAATAGTCCGCCCCTCCCAAACAGTCACAATGTACATTGTCATGCAGTCTGCATGTAAACTTGAACAATGCGTCAACATACATGCCAACACAATGTCAACAAGCATCTCCCCTTCACATTGCAGAGGGACAAACAACACCTCCAGCAGAGCAGAGCAAACAACTCTACAGAGATGCTGAAGAGGACCTCCACACTTCCGACACCGACGCCCTACAACAGTCCATGGACATCTGAGGCAATCGACCTCCAGGAGCAGGGCAGCACCGCTGCATCGAGGATACCCCACCCCCTGCACAGACAACACAGCTGGACGCACCCACCACCCCGGCTGGCTCCCAGCAGCCCACCGAAGCACACATCGCATTCCAAGGCCAGGTGTCAGACTGCCAGAAGGGGGTGGCCGAACATGTGCGGGTGGGGTACTACCTCATGGAAGCCGGACTAGATCACATACGTGGGTGTCTAAGTCCCATCAGGGACCACCTACACTCCCCAACGTAGACCCACACTGCGACAGAGACACATGCCTTTGCACATTTCCAGTACTGAACCACACCCAGAGCCACGGGATAATCATCCACACCCCCACGCTGGACTGGCATACGCCGGGCCAGCCCACTCCGCACACGCTTATAGGGGGGACGTCACAAGCTACATTTCCGCGATCTTCCCCACTGGCTGGGGTGACATGGTTGCGTCCACTGTCCACTACACTCCAAACACCAGCAGTGCATGTAGACATGGATATGTCTGTGGTCTGCATACTGCAGTCTGTCCAGCACATCTCCGCCACACTTGGCATTGTGTACATTCTCATTCATGGGTCACTTGCCTCCTTCGCACATGCCTGGTTCCCACCTCTCCCCACATTCCGCTATTGTGTGGCTGAGGTGCCATGCCGTTGATGGCTCATGTACATGGCTAACCAAGGTTGCCACAGTAAGTTGTGCTGTCGTGTCTGGTGGGTGGGCATGTTGTTTGGCATGTTGTATGTGATTTTGTGACGTGTGCAGTGCCAGAGTTGTGAGTTCCATGATTGTGGAGTTGAGGTGTGTGGTGTGTTCATTTGGTACTTGCCAACGAGCAGTGCATTCCCATAGGTGCCATCCTGGAAGCGCTTGTTGATGTTGGACTGTCGGAAGATGAAGGGATCATGCACACTGCCTGGCTAGTTGGCTACTACATTGGTGAAGAGTCCCCTGTGGTCCACTATTGCCTGCACGTTGATGGAATGCGTGTGCTTTCTGTTGCGGTAATTGTGTGCAGTGTCGGCAGGGGGCACAAGTAGGACATGTGTGCAGTCGATTGCCCCCAACACGTGCGGGAATCCAGCTATGGCGTATAGTCCTTGCTTGGTCTCCAGCTGTTCCTGCGCATTGTGGGGGACGTATAGGTACTGGGGTATCTAGCTGATGATGGCATCCAGGACAGGTGTGAGGAACTTGGATGGGGCTGGCTGTGAGACTCCTCCGACTCTGGCGGTTGTTGGTTGGGAGGTACCAGAGGCCAACAGGTGCAGCACAGCCAGCAGCTTTGTCTGCGGAGGGATGTTGGTTGTCCGCTGTGTTGGTACCGTCAGCCTGTGGGCAATGATGCTCAGGATGCGGAGGGTGGTAGTCCTTTTGAGCCTGTAGTGGGCATTGACATTGTCTGGTGTTAGGTCTGTGAGGCTGGTGCATTTCCTGAAGGTCCGCTGTCTTTGTCTGCGCTGTCTCTGTGGTGGTCCGGGGGGTCCGGGGGGTGACAGTCCTGGGGGTGGTGGCGGTGGGCGTTGTTGCCCTCTCGGGGCTCCGGGATGCATGGTGAGTGGCTCCATGGCATCTGTTGTTCTTCATGTGTGGCTCTGGGCTGGGCTCCCTTTGATGATGCAGGTTGTCGTCCGACTTTACACCAAGTCAGAGCAGGTGTTAATTTCCTGCTACTAACGCGCCTTATTGCCTGTTTTGTGGTCTTATCGCCGATGTGGCTGGTCGTTGAGAATGTTGAGGTGTGGTGTTGTCGCGGATTTTTGCTCGGGAACGCCTACTCTGCATCTCATTAGCGATAATTGCGGGGGCATCTGTGGCGATGTTTTTTGCAGATGCTTTCGCAAGTAAACTGGTGGTATCGGCTGTTAGCACCTGCTTGTGAATGGGGCGATAAATTTATCGCGACATTTGCTGCGATAAAGTTCCAATAACTTGGCGATAGCTCCTTGAGAATATGCTCCATAGTGTGATATCAATAAAACATGGGTTAAAGTCTTAGGGTGTGAACTTGTTCATTAGAAGCGTTTTCACTTCTTTTTTGAAGGAGGAGGAGGAAGAGATTCTGCAGACATCTGGTGGCAAGGTGTTCCATATCTTCGGTGCTATACCAGAGAAGGCTCTGCAGCACGTTTTCTTTTTATGGAAGGTCTGTGGTTTCAATAGTAGTGAGCTCACGCTTCATGAAGATCTGCAGCCCCCCGATAGCTCTAGCTTTTGTTCCAAGTAACTGGGGTTTTGAGATGAAGGGCTTTATGAGTCATGCAGGCGATATTTATTTGTTACATGTTTAACTTTTTTAATTGTTTATTTGTTATATTTGTTAAAATGTATATTCAATCTCATTAATTTTTAAAAATACATTTTAATATTTAATATATTTAATATTTATTATTTTATTTTATATATATAAAAAACTATATTTTGTACAACTATATTTTTGACATCAATATTTTTTTTCTCGATATTTTTGTACTCACCATTATAAATATAGGATGTCGATATTTTAGACATCCACATTTAAAACTCGATCTTGTGGTATGGGGATATTTTTGGTGTCGATATTCTGTCAGTGAACCTGCGCACCATTGTTGGCCGTGCACAGTGTGGGGTTTGCCGCAGGGCCAACTGCCTGTATGTGGCCAACACACCACAGACACTCATGCCCCCCTCTTTCACATGCTTTTTGCATGCTTTTCTGATTCAGCAGGCCCATGCACTCCCATGAAACTCTTGTAGAAGCTGGGGAGTCCCGGGATCATGTTGTCGCATGGCTTGTACCTCTTCGGTAAAACAGCGCATTTGTTGGACAACATAAACATCAGGATTGTGCCAGACTGATTCTGTGCACACCCTCAGGATATGTTGGTCTATAGTATTGCGAGCTCACAGTGCACAATCCGCACCCCTAACCTTACAGGGTAACAAATGTGTGTGCAACCTTAGAACATGACAACCCTGATCCCCCAAGGAAATCGTGGTAACAGATCTAGACCCCTTTTGTTTGGACTCTCATGCATACCCAAAGAACTACACAAGAAATACTCAGCAAGGCATTTCAATATTTATTGAAGCATTGGGATTCTTGTATAAAATACATGTGGTGCAATAATCAGTAGAATGAAACAGAGTAGCATAATTAGCTTTATGAGATTAGTGAAAAAGAAGAACAATTCCACCTTTGAGCTAAAGCAGTGAATATATGTTGCATATAAATACTGTGCATAGTGTACTTCTACCTAGCACTCCCTAACCTAGTATTGCCCAGGGTGGATGATCTGCCAAATCCCTACCGGGTGGTCTAACTCCCCATTACCTGTGGGTACTTGTCATCAGCCTGACCGTCTTGGTGTAGAGCTGGACATCCCCCGTGTTGGTAAACAGGAGTCAGCTGAGATGGAATTCCAGCATGCAGTGACCTTGCAGTGTCAGCTGAGTGCTACTCTGCTTTAAACAAGGAAGTGGTTCTGTATACATAACAAGCAGCCACCATGTGGCCATGTTGAAACCCTAGTCAGGCAGCAATTGTTTATTCTAGTTTGATAGCTTTGTTGCCTACCAGACAATAACAGCAATGACATTTGTGCAGTGAACTTTATCCCTTGTTCTGTATGTTTAAGGTGTCATGATAGTGTTCCTACGAAGTGGAAATTTAAGCAATGCTGATTCACAGAATGTTATCCTGCACGCAAATGTATTTCAAAAGTCATTGTTTTGTAAAAGAGAAGGCAACTTAAGAAACATGAGCATGTAAATAGTGGTATTCCTTACCAGATCTATTCTCACCACATGACAACCACTCCTTGGACGTGAATCAATAAAAGCTATCCGAGACAAATGCTAAAATATAATGGCCAATAAGTATAAAAACCCTACTAAAATCTAAAAAACCATCACACTTCTTTAATAGCAAAGAGCATAGTGAAAGCCACAAAATAATGGTTAAAAATATAGAAGCTGTATTAAAACAAATTTAAAAAAGCAATTTGACATTGAAATGAAAGCCGAATTAAAAAGGTCCCATGACTCAAAACTGCTTGATTGTTTATGTGTTCCGAGAGTTAGGCAAAACATTGCTGTTCCCAGCAACTGCAAACAATGTTCCCAGAGACACCCATCCGATCAGATCCATAGAGCAAACATGTTTCCATCCATCCACTTCAGCAGCCGCCGAAGGAGGAGCAGCCAGTGAGGGATCTGCAGAAGCTGAGACAAGATCCAGATCACTAGGAGCAGAAGCATCCCAGGACGGCTCACAGAATGTGTTCAGAAGCAATGGCAAGCGCAAGGGACAACAGTAAAAGTGGGCTGTTAACAGGCTCACCTGTAGGTCAATGTCTGGAGACTGGGCCAAATTTTCAAAACCCTTTTTAATCTCTATAATCCTCCCTTTACAAATGTATCTACCACTCATTTTTATTTATTAGTGTGTGTCTTTGTGTTTTTGCATTTACATTTTTTGTGATTTTTTTGTTTTTCGTGATTTTTTGTATTTTGATTGTTTTTCCCCTTACTTCCTTATTTCTTCTTTTCTTTCCTTGCTTTTCCTTTTCTTGTTTCTTTCTTTTCTAATCTTTCCTTAACCCACCCAGCTCCATGGCAGAGGGTTGTCTACCTTGCGGGCGGCGGCGCCACCCAGGTGTGCAGCCCCGGCCGATCTTCAGCAAGGAGGAGGTGGCAGTACTAGTTTTTTTGT
Organism: Calotriton arnoldi; assembly: GCA_963921515.1. Classification (NCBI taxonomy): domain Eukaryota; kingdom Metazoa; phylum Chordata; class Amphibia; order Caudata; family Salamandridae; genus Calotriton; species Calotriton arnoldi. Next base: position 24,036 of record CAWUFW010009349.1, read on the forward strand.
GCAGCGCCACCTCCCCTCCATGCTGGTAGCAGGTGGCAGGCCCAGCAGTGGATACCCGTGCTGGAGCGTTGGCTGCGCTGGGGGAGGGTGCGCCGGTGCGTGCGGTGCACCAGCCAGGTTTGGCTCACTGCCCAGCAGCCGACTCTTCGCTGGGTGGATATTCTTGATGGGGAGCAGGACCTGCTAGCCCTGCTCGGCCTCGAGAATCTGGGGCTCAGTGAGTATTAATTTACTTGTGTTTCTACAATGTTAATAAAAATTCCAAAAAGCAGCTCACACTTAGGGGTAAGTTACGTTTAGTTTACATTAAGAATATTCTTACTATATGATCCAGTTTCTCGTTTCTGCTAGGCTGGTGCTCAGCGCTACCTAATTGTACTCATCATTGGTGCTCGCTTTGGCTGATTAATTAAGAAGCCGTTGCAGATTGTCCTCCTGTCACCGTAGTGAATCAGTGATAGCAGTGAGTTAGCGTTCTCTCTGTGACTTTGTTTATGTAGCTCGTACAGTTCCAAGCTATTTCACAGCGATGTGCAGTATGCATCTATGCATTGCAAAAGAGGGGGACTGAGGGCCTCATTACAATGTTGGGCAGAAAGCCTCTGAACGGCAGTGAGATTCCCCTAATCCGATTCAGAACCTATCTGCCCGACTCGATCGGACACAATTCCGACTGACCGATTACGATGGAAAGGTAACCGTTCGGTCAGTCCGAATCAGTTCCAACCAGCATTTGGAGACTTCAAGTTGGTCGAAGCCGAATCGTACAGCTCTACGGACCGCGTTTCCGACCGCGCGATTACGATGCCGGATTTGGACAGCCTTTCCGAATCGGTCTGTCTGACATGAAAAGGCTGTCAGAAACTGACTTTGGGGGTCCGTACCAGGCCTCCCTTCAACCTGAGGTCTCCGGTTGGGGTCCGCGGGGGTACCCAAGGGACCCCCTGTAAAACCATGCACAGTGTGGCAGTCACCATGGGGTGCCAGTGGCAGGGTGCAAGGCTTTCCACAACCACCCCTTTTTTCAACGGGAGCCTGTGTTGTCAGTCGGAACACAGGCTCACATTGAAGTCATTGGAGACTTTCCGAACGGTGTTCGGAACAATCATACTCGGTCGTGCGGACACGCCGGACTCAAGTCTGTCGGAACCGATTCCGTCAAGAAGTCGGTCGGCTTGCTTTCCGACCGATATCATAATGAGGCCCTGAGTTGGTCCATCATTGGGGTTGAGAAATGAGAATAGAATCAAAAATTATTCACTGCAATGCATTAGTTCCCAATGTAGTTTTTGTTAAGGATATTTAGAATAGGGATTTTAGGATTAGTATGGGCATCTCAACAATAGTTGATAGACTCATAACTAGTACTGTAGGTGATCTGTTTTCGAGAGGTACAATTATGTGACTGTGTTTGCCTGTCATAATAATTTTGTGGAGAATAACTGAATCACTAATCAATTTTTTTCAACTTCTTCATTTCTTAAATCAGCACCCAAGGGCAAGAAGAGGGACGTTGTAGAGGGTCTAGGAGTAGCTGGTCAGCACTAGGCACCGACCACCAGTGCTGCTGCCAAGGGCTCTGCTAATCCCAGTAAGTCCTATTATTTAATATTATTATTTCCCTAATGTTGGGTTTTATGATTGTTGTGGGCTTAGGGAAGAATCTTGGGGTATTGGAATGTTTGGAAGAGATGGATGGGCAAGAGGATGGTTGGAAGAAAGGGTGGATATTGAATGGATGGATAATGTATTGGAACTTTTGGTGAAAGACTGGATGAGAGAAAGTAAAGCTTAATCATGGTGGCTAAGGGTGAATTACAATGAAAGGATGAATGCATATTTGGACTGCTTGGATGCATAAGCAAGGCAGCTCTTCTCATGGAGAGGGGGATGCTCCTCACCTACTTTGCTTACTTTGTTTATGTAGGGTTATCAAAGCTATGGTTCAAAGTGGCAGGTTTATTTTAAATTTCTCATTCTACTCCCTTGACACACTGTATTTGTTAAGTGAGGCAGATGTATCTCACCTATCATTCATCCCCCCCTTCCACCTATGGCATATTGCCACCTATGACCGAAGTTCAGTATGGTTCAATTTGGGGCTGCAGTGTTGGCTGTGCAATGTGCATCTGCTTCAATTAATGCAGCATTTTACAAAGTTTTCAATGCATTGCAAACCGAACCTACAAGATGTGTTTCCCTTTGCCCACTGATCCATCTCTTAATATTTCACTCCTTTATTTTTTCCTATGTTCATCCATCCCAGCCTACCAAAAATTGCAAAATCCATTCTTGGCATGTGCCACATTTGATTTTATAGCCACGTGAAGTGATTCCAAATTATATTTCATGGTTTTCTCATAACAGATTTATTTTATGCCTGTTTAGATATTTCCATTTCAACTTCCGTCGACTATTACAGTGACTGAATAAGCCAAAGATGATCAACCGATGATCAGTGTAGTGACCCCTCTATTCTATATCTAAAGCTCTACTCTACCCGCCTAATCTCTCTACCCTACCCTGCAGTAAAGTAAGTCAAGTTTCCATTCCTTACTGCCCAGCAAAAGAATTTGTTGGAAATAATATGTGGTGGTCAGCGAAGCCAGTGAGTAAAGTGGGAGAAAGTGCCTGATTTGATGTCAATTTTGGCATATGGGATACGCCGTGACGAACATGCCAAATACAATCTATATAGCCCGTTCCTTTCCCTGTAGTGCAGTGCATCATTTTCCCCACCGTCCACTTACGGCAGACAGGATAATACCTGCATTTCGTACGTGATGTGTGTGACGTAGTATCTTATTTATTATACATCTGCCTCTTTGGAGTCAGGGTAGAAAGAGAAAGGCATTTGGAGAAGAGCAGGGCCATTGGAATTAAAAATAGACAATTGTCAACCACAGCTGCCCCAGCTGCAGACAGTAGCAAAAAATCTGACTCACTGACTACCAATGAGCATGGCTCCGTTAATTTAGTACGACACATACCTTGTACTCCATAGTGCATAATGCCTTACTCATTAATGAGAGGTGATTTATTTTTCCACTGAAAGTGTCTGCTTAGTCACCTGAAAAGCCTTTAGAAGAAAAAATGAATCAAATCACTGTTTTTTAAATCTGGTGTTATTCTGCCAAATACTTTTCTGCCACACAGTCAGTGCTTTCGATGCAAGGCATGTGTGGGTAAAACATAATATTGGCCTTGTGACTCTCCTAAATGTAATCAAATCAAATTCCAATGGCCCTAGGGGACCAGCAATGTACTGCTACTGTGCCACCAACTAATTTCAAACAATTGTTTGCACAGAGCATTATTTACAATGTGTCTTTTTTCTTTTCGTTTTTCTCAATATAGCTACTACTGCTGGTCCACCCGTAGCACCCAACAGGCAGGAGATAGTGGCCCGTCTGCGGCGGCAGAGGCTGGAGTGAATCCAGCAGGAATACCAGTGGCTGGTGGTCCTGGAAGAAGAAGAGGCAGAAATAGCTGCCTCTCAGTCTATGCCAGGCTCCAGAGCAGCTGGTCCCCCTCAGCCTCCAGCCTCTTGGTCATCCCATTGCCGGCGCAGCCACCAGCTGACAGCAACTGCTGCCGCCACCTCCCACTCTGACAACAGCAGACCATTGCTGGGGTGCATTCTGCAGCAGCTGGACACTAAAGCAGAGCCTGGAACAGCTCCAGACCCAAAATACAGAATGCCCTCTTCCAGTCCTTTGTTAAATTTTTTGTTTTGGTGGGAGGGACTTGTGGGTAGAGAGGGTGGGAATAGAGAATGGACCGGGCATTGGACTAGTTTTCATTGGAATTTTTTTTGGGACATTGGTTGGGGACCGGGTAATTTGTTTGGGGAAAGAAGTGGGCCTGTTGTGGGTGGAGAGGGTGGATTTATTTGTAAAAAAATAAAGGGGAAACATATTATATTTTATCAAGATTTATGCCTGAAGTGGTTTGTACTTCGCACTGCTGCCTTTAGTTTTTATGCAGCCTGTTTATGTGGTTCTCAGAGTGTACTGCTTAGTTATAGAGTAATAACTATCTTGACCATTAGGGGGGATGCTGCCATGACCTGCATTGTCTACAACAACCTAGATAAATGATTACTAGCAGTAGCAGTTAGTTACTTACTTACCAACTTAACTAGTTCTCTTCATTCCATAGTTGTCTTACCTGAATATAGATGAAGCAATAACAGGGAAGGCATCATAATTACACAAGTGAGGTCCCAGTTCCACCCAGGTGACCTCCAACTATAGGATTAATCAGAAGGATCATCCATTGCAGGCACCTAATGGAAATATAAAGAACAAGTTAGTGGGTTATATGATATCAAAGCTTTACAAAGAATTTGAGATCAGACTACTACATGATGACAGAACAAGGATTCCTGATAGTGATAAAATAACAAAAAATAGCAATAGTAGTAACTTTAGCAATGGGGAGCTACTAGTAACTTACGAAATCCTCGAGTCATAAAAAATGGACTCAAAGTCTGGAGTGGACAAGCTTAGGTTAGGTGTTTACTGTTACGTAACACAAGGCCTGAATGATGATGTTGATGACAGATGTTCTTCGTTCTATATCTAAAATATGGATCACTTTTATGTGTGAGTGGGTAAATGGGGCCAGTGTGGACAATTGCTTAGAAAATCCTGAAGTGAGTTGGTGTTGCTTTCACCACATCCGCCCCACCAAGTGTGGGATCCATTGATGGTGTAAATTAAGCCACACCTCAATAAATCACACAGCCCGGGGGAAAAGGATAAGGGGTTTCATGAATGGATGAGAAAGGGATTTGGGGAAAGGTTTGACAAAGACAAACATTACACAAGAACAACATTCATCTGATCAATGAGCAGTGCATCATTCGTCATCAATCTGCTGTGGAAGGAAACAAAGGAATGAGTATGACACAGGACAGTTACATGAATTGCAAACAGTCCTTCTATCCCTAAGTTAGCAGATATCTAAATGTTTTGTCTTCTAGGTTGGGAGTGAACCCACGCAGACAGTTCTCCAAATATGATTGTTAAAAGAAAAATGATACAGTATTGCAAAATTATGTGGTGCATCTGCATTCTCCTTGGGAATGTCCATCACTTTTGGGTGCCTGTCCGGACTGGTTCGGTAGGTAAGCAGGAGTGTTGAGCTCAGCTTTCACCTTTTGTTTGATACTAGAAGGCCTGCGGATTGTAAACCACAAACTGTACTTTAGAGTCAAGGAGAAGGACAGAAGGAAGGTAAGTTTCATGAGCAGTGTTTCATGAAGCCTCAGAAGCAGAGCAAAAAAAACCAAGAGGGGCACTCAGAGTTTCACTTTTGCCACCAGTGGAACACACACACACAGCAGCAGCATTTCACAAATCAACGCACCTCTCTCCATTCAACATAGCTTAGTACTAGGCCTCAGATTCACCTTTGAAGTTGATAACTTCTTGCTTCTAGCTGTTGATAAGGTAGTCCCACAGCTCCTGCCCTGAGTTCTTCCATCCTCCTCCTGACTCTGAGTAACTCTGTCAAAGACCAGTCATGACCCATCATTCAGGCCCCAAACATTGCAAATCATCTCAAGCAAGTTTCCAAATGACAGTTTAACATCCTCCCTCACTGTCTGCCACCACATGAATCATGATTCATCACTCACACAATCACTCACTCACCATTGCAATAGTTGTAGTTACCTCTTCCAAAATGCAATCCAAGCACGGGTAGGTTAGGTAGTAGGTATACAATTCATCTTTAACACAGGCACATTGGAATCTGGTACTGGCATTCTTGTAAATCAACGATCTTCTGGGGCAGCCCTGATAGCGCTAAGTGATGCAAAAAAGAATAAAGGATAGGCATGCGAGGGGGACAGGAATTGTCTCCAATGTCATGAAGGAACTGTGGAGGCTTCTTCAATGCACACTGGTCCAACTGCAATCCGGCAATATATGCTACTAAAAAATGGTGGGGCAGCTTGAATCTGACACAAAATTAATAATGTTCCACTAGCTACTTTTTTGTTTTTTTGCAAAGATAGAAGTTCAAAGAGAAATAATTATAAAGTTTATGGGGCACTGGCATTCTCAGTCTGGGAAGTAGATTTTGTCCTCAAACTCAGGTGGTTAACCCAGAAGTTGGTCAGCTAATACACTTGATTCTGACCCATCATCCTCCTCCTCCTTCTGTGCTATTTCAGGAACGGTGTAGTGTGTGGTATGAAATGTTGGTTAATTTTGATCATAGTCAATCTCTCCATGTTTTGAGGCAAGAGACTGGCCCTTCTCACTACAACAACGGCACCAGCTGTACTGGACACACGCTCAGCAGACACTTTGGGTCACAGTACAAGTCAGATACTTTATCTCCAGCCTGCTGAGCTCTGGCCATTGGCACATCTTCCCATACCAATATATCAATGGGTTTTGATCCTCATAGACCTCTTTTGGATTATCCAGATACTCCTGGACCATCCTGTGGATGGTTATTGGTGCTGCCACTTGCTCAATCTCTTTGCAACCGCCTCTGCACTGGACTTAAGCCCAGCCAGTTGAAACCAATACAATGCAGAGGTTGGGTCCGGTCCTTCTGTTGCTGTTGCTGCCGGTGTTCTGGTTGAGGGTTTAGTTGGCTGCTGTCAGACAAAACTGCCCTCTCTGGAAGTTGAAGGCAGCACCCTAGAACTACGGGGTGGCACTCTAAGTACCAGCCATTCTTATTCCAGGTCTCCGGCTTGCTCAACAATCCACCTCTTGTATTTTGAAACTTCCCCTTCAGAAAAAGGAATGAAAGTGGGCAGACTTTTTTTGTAACGTGGATCAAGTAGTGTGGCACAGATGTACTGTTTGGATGAGATGATGTCATGTTGCAGCCTTGTATTAAAAGCCAAGTGAAGAATTAAGGTCTCACACAAGGTATGCGCATCTACGCTCACACCTGCCACAACTTTCCTCAGGTCAATACCACTCCTGGCATTCAGGAGCTCCGAAGCTTAATAGCTCTGGGATGTGAGGCAGTGTGCTCCTACCTTCTTACTGTTTTTAAAGTCTCCAGTTAGCCTACAAGCTGACAAGCTCCGGACCTCCTGCATGCCTAGAATGGTATTGACCTGAGGAAATTTGTGGCAGCATGTCCAGCAGCCCCAGATCAATTCTCTACTGATGACGGAATAATACAAAAACACATGTGTCTAGAGATATGGCAATGACTGCACCAGCTTTGGTAAAAATGATGCTGAACTTTGATGCAGGTGTGAAATCCTGTACTACACTAACCAGGATGCAAAGGGGTAATAGCGCTGGGATGTGAGGCAGTGTCTTCCTACCCCCTTACTGTTTTTAAAGTCTCCAGTTAGCCTACAAGCTGACAAGCTTCGGACCTCCTGCATGCCCAGAATGGTATTGACCTGAGGAAATTTGTGGCAGCATGTCCAGCAGCCCCAGATCAATTCTCCACTGTTGACGGAATAATACAAAAACACATGTGTCTCGAGATACGGCAATGACTGCACCAGCTTTGGTAAAAATTATGATGAACTTTGATGCAAGCGCGAAATCCTGTACTACCCTAAGCAGAATGCAAAGGGGTAATGGTGCTGGGATGTGAGGAAGTGTGCTCCTACCCTCTTACTATTTCATGCACTGTATCAATGTCCCAATCATCTGAGATAGTACTGGGGTGATAATGTAATTTAAAGAAATGCGGAATACATATGGTACTTGCAAAAATTCAGATGGACCAAATATATTATATGATACCCTATCCCAAACAATTCCATCAGGAACAGCAGAAATGTTCACCAGAGAAAGGTCTCTTTGCACTTTGTGTGATGAAAACCAAGTTCATCAATTGTGCAGCAGGAAGTTCTAAGAGATAGTGTCCATTCAGAAGCAGGAAAAAGACTGTCACAAAACCAATCCAAAGGACGAGGAAAAGTAACAAAATTATAATCCACAGGAATAGCCATGGAGGAACAAAGTACGTCTTCTTCAGCTCAAAGTAGAATGCACACAATCTACCTCGGAGAGGTGGAGGTAGCTTAGATGAATCTGAAGAGAAGTCATCAAAGTCGATAAAGTATCCAGAGGCTGTTTGATCTATTTTTGGCAGCTCTGGAGGCTGAGTATAACCAAGAGTTGACTCTAATTGCGGTTCATTGATGTAGACAACATCCGTGTCGGGTTTCCTATGGAAACCTGTGTTTCTGTACAAGTTGTTTGTATAGCAGTTGTTGAAGTAGCAGGTAGAAGAGATACTTCATTACTAGCTATCCCCAGCCAGGGAGTAGAAGCTTCATTGCTGATCACAGCATCCAATGTGATCTCCTGTATAGTGGTGAGCGAAGACAGGTAACTACTCAGGATCCCACGTGGCCTACTGTGTAGAACAGGCCACATGATGCAATTTGATGAGATCTATTGACAAAAAATCTCTTGTTCTTGCAACCAGCCAGGAGCAGTACAATTACAGTTCTGGTACCTTCAACAGCCAGGACAGGCGCTCTGAAAGATGGCCCAAGCTCGTTCTTGTCCACTATTTTCTCCTGGACCAGTTCACCAATCTTGCGGATCCAGCCAGGAGTTTTTGGTGCTTCCTTCACTTCTCCAGTGGCGGTGTGCTTTACTTGGACATTGCTCTGTGGGTCCCAGAAGCTGTTCAGTTCCTTTAAACAGCTGAATGTTCATTGATATCAAAGGGTGTTTCTGCCGCCATTGAGCTGGTACTGTCGAGGTCAGGTACCTACATCTCAACCCCAAACAGGATCTCAAAAGAGGACTGACTATCCAGGGGTTTTCTAGGCAGATTGTTGAGGGCTCTCTGGACCCCATGTAGGTGATGGACCCAACTGCAATCTGAGACTAATTTCCTCGCTGTTAAAGACTGCTTTAAGTCTTGGTTCTTCCTTTCCACTACCGAATTTCCCTCTGGATGGTAGGGGGAGGAGTACTGCATGGTCACACCCAATTTTCCCATGGCCGTTTTGTGAACCTTGGAGGCGAACGCTGGTACTTGGTCTGAATGGAATGTGCCAACTGTTTTTGTCCCAATAAAGAATTGCAGATCCTTTATAACAGTTTGGGTGTCAGCAGATCACTGTGGCCAGACCCATAGGAATCTAGAGCAGAAATCCACTGCAACCAAGATGTATTTGTAAGCCCCATCCGATTGTAAGGGGCATAAGTGGTCCAGATAAACACAAGCGAGTGGCTTATTTGTGATTAATAGAAGTGTCTGTGGTGGACACACTATGGTGCAACCCTTCATCTGCTGGCAGATGTCGCATTTAAGGAACAATTCCCTAGTCTGTTTATATAGACTTGGCCACCAATAGCATTGCTGCAGTAGGGAAATTATAGCTGCAACTCCTGCATATGCAAATGCTAGGGCCTCATGTGCTGCTAGTACTAAACCTAACCTGCGATCTGAATTTGGTATTACTCTATCCCCCACTCCGAGAATATGAGAAAATGTTATCCTTTGCACACTTAACTGGTTGGAATACTTTGCTGGAAAGCCTTTCAGTGTTGACAGCTGTCATAATGTCTCTATCTATCCTTGAACTGGAATGAGTAATTGCAGCAGCATTTTGCACTGTTGCTTTTGCGGCTTCATCAGCTATAGAATTCCCTGCAATGTGTATTCCTATATATTGATGACTAAAGGTGTGAATCACATGAGCCTGTGACAAGCATTCTTTCAGCTAAGCCACTTGTCCCCAAAGCGCTTTGTGCTTTATGGTGTACCCTTTGGAATCTCTGAATCCATTCTGGCTCAAGTAGTGTGGATACTCATTGCAAGACTGGACACAATAATGCAAATTACACACTATGAGTGTGGGGAATCCGGTATCCATATTCTCAAGTGTCAGAAATAGAGCTCTGAGTTCCGCCAGCTGCGCTGTGCAGTCACCTAGTGACTGTGTGTAGTAGGTCTTTTCCAGGGTGGAATTCACCATCCTGCATTCTACCCTTAACAGTGGCGCACATCACCGAGTTTTGGTGTTTTGTCCCTACAACAGTCTGTGCAGAACCATCAGTATAGAAGATATAATCATTCTGATCAAGAGGCATGATTTCATTAGGCAGAAGGTATTCAATTTATGCTTGTGTTTGTAGTGTAGAGTCAAATCTGTAGTCTACATCTATTGAGGTCAGAGAGTTGGCCCACTGTATCCATTGCAAATGTAAAGCCTTATTTTTAGGAATGCTGTCCTTTGTGACAGCTTCTAAGACTGGCACTGGAGACATGACAGTTTTTCATTTCCCCTGAGCCAGTGCTCTCTCTCTCACCACAACAGTCTGTACTGCCGTCAGAATATTTTCTGTCGGTGCAAAACACATCTCAGCATTGGTGTATAAATGTGATTTATATGCAATCAGTACAGTGTCTCCCTCGCTGAATGTAATGTAAGTATATCCTGATGCACCCGCAGTAATACGGATCACCAGGTTTGTTGTTTTTCCACACGTGTGTAAGTGTTTTGAAGCTGGCACGTCATCTTTTACTGAACGTAAACTTTGTGTGTGTTCAGTTATCCAGTATGTGCTTGAAAAGTCTGAACGATTCAAGTCGTAGAATAGTTTAAGCCATTCTGCGTAATCTGGAATGTAAGTCCTGCCAAAATTTAGGAATCCCAATATGGATTGAAGTTTCTTCAATGAGTTTGGTGGTTGTAAAAGCCCACCCTACTCTAAGAAGTGCGTCGCAAGGCTTTTGCCCTCACTTGACAGCTCGTATCTCAGAAACAGGATATTGAGGTGGGCAATCTTTGATTTTTTTAAATTAAATCTGTGGCCCATGTGGGCGAATCCCAAAACAATGAGATCCACTCTTGTCAAGTGTGTAGAAAGGTCATCAACTGTTAAGTAAATGTCATCAACATAGGACAAAGCCTGGTTGTCAAAATGTTGTAAAAGTTCTGTAACCCAGGCTAAAAACAACCCAGGGCTGTTCTTATAGCCCTGGGGCAAATGACAGAACTGTTTTTGAGAACCCAGCGTGCTAAATGCGGTCAAGTACCTGCTTTCAGGCACTATATTTTGGCAGAAAAATCCATTTGAGATATCTAGTGTTGTTTTGTATTTTTTACGTACTATATTGTACGTGTTTTGTACTGCATATGTATGTGTAGCTATGTTTACATCTCTGTAATCTATTACTAGTTGATATGAATGGTCTGGTTTCATAACTGGAAACAAGGGATTATTCATGGGAGAGGTGCAACTTTCTATTACACCTTGGTATTCAAGTTGTGTGAGAATCTCTCTAACTTATTTTTTAGCCTCATTTTTAATGGGGTATTGTCTTTGAGGATGTGGGGCTGACCTCACTGGTATTACATGATAAGGGGAACCCCACATGGTTGCAGTATTACACAGGAGCTAGTGCTAACACCCACTCCTTGGCATATGAATGTTTAACTGAATCTGGAATGAGGTTGGAAAAAGCAGGTAAAATTACAGTTTCTCCCTCTAGGCAATCCATCACAAATTCAGGTGACCAATCTTTTTCGGCCAAGAGAATGTCATAGCAGAATGACAAGTTCTCCCAAAAGACAACATTAATGAATTTCGGTATGGCCCCCTCCAATTGGAGTTGCAACTCATATAATGGATGCAGGCACTTACCCTAGTATCCAGTGTTTTCATCTGGATATAGTCATATAGTCACTCAATGCCAATGCTACTGTCACCAGACAATCCATCAGATTACGGCAAGCTATTGTGACTTCTGCTGCTCTGTCTAGCATGGTCAGGGCCCACCTCCCACTCAGAAGCATTGTCCTCCATTTCCATGGCATGCTTAACTTTCAGTCCAGCTACCTTCTTTTTGAATTGAAGCTTTTACTGTTTAGGTTTATCTTCCTTTTTTATTATGTAGTCAGATGAGTGTTGTTAGTCTCTCTTTGGTTTCACGTTCTCCCCTGATGTGCGCTTTGACCGATAACCTCTCTCGATCGTTTCTTGGATGAATCCTGAAATGAACGAGATGAACGTGTATCAGTATCCTGATACCTGTCAGGTGTCTTAATATTATCACAGTTACGCAAAGTATAGCGCTTTTCAGAGGCCTCCTGTTGAGGAGATCCGCCTCATGACATGGTCTTTTCTTTATGTTTCTTATTATCCCACATCTTCTTCGTAGAAGAGTAAGGCGTTGCTTTGAGTTATCCATTTCTGAATTACTCTTAATTTGAGATTTACTAGGTCTGGCTCCCAAATTATCTCTACCCACTGTTGCGTAAGTTTCTAAGCAAATTTGAGGTAATTCACACTCCTGCTGCCCCGAAGCCAAATTAGTGAGTCGCAGGCATATAGCCAACACTGCTGTTTCCCCTTTAATGTTACTTAACATAATGGCGGACCCTGCAGCAAAATTGCCCATCAATTTCAACCACAAATCCAGGGCAGGGGCTGCCCCATATTAATTTTGGATCTGTTTAAGCACCCCTAGCAAAACAGATAATATGGGGTACCATGTGTTCTGGTATATACCACAGCAAAGACTGTTCCCCAAGTGGCACCGTCTTCCACAAGGGGAGAGCCATCCCCACTGGCAAGCATATGGTAAGAATTCTGTGTTTTTCCTGGTGTCCCGTATGGGGAAATAATGCTTCAAGCTGATCTGTTTTTTGTGCAATCCAGAACATAATCTCCTTCCGTCTGATGGGGATTTTACCCATAACAGCATTGATAGTCTGTGGGCAAATGCTGGTGTAGCCAATTGTGGTGGTGTAGCTTGAGCAGTCCTCACAAGACTGACTGTCATTGTTAGCATGACAAACTGGGTCAGGCATCTATATATGTCAACTAGACCCGCATGCAGTCTTCATAACTGTGCTGCTGTCATATTAGCTATATTTGGGTGTGGTATGTAACCAGCCAAGACTGGCCATGTTGCTCCCTCATTGCTAGGGGGACATAGTCTAACTTCTTCTGTAGTGTGTGTAGGGTGCCTTCAAACCAATTTCTATGTTCTTGGAATGTTAATGGTATGTCTAGTGCTTCATAAGCTGTATAGTTATTTGGAACATCAGCTGGAGTGTAAGTGTGAAACAGCTTTGTTCGGTCGTCTGCTGCTGGGAATGTAACCCATGAATGTAATTCCTCTGTCCTAAATGCTTCATGAGCCAAAACCACGAAGGTAACATCCTCACCCGTAAGTGTGAGATCATGTTGTAACAGCTTCTGAGTCACCACATATCTGCAGTTCTCAGGTATGTTACGAGCTGTTGGATTAGACATACAAATATGTGGAATTCAGAGAGGGTACCACTATGGGGTGATCCCTTGAAAGGTTGAAGCTTGAACAACCTACAGCCAATACATAGGGTGTCAGGCCACCCTGCCTGCAGGCTCGCTTGCTTCCCCGCCCGCAGCCTCCGGCACACGACCCACTTGCTGACGCGAGTCAGCTGGCGAAGGCGGCGCTTGCATATTTTAAAAGTGGGAGGTCAGTGACGGGAACGTGCTTCGCGTTCTGTCACGGACCCCTGCCAGGCCTCCCTCGGTTTCCCCTAAGTTATCCAGCACTTACCTGCATTCTGGCAATCACGTTGGAGAGCTGGAGCGTTATGTGCGTTCTTCTCCCGACGATCCTAGCATTCTTTCCTTTCGGGTCATTGCTTCTCTTCCGGGGCAGGTTGCAGTGTCGGCGTTCCCTCGCTGGCCAGCTTCATTCTTTCTCCTCACGAGCAGCTGTTCCTTTCCTTACGCTGTTTTTGCGATTTCTGCAGAAAGACAAAGTACAAAGAGAAGTATTTAAAGAATCATAATTCCAGCCTATGATAGGATGATATATATCAATGCAGTAGTTGGAAACAGTATAATTATCTGATTCTTCACTTCTTCAGCAGTGTGGAGCTAGTTCTCTGCTTTAGATTTATTTGCTGATTCTTCTCTTATGCTGTTAAATAAGAGAAGGGTAATTGTTACTTATTGCGAATTACTTGATTATCCTGACCCAGCACCTTTTTGTGCAACATTATATTTCTTCTTTCATCCTGTCTAGGAAAATACATTTTTAGTTTTTTTCCTAGTTGTTCAGGATAGTTTACGTTTTTATGGGTCTTATGAATCCAGATGGTGGTCTCCGTTAAGGTTGGTATGTTTCACATTTATCATTGTTTTATGCTTAAATTCTGCAGTCCTAATGAGTAATTTACTTATTTCTACCTTGTAGATACCACTGTGTCAGTCTCAGGTTCTAGCTGTTCTTATCTTCCTTGTACTACCAGCAGAACGTTCAACAGGTATTACTTCTACATCAGCCAAAAGTTCTATCTAAGCATTCTCGTAGTTCTGTGGACATGCTTACCTTCTGTACTTCTACCCATTTGGAGCACATGTGATTTCGCACCAGACGGACCATTGGATTCTAGTCCTTCTCCCTTTCCTTGTTTTGATTTCCCCTCTTCCCCACCTTCTCCTCTTTTGCTTTGACTTTGTTGGGCGAAGGAGGGGGGGGTGAGGGAAGTTGGGATCCAGCATCTGTTCCTTCCACTTCCCCCCTGCAGAAACCCCAGGTGAGCCTCACATAAGGTTCACCTACTCAGCGTAGGAGGATTTGTTCCCTGACATCATGGACGTCTCTGGTTGAGAGGTGAGTAGGGGGCTTTGGATATACAAAAGAAAACTACTCAGGTAATCCATCAAATAAGAGCCTAACCTAGAACTTTGGCGGTGCCATGTCGTATGGCTTGTACCTCTTCAGTGAAACTGTGCGCTGGTTGGACAATGTAAACATCAGGATTGTACCAGACTGATTCCGAGCACACCCTCCGGATATGTTGGCCTATAGTCCTGCTAGCTCACAGCGCACCAGATGCACCCCAGACCTTGCAAGGTAACAAATGTGTGTGCAGCATTAGAACATGACTAGCCTGATCCCCCAAGGAAACCGTGGTACCAAATCTAGAAACCTTTCATTTGGACTCTCATGCATACCCAAAGAACTACACAAGAAATACTCAGCAAGGCGTTTCAATATTTATTGAAGCATTGTGATTCTTGGAGAAAATGCGTGTGCTGCAATAATCAGTAGAATGAAACGGAGTAGCGCAAATAGCATAATGAGAATAGTGAAAAAGATTAACAATTCCACCATTGTGCTAAAGCAGTGAATATATACTGGCATTTAAATACTGTGTATAGTGTACTCCTACCTAGTGCTCCCTAACCTAGTCTTGAACAGGGAGGGTGATCTGCCAAATTCCTCCCGGCTGGTCTAAATTCCCATTACCTGCAGATAAGAGTCATCAGCCTGTCTGTCTTGGTGTAGAGCTGGACATCCCCTGTGTTGGTAAACAGGAATCAGCTGAGCTGAAATTCCGGCATACAGTGACCTCACAGTGTCGGCTGAGTGCTACTCTGCTTTAAACAAGGAAGTGTTTCTGTATATATAATAAACAGCTCCCATGTGGCCATGTCAAAACCCCAGTCAGGTCGCAATTGTTTATTCTAGTTTGATAGCTTTCTCGCCTACCAAACAATAACAACAAAGACATTTGCACAGTGAACTTTATCCCTTGTACTGAATGTTCAAGGCGTCATGATAGTGTGCCTATGAAGTGGAAATGTAAGCAATGACGATTCAGAGAATGTTATCCTGTATTGTCATGCATGCAAATGTATGTCAAAAGTAATCGTGCGTAAAAGAGAAGGCAACTTCAGAAACATGGGCAAGTAAATGGTGGTGTTTCTTACCAGGCCTATCCTGACCATTTGACAATGTCATGCCAAAACCAAAAAAAAAACTTTTAAACAAATTTGGGACCCCGCCCCCCACAAAGTCCAGGTGGTCCTGAAATGGCAGCCGCAACATTTCCACTCATGCTGCGGCCAACCAATTGGAGCAGAAACATTATGCAAAATGTTTTATTTTTTGGACACTGGCTTACATTTGGAAGCCAAAGTGCAGAGAAATCTATTGCTAAACAGTACCCCACTTGGGTGTCTGAATCTACGGGCTGCGACACAAACCACCCCAAAACATGACGTAGAGCCATCACATTGTACTCAGCAAAATCATGGGTTATTTAAACAATGTGAGTAGCAGCTTTGGAATTTGGGCCTTAGATGACCCGCCACCCATGGAAACCAACCAAACCCTGACGTTTCTGAAAACTAGACACCCAGGGGAATTCAGGATGGTGTGACATGCATGGATTTCACAATGTTTTGAGGCCTCACATACCTCAAACTGTTGCTAAAAACAATTATTTTCCTTACATTCCTGTAAGGGATAGTTCAGAAATCTGCCAGGATCCACAAATCTCCAGTCACTCAGAATTGCCACACTGGTCCCAATAAAAACGGACTATGGGTGGGCACAGCGCCCACAACAGGAAAGGCTCCAAAACGTAACATGGACATATGAAATGTTTCCTTTCAAAGCTGACACTCTTAAGGTCTACCCGATCACAGCACAGCTGTCATTTTGTGAAATACATATTCTGGGCTTACCAAGAACATGTAGGGGGTTGGCCACTGCTTATCGTTGGTTGGCTTTCCTGTCACTCTCATTTGCCTGTTTCTTATTCGTGTCCCAGCTTTTCATTTAGTGTTTGCTCCTCCCATTGAGCATTGCTCCTTTATCGTTTATTTAGACTGGCTGGCTTCTATGATTCCACTGCTTGATTTTCAAGCACTACTTTTTTCTTTTTAGTTAAGCAACTCACAAGAGTACATGTTGTTTCCAACTGTCTCTCTTGTGTGTACTTCTTTCCCCTTGCAGTCTGTGTAGCTCACTTTTAGTCATGTGCTTCTCCCCACCCCTGCATGTTGCACCCACACTCATGCCCTTGCTGCACAGCATCAGGAAAGCCTTTCAGCATGTCTAAAAACCATTGACAAACCAACAGGTCTCAAAACAAGCATTTTGCAAAGCCAATAGGTCTTGCTATTGAGACATGTTGGTTTTGCCAATGCTTGTTTTGCATTGTGGGTAGCAGTGGATTGTGGGCCTGGGCTCAGCTGCCACCCAGGGAAACCCACCCGTGGGAGGAAGAGAAACTACAGGAAAAGTTGCCCACTCAATCAATCACATTGCTCTAATATTTAAAGTTGTGTGCTCACAGAACTCCCACAAACTCAAACTAACTTTTGAACTTTAATTTCTCAAACTGATGTACACCAAATCACAAAAAGCACGTTCTCTGAGTAAAGATCTAGGTTTCTGCCAAATTTGGTGTAATTCCGTTTAGCTGTTGGGGCTGTAGCACTGTTCAAAATTCCTTATGGAAATTGCATGGTGAAATTGCGTTTGGGAACCCACCTTTTGTCTCGGTTCTGCTTAATGGAACACCTCAAAACTTTGAAGGAAGGAGGTTAAGGCGATGAACTTTTCTTTTTAGAAAGCTTCATCAAACAGCACCAAAGTTATTCCCAAACCAAAAAAGCACTCTACCTATGATGTCTGTGTATATGTTTGTTTAAAGTGTATAAATCTCACTTTGCATCTGCACATATATCTATAGCTTTATATTGCACAGTGGCCGTCACCGCTTCGTAGTTATAGTTAGGTCGGAGCTTCAATAGGAAGAAGATATTTTTCTTTTGTTAATAACTTTGCCACCGTTTGAGAAAACTGCACAAAACTTTGCCCAAAAAAATCAGCCACCCTCTTTCCTTCCTGGAAAGTTTCTCGGTGGTCCATCAAGTGAGGCCAAGAAAAAGGGGGCCAAAATGTTGGTTTCCTATGTTAATTCCCATGATAAACGTCTGTTGCATGCACAGAAGAAACAATTGTAGGGAATTGTACCAAATTTTGCAAAAAGTAAGAACTTTACTCACAAAGCTGGCTATTTGTGACGTGATGTAAAACTGTTCAGCCGTTTTCAAGAAATGTATGTTTAAAGAGATGCTGAGGTGGTCATGAAAGGTTAAAAAATAGGTATATCTGGATGGTACTCCCTCTGGACCCAGTGCAGCCCTCCCGTTAGGTAATGTGATACTCCAGTAGGAACTGCTGGATAAGTTCACCCACATGGTACCACAGTACTGTCCAAGCTTCACCAAGGGAAGCATGCTTAGTACAGCAGTACCATGAAGCTGAAGCTTGAATACTAGTACCACATACGCCCTGTAGTACTGGTGAATAGTAAAAAAAAATGAAATGTGGGTTGGGGATTCACAGGGGATTGGCTGCCCATGGGGGCATAGGCGCAGGAGACCCTGTGACCTTTGCCCTGGCTCTGCACAGCTAAAGGTCAAGTGCATGAGGAGGTTGGCCACCCGTACCGGGTTGACACATGGCCAGGTAAGTGTCCAGGCCCTGAAACTCAGACCCAATTGGACATGGGCCAAGACGATGTGCAGCAGGCGGTTGGCCATTCACAGTGATGTTGCCCCCCCTCCCGCTGCACATGGCAGAAGGCAGTATGCAGCGGGAGTTGCCTACTGATACTGGTTTAGGTGTGGGGCCTGGCCGGAGGCCTGGCCCTACAGTTAACCCCCCATTGCACAAGGCCGAAGGCTGTACACAGCGCTGGGATGGTCATCCTCAGCGCAGTTGGTTGCTGGGCCTGGCAAGAGGCCTGGCCCTGTGGCCAACCAGCCACTGCGCATGGCAGAAGGTTGTGTGCAGCAATGGGTTGGCTGTTTCTGCTGGGGTGGATACAGAATATGGCCAGAGGCCATGTTCTGAGACCAACCCCAGACAGTGCACAGCCAGAGGGTGTTGGCCTTCAGCATCGGGTTTGCACAAGGGTGTATGACTGGATTATGTTATCAGTGGTGTCATCAATGATGTAATTTGACATGTCATCAGTGATTTCATCAATTATGTCATTTAGTCTGTCATGAGTGAAGTAACATGTGAGGTCGTAAGTAGTGCATAGCGGGCCATAAGTTATAATTAGCTCAGTAAAATATAACTGGTGAATTCCAGTGTGTTTTTGGATGTTAAAGACTAGTTTGTGTTTTAACACCTACCTGTAACATCACTTTAACCTTTTTTTACAGAGAATTTCTAGGGCTTTTTTTAATGTAAGCTAAGAACTTATTGCCGTACCTAACTATAACATCACTTTAACCTTTCGTTTTTTTTCTGTGAATTTCAGTTTTTTTTAAAAACATAAGGTAAGATCTTGTACCGTACTTAAGTATACCGTCACTGTAACATTTGTAATTTTTCAGTGACTGTAAATATAGATATCTACACAAATGCATACAGTCAGATGTAAACATTTTAACAAACAAGTGAAAGATACTCAGACAAAAATAATGCATGTGGCAAGATGCAGTGTCTGTTTTTCTGTGCAGCGTCATGGAACACCCAACAGTAGTGGTAATGGGGCCCATACAAATAAACCTGTGCACAGCCGCACAGACACACTGGTGGGAAGCAATGGTATTGGCCAGATGTGGCCCCCCTCTAGAGACACTAGTGGGAGGTAATGGTATTTGCCAGATGTGGTAAATAACTCTACCTATTCTGCCCAGCTTGTAAAGAGGACCTATGGCTGCTGAGAACCAAGGAACACATTTACTATTTTTTCAGGCAAAGCGGTGCAGCAAGGAAACTTGCTGTGCCGAGTTGTGTGAAAGGGAGATAGCAGAAATGCTCCTTATTTACAAATATATGGAGCATTTCTGTTCTTTCCTGGGCAGCATTGATTTTGTGCAAGAAGGGACACTTTCCTGAGGGGATGCGCTATCTGGGTACTTCAGGTCCCAGAATCACCATCGCTTGAGGAAGGAGGTGATGAGGAGGAGGAAGGCCCTACAGCGCTACATAGTGCGTTGCAACGCCCGATGTGTGGGATGCACTATCTGGGGACTTCAGGTCTCAGAATCACCATCGCTTCAGGGAGGAGGGGTGGAGAAGGAGGAGGGCCCTACAGAGCTATATAGTGCACTGCAACACCCAATGTGCTGGCCCGTTTTTGCCCAGAAGAGGCTGGGCTGTGCCATCTCCCTTGGCTCTATATTTCTCCTCAAGTTAACAATACATAATCTGAGCATACCTAAGTACCTGAGTGTGATCTACATTTTCTTGGTAGTCAGTTTACTTTTCTGGAGTTAATTTATCTGCCAACTGGACTTATTTTTTGTAAGTTGGCCCTACCTTCTCTTGCCCATTTCTACTTAGCAGTTAGCTGTTTCACTTCCAATGCTATGGGCCAACGCAAGGCACATGAGCCACTGACTGGAGATTACAGACTGCCTAATGCCCCAAGGCATGTAGTGGAAAATTGTATACTAAGTCGAATTAATTACCTAATTCAGGAAGTTAAGACATTATTGACACAAGAAGGGATTTTGCCTAAAGAGCAAAAACCCCCAACAAAATGACTTGCTATTATCAGACGAAGACTAAGGGCTCTTGTACCAACTTTGTTTCAAATAACACTGATACCGTTCCTGCCTCAAGTCAAATAGATTCAACTAATCCATCAAATTTAGTTTTTGATTCAGTGGTACCAACTCTGGATGCAGCCTCCTCTTTGAAACAACCCCTTGCCAAGGATTTGATGATTCCAATAATTCCATTTTCTAATACATTTGCACCCCTCATTAACTTCCACTCTGCGGGTGACTCTACCTCTAGTACAATATTGCATGAAGAAGAAAAAAGAAATATTTTTACATGTGCTTCTGACCCTGTGAATTTTAAACTTGATGCCCTAGCACATCATTTAATGGTACTCAAACATTTGACAC
This sequence comes from Calotriton arnoldi, assembly GCA_963921515.1. Classification (NCBI taxonomy): domain Eukaryota; kingdom Metazoa; phylum Chordata; class Amphibia; order Caudata; family Salamandridae; genus Calotriton; species Calotriton arnoldi. The sequence continues at coordinate 44,684 of CAWUFW010009349.1, forward strand.
GCAAGTTAGTAGAAGGAACGCACAATATTTTTGTGACAATAAATTCTTTAATTTCACTCCTTTCTATCAACACTCACGAAGTCAGGCTTTCGCGCAGACAGAACCCCCTTCTTCTAATAAAGGACCTCATTCTTTTTGACTATGACTAATTCTAAAAGTTTGCACCAGCCCAGACTTAACTCACCTGATTTCACGATGCGTTTCCACAAAGGAAAGAGAAACATTCTTTGTCTGTAGCTCCAGATGTTTCCATTGGTTCTGCTGACAGTTCATCCAGAAAGATGGACTCTTCAAATTATTTGTACCATCGGTCTGCTACTAAAGACTCTGTTATACCTGGATATAACCCATGTAGGGATTTATCCATTAGAAGGGTTCAAGCTGAAAGAGTACCTATTGTTTCTATGGTTAATGTGCCTAAGCTGGGAAAGTTAGCACGTGAAGACAGTGATTCTGTAAAAAATAAAGTTATTTACGAGATTAGGACGCAGCGTTGTGCTTTTCATTGTTCATTCTGATATAGTGGATACACTTCGAATGTTAAGGAGTGGGGGAATGTATGAAATTATCAAATTGACTCTAGCAGATTATAATCTAGTTGATGTACTAATTTCTTTGGATTCACGTGTTTTACCTCCACCTTCTCTTAGAATGAAAAATTTCTAAGCTCTCGTAATGGAAAGTTTCAATTTTATTAAGGACACTGAGGCAAGGATTATGCTTTACGATCTTCGCTTTGTTTCACCAGTAGCACTTTTTTCAACATTATCAACTACCTTTCCCATGAACCATAGGGAAAAGTAGATGCAAAAAATACATAACCAATTATAGTCCTCAATCCGGGTAACAGTCCTTCCTTTGTATTTATGCCCCTTTTTCTTCACGTGACAGAATCAACCTCTTCCTTGCAAATGATTCTGTCTTGGATGATTCCACTCCTAAGATTGATAAGAAAAACAAGTAATTTTATCATATCCTTCTATAATCTCCTATCAAGAACATCAGAAAAAATACTAATTATTCAAGCAAATAAATTGTGTAACAATACATAAGTTAAGTATTAAACCAAATATTATTAGAAAAAGTGTAGTACTTATTGTTCATACAAGAAGGATCAGCTTCTTATGGGCATAACTTATTTCTGGAAGGGCAACAATCTTCCTGATCGCTGGGAGGGATAATCCTTGCCTCCTTGTCCTTAATAGAATTGAAACTTTCTGTTATGAGAGCTAGGACATTTTTCAATCTATGTAAGTAGTGGTTTGGGAAACCTTTCAGCCATGTTGAAAAATTATTGTGATCACAAGGGGCCTTGAAATTAATATTTTCAAAAACAAAATACATATCCCTAAACCCCCAAAGGTCTTTCAAGGGTAACATCTATTTAGGCACCACACAACTTGAAAATGTGGAGAGCTTTGACTATTTGGGCATAAGGATAGATAGTAGATTGTTGTGGGGTTCACAAATCGAGAAGAGTTGATCTATTCTGCAACATAGTGCACGTACCCTTTTTTTCTTCACAACAACATTTTATTGTCAACAGCCAAAAGACGCCCGACAGGGCGTTGCACAAGTACAGCGTTAAGTACATAACACGAATACTGATGTCGACATTTTAAATCAGGTTATATAATAGAGAATCCTGTGCATAACAACCTGTCATAATAACAAATAACAAAAGTGCCATCAATCTACAATAAGTATAGAGCGTAGAAGGTCCATCCAAAACTGAAAGGTCTACATCACGACCATCTATATATCCCCACATATCAACTATGTTCAAATCACTCTCACTCTGTTGGTGGATCAGGAATGGGCTCTAAGTAAATCACCCGGTAATCCGCCCTTCTCTTGGGATGTTTCCAAGGGCAGCCTCGAGCAGCAAAAATAGGTATCTCCAGCCCCATGTAGAAATCTAAGACCTTTTTCCAGACCCCTAAAGAGGGCGGGAGGTGTCATTCCATTTTTTCGCGATGTCACGCTTTGCAAGAGTGTGGCCCAGTAACAGTAGGTGTCGTTTGTACACGTTTCCCCCAATGTCATCTGTAATATGTAGGAGGGTCAATCTGGGCGTGTAGGGGATGTCCCACCCCAGTACCTGTGACAAACAGGCAATAACACCCTGCTAAAACTTCGAAAGAGATATACATGACCATACAGTGTGAAGGAAAGAACCGTCGGCCGCACAGCACCTCAAGCAAAGCGGGGAGGCAATGAGACCTGCCTGCCAGAGCCGATGTCTTGTGTAGTACACCCTGTGTAGGTATTTAAATTGTATATATTGGAGTCGTGTTGCAATGGCAGCACCGCGCGGGGACGCAAGCGCCTCGGTCCAATCTTCATCGTCCAATGGGCCAAGGTCAGCCTGCCAGGCCTCTCGTGTGTGGGGAAGTGTTGTGTGACTATTAGTGACAAGCGTGCGATAGATTTTTGCAATCTTGTGTTCCCCCAATTCCCCCATGAACACCTTAGCCTCAAGGGGGCTGAACTTGGGTATGGACTCCTGTAATGCAAAATAGGGCGCGAGGGCAGGACGGAACTGCAAATATTTGTAGAATTGTGACCTAGGCATCGCATACTCTTGTTGCAGCTCCTGAAAGTACTTCAGAGTCTGTCCGTGAAGGACATCTCCAACGGTGGAAATACCTATTTTATCGCATCCTGAAAAACCCGGGTGACCAGCCAGTTGCGGCAGGAGGCCGTTACCCCAGAGGGGAGCTTCTTTCGTTATTCTACCCCACCACCCGAGTTGCCGGAGAGTGCGCTTCCAGAGACTAAAGACCGCAGCAGTCACCGGGGGCAATGCCTTCTGGGCAGCGCCCGCATATAAGACAGAATGCAAAGGTTGGGTGCCCAGTAGCCAGCGCTCGACCGTATAGGCGGGATCTAACCTATCCCCATACCACCAGTCATTTAAAATGAGTAAGTGTGAGGCCGCATAATAAGCTTGGATATCGGGCGTTGCCAATCCACCACAGTAGGTTGATTGAAAAGAGGTCTTCAAAGCGACCCGGGCAGACCCACCTCCCCAGAGAAAGTGTCGGAGTGTAGCGTTGAGCTGTGTAAACCATCTAGGTGGGATCAGATAGGGATGATTTTGAAGCTGGTACAGTAGTCGAGGCAAGGAAACCATCTTAAAGATGGCGGATCTACCAAACAACGAAAGGGGAAGATGTGACCAAACGCGAGTCTGCTCTCTGATCTGTACCCCCAGCGGTGCTAAATTTCTTTCCCAGGACAAAGGCTGCAAATCAGCCAAGAAGACCCCAAGATATTTGAAGCCGTCGGACACCGCCGTGACTTCCTCGGACCATGGACCAAGCTGTCCCGTAGTACGTAAGGGCCATAGAAAGGATTTTCGTGGGTTCATATACAGTCCTGAGGTCTCGCCAAAGACCTGCATGATCCTGAGAAGTCAAGGCCCGGAACGATCCGGACGTGTAAGGAAAAATAATACGTCGTCCGCATACAATGCTATGCGATCCGACGGCGCCCCAGGCCACTCAAATCCCCGGTACTGAGCGTCTATCCGCACCCATGCCGCAAGAGGCTCCATAGCGAGCGCGAAGAGGTATGGGGAGAGGGGGCAGCCCTGGCGGGTGCCGCGTCCAATAGAAAAGGTATGTGAGTCTGCCACCCGGACCGATGCTGTAACATCCGTGTATAAGAGTTCAATATATCGCAAGAGACGAGTACCAAGATTAAGGCGGTTCAACAGCGCAAACAGGTACGTCCAACTTAAAGAGTCGAATGCCCTATCTATGTCCGCCAGCATGAGGGCAGCAGGTTCACCCAATCTATCTACAGACGCAATGCCGTTATGAACACGTCGAATGTTATGTCGCGTAGCGCGACCCAGCATAAATCCTGCCTGATCAGAATGGACTAGGTCAAGTACATGTGGAACTATACGATTGGCTATAATTTTGCCAAGAAGTTTTGCCTGAACATTAAGGAGAGATATCGGGCGATAGGAGGAGTGAAGTTCAGGGGGTCTACCCAGCTTCTGAGAGATTACAATCTCTGCATGTCGCCAATCAGCTGGAAGACACCGACAGTCGAAAGCGGCCTGAAGAGCAGCGAGATAAGGAGCCATAAGAAGGGACTGATACTTTTTATAAAATTCGCAGGGGAGACCGTTAGGGCCTGGAGCCTTACCTGAACACATCCCAGTGAGTGCCTCCTGGACCTCCTCAGTCGTGATCGGGTCATCAAGTGCGTCTCTAGTCTGGTCCGTGAGGGCATGGGGAGGCAGGTTATTGATGAACTGCTGGACTAACTGCGGCGAAATAGTTTCACGAGGGGCGTACAGCTCTGCATAATAAGTTGTGAAGCTGGCAGCCACCTGGGACGGGTCTGTGAGCATATTTTCATGGGGATCATGCACACATGGGATAGAAACAGGACGGAGCTCTCTCTGACAAAGGCGGTGGAGCAAGGCGCTCGATTTGTCGACCCACTGATATATTCTGCTCTGAGTAGCCAACCAGGCCACTCGGGCCTCATCCATCAATTCCCCGGCATACAACTGCTGGGTATACAGTAATTGTCTACGCGAATCCTGTCCATTTACTTCCCGACATGTGCGCTCCGCAACCACTAGCTGGACTTCTAAAAGAGTCAGCCGCTCCCGACGCAGTTTACGCTGCGCCGTGCAGTAAGCGATGTCTATCCCTCGCATTGTGGGTTTCATCGCCTCCCACACAGTCACAGGTGAATCCACAGATCCAACATTACGTAGAAAGTATTCTGTAAGGGATGTGTGTATATGTGACCAATATTTACCATCCAGCAGGAGCCACAGTGAAAGGCGCCACCGGAATGGAGGGCGCATGGTGTTCAGTCTCAAGTCTACCTGTAACGGGGAGTGGTCAGAAAGGCCTCGAGCAGGATTTCGGCTGTCGCCAGGCTGAGACTATGTAGGGCGGATAAGAAGATGTGATATATGCGGGAAAAGGAGCCATGGACGCTGGAAAAGTAAGTGTAGCCCAGTGCGTTGGGGTGCAGCCGTCTCCAAGAGTCCACCCAATCCAACCCCCGAAGCAAGGTCCCGAGTTTTGACTCCTGGGTCTTGACCAGGTTCCCAGTAGCCCACCACCTATCAATAGAAGGACATAGTGTGTCGTTCCAGTCCCCCCCAACCAGGGTCAGTCCCTGAGGAATCTCCACCCAAAGCCGCAGCAAGCGTTCAGTCAGATTCCATGTAAGGGGCGGGGGGCATAGACACTCCCCAGGACAAACAACTTGCCATGAATTGAGACTGTAGCGACCACATATCGACCCTGTGGGTCGGTCCATGTTTTCTCATGGACAAAGAGGACTCTACAGTGGATTAATATTGCTACTCCACGCGAACCTCGAGTGAAGCCAGAGTGGAAGATCTGAACAAACCCAAAATGTGTTAAGCAAGGAATCTTATTGCCAAGCAGGTGCGTCTCTTGCAGGAAATACAATGTCCGCACCATATCGTTTAGCTTGGCGCAAGACTGCCCCTCTCTTGACCTTATCCAGTAGTCCCCGTACATTCCAGCTGAGAATTCGGAGCCATCTCTCAACCGTTCCAGACATAGCAATGATCGGGGCAGATATCATTGAAGACATGTGGGGAGCAAATTATAACAAGCATGGATCTTGCTACGGCTACAGAATGGACATATGTATGGCACCTAGAAACAAACAACAGAAATAAACCCAAACAACTGCCGCCCACCCCCCCATCCCAATACCCCAAAACAGTAGAAGCATCTGTCGCGGCATGAGAGGACTCCAGGCCCCAACGGGGGCCAAGAGAAACTCCCGGCCAATGGATCCCTAAATTGCAACCCCTAGACACAGCGATATTTCAGAGTCCAGGAAGAGCAATTGTAGGTGTAGCCCATATGTAGATGCCATCAATCAACAAGTCCAGTTCGCACATGTGGTGAGCGAAGGAGTATAGAAGCTTCTCATGTCAAACAATGTGGGTCATACATGTGATTTATTGCATGTTTTGGAGCGTTTCTTCGATAAAGATCGCCGGCGCTGTGCGCCTGGGGCCTGAGATCGCTCCCGGTTTGGCCCCGCTAGAAGAAGAGTCAGAGTCGAGTCTGGGCGGAGTGTGCGGCCGAAGCTTGACATGTTCATCGGTCCACGCAAAGACCTCTTCAGGGGAGTCGAAAAAGTATGTCCGTTCATTATACGATATCCATAGTCTGACTGGGAATAGCAAAGAGTATTGGACCTTAAGATTCCTCAGTCTGGCCTTCGCCTCGGTGAAGGATTGTCTGCGCTGTTGCACCATTCTGGTGTAATCCGGGAATATCATGATCTTTTGTGAAGCAAACAACAGGGGATCTTTGAGTCTAGCCTGCTGTAGGATGGTGTCTCTGTCTCTAAAGTTTAGAAATCGCGCAATCACTGGTCTGAGCCTCGCGCCCGGCGGCGGCTTCCGCAGCAAGGCTCGATGTGCGCGTTCAATGACAAAGCAGGAAGACAGAAGACCAGGAGGAAGCTAGTCTGCCAGCCATTTGGCCAGAAAGTCAGCCACATCTCTACCCTCGCACCCCTCCAGGAAGCCCACAAAGCGTAGATTATTACATCTGGAGCGTCCCTCTGCATCCTCCACCCACGTCGCCAGCCCCTTGGCGATGGACTCTAAGGCTGAGACCCTCTTCTGGAGCGTCGTGATCGAGTCTTCCACCGTGGATATCCTGGACTCGGTCTCCGTGATACGCTGTACAGCGTTGCGGAGGTCTTGTCTGAGGAGCATCACATCAGAACCCACCGCCCCAATCTTAGCCTCAAGCATTTCACGGGACTGCGTGATAGCAGCCAAAATAGCGGCGTTGTCCGGCATATTCGTCTGTGCGTCGCCCAGTGCAGGGGGCTGAGCAGTCGTGCCAGCAAACTTGTACAGGGTGCTCTGTCAGGCTGAAGAGCCAGAAGTTTTATCTTTAGACATGTTGTGGTATCACTCCGTTTGTCATGCCACGCCAGTCCAATGGGCAGCAGGAGAGCAGGGCCAGAGGGGGCGGATGACCCTAAGATACAAGGAGAGGGAGCCACCAAAGCCAGGGCCCCGACCAGGCAGTGTGCCTACATAGATATCACAGCCCACCATGCACAGACCGATGTTGCATCACCATAAGGTGGATGGCTCTCAGTTCTTCCTTGATAGCGTTTAGACCAAATTCAGTATCATTGATGATCTTCAGCATTTCCCACCTGGTTATCTGTAACCAGCGGGCATTCAATTTTGTTTGCATGGTGAAGAAGGATAAGACCCTCCTACGTTTACTTGTGTCTCCCTAAACAGTCTCAATTCTTCTGAAATGTTCTTGTAAAGAGCCAAGCCAAAATAATCAGCAGTTCTTTTTCTTCAATCCTGATGTAACAGAGTTGTTTTCTTCTGTAACGGATGTTGAGACAACTCAGACTGATCTTTTCCCAGGATGACGAGTGCTGGGGTGTGTATGGTCACGAGGGTACAGAGGCCCCGCCATCCGGGGATGAGCTGGGTGTAGGCAAGTTCACCGCACTGCCAATAGATATCCATCAATGTGGAGGTGCCCCATTGCAGATCTGGTATATGTAGTATCACGCTCAGTTTTCATTGCTGCCAAGCAGTATGGTTTCTTTGCCTCTAAAACACAAAGAATACAGTGTATGTTTCCGTACAATTAGGGGTTGCCCCCTTTCTGTCCAACCATGTGTACCTATTAATCTCAGTGGCCCTGATTTCCTGGCACGGGTCATCTATACTAGCATTGGACCACCTCCCATGAGACTAATTTCCCCTAGCGTGATTGAGGTGAGCTGCCCTGTACTGGAATTCCATGTCCGGGTCCACTTGTTGTTAAACAAGGTGGCCCCAAAGACGTTAAGGGCCACCCTGGGACCACAGATGAAGGAGGGAGCGGATGTATTTTTGCACTAGTGCGGTGGTCTTGCTACCTCCAAGAGCCTCTTTTCTACGAAGTCCTGGGGTCAAACAGTGTCCTCCCCTATAGTGCCTCTTCTGCTCATCCTGTCTAGTTTGGTTTGGATATCGCTAGGATCAGTGAAAAGGTATAGTGCTGTGGGGTTGGTCTCATAACAGGTGATGTTTACTATTGCCCTACGGGGTTCTACTCTATTGGGTTGAATCTTGACCCTGATCCTTCATAGGTACAGATGGACGAGGCACTTTGCATTTTCAGGGGTTATCTCCTGGGATAAGTAAAGCTTCTCTGTGCCTATGGCATGGAGTATCAGTGAACATATGTAGCATGACTTATTTGTTGTTTGAGTGCCAATGGCGGTCATTTGCTGGTTCCAGGTGTTGTGTAGCAGTGTTCTGTCTAGTATTTGAGGAATGCTAGTGTTTTGTTCAGAATAGGTGTACGTAGGTGAGAGAAATTTCTGCGCATGCGTTGCAAGAATGCTGAAGAGGATTTTATGAGATTAGGCAGACTTCTGGCTCTGGAGGGGTGCAAGAGCATCCCAGCTAAATAGAGCGTGTACAAAAATACATAACTTAGAAAACATTCATAGGCTGCAGGATTGTCTTCAGGGGAAATGCCTGTCGTCTGGATGCCCGGAGGTGTCTTGTCTTGGTTTAGTAAAAAACAGTCTCTTTTCTAAAAATGGTTGTAGAGTCAATTTTTAGTCTGTGTTACTTGAGCGGTTGGCCTTATGAAAGTCCATTTGAAAGCTTTGATCAAAGGGGTGGCACCGCAGCAATGATGGTGCACTTGCAGCTCGATCGCAGACCTGTAGAATATGAGCTGTGCGTTGTAGGTTAGATTGGAAAAAACACAACATTAGGCAGTTGTTCAGAAAATTTCTGCATTTACATTTTACCAATACACTCTATGGTTTTACTGTGAGTGATTTTTTTCTAGTGAGGTACTTGAAGGAGGTGCTAGAATTTTTGGGGATTGGTGAGTTTAAGTTAATCTTAGTGTTGTTTGTATTATGGTTTCCCCCTCTCCTTACTTAGGTGGGGACAATACTCTTCCTTTGTGGGCTGCTTCGTTTAAAGGTGTGATATGTAATCGGTGCGGAGGTGTCCTTTTGACCTGCATGGGCTGCTTGCAATTGTGAGGGGAAGTGAATGTTTTAATTTTTAGGCCAATGTGTCCGTTGACACATGCAAGTTCCTTGGGCTCTGCCTTGGCGTGGAACTAGGTTTTCTCTCTTTGGGTTGAGTTGGTGGTTATGAACTCCTTCTGGAAAGTCGGGGTGTTTGGGCTACTTTTGGGATAATTTGTGCGAATTCCAGTGGATGTTTTTCTGTGGTTTGGATGTTTCTGCACATGTCTGGCCTGAATGCAAGTTTTGGTGTGTTCTATGATATTGGTAGCGAATGTTCCCCCCTCAGGCCAGGGGAATGTATGTGTACTGATATGGGTGTGCCACTTGTGGTAGTGTCTCTCCGGTCTCCCAGCCTGGGTGGGGAACCTCGCTTGCATGTGGGCCAGGGGAGTCTTAATGATGGATTGGGGAACTTGTTTTAAGGAATTTACAAAATTTGTGATTGTCTCGAGATTGTAATTGATTACAAATTCTACTGTAATTGTGGGGGAAACTATATACACAGGGTGGTACCGAAAACAATCTGCTGGTTACGAGCTCTATAAAAATTGATGCATTGAGAAAAAGAATGTTTGACAATAGACTAAGACAAATGCAATGAAATAGTAGCAACCTGCAACAAAGTGCAATTTGTTGTTCAGAACAGTACGAGTTGATTTGAAGCAGCAAACTAGGAAATGTGAAATTCTGATTTGGGGAAAAATGGTTATTATTTCATAGAGCATAGACTCAATTACATAACATTTAAACATGGAGCAAAGTGCAAAAATGTAACAGCACCACAACATCAATAAATGCATAAATGGAAAAATCCAAAAGAGACTAAAAGAGAAAAGGTTGATAGAAAAAATTATTTTTTTTGTCCAAAAAATCTTAGCCCCCTTCTAGCGCCTCCAGCCCAAGGAGAGGGGATACTTCATGTAATACGCGGAGCCAAGTGAGCTTGATAGTCTGGTAAATCTCAGCTCGGCAGACAAAAATAGCAATGATTTGTACGGAGAAAAAGGAAGAACCTAATCACTATTGACCCTCTGTGGCCAGACACAAGTTACACCTTATTCACCATTTTCCCTAATGTCAGAAAAACACCCTATATCATACCCAGGGGTAGTGCGTACCGACTTCCTAACGCCCAGCGGTCCAAGCGAATAACACATCTCACTTCTTTTAGATACTACCAGTAAAGAAAAAACCCAATAGCACAAAAAAAAAATCTTTGAGACAAAAAAATATGATCGAGATGCTGGCCCTATACACTCAGAGCCTATGTGTACATCTGTACCATGCTCACTGGTCCAAGCGGTCCCTATCTGACACCCAGAGAAAAGCGAACCTCTGTATCATGCCCAGTGGTCAATGAGGTCCCTATCTAACACCCAGAGGCAAGCGTACACTGTGTCCCCCACAGTGGTCCCAAACCTGTTGCTACCTTCACCCTCTCTAGCGTGCTGACTCGGGGAAAAGCAAAGGTGATCTACGAGCGTGTCAAAGTTAGCCACACGCCACCTACTGGGACTAAGGATCAGATGTAGTCTCTTAACCTGTGACAGCTGTCTCCGGATGGACCTCTGCCCAGTGGATTCAGCAGAACTTCTAATCAATTATAGCGTCCGCTAACCAATCTCGTTGCACAGATGTGAATCTGTTCGGTCAGGGGTCCTTCCTTCGACAGTAGTCGGGCTCGATAAACCAATCTCTCCTGTCTGGCTCACCTAATTGTTGCTCGAAAATGATTTTATCTTTAAAAAATGAAAAGATAAGAGGTGTTTGGCAAAACTGGAACAAGTTTGTTTAATTAAATGCAGCGGCCGGGAGAGTATTGATAGAGGCACGTCTGAAGACAGCCTCAAAGTACAGAAGTTTGGGCCGCGCATATATACATTTTGTGGGTACAATAAAACACTTTGACATTCCTTGAAATGCATCATAGTCATAAAACACCAGAAAATCCATCAGATAAGGGAGACACAGGTGGATCTCGACCTCGGGGAGAGCTATTGTGGCCCAGTGTGTGCGTGTCCAGATGTTCAGTGTGGTGAGTGCATGATCATCTTGACCGGTGTACATCTCGTGTCCTGGTTGGCTGAGTCTTCCTAACTACATGTGGCGTCTAACTTTTGTTGTATTTTGGGAATGCGTGCCTTTGGCCAAACGTGTTTTATTGGGGCCAATTCGTAGGTCCTGTTTGTGGAGTGACTACCTATCTGTGGGATCAATCAGAGTTTTCCCTGGGTGCGCGTTTGTCTTTGGGCTAAGTGAGACCCCACCTGTGACCTGTCACTCGATAGGCGTGGGTTGAGGTCGCAGGGCCTGTCTGACCACATATCTCTGACTCAGGGTTGATGGGAAGTCACCTTGGGTGAATCCAACAGCAATGATATGAGTTCTTTAGAACATCTACAAATAATGTGCCGGTCATTGATATAATTCTTACCGACATCCTCAGTATTGTGCGTACAGTTGTCATAGCGTACATCGATATTGTCTTTACTGATATTGACATTATTATGCATGCTTAGATCATGGCATGCATTGACATTGTTTCTACTGGTATCAACACTGTTATGCGTGCATAGATTAAAGCATACATTGACATTGTATCTACTGGTATCAACGCTGTTATGCAGCCATAGTTTATGGTATACATTGACCTTGCATTTATTGGTATTGACATTGTTATGCAGGCATAGTTAATGGCTTACATTGGCATTGCATTTATTGGTATTGCCATTGTCACGCCTGCATATATCATGGTATACATTGACATCATATTCACCCCTACTAACAATATACCTTGGCTTTGTCATATAAAAAAAAGTCTGGTAACCCTAGGGTTAAAAAGCTGGTGGAATGATCCAGCATCTCTACCGCCTCTGGCTAAGGGTGCTGTCAGAAAATCACAATGGGCTCACGTTTTGGGTCAGATACAAGTGAATACCTTAGAGGGGTGTCTTACAACAAAGTACTTGGAGCATAAACCATCACCTCTCTTTGAGATATTTCTAGATGACATGTATAAACCTTTAGCAAAGACATTGTATGTGAGATTTTGGTATGGAACACTTTACATCAAGAGTTTTACATCAAGATGGTCCTTTCCACATATTTCTAATATGCAGCGTTCACTTTGTAATTGCATGGTAACTGAGAATATAGAACATCTACTTTTTTCTGCCCTGCTTATTTAACAGCGAAGAGGAAGTGGATTCATTCTATTTGCCTTCACCTGGGTTCCTGCCAGTGTTTGCCCACTTTCAGGATACTACAGTCCAAAGTTCCTGGCCAATTGTTTTTGCTGGGAGCAGATAGATATACTGTGCGTGGTTAACCAGAAGGATCATAGGCCAGCAGCTATAAGGTTCTTAAAACTCTTCCTAGCTTGCATTCCAGTAGCTGTAGGACCTACTGAGGCAGCTATTAATTTCCCCATACATTGAGAATCCTAAGGTTGTCTGCATGTTTTATTAGTAAAATAGTTTTTAATGACACATGGGATTCTAAGGGCATGGATAATTTCAGCGGTTTTAATCACTTTTCTCTAGTTGTATAATGCAATTTATAGTTTTATTTCATTTTGCGAATTGTATGCTATTAGTGGTTTTTGATTGATCAGCTGGTAAAAAATGGAAAATGGTAGATTATCTAAAAGAGTATAGCAATTGGGTCTCTTTAGGCATTGGATTGGACCCTGTCCAAGTAAGGACCCGTATTCTAGTCAGTGTAAGGGAGTTACACACCCAAGATAACCCCTTCTGACAACCTTGGTAGCTTGGCACGAGCAGTCAGGCTTATCTCAGAGGCAATGAGTAAAGAATTTGTACATAAACACATAGTAACACAGTGAAAACCCTACAAATGAACACCATACCAGTTTAGAAAAATTACCAATCTTTACCTGAATAATTCAATAGTAAAATTACAAAAATCAACCACACACAAGCAAAGATATCCCTATGAAAAGGTTCAAAATAGCTCAGTTCATAGAAAACTATGGATGTGTCACTTTTTAGTGCAAAGTTCCTGGGATGCATTAAAATCAAAAAACGAAAACAGGCGCTGGAGAGATGAGGCACCTAAAACAAAGCGTCGATTCCTTACTCTCAGGAGAGGTGATGCGTCAATTCCTTACTGCCAGAGGAGGTGATGTGTTCATTCCTTGCTGTGGTGAAGAGGAGGTGATGCGTCGATTCCTTGCTGTCAGGGGAGGTGAAGCATTGATTGCCTTCTGCTAGGAGAGGTGATGCATCGAGTTTCAGTCACACTGCCTCAGTTACTTACTGCTGGCCATCATTGATGAAGACTTGGCAAACAGGTGCGATGCGTGCAAAATCACAAACAGGTGCTGCGTAGATTCTCACAGCCGCAAGTAGGTGATGCTTCGAATCTTCAGCCGCACAGCGGGGCCTACACCGGAGTCAGAGCGGGTGCCTTGATGTCGGAGACACAGTGCTTGGGACTTGGGCTGCGGCGATGTTGGAGCCGCACAACAGGTACTGCGTCGATTCTTTGGCTGCACCATGGCAATGCATTGGTTTTTCAACCGCACGGCAAGCCTGCAGCGGGCAAAACAGGCCCTGAAGACCGGTGCATGGATTTTCTTCTTTCCTTGCAGCAGAAGCCACCTGAGATGAAGTCTTTGATGGCCCTAAGACTTCTTAACAGAAGTCAAGCACCCACAAGCCCTTGGAAAACCTTGGCAAGCAGGATGATGAAAATAAAGTCCAGTCCTTTCACTCTCCTAGACAGAAATAACAATCAGTAGGCCAGCACAACAAGGCAACAAGAAGAGTGGAAGTTCCTATCCTACAGCTTCTCCAGCTCTTCTTCTTGGCAGAATCTCCTCTTAGTTCAGAAGTGTTCTGAAATTATGGTGTCACAACTCCAGTACTTATACCAGTTTCTGCCTTTGTAGTAGGCAAAGTTCAAAGAAAAGTCTTTGCAGTGCACAAGACCCTGCCTTTCCCTGACCTGACTCCACACACACTAAAGGTGGAAGGAGACAGCTTTGTGTGAGCACAGGCACAGCCCTTTCCAGGTGCCATTGACAACTACTCCCACCACTTTAGCTCAGGAAGACCCATCAGCATGGTGATGGGCCATCAGGATTTACAGGGCACACCTCAGCTCCCTTTGTGTGACTGTCTAGAGTGAATGCACAAACAGCCCACTTGTCAGTCCAAACCAGGCATGGATTCCACAGGCAGGCAGAGGCACAGAATGGTAAAGCAAGAAAATGCCCACCTTCTAAAAGTGCTACGGCAACAAAAGATGGATGGAATGCTGAATGAATCAAACATACACCCCCAGTCAAGAGATCTGGGTTAAATCCATCGTTCTTTTGCTCACTACGCCACTGCAGTTTGGTCCCAGCCATATGTATGTATGTATAATAGTATTTGTAGAGCACAACTGTCACTCCGAGGAGCATCATGGCGCTATGGCGGGCCGAAACAAATCAGTCTTGACTCTGTTCCTCATGGGAACAGTCCAGCCCGCACTGCCAAGCTGGGTCCTCCCTGGACCGGAAACAAGCATCCTGGACCAGTTTCAGGGTTATCACAAAAAGGAGGGACAGGGGCTTGGTAGGTCCAGCATACAGGCCCCTAGTAGATATGGCAAGAACAGAGGTATGCAGTTCTTAAGTAGGGCGTTGGAGGGAAGAGGAAGGGAAAAGGGAGGTGGATGTTTCAAGTGTCGAAGGGGAACTATAAATGGAGTAGCTCCAATTAGGAGCAAGGGCCCTCACACACCCCAAGGGGTGTCATGCTTCATCATAGGGCAGCTCCTCGTTGGGCCGGCACTGCAATGCTCAACGGGCCCCACAGGGGGGCTCTTTGCTGGAGGTCTACTCTGGTTGCGACGTGAAGCTAAGGAGTGCTGTGGGGGCGTATGTGTTGAGTAGAAGTGGGAAGCAACAAGTGCGAATTAAAAATAGCTAGGGGACACCAAAAACAATTTTATTCACTGGATTCCTCTGCTACAAATAAAAACAACCGACTGTCAAAGTCGTGGCTGCCAAGTAAAATTATACCTACTGCAGCTCAGAGTGACATGTGTAGGGTGGAGATGGTCGACATGTTTCATGCCTTAAAACGTCCAGAAGGATCTATGGCATTTCTTTAGGACTGGGGGATCCTCATCTACTCTAGCAGGGAAGGTCAAGAAATGTGGAATAAGAGATCACGTCCTCTGAAATCTGGACTTGTGTCATAGTCCTGAGTGAAAGTGAAAGTGTGTAAAAAAACAGTCTACCTTCTGGAGAACACCTGGCGGGAGAAAGACAAGTAAATTGACATGGGTATAAGATCACAGTCACTTTTGGTTAAAGGAGGTGCGGGGTCCAAGGAAGGGCGTAGTAGCAAGACATTAATTAAAAACATGGGTGCAACTCCAAACCTGTAGTGGATCTAAAAGGACATGCAGACACACTAAATACTTGATCATGCGTTGTATGTGGTGAAACCACGGAACATTATTGTGCACAGGGCTATGGGATCGATCTGCGGGTGGGTGGTGGTATCCCACTGCAGCAGTGTCCCCTGGCATGTGTCCCTTGTCCCACTGAAAGAGGACTCACCTAGAAGGGGAATTGTATAAGCCCCCAACCTTGACGTCCAATGTACTCGCTCATTGGTGAGGGAAGAACAACCTGTAACATGAGGGCAAAGAGAGATCAATAATCAAGGGGTCGATGCGCACGGGGAGTGTGTGTTGTTCACAAGTATGTGGGGTCTGGCACCGGAGGTTGGCTATTGGGCTGGCACAGGAAGGGTGGGAGAGGGGAAGGGAAGGTGGTCAGATAAAGACGAAGGAGCAGGGCGGGGGGTGCCACATATGCACTAATTAGAGCACTCCGCTGAACTTTCACAATACAAGCTGCCTATGAGTAAGAGGCTGGAGCCTCGAAACGCGTCAGGCGTAATGAATTGAAATACTGGAATGCGCAAGCTGGTTTTCCTTGTTACAATAAACCGGATGGTTTTCATTTGTTTGTCGAGTGCGTCCTTGAAGCTTTCGGGCGTTTGGTGAACATAAATAGACACGATTGCCCTGCCGTGGAGGACTGCACCATCTCTAAAAACAAGAGAGGCTGCTGGTTGGAACAATGTCTACACCTTATGCAGCACAGCAAATGCGGAAAATAACAACCAGCGCCGCACTCTGGATCCTACTTAGGAAATAATATGCTTTGAAGGAGGTGAATATTCAACGGAACCCACCGGAGGGTATGATTAGCCCTAATAGGGACCACAAGTCCCAGCATGCAGCAAGAAAATACACGCACTTGGCGAGGCCCACTGGGGGCCAGTATAAAGACAGCATGCAATGAATCAACTAATTAGAGCACTCCGCTGAACTTTCACAATACAAGCTGCCTATGAGTAAGAGGCTGGAGCCTCGAAACGCGTCAGGCGTAATGAATTGATATACCGGAATGCGCAAGCTGGTTTTCCTTGTTACAATAAACCAGATGGTTTTCATTTGTTTGTCGAGTGCGTCCTTGAAGCTTTCGGGCGTTTGGTGAACATGAAATGAATTCTATCAATGTTTTTATATACTTTTTTGGTCATGAATGGCCGAATAAAGACTTGATGGTGACACTTTCCGGCACAAAAACAACCCTTAGAGGCATATTTCTCTTACTATTTGTGCTGCAGAATGCATAACAAATAGAAAGAGGCAATAATGAGGAGAAATTAAGATATTTCACCTCCTTGCTCCTCTGTCGGGTAATCGCACTATTTTGTTGCAGACCCAGGTTTACAAATCTTTTTAAATCTGAGTTTGTGTCAAAATGCATGGATGGATGCATGGGAACGCCCATGCTCCACCCACACAAGGCCTACCTGAGGCAAAGTAAATCTGGGCCTAGACACTTAAAAAAACAGGCCATCAGGAAAGTCCTAAACCAGTGCATTAATCTATAAAACACTCACCACTTGTTACGCAGTCTGTTGGACAAGCAACGACGAAGGATTTCTAAAGATAAACGTAAAAGGAACAGGTGGGAATACTAAAATAGGTCCCTTAGGTTGCCCGGAGTCAAGCAGATGCTCAAATGGCTAATATTTAACTGCGTCACCCGTTCTCTGGGCCGTGATAGTCTGGAACTGCGGCTTCGAACGGTATATTTCCGAGCTCACATTTTAGACCATCCCCGCATCAGGGTGTAGGAAAAGTTCAAACCGAGACAGCCATTGAGGTCTTGACAATACTGCCGCGCGGCCTCTAAATTAGATGCGTCACTGCACACTCAAGTGTGAAGTCTTTTCAAAACTATTTAACTGTGGGAAAGAGAACATCGCCGGAAGACCGGTGCTAAGACTGACAAGCAGGGCCCAGGAAACTGAAAATGTTCTCGCGGAACCACGCGATTTATCTTATGGGTAAAAACAGGCATCACTGCAAATCACCGCGATGTGCATAACAGGCCTAGAAGGGTCTGTGGGGAAAGCAGAATGGAGAAGAGGGAAAGAAAATAGGATCGTGTTTCCAGAGGAAGAATCTAGAAGCTTCTATGACAATAACATTCAATCAACTTGGCTCTTAGCTCCGGCGATTACCAGCCAGGGGTTTTGTATCAAGCAGAACGCCTCATTTTAATACCACTCCACTGGAGTACGCTCTGCAGGCCCCAGCTAGTCCCAAAGGTATAATGTTACAATATTTAACAACAGCCATTTGTCCTCCATGTAAGCAAGCCTCACTTTGAACCAAATAAACGAACAAACTGGCTTTTATCTCCTTCCACAAATGCAATATCAGGCAAATGTTTACACGCGTTGAGCACTGGAGACATAAAGCCACACTCATAATGAAAAATTCTGGCACCGTAAATACACCACAAAAATACACCGAGGAGCGCTGTTTCCATTGTGTTCAATTGGATAGCATTTAAGTACAAAGGAACAGCGTCAAGGTCAGTGGAGGGGCGTTGGATGCAGGCCCCAAACTTTAACAGGACAAATCCGTTAAGAGGTGCACACTGTACAACCAAAATATGTGCAAGTAAGTGTAACACAATCCGGTTTTATTAGGAGGCAATAGCTTGGAACATCACGACAACCTCTTTACCTTAATATTACATAATGCAGAACAGATGGGCACCCAGTGAGAAGGGACGTGGTGGGGGGAATGAGACAGGGGTAAGCGCGTGCATAAACTGCATAAAATTAAAAGTGCGTTGAATTCTGGTACACTTAATATGGCTGTTGGATTTCGTCTGCGTGTTCCATGTAAGATGGCTGGTAATTTTATGGCTCCTGAATGTTTGAGTCGGGTTCAAAAGACTCTGCCCTGTCCAAACAAACAACATTTGTGCAATGACAGCTTGGTTTCACTTCAAATCTGTGCACCTGCCTGATTCAAATATTCAAGTCTAGTAATTTGTTGTAGGCCGTTGTTACTTATGTGAGCAGATTAGAAGTCAGTGGCAAGATGTTGCCACAAGTGGTCATATGTTTGTACTAGACCTGACGCAGCGCTTAGCTAACTTTATAAGACACAGCACAGCGACAGGCCGAGGGCCTGATGTTCAAAGATATTATACAGTTGCAAAGCCTTTGATTAGCAAAATCTAAGGTTTTGCGATCGCGAAATACATTTTTCCTATTCACAGAAGCGTTCTTACGAGTCGGAAATGTCTTTCCGACTCATAAAAGGGCTTTTGCAACCCTGTCTGAATTTCTAATGTGAGGGGACATGAATGGGGCATCCACTCCTATGTGGGATTCAGGGAGGAATGTATCAATGGTTTGTGACTGGAAATGCGGTCACAAACCATTGATCAGATCCCAGTATTTCAGATGGAGGTGGCATTTCATAGGCAAAAGAGAAGCTGCCCCATGAGACAGCTTGCCCTTTAGGAATCATGGCAGCGGTCTCGTGGGGTGAAGGCAGTGTTCCAGAAGAACACTGCCTGCTGTCCCTGATGTCTAACCCATGTGGAAACTTTTTTTCTAAAGCAACTTTTGTTCCTTTAATGGACACAGCATACTTTTGAAACAAAATGTTTCCCGTTCGGGAATGCAAATGCATGGGTGGAGGTCTGCTGTCCCTTGCAAGCCTCCATTCCTGTACTTACAGCCAATCAATAGAGGATGCAAATTGCGACCTGCCTCATTCATTTTCATTAGGCAGGTAGTTGTGCGACCCCCTGAGAATGTACAATTTGTGATGCGACCCATTAATACATAAGTTGCATTGCCATCTGCATTCCCATTCGTAAACAGTTGGTGTGCAAACTGGAAATCACTGGTTTGCAAATGGCAGTGTTATACCAGGGCCAATATTCCTGGCCTTGTGCCCAGTTTACAAATTTTAAGTGTAGGGTAAATGACTGTACAATGATCCACACACACCAACCTCAGTCAATTTAAAGAGGCAGGATTCAAGTCTGAACCCCTTGCACACAGTGGTTAAAGAATGACCGAGGCTTGCAGGCGACAGCAGACCTCAATGCCTTCTCTCACTCTTGGAATAGTCTGTGATTCTTAATCTTGCCCATGTGTCCCTAAAGGAACTGGGACCATGATACTATACTGAGTGGCACATTGAAGAGAGCATGCAGTGTTTCCCCAGGCTCCTGTCTCCATGCCTCACTGCACAGTTAGTATTCCCCACCCCTTCGTCAGCTCTCTGCTCAACTCTCTTCCCTCCTCGTGGACACTGCTTACAATCAGTTAATCAATCATTCAGCTCTTGTATAGGGCGACCTGTCACCGGGGGGGGGGGGTCTCCGGCGCTGGGGTTCTGTGAGCCTCGGTCGAACAGCCATGTCTTGAGCTTCCTTCACAGGTATTCCAGCGAGGGGGCAGTTCGCAAGTGCAGGGGTAGGTAGTTCCAGGACTTGGCGGTGAGGTAGGAGAAGGAACGACCTTCGCAGTGGCTCCGACAGATGTGGGGAATGCGTGCCAAGGTGAGGGAGGCAGAGAGCTCTCTGGTAGGTCGGTGGAGTGTCAGGCTGTGGTTGATGCAAGCTGGTCTGGAGTTGTGGAGGGCTTTGTAGGCATGTGTCAGGAGTTTGAAGAGGCATCTTTTCTGGACGGGGGGTCAGTGTAGGATTTTGAGGAGGGGAGAGGCGCTAGTTCTTCTGGGGAGGTTGAGGATGAGTCTTCCTGCGATGTTCTGGATGGTTTGGAGGTGGTTGAAGAGCTGTTTGGTGGCTCTAGCATAGAGTGTGTTGCTGTAGTCAAGGCGGCTGGATACGAGGGCTTGGGTGACTGTTTTCCTGGTGAAGGTGGAGATCCATCAGAAAATTCTAGGAACATGCGGAGGGTATGGAACCAGGAAGAGGATACGGCATTTGCCTGTTGCTTTATGGTCAGTTGGCTGTCCAGGATCATTCTGAGGTTACGTGTGTGGTCGGTGGGGGTTGGTGTGGGGCCAAGCTCGGTGGTCCACCAGGTGTCGCCCCAGGGAGAGGGCTTGTTCCTGAAGATAAGTACTTCTGTTTTGTCTATGTTCAGCTTTAGGCAGTAGGACTTCATCCATGTAGCGACGTCAGACATGGCGTCTCGGAAGTTCGCTTGATTGTGTCAGGGTCTTCTGTGAGGAATAGAATGAACTGCGTATCATTGGTGTATGGGATGATGTTGAGTCCGTGTGCACGGAAGATGTCTGCTAGCGGCATCATGTAGGTGTTGAAGAGGGTGGGGCTGAGGGAAGAGCCCTGGGGGATGCCACAGTTGATGTTTTTGTGTACGGAGGAGAAGGGAGGTAGATGGATTCTCTGAGTTCAACCGGAGAGGAAGGAGGAGATCCAGTTGAGGGCATTGCCTTGGATGCAAATGTGGTGGAGTCTGGTGATGAGGGTGTGGTGGGAGATGGTTTCAAAAGCTGCCAAGAGGTCGAGGAGGATGAGTGCTGCTGTTTCACCTTGGTCTAGGAGGTATCTGATTTCGTTTGTTGCTGCAATCAGGGATGTCTCTGTGCTGTGGTTGGATCAGAAGCCGGATTGGGAGGAGTCAAGCAGGTTGTTTCCTTCGAGATACTCTGTGGGCTGGGGGTTGATGGCTTTCTCCAGGACCTTGGTGGAGAAAGGGAGAAGTGAGATGGGGCGGTAATTCTTGAGCTCGTTGGGGTCGGCTGAGATAGATATCTACCTCTCAATGTGTCTGCTTCCCAACGTTTGCCTTCCCATTCATTTACCTCTTTTTCTGTTATTAATCTCCTCTACATCTTTCCCTCTTTCTCTTTGCCCTGACTCTACTCACTTCCTCATTCCTTCAACCTCTGCATAGCTGAAAACATTAATACAACTGTAATGCCAAGAGAGGCATATTTCCAAAAAGCCACAAACCGACAGTTAACCTAAGCCATACTAAGACGGCTCAATAGGCATATTAGAATCAACTAATGAAACCAGAGAACTCTTCAAACTCTTTTACGAAATCACTGAACCAAACTCCACCAAAATGCACTAACAACCTCCTCAAGGCACAGATTGAAAAAATCAAGGTCATCTTTTGGAATTCCCAAATCAAATTCCCCAAACACATCAGCCCACCTACGATTCTAGCCTCTCTCCATTATTTCACCCAAGTTCTAGCTAGCACTGGTCCTTTGTCAAATAGTTTGTATTAAAACATTGGAAGAACTCTAGCACCTGGTGTCACAGACCTAATGAACTCATCTATCAACTACAGTAGTGCCCCAAAAACCTTAAAGTATGCTTCAGTAATACCACAATTTAAAAACACTGCCATTTCTATTAACCCTGCCAACTAGAGGCCCATTTGCAGTCTTCTGCTCACTAGCAATATCCTGAAAGTCAAAACTACTTCACAACTACAAAATGTCGAAAAACACAAACCTCCTTTAGGTCCATCAATCAAGTTTCAGACCTACAACAGACACTGAAGCCACATTGTTGAACGTGATAAAGGACTTTCTTTCAATCATGGATCCTAACCAACCAGAAGTCCTTATTCTTGTGGACCTGTCAGCAGTGTGTGGCACAGAGACACATGGGATACTCATATAGCACCTCGAATAATGGTGTGACATGACTGGCTCAGCACTGCAGAAGATCAAGTCCTCCCTGTCTCAACAGAGCCACGTGTAACAGAAAAGTGTTTAGGTCATTACTATGATAGGGGATACACCTTACTATTGATATGCCAAGAAGCCCTCGTGCACTGATGTTTCTTTAGCACGCTTGGTTCACTAAGTCTATGTAGACCTATGTGTACCTATGTTTTTTACTTTTGTTACCAAAAATAGAATTTTCCATAAGGGATTATGGCCAGCTATAGAAACCAGGCAGGTCTGCAGCAAATTGTTATACTCAATATGGAGTGCAGAATCAAAACATATATGCTTTTAATTGGGTGGTTATAATGTGGCGGTAATCCCAAAAGAAAAGTATTGGGCACATGACAAGGTTTCAGGGTTTTTATTTATATTCACGATGCAATGCCTTTGCTGGGAAATGAAATGCGCAACGTCAAGAAAAGGGTACCTTGTTTAGGGCTAGAGACAAGCATAACATGTAGAAGATACTTTGCAAAACGAGTTCATGATAATAGTTTAACATAATGAGTGGTGCTGTATACCATTATGCTGGCTAACACGGACTGCTTGGAAGGAATAAAGAGTATTACAGGAAAATGAAAGGGAAGCATGCAGCAGGGTGTAATGAGGGAGTTCCTCATTACAAGACATCTATTTTGGTAACCCTGCATCTTGAATTACCATTCCGGCTGGGTATGCAATTCTGAAATGTGGGATTACCAGGTTATTTTAAGATGTTCACTTGATAATGGGGAATTACAGAGCGAAGATTTTTTCCCAAACAGATTCCCACATGTTTTTCTCCTACTCTGGCCCCATTCTCCACACACATTTTGCCATGTTTTCCCTGAAAAGAACTGTATGGGAAATAAACTCTGAAGTGTAATGTATCCATTCAAATCAGAATCCTTATTCGGGCTTAAGGAAGACATGATTGCTATAAACCCAATAACGAGGGCTTAAATAGTTTGGGCCTGATTCACAAAGGTAAGCGTACACTTTAATGTAAGTTTATGATTGTTTGCTAATCACAAAGATATTTTACGAGTAGTATCTTTACGACTGCGGAGTCTCCACACATCAAAATGTGCGGAGAATCAGCAAGTGTAAAGATACTACTCGTAAAATACCTTTGTGAATAGTAAACAATTGTAAACATACACAAAAGTGTAAGTTTCCCTTTGTGAATCAGGCCTTCATAGTCCAATGGTTTTCTACTTGTGGGCTATCCAGACGTTTGTCACATCAGTTGGCCCATGTATCTCTCTGTCATTCCAGATAGGATCTAATCATGGATAAATTGGATACTGGCAAAGGGGAAAGCAGATCAGTTAAAAGGCTGACCAGCTGAAGCTCCGTGATAAGCGATGCGTAAATAGTTGAAAATATGGTAATTATTCAGACTGTCGGAGCCTTCAGGGCCGCATTGTAATGGGTTGCTAGGTTTCCTTTCCGACCGCCTCATTATGTTGGAGGTGGTCGGAAAGGAGAGCCCATTCGCCAGTCAGAAGCCGGCTAGTAATCTCAAGGGCAGGCCTTTCCGCCCTTGAGATTACGATGCACGTTTCTGACAAGGTTTCCATGCCGGTCTGTCCGACATGGAAATCATGTCAGAAAGCGTGCTTGGGGGCCCCCAGCAGGGTCCCCTTTGGTGAACTGCCTCCAGTTGGAGCACCTGTTGATCCCTGCACCTTGTGGCAGACCCCTTGAGGTGAACGGCACCTCCCATTTCACTATGGGAGCATGCATTACGGCCGGTTTACAGCCTTAATGCATGCTCCCGTAGTGAAATAAAGGAACAGTGTTCGGTCGTATCCTAATGAGGCGGTCTGGCCACAGACCGGGTGTCGATCAGTCCCAGGACCGAGTCGGTGTCGGACGGAAGGAATTCCGCCCGACATCTAAATCAGGCCCTCAGTGTGGGGCAACCACAGAGCTCAAGTCTCAGGTAAATATCGAAGTGTTGGGGTTTGTAGAGCGCAACCGTCATGATTGCCCTCCAGTGTTAAGTTGTAAAGATTTGTATGACCTTGTTAAACACAGCAAGGTAAGCTTGACCAAGCTGTGTTTGACTGGTCAGGTTTACTCTGTGGTAACACCATCCTTATGCTCAGCATTGCTTTGTATCTGGTCATGATGCCCTTCTTGTAAGCCCATGGTAAAATGTTTACGTTTTCGAATTTTGCTACTATTTGTATTTGTATTTGCCTGTGCGTTATTATTGTTCTTGTGAGACTGTCACTGACTCAAACAACCAGGAACAGGCGCGCTGCCTTGTGTGCACGTTGCTTTCCTTTTATGCTGCTAGACGCGTGTCTGGCAACGTGCAGAAAAACCCCACCCTTCTGCAGCTATAAAAGACTGCCACCCCCGCTTACGCATGCTTGTGTTCGTTTACCGCTATCCAGCATCTCCACTTACCTGGAATCTCCCGACGACGCTTCACGCTCAAGGCTCCTCTCCAACTTCCGGTTCTTCTTCCGGCTTTCTTTGCTCCCCTCCACCTTGGCGAAGTCAGATCCTGGTCCGTCCCCCGTCAATCTTCCGGAGCTCGCTTCCTGTTCCCGATTCTTCACCCGACCTGCAAAAAGAGACAAAGAAAGAAGAAACAGAATCAACAAACAAAGTAAGAACGTTCCGCTTGCGGAGCGCGCTCGCATGCATGCATAAAGACAAATGAAACGTAATCAGAGAAAGGAGATACTTATCTAAAAACAGTTTGGCTGAAGTAAGCCTTCTTGCCGCGATCTTCCCGTTAAGACCTAAGACACACAAAAGAGAAAAGACAACGCAAGGGTTACAACAGAGTTACCGAAAGAAGGCTCTGTGAATCAATCATTGCGATAACAATTACGCTCACTTTATATTTTATTTGGGGCAATTGTAAAGCGTCAAAAGACACCTGATGTTGTAAGTGATTCAAATGACTAGGTGTACATTTAAGTAAGATGTGATATGAAACGTGAGAACTGATGTGTTTATATTTATTGCAGAAAAGAGACAGAGAAAGAGACAAGCATTTTAACTTCATCTCTGAATAATAAGGATAAGTGCTAAGGTATTAACAGAGCAAAGAATAGTGTCAATGTTAGAAACATGTGAAGGACAGCCTTAGGAGTGAACAGTGTGGCACTCATCATTGTTTATTGTTTTATAGGCTTTGGACCGCGACAGAGTTAGCCGTCGGATGTGTCCTTACTGACGTGAAGAGAGTGGCGAGAGTGTCCTTTTATTTATCGTTTTGGTTCTTTTGTCCCTTTTTTCCCCTTCCCCCGAGGACCTAAGAATCCAGGCTGTTAATAGACAAAGGCTTAGGAGGATCTAGGTCTTAGGGGGCATAGGAAAATATCTTCTCATCTCTCATCTGGAACGCCTGGATTTCAGGTGAGTGAAGGTTAACAGAAACACAAGCCTTCACAACATTTAAGTTCTAGTTGAGAGATGGACCCAAACAGAGATCATATAGATGCCCGAGACATGGCGCAAGCCTTATTTGAGGATACCGAAACTGATAGAAATGTTGCAGGATTGTTATAGTCTATGCAGTTAGAAATGCAGAAGCTAAAGCAAGAAAACTTAGAATTGCGACAAGAAGTCATACGTTATAAACCCAGGGATTTGACTTGGTCAAATATGACAGTTCCCCCCTTTACTTCATCCTTTGAGACAGGAACCAAACCTAAAACGACAAGTTCTTTTAGGAACACCGAAGAGAGCACGACACCAATACAGGTCACAGTTGCAGTTCCACCTACGGTGCCTTTATCAGCCCCGGAACGGTTTTTGGGTGACAGCACAAAGTTTAGTATCTTCATTAGCCAATGTCAATTACATTTTATGTGTAAACCTCAGGCTTTTGTGTCGGACGCAGCTAAAGTGGCCTTTGTACTTTCATACCTGGGAGGCACTGCTGCAAACTGGTCAATCCCTTATATAGACAGAAATGATCAGGTGCTATATAATTGGCCGTTGTTTAAACAAACCATGACTAAATTGTTTGCTAAACATACATATGTACAAGCTAGTGACAATGAGCTGTTGAACTTGAAACAATCTGGTAAAGACCTTTTGACGTATTTAACTCATTTCAATCGTCTATTAACAGAGACTCAATGGCCAGAAGAGAAGCGCATATCTCTGTTTTATCGTGGATTACGCAATGAGTTAAAAGACGCCTTAGCCCACATAGTGGACCTTCCAGATGAATATTCTGATTTTGTTGATTTGGTGGTTAAATTAGACCATAGGCTGAATGAAAGAAAAGGTGACAAGATCAGAGTTGAAAATAGGTTAACATGGCTAAAGTCAGAAAAGAAAGAGACCGAAGTAAAACAAACCGAGTCAGAACCCATGCAGATAGGTACTATTAAGGGGCCACTTACTCCAGAAGAAAAATAACGTCGTAGAAAATTAAACCTGTGCCTCTATTGTGGACGGTCCGGTCACTTTGCAAAAGAATGTCCTACTAAACCAAAAGCTCCTAAAAAGGTTAGCATAGTAGCAAAGAACCCTTCGGAGCAGGAAAACTAGGTAACTCGTCAAGGAAGGAGATCACTTGTACGAGGCAGCATCAGACTAAGATCTCCCAATCTCGACTCAAGTTTGTACCCAGAATACCAAAACATTTTATAATTCAAGTCATTCTAATATTGAATGCCCAAGTCAGACATACTGTGTCAGTCTTATTGGATTCAGGAGCAACCGGAAATTTTGTGGATAATCAACTAGCTCAGAAGCTTCAGATGCCCGTTAGACTGAAACAACAACCAGAACCGGTTTGTGCTGTAGATGGCACTGCCCTGTCTTCAGGAGAAATAACCCATCAAACAGAGCCTATGGTCATGGTTTGTCAAAACGGACAAACGGAGTCCATTAGTTTTGATTTTGATTGATACCCCTGCTTTTGGGGTTATATTAGGAGTTCCTTGGTTTATCACACATAATCCATTCATAAATTGGGAGACTAGGACAGTAACCCTAAATTCTCTATTTTGCAAGGCCCAATGCTACCAAGTAGCCCATCAAGAATTCGAAACAATTGTTCATTGTGCGAATTCGTTAGTCACCACAAATCTCATTCCACCCGAGTATCAGGAATTTGCAGATGTATTTGACCCTATCAAGGCCACTGCTCTGCCCCCTCACAGACCATATGATTGTCGCATAGACTTGATACCAGGAGCGCCCCTACCCAACAGGAGAGTGTATGCGCTTTCTGAGGAAGAAACAAAATACCTAAGATCTTATTTGGATGAACTTCTGGATTTAGGTTTCATCCGTCATTCTACGTCCCCGGTCTCGTCGCCTTTATTTTTTATCCCGAAGCGAGATGGTGGCTTGAGAGCTTGTCTCGATTATCGTGGATTGAATAAGATCACTATAAAGAATAAATATCCTTTACCGTTAATACCTGTATTGTTAGATCAGTTGAGAGATTCAACAATCTATACCAAGTTGGACTTGCGAGGGGCATATCATCTTGTACGAGTAAAGGAGCATGACGAGTGGAAGACGGCATTCAGAACTAAATTTGGATTGTATGAGTACACCGTCATGCCCTTTGGCCTGTGCAATGCCCCCGCGGCATTTCAGTTTTTTATTAACGAAGTGCTAAACGAATTTCTGGACATAAGCGTGATCGTATATATTGACGACATCTTAATTTATTCTAAGAATGAAGCAGAACATACACAGCAAGTTAAGGCCGTATTAGCTAAATTGCAAGACAACCACCTTTTTGTAAAACTTGAGAAATGTGTTTTTAACACAAGACAGGTGGAATTCCTTGGTTATTGTCTCTCACCTGCTGGTATTATGATGGACAAAAGAAAGGTGAGTGCTATTCTGGACTGGCCAGAACCCTCTTCTGTGAAAGAGGTTCAAAGAGTTTTGGGTTTTGCCAATTTCTATAGACGCTTCATACCTCAATTTGCGGAAACAGTGGTTCCCATCACAAGACTGTTAAAGAAAGGACAGTCATTCGACTGGTCTAAAGAGGCCTCCCAGGCCTTTCAAACCTTAAAAGAAAAATGTACGTCAGCACCGGTGCTCCGACATCCTAATCCAGATTTGCCATTCTTTGTTGAAGCTGACGCTTCACAGGTAGCTGTGGGGGGGTTCTCTCCCAAAGAGCCGAACAGGATGGTCAGTTGCATCCTGTGGCCTTTTATTCAAAGAAGATGCTTCCAGCAGAGCAAAATTACACAGTCATGGAAAGAGAATTGTTGGCAATCAAGTTAGTGTTTACTGAATGGCGTCATCATTTGATGGGAGCCAAATTCCCGGTGACAATTTTTAGCGATCATAAGAACTTGCAATTTTTCAGTTCAGTAAAAGCTCTCACTCCCCGACAGATGCGTTGGTTGAATTTCTTTAGCTCCTTTGATTTTGTAATCACATTCATACCAGGTACCAAACAAGTATTATCGGATCTGTTGTCTAGGTATGGGCACACAATTGAGTCTAGAAAGGAAACAGATAATCCCTCCATTATTCCACCACAAAAGATTGTAGCACCCTTGAGTTCCCCTGATTTTATGACTCAACTTAGACAATTACATTTAAAAGAACAAGTGAAAGAATGGTTGCACGACTCGAAGAATTCCCTCCAAGAAGGTCTGCTTTACCATGAAGATTTGTTATATGTACGTAGTTCAGACTTGCAACTAAAGGTTTTGCAGTGGAATCATGAGTCACCTCTTGCTGGTCATCCTGGAGCTCAGAAAACTTTGGACAATTGTCGAAAACACTTTTGGTGGCCTACTCTAGTAAAAGATGTTAAAGAATTTGTTGCAACCTGTCCCATTTGTGCCAGTAATAAATCCTCCCACACCGCTCCTGCTGGTTTACTCCAACCCTTACCTGTTCCCCCCCAACCCTGGCACACGATAAGTGTGGATTTTATCATGGGACTTCCGCTGTCAAATGGTCACAACACAATTTTGGTGGTGGTGGATTATTTGTCCAAAATGGCCCATTTTGTTCCCTTATCAAAACTCCCCTCTGCAATGGAGTTTAGTCACATCTTTCTATCGCAAATTGTGAGATTACATGGCTTGCCAAATAAGATTGTTTCGGACAGAGGTAGTCAATTCGTGTCCAAATTCTGGAAACACTTTTGTGAGTTATTAAAGGTAAAGGTAGCTCTGTCCACAGCTTATCATCCAGAAACTGATGGTCAGACGGAAAGGGCGAACCAGACCTTATTACAAACCCTACGTTGCCTAATGGCGGAATTCACTAGTCACTGGGACAAAGCTTTAGCTTTAGCTGAGTTCTGTTACAACAATAGTGTTCATGTGTCTACTCAATGTTCCCCATTCTACTTTTTACAAGGTTTTCATCCCAAATCACTACCTCTGTCTGTAGAACGGTCTTGTTTACCAGCCGTTACGGATCGATTACACGATTTATTAGACATACAGGCGAGAGCAGTGAAACATTTAACCAAGTACAAGGAACGAATGAAAGCTCAAGCTGATAAACATAGAGTTCCAGCCCCTAATTTTAAGGTTGGAGACAAGGTGTGGTTGTCCACCAGGAATCTAGTATTGGCAGGACCTAGGAAACTGCAGCCAAAGTATATTGGGCCTTTTAGCATCATTCAGGTATTGACCCCCGTATCGGTAAAACTACTGTTACCCCCCGAGTATTCGGTGCACCCTACCTTTCATGTTTCATTATTAAAACCTTATAATCCGCTCACTAGACAAGACCCCCTCCTCCTCCTGTAGTTATCGATGGGCATTTGGAGTATGAAGTTCAAAAGATACTAGATGCAAAACGACTGCAAGGGAAGTTACATTACTTGGTTGCTTGGAAGGGTTATCCAGTAGAGGAAAACTCTTGGGAACCAGCTTCGGCAGTGCACGCTTCTCGGTTGATTAGAGCCTTTTACCTCAGAAACCCACATAAACCACGACCAGTGGGGAGGCCTTTGAGGGGAGCAACTGTTGGGGTTTGTAGAGCGCAACCGTCATGATTGCCCTCCAGTGTTAAGTTGTAAAGATTTGTATGACCTTGTTAAACACAGCAAGGTAAGCTTGACCAAGCTGTGTTTGACTGGTCAGGTTTACTCTGTGGTAACACCATCCTTATGCTCAGCATTGCTTTGTATCTGGTCATGATGCCCTTCTTGTAAGCCCATGGTAAAATGTTTACGTTTTCGAATTTTGCTGCTATTTGTATTTGTATTTGCCTGTGCGTTATTATTGTTCCCGTGAGACTGTCACTGACTCAAACAACCAGGAACAGGCGCGCTGCCTTGTGTGCACGTTGCTTTCCTTTTACGCTGCTAGACGCGTGTCTGGCAACGTGCAGAAAAACCCCACCCTTCTGCAGCTATAAAAGACTGCCACCCCCGCTTACGCATGCTTGTGTTCGTTTACCGCTATCCAGCATCTCCACTTACCTGGAATCTCCCGACGACGCTTCATGCTCAAGGCTCCTCTCCAACTTCCGGTTCTTCTTCCGGCTTTCTTTGCTCCCCTCCACCTTGGCGAAGTCAGATCCTGGTCCGTCCCCCGTCAATCTTCCGGCGCTCGCTTCCTGTTCCCGATTCTTCACCCGACCTGCAAAAAGAGACAAAGAAAGAAGAAACAGAATCAACAAACAAAGTAAGAACGTTCCGCTTGCGGAGCGCGCTCGCATGCATGCATAAAGACAAATGAAACGTAATCAGAGAAAGGAGATACTTATCTAAAAACAGTTTGGCTGAAGTAAGCCTTCTTGCCGCGATCTTCCCGTTAAGACCTAAGACACACAAAAGAGAAAAGACAACGCCAGGGTTACAACAGAGTTACCGAAAGAAGGCTCTGTGAATCAATCATTGCGATAACAATTACGCTCACTTTATGTTTTATTTGGGGCAATTGTAAAGCGTCAAAAGACACCTGATGTTGTAAGTGATTCAAATGACTAGGTGTACATTTAAGTAAGATGTGATATGAAACGTGAGAATTGATGTGTTTATATTTATTGCAGAAAAGAGACAGAGAAAGAGACAAGCATTTTAACTTCATCTCTGAATAATAAGGATAAGTGCTAAGGTATTAACAGAGCAAAGAATAGTGTCAATGTTAGATACATGTGAAGGACAGCCTTAGGAGTGAACAGTGTGGCACTCATCATTGTTTATTGTTTTATAGGCTTTGGACCGCGACAGAGTTAGCCGTCGGATGTGTCCTTACTGACGTGAAGAGAGTGGCGAGAGTGTCCTTTTATTTATCGTTTTGGTTCTTTTGTCCCTTTTTTCCCCTTCCCCCGAGGACCTAAGAATCCAGGCTGTTAATAGACAAAGGCTTAGGAGGATCTAGGTCTTAGGGGGCATAGGAAAATATCTTCTCATCTCTCATCTGGAACGCCTGGATTTCAGGTGAGTGAAGGTTAACACGAAGCATCACTAGTAACATAACAGATGAGCATGCCCCAGGAATATCGAATGACAGAAATATCATCACAAGTAATGGGGTGGTTGAATAAGCCTCAGGATTCATGGCTGACAAAAAATGGCAGGGGACAAAGGTGAAATCAATGTGAAAGTCAGTGGATGGTTTGGATGAGTAAAAATGTTCTCTTTTCCCAGGGGCTGCAATTTTCTGAGTTGTGCTGAGTGTTAGTTCCAGAAGTGTAAGTATCACGAAGTGGAGGATATCATTTACTTAGGCTTCTAACATCATAGACATTAATACCTAATATTTGTATTATTTTATTATTAAATGAAAGTTTATTCTAAAATCAATCCATTTAACTTAAAATTATACAATCTGTTTACAAAAGAATTATAATTACAGCAATATCATGATTCACAAGACATGCAAATATTTTACAACTTTATCTTCTTAACAGCTTTAAAAAAATTCCTACAGTTACTTTTGAAAAAAAGATTACCTAATAGAACATCAACATCTGGATGCGACATACAACTAACTACTTCTATTGTTGTAGTTAATGTGATTGAGCCATACATAAAAATATATTGGACGTAAAACTATTAGATTTTGTATCAAAAACAGAGGACATGCATTTATAATATATATACTATTCTTTCTTGTCCTTTCATAACACAAGCCCCGTACGTTCTCTTTAGTAACTGACCTCGATCCACATGCTCGTAATCTCAAATGTCTTTCCGAAAGATAGGTTGAATATTGAAATACTGTATTGTAGTCCAAGCTACTTCTGGTTATCAACATGGATTCCTTACCAGCAATATACTTACCATCAGATGACATACATACCTAACTGAAATCTCATGGCGTGAAAAACATTTTTACCCTTGGGAATGGAACTTAGATCCAAAGAATTTAAGTATTCAATGGACCTAATAGTTTGGGTACAAAATGAACAAAACCCTTAGCAACTTTTCCTTTCCCCATCGTTAGGGGATTAGGACTGAATCGTCAGCACAAAGCAGACAGGAAATGTAACTGTGCCAGTTTTATAGAAAAGGGACTATTTTTGCTCAATGCTTTACTCGGAGCTGAATAATAGAGCCAAAACAGGGCTGGCTAAGGCAATTTTGGTATGTCTATTCACCCTGATAGGCACCCGATAGACTCAAGCACTGCTTGCGCCATTTTTACCTATGCATGGCCTGAATCCTCATTAAACATGCCAGCCAGAATATCTATATTTGGAAGTTTGGCTCTATACATCCCAAGTCCCACCACAGCAAAGACTGCCCAAAAGTAGAAAAATCAACAAACAAGACAGCAGATCAGTGCACTCAATTAATTTCTGGGCTGTTGACCACAAGGTCAAAGCATGATCGGTTGACCTGATTGGTTGATTGGTCATCACTATACTATACTACTTTAGGAACCCTCCCTACTCATTAGATTAATATATTTTTTCTGACTACAAAGTTAAGCAGCCTAATATGATTTGTTATGTACAGTTTCCCTATGCTGTCAAAAAGGGAAATTATTTAATAATTTGAAGAATGATTCTAAACACCCTTTCTATGAATTGGCTTATAACCCCATGCCAACTATCAGCAACTACTCAAGGTAACGTAACCCACAGAAAAGTGCATATTAAATAGCCCGCTAATCAGCATTGTTATACAACAATACACCATGCAGCGTACCCCAAAGATTCTTAATACACCCATAAAGAAATTATAACCATAATTGTATTGAGTATAAATAGCTCTAATAACTCCTTTTCAACCAACTCGGAATTAAAACAATTAATTAAAAGTGAAAACCTGTGTAGTATTTAAAGTGGTCAAATAGGTAATGCACAAAGCCTTTGAAATTAAGCATTTCAAGCACAACACCTTTGACCCAAAGTAATTGTTTGTCAACCTTCCCTTCAGTTGATACCACTTTACTAATTCTCAGTACAGTAGACAAACATTTTCCCCTTAAAACGATTAAAAATTTCAGGCAACCGTTTCTAATCTTATTGAATCATTGAATGCTTAATTTCCAGTATTTTATACAAAGTACACCCCCTTCCCTCTGTAATTGCACATAGACCCAATCATATTAACTATACCTCCCTTTGCTTACTTAAACCAAATCGACTCAAAATTGTATGTGATTGTCAGAAAGTATTGGGCTCTGACTACTAACTTGTTGTTTCCGTCTAAAAGAGATTCAAAGTTATATTGAATGTCCAAGATCAAGTCTATACAATGCAGCTTTGTCAATTTGGTTACAAATGTAAAACCCATACATGCTCGAAGCCTCTGCTGGTAATATTCTGGAATTGAGGGGACCATTTTCCAGTCTAATTTTAACAAACCCACTTGTTAATCTAAATTATCACTTCGCTCATCAGCTGAAATGCGAAAACTAACAAATCTAGGAAAATTATCAAGGAAAACAAATCTAAAATCTACTGGTGCTAAAGCAGAGCCTCTTGAGAAGGTGCTCTTGCCTAATAGGGGTATCAGACGTGAATCTACTACTTAAACAAACCAAATGTTATGGGATTAACAGTGGCCCCATACATTTTGCCTCAACATACTGAATGAAGCCTGCAAATGCAAACGATGTTCTACATATGTTATATATGATACGAGCTTCCTCCAGAGCTATATTTCGTTCTGTAGGATCCATTTTAGTATTAAAGGCCCCTTCCCACAAAAAGAAGTGCTTCAGGGTATCAATGCTTTATCTTGATTAAGTTGTGTTGTAAAACATCAATTTGACATTTCCAGTTTATCTCAGTGTACATGCCAATACAGCTTTAACGTATCTATCTGCAACGGCCAAACTTTCTACCATACATGGTGAAAAGTAATTTATTTAACAACAGATGCTCTCCTTATACATTTATTTAAAGACAGGGTTAGAAGACCACTTAATACGACCTCCTCTCAAATTAGTTGCCGATTTTTCAAACGTTACGTACAATTAATATCTGTGCTTTCCAAATTGCACATTACAAAACTATGGCGAAATGAACATGCCATCCATTTCAGTTTAGGATGCTTTCCAAAAACTTTGTAGCTTTCAATGTGCCGAGAATGAATATTAAAATTTGGGAGCTTCTTCAGATATTGAAAAGTCAGCAAATGCTTCATTACTATACAAAGAAAAGTCATCTGGTGTACATAGAGAGCGAAATATGTACCCATCAATTTCTCTGCCAATTAAATGGTTCCCCTTGGACGCATTTTGAATCAATATTCTAATGTTATTCATTTATGGAACATGCCACTACCAGTTCCAGGATCCTCTTTCCTTAAAAGTCGAGGATGCAGCCATCGCATGTGTTGCAATCCATCGCTGGGGAGAGAGAGCCGTGCTGGACACTGCTGGGGACTACCAGTCCCAGGATCCTCCTTCCTTTACTGGCGCTTAAAAGCGCGACGAAGTCCCGCGGCGCGGTCCATGCTCGTCAGAGCCTGGAGGAGGCTGAGCTGCCCCCCCCTTACATCTATTCTCTGGTAACAGGTCTTCTCGATCAAGCCAACTACGGTCCCAGGACAAATATGGGCAAAAAGAAGCCTAATACAACAGACTTAAAAGGGGTAACTATGTCCACCATTGATTCCTTTTTGCTGAAAGCCTTTAATGCCATCACGCAGAAGTTCGCCATGGCAGAAAAGAGACTCTCTCTTGGGGAGGGGGGTTTTGTAACTGACGGACTATTGCAGACCTCAAAAGAGGATTTAGAGGGCCAAGAGAATCAGGGGTCCCAAGAAAAAAACATGCCACGATTAATATAAAATGCAAAAAGAACAATTGATGGACAGAATGCAGAACAATGCCATACATTTACCCCAGTACAGAGATCTCGGCCTAAATCCATCGTTTTTTTGCTCACCATTCCATTCCAGTTTCAACCCAGCCATATGCAAATCAGTCTTGACCCTGCGCCCAATGGGAACAGTCCAGCGCGAACTGCCAAGCCAGGTCCTCCCTGGACTGGAAACAAGCATCCTAGGACCGGTTTCGGGGTTTCACCCCTCATCAGCCAGGATAGCTTGACTCCAGTGGCATGGAGAGCACGGGACCCACGTCTGGGCATACCCGTCCCACTCGGGGTGACAAATGCAAAAAGAACAATTGATGGACAGAATGCAGAACAATGTCATACATTCACTCCAGTACAGAGATCTGGGCCTAAATCCATCGTTTTTTTGCTCAACATGCCATTCCAGTTTGAATCCAGCCATATGCAAATCAGTCTTGACCCTGCGCCCAATGGGAACAGTCCAGCCCGAACTGCCAGGCCAGGTCCTCCCTGGACTGGAAACATGCATCCTAGGACCGGTTTCGGGGTTTCACCCCTCATCAGCCAGGATGACAATAAATATCAAAGGCATCTCCTCCTGCTTGTACAGTACCCCCACAAGTGCTTATTACAAACCTGGCTACCCCGCCGACAGTTACAACTGGCAGAAGGAAAAGAGGAACATTAAAAGACCCCACCCCTACCAAATCTAAGAAGCCAAGAAAGTCCTTACCTTCTTGGACTACTACAATTCCTGGAAACGTAACCCCTGAGGCACCACGGTCAAATCG
Source organism: Calotriton arnoldi (assembly GCA_963921515.1). NCBI lineage: Eukaryota > Metazoa > Chordata > Amphibia > Caudata > Salamandridae > Calotriton > Calotriton arnoldi. The sequence goes on from CAWUFW010009349.1 coordinate 80,737, forward strand.
CATTGCGGAGGATCTAATTGACAAGATTACTTTCCTTGTACCCAAGAACACTGCTGTAAAGAATCACCCTATGCAACCTAACATTAAGGTCCCTACGATCACATTTATAGTCTCTCACGAACAAGGGGGTAACAAAGGGGGTATAGCAGGGTCAGACTGGGGCACAACATATTTGGCCTATCCTTTGGGGCAAAGTTCACATCTCCTAGATAGGCCTTCAGATAGGCCTCCAGCAGATTTAGGCCCAGAGGCTGTACCCACAGGCATTTCAATGAGTAGTTGTGCCCCCAATAGGCATGGGGTGGGGGTGCATCACCCAATCCCCCCAGGGTCATTAATAATACCTCTACTAGTCAACCACAGAGTGTTTCCCCACAGCACCTGAGAGCAACTAATTTACAACCTCTCAACCTTCCTCCTTCCGCCTGCCCCTTTGTTCTAATTTTGGTTAACGTTCCCATGCTAAGACCTACACATATATAATCTACTACTCATCTCATGGACAAATCATGCCATTGGCTCTCTATCCACACCAGATTAGGTCACTTAGCTCAGAGCCATCTCATTATGGCCAGGAAAATTCCCTGGGTAGGCCCAACCCTAAAGTCTCACGTGGGCGACTGTATTGTCTTAAATTTTGACAACTCCCAGATTGTAGGTGACCTATTATTCTATTCTCACTCGGCACCCACAACAGCGACCCAGATTTTACCTGTACCGCTGGGTTACTTCTACAAACCACCCTGCCCAATACGAAACAATGCACAAAAGAGAGCTTTGTCTTTTCCGATAGGCAGCAGGATAAGGTTTAACAACAGTGTTGGTCTTCCGACTTCCAATAGATTTGCTCCCTTATCAAACTTAAATTCCTGCGACTGACCTGAGATTGACAACCAGAGGCACAAATTAGCTGTTCAGCCAGAACACAGTGAGAGCTCAAAAATTGTGTCTTCTAGTAGGATTGACGGGGGGAAAGGCCGGGTTTGAGCCATGATACTCATTTTCTTGGTCCACCCCACATCAGTACAAGGGAACTCAATTCTTGTGCTTATAATCTCACCCACACCCTACTGTCTTGGAATATAGCTGGGTTTAATAGTAAACGACACAATGAAGAGTGGTTTACCGTACTATCTAATTTCCAGATTATCTGTGTCCAAGAAACCTGGGAGATTAACCCCATTTACGTAAACGGCTATCATTCTTTTAGTACCCCAGTGTCTCCCTCATTAGGGGGCAGAGCTAAGGGGGGCCTTCTGACACTGCTAGCTAAAACTCTTACCATGAAAGTAGTGAATTTTATAAAAATGTCCCCATACTTCCATATGCTAGTAATGAAAGGTTATGATACTTGGGACCTTCTGATAATACATTACTACAGTAACAACTTCTTAAACCCAGATATAGCAGTTGAGAACCTAGGTAAAACTGTAGAGGACCTTGTTGGCTGACATCCAAACCCTTTAAAAATCATTTGGGTTGGAAACTTCAATATCAAAACATGCCCAAGGACAGAGTCGAAGTTATGTGGGATAGAAGACCACCGGGGAGAACCTATAACCCATTTTGTTCATAACACACATGGTAATGCCTTAAACAGTGTACTGATGACAAGGTAATTAGAGCCCTGTATTGAAATCGATTCCTTATCTGGCGAGTTACCCCCTACATTTCAAAGTACAGAACGTACCTCCATGATTGATTACATAATCATGTGCGACCTTATGAAATTTAGTATCCCTAAGGTGAAGGTTACTTTCACCGAAGTCAGTGACCACGCAATGCTCACATGCTCTTTAGCCTGGAGCGATTACAAGAGCAGAATTAAAAAAAATCTCCCTAACACCAATCCTAGCGAGGAAAAATGGCTTCACTCTAAAGTGGGATAAAAAAAGTAAGTCCGTTTTTATATAGCGCAGCTACTCACCCTTACGGGTCTCAAGGCGCTGGGGGCCATCATGGAAATTAAGTGAGCTATTGCCCAGAGTCACATGGTGCTGAGCTAAGCTGCCGCCGGAGCCGGGGATCGAACCGTGAACCCGGTGCTCAGAAGTCAGCTGCCCTGGCCGCTGCACCACACCTCTCCACAAATAAAGTGGACGAGCCTAAGCTTCTCACTAACCTCATAGCGGCCAATTTTGAGGGTTTTCACCTGTGCTTAGATCCGCAGCTAAACAGCAATCTGGTGTTAGAAGCATTTGCAAATATTTTAATAAACATTAAAACACAACTAACCCGTTCAATCCCCGCAAAAGACACCCCTTAGCTTCGCTGGTTTGATACGAACTGCTCAGTAGCTTCATCTAATCTAAGGAAGACCTTAAAAGCTCTACCTAGAGATAAAGATCATATTCATAGGATGAGGCACCTCTATAAATTAGCTAGAGAGGAAAGACAGAAAGAGCTAAAATCTGAGGCATGGGAAACCTTAAAGAAAGCATCCTACCAGAATGACAGTAAAACCTTCTGGAAGGTGATTAATTCACCTTTCCTCTCAAATAAGTGTGGTCCTTCACTGGACTTCATATAGAGGAGGAATCGTGTATAAGGCATTTCCAGGACATCTTTCACAATCCAGCGGACTTGTGCCCTCTGACTGCTAGTCCTCCTATTAAGGCCAAAACCTACCTTTCATCGGACTTAGAGGAAATAGAGCTCACCCTCTTTGAAAGCTGCAGGACCGGACGGCGTCCCAATGGACATCTTCTTGACAAACAATCAATTATGGTCCCCATTACTGACCGTAGTTTTCAACTCAATAGCCATAAACGGTCCCCTACCTTCCTGGAAAACGTTGCTGATTCTACCAATCTATAAAAAAGGCGATGTTTCAAACCCACTCAACTACCAACCTATCTCATTGCTAGATAGCACCGCCAAACTCATGGGCAGATTACTACTAAACAAGCTTGAAATCTGAGTGACGGAAAAGAAAATTCTCGCTGAAGTTCAGTATGGTTTCAGGCAAGGTAGGGGTACCATAGACCAGTGTCTTAATCTGACATTATTAGCGGCAAAGTATTCTATGGTAAAGAAAGGCCAAATATACTTGGCCTTCATGGACCTGTCTAAGGCATTTGACTGTGTGGTACACAGCAAATTGTGGAATACCATGGAGGCAATGGGGGTAGAGGCCGCAATAACAAATTTTATTAGAGAGTTATATACAGAAGCCACTGCCAAGGTTCGTTTTGGGATGCAAGGAGAATGCACAAAATCCTTTAAAACTGAAAGGGGTGTCAGACAGGGGTGTGTTCTGGCCCCCTTCTTATTTGCTCTGTATACTAATAAATTGAATGAAGTTCTAGTCCATAAATCGAAAGATACTCACCAAGCACAGACAACTTCCATCCTGATTCTGTTATATGCAGATGATGCGGTTCTGCTAGCAAGAACCCCGATAGCGCTTCAAAATCTTATCGCTGAATATACGGCCTTCATGTCCGATTTGGACCTTCATGTAAATAAATCCAAGACATTTACATTGGCCATGGGGGGAGCTAAAAAGAAACCACTGAGACTCTATCTTGATGGGGAGAAAATAGAACAGGTCCCAAGCTTTAATTATTTAGGCGTGGTTTTCGATTCTAAACTATCATGGATGGAGATGGTTCAAAATAGGGCAAACCACATGGGCAAGAGTATTGCAGCAATTTTCCGTTTCTCAAAATAATTAGGCAGTAAGCCATTGCCAGAAATGATTAAAATCTATTTGGCTAAAACAAGATCTATTGCCACTTACGGGGCTGCGATTTGGGGGACAGCGGATATAGAGGCATTGCAAGTGGTGGAAGACAAATTTGTTAAGCGACTATTGTCAGTCCCACCAGCTTGTAACAACTTTATCGCTCACGAAGAAGCTGACTTGCCTTACACTAATGACGTCACCAAATTGGCCCCGCTATCTCTGTAGCTTTCATTGTGGAAAAGGAATACAGTTGATTTGAATCAAATGATTTTAAAAGATATTATGAACCTAGACCATGCCCATAAAATTGTATGGTTATCCTACGTTGATTCACTGGGGCTAACACATCTTTATGACACGCCGAGCCTTTGCGAAAGCTTCCCCAAATCAAGGCTAAAAGAAATATTCATTATGAAATCTGCATCAGACAGGTGGGACAGATGCAGGGGGAAAATTTCTGTATTGTCTTATCAGGGATTACCACAGCTACATCATGGTGCTCTTTCATACCTCTCTTTCATAGAGAACACCCAGCACCAGTTCATCTTAATTAGATTGCAATTAAACTACATACCGATTATGTTGGGGTACCCAAAGAACTTATTCTCACTCACTCCGCTTCTTCCATGTCCATGTAATAATGAGACAACTCAATCGACTTTGGACATACTGTGTTTTTGTTCTTTTTATGCAAAGGAGAGAAAACAATTCATTATTCCTTAGCTGAAGAAATTTTGCCTCCTTTCCCCAACATTTGCCCTAGTTGTGGCACAAAATTTAGAAACCCCATACGTTTGCTTTACCATGGCTTCCTTTTTACTAGCCATTGTAAAAACTCGTAAAACTTTTAATGGAATGTCACCCATATCTTAATGAACCTATATTTCTGGCTCGATCCTGATCACAAACAATTATTGTGACAAGTCTCCGACACTGGCTAGATTTGCACTGCCTCACACAGCATTTTATAAATAATATTAACTGTTTACAGGTCGCACTGAATTTTGGTCTTAACTGTGTTTTTACTTCTATTGTACTGTCATCTTTCGCTTTATATTATGTTGATCTAGCACATAAGACATTCCAACTTTTTTATTCACTCGTCGCAATTTTTTTAAATTATTTCTTTTAATTTTAGATCTGTACTGTAACTTTACCTTGCGGTCTGCAGCTCGCACTCTATGAATTGTATTATCGATGTACTTTTATGCATTTTAAACAAATGCGAAATAAAGTTTGAATTGAACATGCATGTTCATTCCCCTTTCTTTTTTCTCTATACTTTTCACAATATCAACTGTCAGCTGGGAATTCAACAAACCTGAGTGACAATATAGGATAATATCTTCCACTATGAGCCTTTTATTCTGGTTTATGTATACATTCCAAATTTTTAGAATGCGAATCTCGTAGACTTCTGAAATGATTTTTTTTTTAAATGGAAAATATGAAGTCAACGTAATTTAAGCCCTGGATAGTTAGAAATCTCAACAATCTAATATTGCATGGTGAAATGTTTTGCAACAAGGATAGCCACACAAGCCCAATATCCTCTAAACTATTTAGGAGATGCAATTTTTTTGTTTTTTTATTTCCTTCCCGTTTTAATTTCTTAGAGAGATACAATTTCCTTTGATGAATGGCCTATATGATCCTGATTTGAATGAAGTGATACTTTTACTGAAGTTCCGTCAATTGACTGATCAAAACAACTCTCAGTGTAACTATCACTCAAAGACAAATTATTTCTAAACATTATTGTTTCGTTAGTTATATGGAATTTCCAAAATTGTTTTATTTCATCATTCATTTTATTCAAATAAGAGATGGAATAATAATTAGGGCCTTTTTACGAGTTTGGAGGTCCTCCTGTCGGCCCCCCACCACCGCGCCGACAGGAGGACTGTCAAGCCACACAGTGCAGGAACTGGGGTGCAATTCCAGGGGGGCACAATGTGCCCCCCGCATGTACCCCCAGGCCCAGGAGTGGCAGGGGGCCCTGTTAGGGGCCCCTTAGTTGCCTCTCTGGCACCCTTTTCATGGCGGGCTCACCGCCTTGAAGGGGCGGTGGACAGGCAACTCGTAATATGCATGCGGTGCCGCAGCTGCACCGCCAGCAGATTGCTGCTCCCTTCCGCTGCACGACCGCCTCGGGATCCTGTATCCCCGGTGGACACAGTGGTCCTGTGCCAGTCTGGCTGCCACACTCTGAATATTGTGGGCGGACCTGTAGTAGTGGCGGTGGTCAACTACCACCACGAGTACGGCAGTCCTGTGGACCGCCGTACTCATACTAGGGCGTTAGTTGTGCTTAGGACCTGATGTTTTACTGGAGACTTTACATTCCTTTGTGTTAGGGACCTCTTTCTAAGGAAACATCTCTTTGTTTTCATTTCTTCCGTATGTGACTAATGGGAGGGGTTTGACCGTTTTTCTTCTTTCACTGTTGAGAATTTTGCAGGTTTTTAAACCTTCATTTGTTTTCTCTCTTCTTTTGATATTAACTCTGTTTGTATCTTCCTTCTTTGATAACCTTTTGAGGAAATCCTAAAATGGCTCTGTGTTCTATGCAATCTCTATGAAGTTTGAACAATGAACACGGATTGATAAGATGTATATCCTGAACTGATCTTCAGGTCCTCATTAAAGATGGGTGAACTACATTTACAGCTTCCCATCCTGACCGCCCCTCATTTACTAATATCGGAGTGTCATTAGGGAGCCTAATAATTAAACTGGGAGAGGGTAAAGTCCTGTCAGTTAGCTCAGATTTAGAGCTCATACTTTTCAGATGATTTGTTTTTTTACCAGGGTTAATAAATGCCCTACCGTCAAATGAATGACACTCTTTTTGACATCTATAAGTAATGAAGAAAGCCAACAAGGGATTAGCATTAACTTGTCAAATATTAGGCACACCAACAACCATTATTCATATTCATACAAAAGTGTTGTAAACGAAGATACCTTCTTGTAAGTAGGAAGTCAGGTAGCCAATCATGTAGATAATAAGATGTGGATTTATTGTAGAAGATAAGTCTTAGTTACAGGTTATAAGTGAGATGATAAATGCCTCACCAGGAGCAGTATCCTTGCTGCTCAGCCCACTCTCTCCAATGTCATGTAGTTCCTACAAATATATAGGATCTGTGTGTTTAGACAACAAAAACTAAGGGTTGATGTCCAGACTGATTCCAGACACCCCCAAAGGAGATGTCAGCCTTTTAGACCAGCTAGCTCACAGTGCCACCATAAGCCTCCTAATCTTATCAAGGAGCAAATAGTTTCTGGCAACTATCGAACATGACAACCCTTGATCCTTCAGGGATTGTGGAAACAGTACAGTACTTTTCGATCAGTCACTCGTGCTCACTCGGTCTCAGAGAGATACACAGAATTAACAATGGGGACATTTTCAATAAGAATTTATTGAACCAGCGTTATTTTAGTAAAAAACATAGTTGCTGCAGCAATTATTAGACAGAAACAAATATATAAGATTACAAGCACCGACAGAGTAAATAAAAGGTAGAATTCTTCCATGGTGCTAAAACAGTAAATATATGCAGGCATATAGATACATGGCAGTAATCAGGCGTACTCCTATGAAGCAAACCCTATCTTAGTGTACCTACGTGTACCTAGCATGTATGTGGGTGTAAAGCCAAGAATCCCCTAGGGAAGAGCCAACCCCATTACCTATTGAGAGAGAACGAAGGACCCCGTCTTGGTCTCCAGTTGGACACCCCACAAAAGATGTCAGACCACTGCGTGTTGGAGATTCTGCAGGCCGGGTCCTCAGCATCTTGTGTCGGCCTGGAAGCTTCTCCTCTGGTTCCCCAGTGAAGATGTGGTTCTTTTATACCCAAAAAGTACCCTCAGGGGTTCTACCTAGATGTGTAATGGTTTGCCATTGTGTATAGTGGACCTGTCGTCCAAGGATGACGCTAGCAGTGACTATTGTACAGAGTTATTATACAGAAGATGGTAATCCTGCTGTGTACGTCCTGGGCAGGGGATTAAGATATGATACTATGAATCCTCATGCATAATAAATGAGTCCAGTTTCAGAGAAAACTGATCAATATTTATTCAGCACATGGCTAGGTAAAAGGTCAGTGCCAGAACCGTTATGCAGAGCAAAGTAGGATGAATGTAGGTAAACGGTTGTGTAGCTACCTAGGCCTATATTGGGGAACATTGGGGCTCATAACACCAACTCCTCATCCGAAGGACAATAATATTAACTAATGCTAAAATATGCCTGTCTAAAAGCATAAAAAACATTGCTATAAAAGGAGTGTAAAAACATCTAAAAAAACATGGTAAATGTAAAAACGATGTAAACGTTAAAAAAGCTCTATAAGTCCTCTAAAAAGTCAATATACTGCTAGACCAACTGAGCCCATCGAAAGCCATGGTGCTCAGTGAGAGCAGGAGAGAAAAATAAAACAAAACAATGTTTTTTGAATTACAATTTGGCTTGTTTTGGAAAAAGGCTGAACTGTTCCCAGCACACGGAGAGCGAAATGTTTATGTGTCCTGTGTGGGAGACGCAACATCACTGTTGATTGCCTTCGCAGATGACGGTCCTTGTAACATCTCTTGTATTAGGTCAATGGAGCAATGATGATCATCTTCAGTTCCCGCAGCAGCCGCTGAGAAAAAATTCGGTACCTGTGTGCTTGTTGTAGAGCCGGTGTCCCTTCTGACAGGAGCTGAAGCGTCCAGTTGAGGTGCTAAGAATGCCATCATCAACATGGGAATACGCTGAGGACACTGTGATACTTGGGCCTTTAAGGGGTCCAGTAGTACATCAATGTCAGATGGTGCAACCAATGTAAGTGTTAGACATTTGACCAACATGCATTCGTATCCGCAGAATAGGCAGCGGAGCACAGGCAAGATGCAGTCAACCGAGACTGATCTGAATGATAGGAACCAATGCTTGCTTAGCTCCCGAAGCCGAGGTGCGCCCAGATGGAGTACCATGCGCTCATGGCAACGTCGCACAAGGAGTGCTTTTTCCATCTCTGATGGAACTGGGCCGTCCATTGTGTAGCAGGAAAATTAAAACCATGATACCCACTGCAAGTAGTAGGACCAGCGGAAGCCCTTCAAAAACGCTTCCAAATACTGAGTGTATAAATGCTGGAATAACTCCGAAGATAGTCTGAAAGGTGCTCAATAGTGCAGAGCCTATGCTGTTAAATAGATGCATGATCCCACTCGTATCAGACATGTTAAAGATACGATGCACCATTTCTCCGAGATGAAGCGGGAAGTTCGTTTGGACTAGCACCTGTATCTCAGCCGAAGACCTTGCAACCTGGAGATCAAAAGTCTCTCGGGCTGAGGTTAATGCCACATCCCTCTGTAACAGCATGGCTTTCAGTCTGCTCAGAGAATCAAACCGCATAAAGGAAACATCCAACGAAGGCCATAGTATTGCCTCCCTAACTGTGAGGGCTGGTGGAAAAAATACTTGCATACAACAAGTAACCCTGGAACTTACTGTGAACAGATATGCGATGCCTGGTACCATCCCACAACAACCTTGATCATTCAACATCAAATAGCTCTCATTTGAGAGCAGTTTGAACACTGGATAAATCACGGCAGCTGGGGATCCTTTCAAGTGAAATGATTGGTTTGCAACCGAAGCATTACAGGCTCCGAGAAGCAAAATATCCTGACAAATTAGAGACCCACTTAAAGAACTCTCACAGTCTGAACCGCTGAGAAAAACTTCAGTGTCCCCATTCCTGCATCTAAATCTGTACTGCTAATCCCAAGACTCTTGCATGTATCCCTTTCCCAACGCTTCATACCTGCCTACCTGGTGATACTGTAAACAGTCTTTAAATTAGAATGTCGTGACTGGCAGTGTAATATGGCCATGAATTAACCATTCTGTTGAAGGTGACTCAGCCACTGTAAAAGGTAATTGGTCCAATTTTTCAATGTGCAGCATTATTTACTTTGCATCTCTTCGTGCCATTGTTGTCTGGCTTTCTGTTAGATTATATTCAGAAAACAGAGTCGTACTGTTGATATACCGCCAGGGCATGTGACCAGAGCGCATTGAGTCCAGCTCAATAATAGAATGGATCACAATTGCAATTGTCCATGTTGTAATATAGACAAATCCAGTTCCATTATATCTGTTGCAGAAGACACAATGTTGCCCAGTGAATAAATCCTGGATGATAATGTGGTCATACCATTGTCGACCACTGCCAAAGCCTTTTCTAGGTTAACCCTATCAATTTCACGTAATCTCTCAGCAGCTTCCAGTTGAGATTTTTTCCAAGCCTAATTGTAAATAGTGTATAAGAAGCATTTCTGTTGTGGCTTCTGGGGACCTAACAAAAAATCCCTGAGATCCATGTCATCTGGGAGTAAGGTCATGTGTTGTTTCACCTGGGACAGTGTTGAGGTTTTTAGCCACTCTAGGCATAACTTCCCAACACTGTAAGATGTCACTACCCCTGTGTGTTCTGTTTGTACATAGTGCTGGTCAGGCCTGTGGATACTAAACCCATCGGTGGTACCCCTGAATCTTGACTGACACCTATTTGTGTCAATAGGCCAAACCAACCATCCCTTCCAATTGTGGTCTGATGAATTTTATGATCCATTTCGTAGTATAGTATCCAATGTATCCTTACTGTGTTGTGTGTAAATTTGCCAGCCCTAAAAGTGTGTAAACGAGGGAATCTGAGGTGTGTGCCAGTCCTTAATCTTGGCTAACCCAAGACAGGAAGTCTGTTGCACTGTGTTGTTCAGGAAGATTATCTGATGTGTTATGAGGCATGCTCTAAATAAGGCCTCAGTCCCCTGAACTTGTCATTCTTTAGTCCCCCAGACAGATTTTGTGTCTATAGTGTCCCTCCAAAAGTCAAAACCCTGTGAAGACAGCTGGGCAATAAAGGAAGCAGAGTATATCTGTTTCGTGTTAGTGAGCATTTTCTTATTTGCAGATGTAGGTGTAGGCTTATAATAAGAAGTCGGGTCTTAAGTGTTAAACCCAGAAAAATAAGCAAGCTTCTGTGCAAACGTTTGTGAACTACCAGTGTTGGGCAATGTTCCCATTGATGGTAAGTGAAAACATTATGTGGGATACTTGTTTTGTGCAAGAAAGGGTGAACATAGTGTTGGTAACAAAACATTTATCAAAGTTAGATGTATCATCATACAATTCATCACTCGAAAATGCAGCAGATTGTTCTAAAACAGACAGCATAGTATTTACAGTTTCAAAGTCCCACTCATCAGTGAAAGTACTGGAGGTGATGATATCACTTAAAGAAATTTTAAAAAAATGTGGTATTTGTAAAAGTTCAGTTGGACCATATACATCATATGAAATCCTGTCCCAAACTATTCCTTCAGGTACTGGAACTGCTATAATGTTCATTAAGGACAGGTCTCTCTGTTCACGGTATGATGATGCAGGCAGTTTCAGAACCAAGTTCACATGTTGTACTGCAGAGCATTCTGGAAGGTAATGTCCATTCAGGAGCAGGAAAAAGACAGTAACTACACCTATCCAAAGGATTAGGAACAGTAGACCTATAGCAATCCAGAACTTTAGTCAGGGAGAAACAAGGTAAGTCTTTTTCAGCCAAAGGTAGAAATCACAAAGTCGGAGTTTGTGGGAAACGGGCGGTGGCGGTAACTCGGGTTCGCTTGGATCCAATGAAAAAGTATCAAAATAGATGAAGTAGCCAGACGCAGTTCGATCTGTCTTTGGTAGCTCAGCAGGTTTTGTAGAACTGGCAGATGCCTCAGTTTGGGAGATATTCACATAGATGTAGGTGTTAGGCCGAATTGAGATTTGTGTTTTTAGAGATGGAATTGTTCAGTGTCAACAGGTACAAGTTCCATTCCATTGTTGGTAACTCCCTCACTTCGTAGAGTAGAATCTTCAAAGGTAATTAATCTTTCTGACTGAACTTCCTGTATGGTAGCGAGAGGAGATCTGGTGCTACCCAGGAGCCCACGCGGCCTACTATTGAGTATTGGCCACATAGTGTGGTTTGATCAGATCAATTTGAGACAAATCTTTTTTCTTTCTTGCTGGCAAGAGGCGGAAGAAGTACTGTTCTTGTTCCTTCGAAAGCCAGGACAGGTACAGGCGCTCTGTAAGATGGCTCAAGTTCTTTTTTGGTCAAAGAAGAATAAGATAAATTCCCTTTGGTAACCAAATAAAATAATTGTTCAATCAATCATCGCAAATATACCACAAACCATTCATATCAATTAATCAAGAGGGAGATGCAAAAATTCATCAAGTATCAAAAACAAATATATTACATATATAAATCCTACAAATAGTACATACACTATATCCACGTATTAAAAACAATTAAAAATATATAGTCTAAAGGAAAGATAAAACAAAAGAAGAAGAGAGAGACAGACAGCAAATACGACAGTACACTTATTAGTGGTTCGTGGACTAATCCAGGTAAAAATAACTCAAATGCCAAACATATATGCAGTCCAAGTGTTTTTATCACAATGACTGGCTGGTACACTGGATTTAGTTAAAGCCCTCTTGATTAATTGATATGCTGTCTATGTAATACATGAAATTGTATAATGATATATGTTTTTTATAATATGAAGATTTATGAATTCTGTATAATGAACAATTTTTAATGGTTCCAACATTTCTTTAATAAAATATAGGTGGCATTCCATTATTAGTCAGTGGTTGTCTTGTGGCATTGCAAATATAGGCAGATGGGTTTTTTGTATGATTGATATGAATGGTTTGTGGTATATTTGAGATGATTGGTTGAACAATTATTTTATTTGGTTACCAAAGGGAATTTATGTTCTTCTTTAACTAAGTAACGCCCTGTCCCTCTGGTAGGTGGGGCTTCTCTCTCTTTATTGGGTGATCAAGTTCTTTTTTGTCCACAATCATTTCTCTAACCAGGTCCACAATCTTCGGTATCCAGGCAGGTCTTGCCGGTACAGCTTTCACTTCCCCAGTGGCGGTGCGTTTTACTTGGACGTTACTTTGTAATACCCGGAATTCATTGAGTTCCTGTAAAACAGCCAAACGATCATTGATGTCAAATGGTTTTTAATCCGCCACTGTGCTGCCACAGTTGAGGTCAGGTACCCACATTCTAATCCCGAACAGGACTTCAAATGGAGTATGGCCCCCAGGGAACTTCTTGGCATGTTGTTAAGTGCCCTCTGGACCCCATGTAGGTGATTGACCCAACTGCCACCCGAGCCTAATAGCCTTGCTGTTAAGGATTGCTTTAAATCCCGGTTTTTCCTCTCCACAATCGCATTTCCCTCGGGATGATATGGAGATGAGTAACACAATGCAATACCCAAACTTCCCATGTCTTCTCTGTAAGCCTGTGAGCTAAACGCAGGGCCACAGTCAGAATGTAATGTGCCAATTGCATATGTCCCTATAAAGACTTGCAAATCCTTTATAGCAGTTCGAGCATCAGCCGAGCGTTGGGGCCAAACCCACAGGAATCTAGAGCATGAATCCACTGCTACCAGGATGTACCTGTAAACCTTGCCAGATTGTAAGGGGCCGCAGTGGTCCAAATAGACACATGCAAGAAGTCTGTCTGATATCAGTAATGGTGTTTGCAATGGACGTGTTACGGTGGAGCCTTTCATCTGCTGACAGATGTCGCACTTAAGGACATAACCCATGGTCTGTTTAGTAAGACCTGGCCACCAATAACCCTGCTTCAGTAGTGAATTAGTTGCAGCGATCCCTGCGTGTGCTGAACCTAGACCCTCGTGTGCAGCTAGAATTAATCCTAATCTGCAATCCATGTTTGGTATTACTCAATCCCCCACTCCTGGAATTTGAGCATAAGGAATGTTTTGCGCATCTAACTTGTAGGAGTACTTGAGTGGAAAATCTTTTGGCAAGGCTGAGCTGTTGTTGCGCGTAGCGTTGACAGATATCATTATCTGACCGTCTATCCTCGTACTAGAACGGGTGATTGCATGCAGCAACAGCTGCAGTTCCCACTTTTGCCTTGGCAGCTTCATCAGCCAGTAAATTCCCTTCAATGTGCACGCCAACACGCTGATGACTCAGTGTGTGAATTACATGAGCCCGTTTCAAGCTTTTTTTCTGCTCTGCCACTTGTTCCCAAAGCAACTTGTGCTTTATTGTGCAACCTTTGGAGTCTCGAAACCCATTCTGTCCCCAGTAATGTAGACATTCATTGAATGACTGGAAACAGTAAAAAGAATTGCACACAATGAGTGTGGGGAATTCTCAATCCATATTTTTTAGTGCCAGTACCAGGGCTTTTAGTTCTGCTAACTGGGCCATGCAGTCTCTCATCTGGATATTGCTAGGACGGAACTTGCTGTCCTGCATATGTCCCTTCACAATAGCACATGCTGCGCTGTACTGCTGTTTACTTTCTACGGCAGCCTAGGCAGACCCGTCAGTGTAAATTATGTATTCATACTGATCTAGAGGCATTATTTCATTCGCGAGAGGATATTCTTGTTCATACTGCAAAAATGCTTGTGTTTTAATGTAGAATCGAATTTGTAGTCTACATCTGTTGCAGTGAGAGAATTAGCCCATTGTATCTATCGCGAATGCAATGCTTTTGCATTTTGAACAATTGCTTTGGTAAAAGCCTCTAAGGTTGGTACTGGAGTCACAACAATAATGCATTTCCGCTGTGCTAGTGCTCTTTCTCTTACTGCAGCAGTCTGTACTGCTGTCAGAATTTTTTCAGTGGATGCAAAGCGCATCACAGCGTTTGTATGCACATATGATTTGTATGCAATGGGTACAGTTTCACCTTCATTGAATGTTAGGTAAGTGTACCCTGACTGACCCGCGACTACACGCGTCACCAAATTCGTGGTGTTTACATGTGTGTGTAAGTGTTTGGAAGCGATCATGTCAGCTTGTATGGAATGGATAATTTCTGTGTGTTCGTGTGTCCAATGTCAAACAGAAAAATCAGGTCTTTTCAGGTCATAAAAAGGTTTTACTTTTTCTGCGTAATCAAAAATGTATGTTCTGCCAAAATGTATGAATCGTAAAATGAATTGTAATTCTTTCAGAGTCTTTGGAGGTTGGAGCAGCACACATTTTTCTAAAAAAAATAGCTGCCAGGCTTTTCCCTTCACTTGTTAGTTCATATCCTAAAAATAGGACATTGAGGTGGGCAATTTTTGATTTTTTTAAAGTTACAATTGTAGCCCACTGTGGCGAACCTCAAAATTATGTTGTTCACCCTGTGCAAGTGATCCAATAATTCATCGTCCGTCAGATAAATATCATCTACATAGGACAATGCCTCCTCACCACAATTTTGAAGTAACTCTGTTACTCTTGCTGAGAACAACCCGGGGCTATTCTAATACCCTTGGGGCAGTCTACAGAATTGGCACTGAGAGCCGAGGTCTGAAAATGCTGTTAAATATCTGCTTTCAG
The DNA here is from genome assembly GCA_963921515.1 of Calotriton arnoldi. Classification (NCBI taxonomy): domain Eukaryota; kingdom Metazoa; phylum Chordata; class Amphibia; order Caudata; family Salamandridae; genus Calotriton; species Calotriton arnoldi. The sequence continues at coordinate 95,889 of CAWUFW010009349.1, forward strand.
GCACTATATTCTGGCATAAGAATCCATTTGAGATATCTAATGTTGTTTTGTATTTCTTCCACACAATGTTACTCATTAATACTGCACTGTGTGCATTCTGTACTGCAAATGTTTTTGTGCATGTGTTCAAATGTCTGTAGTCTAAAACTAGACGGTATGAATTGTCAGGTTTCATTACTAGAAACAAAGGAGTTTTCATGAAGGAGGTGCAATTTTCGATCACACCTTGGTATTCAAGTTGATCTAAGATCTCCCTGACTTGTTTCTTTGTGTCATGTCTTATTGGGTACTGCTTCTGTGGTGTAGGAGTAGTTTTGACTAGAATTTCATGGTGAGGTGACTCAGCATCTCACCCTACATGATTGCGGTATAGTGCAGAACTAGCGCTAATGCCCACTCCTGCACATATGTATGTTTGAGTGACTCTGCAATGAGGCCAGAGAAAGTTGATAAAATTACCTCTTCTCCTTTGGGCAATCCATAACGAACTCAGGCGGCCAATCTCTTTCAGCCAATAGGATATCATATCCAAAAGACAGGTTCTCCCAAAAGAGACCTTTCAATTTTCTGGATATGTCCCCCTCCATTTTGAGTGTTATTTCGTATAAGTGATGTGGGACACTTACCCTTGTATCAGGTGTTTCCACCGTGATATGCACCTTCAACGCTGCTGTCACCAGAAATTCCATCAGGTTCTGGTGAGCTATTGTTACTTCTGCTGTGCTGTCTAGCATCGTCAGAGCCCATTCCCCATTCAGTAGTAGAGTCCTCAGTAGCCTGGGCTTTTCTTATTTTAAGGCCAGCTACTTTCTTCTATTTACATTGAGGTTTAATTTGGGCTTATCCTCTTGTTTGATAATGTAGTCTGAAGTAAGAATGTGTGTCTCTTGGCTTCGTTCGCTCTTCTGATCTGCGTTCTGATCGTCCTTCCCTCTCTGAGTTTTTTTATGAACCCTGAAAGGATCAAGAGGAACGTGTATCAGTATGCTGATACCTATCCGTTTTTTTAATATTGTCACGATTCCTAAGATTATATTTTCTATCAGAGGGCTCCTGCTGAGGAGACCCACCTCGTGATTGTGATGCATTCCGCTTATTATTTTTTTATTGTTTGTTGTCCCATTTCCTTTTAGAAGAATCGGTGCTTGCTTTCAGTTGTCCTTTTCCAGATTACTCTTCAATTGTGGTTTCACAGATCTAGCTCCCAAGTTATCTCTACCCAGCGAAGCATAGGTATCTTCGATAATCTTAGGTAGTTCTCATTCCTATTGGGCAGGAGTGCATTCCCTCAGGCGTTGGCGTATAGCCACCACTGCTGCCTCCCCTTTTATGTTAGCTAACATAATTGTTGATACCTGGGAAAAATTGCCTTTCAATTTCATCCCCAAGTTCAGGGCAGGTTCTACCCCATACTCATTCTGTATTGGTTTCAGTACTTCTGGTATGCCTTCTATTGAGGGGTTACCTTGAGTCGTGGTATAAACAGCAGGGAAAACTGTACCCCAAGTGGTACAATCCTCAAGCGGGGGAGCTATTCTCATTGGCAAGCAAATTGTTAATATTCTGTGTTTTTCCTGCGGGCCTGTGTGGGGAAACATTGCCTCAAGCTGTGCTATTTTCTGTTCTATCCAGAATGGCATTTGCTCACGTTTAGTGGGCATTCTTCCCACTTCTTTGTGTTCAGCGTTTGTAGGGTGATTTTTGTTGTAGTCCCTTGTGGTTGACCAGCTTGAGTGACCCTTGAAGGTTGAATTGTAAGTGTTCGCATTACGAACTGCGTAGGATTTTTGTATTGTTTTATTATTTCTCTGTGGAGTGAATGTAAGTCTACTGCTGGCAATGTATCAATCTCTGGGTGCGGTGTGTAAGCAGCTAGGACCGGCCAAGTCGCTCCATCTCTGCTGAGCGGACCGAGTTTCACTTTATCTGTGGTATGGTGGAGGGCGCCTTTAAACCAATTCATATGTTCTTGGTAAGTTAACGGAACCTTTATGTCCTTGTAAGGAGAATATTCTTCTGGTGGTTCATCCGGAGTATAAGTATGAAAAGTATGTGTGCGTGCATCTGCAGGTGGTAATTTATCCCAAGAATAGAATAGAATACCTCTGTGTGCCTCAATCACAAAGGTTATGGTCCTACCTAATGATGTGACCCCATAGTCTAATAATTTCATAGTAAGTGCATGTCAGCAATTCTCTGAAATGTTAAGAGCTCCTTCAAGCTCTTCTTCCCCTGTATTCGCAGCGCCGTCCTAGACAGACATTGCAGAAGGGATTTGTAAGGAAAAGAGATAAGGTTATGCACAATATGGGGAACTATAATCCTTCAAGATTGAACAAACCTACAGCTAATACATAGGATATACCTACTCAGCTGCAGCAGATTTTCCCTTCCCATTCCAGATGTCTCTGGTTAAATGTGAGTAGGGGTCTCTTAGAAAGCATGACTGAACTACACATATTTGACCGTTAAATAAGAACCAAACCAATGTTGGCGGCGCCATGTCGCATAGTTCCTACAAATATATAGGATCTGCGCGTTTAGACAACATTAACTAAGGGATTGATGTCCAGACTGATTCCAGACACCCCCAAAGGATATGTCAGGCTTTTAGACCAGCTAGCTCATAGTCCCACCATAAGCCTCCTAATCTTACCAAGGAGCGAACAGTTTCTGGCAACTATCGAACATGACAACCCTTGATCCTTCAGGGATCGTGGAAACAGTACAGTACGTTTCGATCAGTCACTCATGCTCACTCGGTCTCAGAGAGATACACAGAATAAACGATGGGGATGTTTCCAATAAGAATTTATTGAACCAGCGTTATTCTAGTATAAAACGTATAAAACATATTTGCTGCGACAATCATTAGACAGAAACAGATATATAAAATTACAAGCACCAACAGAGTAAATAAAAGGTAGAATTCTACCATGGTGCTAAAACAGTAAATATATGCAGGTATATCGATACATGCCACCGCGCCAGCAACCACCACAATTGAAGCCGACCCCCCCGACCGACTCTGCACAGCTGGTCCCCACTCACCACGAACGACACCATAAAGACCACCATAAAGACCATGAAAATCATCCACTCCGGAGCACCTTTGGACCCCTGCCCACACCGCATCTTCCACAGAGCCACCTCCGTCATCGCACCCGAGCTATGCCGAACCTCCCTTGAGACCGCCAACTTCCTCGACGACTGGAAACACGCCGAGATCAACCCCTTCCTGAAGAAACCCTCCACGGACCTCAAGAACTTCAGACCCACATTCCTGCTCCCCTTCCCAGCCAAAGTCATCAAAAAAGCCATCAACGCCCAGCTCGCCGACTTTATCAAAACCAACCATGTCCTGGACATCTCCTAATCCAGATTCCGAAGCAATCATAGCACCTAAACTGCCTTCCTCGCCACCACCAACGACATCCGCTCTCCCCTCGAACAGGGCGAAACCGCGGCCCTCGTCCTACTGGACCTCTCGGTGCCCTTCGACACCATCTCCCACCTCGCACCAGCCACAAGACTCCACAATGCTGGTATCCGAGACAAGGTCCTCAACTGGATCTGCTCCTTCCTCACTGGCAGAACACAATGGGTTAGACTCCCACCATACCTCTCGAAACCGACAGAGATCAGCTTCGGAGTTCCCCAGGGCTCCTCCCTCAGCCTCACCCTCTCCAATGTCTACATAGCCCCCCTCGCAGCCATCATCAGGAACCACAGGCTCAACATTGTCTCCTACGCAGACGGCACCCAGCTGATCCTCTCCCTCACCAAAGAACCCACTGTCGCCAGGAACAACTTCCACAACGGAATGAAAGCCATCACCACCTGGATGAAGGACAGCTGCCCGAAGCTCAACTCAGACACGACAGAAGTTCTCATCCTGGGAGTCTCCCCCTCAACTTGGAATGACTCCTGTTGGCCCTCTGCTCTAGGAAGTCCCCTTACTCCCACAAACCACACACGAAACCTCAGCATCGTACAGGACACCTCGCTCATAATGGACCGCCAGATAAACACCATCTCATCGGCCTCCTTCAACACACTCTGCCTGCTTAAAAAGACCTTCAGATGGATCCCCACCAAATCCAGGAAGATAGTCACCCATGCCCTCATCAGCAGCAGACTCGACTATGGCAACGCACTCTACGCCAGCATCACTCAGAAACTCCTCCGAAGACTCCAGAATGTCCAGAACGCCACAGCAAGACTAATCCTCAACATCCTCTGTTGCAGCCACATCACTCAACACCTCCGCGACCTCCACTGGCTCCCAGTTGAAAGAAGGATACCCTTCAAACTCCTCACCCATTCATACCAGGCCCTTCACAACACCGGACCCGCATACCTGAATCAGTGCCTCACATTCCACATACCTAACAGACACCTCCGCTCTGCCCAGCTTTCCCTGGCTACCATCCCACGAATTTGCAAGACCAGATCTGGAAGAATGTCCTTCTCCTAACTCGCCTCCAAGACATGGAACACCCTGTCCATCCTCCTCAGGAAATCACCCTCGCTGACGCACTTCAGGAAGGACCTCAAAACCTGGCTCTTTGGATGAACTCAGCACTTAGTCTGATCCGCTGCCCCCCCACAATGCCTTGAGACCCTCACAGGTGAGTAGCCACACTTTACAAACCCTGATTGATTGATTTATTGATCCATATCCTGGCACTACTAACGGCAAGCACCTGGGGTAAGGATAAATCATGATACTATAGCACTAACCGCTGTTTTTTTCCCAAAAGTCAGAAAAGGTACACATATAGTTCTAGAAGACTCGTACTATACACAACTAACATTTTCAAGTTGCACACTGCACTCGACACCGCTACACTGAGGTATTCCTCGTCGGTGATCCTCTTTGAACATACAGGGTTCAACAACGGGCACTTAGGTTAGTAGTCCTCCATAGTGATTGCCCATTCAATGTACACCCAATGAAGCTTTACTGCAGTTTGTTTACATTGCTTGCTGCACACATTCATTTCTTGATCACCTGCACTGCTAGCTTGTTTACATTGATTGCTTCATTGCATTCTTCAATGGTCAGTGCTGCTATTTTGCCTACACTTTTTACTGTTTTCCAAGCATTTCTCAATCTACAGCGCTACCGGTTTCAGTCTCCACCGGCATGCATAACAAACCGATGAGATGCTGTATACAGCAACATCATTATAGTTGGCACGAAACTCACACTGAATCAGCATACACTTTTAACTCAAGCAGGACAAATGCTGTAAAATCCCAAGAATATGATGACTGCAGACCGTCTAATGAGAAGTACACTGGTGAGGCTTCCAGGGCGTTTAACTTTTCTTCTTCATGTGTCTTCTTCTTAAGGATTAAGGGCCACATGTACGACTGTTTTTAGCAGCCTCAAAAAGAGAATCGGGCTGTTTGCGACAGCTAAAGAGCCATTTGACATGTACCAACCCTATTTTGTGAATCAGTAACCTATTATCGACTCACAAATTAGGGTGTGAGAGTCGGTATTAGGAAGGGGCGGGTCAAGGGCATTCCTTTCTAATAGCGTGTCCCAGGGGGATGAACAACTGTTTTGCAACCGGAATGCGGTTGCAAAATAATTGCAGTTTACCTACTTCAAGTAGGTGGTAAGCCAGTCATGAACGGAAAGGGGTCCCCATGGGTCCCCTTCCCCTTTGTGAATGGTAGCGAAAACATTTTTTAAGAGCGGGCCGTGGTCCTGCATACTCCTAAAAAATTAAACAGAAACATTTCATTTTTCTTTTTGAAATGCATCATGAATATTAATGAGCTGGTCAATTGTGGCCCCATTCGGAATGGATAAATGTGTCTGAGACACATAAGTACATCGCATTTTGTGACTTCCTGATTGGGAGTCGCAAAAAGTCACAATTAGGAACTCGTAATATGCTTAGGTCGTACAGGGGGTCCTAAATCTCTTCTTGCTATTTCTGCTGTAGACTTCCTCTTAAACTCCTTTTTCGCGTAGATTCATTCTCCAGTTGTTGCTAGTGTTGCAAACGAAGATACCTTCTTGTAAGTAGGAAGTTAGGTAGCCAGTTGTGTAGAATTAAAGATGTAGATTTGTTGTAGAAGATACATCTTAGTTACAGGTTATAAGTGAGATGGTAAGTGCCCCACTAGGAGCAGCATCCTTGCTGCTCAGCCCACTCGCTCCAACTGACATTCATAGCAACCAGGCACTCATCAACATTCCATTACATCACACTCACACTGGCTGAGTAGCAGGGAACTGCGAACTAAGGAGAGGATGCATAGCAACAAACAGGTTACAACAAAAGGCTGGCCCATGAAATCCAGTGTCAATGCTAATTTCTGCAGGATTACTATGTGCATACCCAGTTTGGCTGATTGCTAACAAATAATAATGACTGTGGCATCCAAAGTGTGGCTTGTGGTTTTCAATTAGTTCAGTATGCATTCGGCATGTGGAGATTCTGTCTCATCCTCCTCGGAACCAATATGATGGAGAGGCGTGTACACGGATGGACCACGATGCAGGGTCCACAGGGAGTGGAAGACATAGATTCAGAGAATGGGATGTTAGAAGAAAAACTAATAGCTGCAAAATCTCTCCACAAATGTCAGGCATATTTGACGATTCTGCCTGCTGCAAATAAAGATGTCCTTCATAAGCATGTTCCATGCTTGTCCTTCTTTAAATTCTATGGAGATGCCTTTACTGTTTAAGAGTGAGGCTTTGAGTTGTGTTTCCCCTCCGGATCAGAATTCGAAGCTAATGTAGGCACATTGACCAAAGATCTTGAAGCAGTCCCTGTAAGTGAATGCTCTTTTGGATTGGGAGAACAATATTGGATCGTTGCATTCTTTTTTACTTTTCAATCCTGTGTTCCAGGATTCTAATTTACCTTCAAATTGGGAAAACGCTGCTTTACAGTTAATACCTGTTGAGCTTTAGAACTTGTCTCTGCTGATGCATTCACCGTTTCCACAGAAGTGATTTCCAAAACAAAATAGGCTGAATACCTAAATTCACTACCAGTTCCAACCTACTAGCCAGACAGCCTGACTACAACTACAGTGTATACACTCAACATGCAAAGACCTCTGGGTATGTATGCGCCTCTTTAAAGGGCAGGAGGCGGAATTATCACATGTTCACTACCACGTTCGGGGTAGGGATCGTCTCAATACAAAGGGAAGAAAATTGTTCAATCTGGCCTTTTAGCGTCACCTCTGATTCCATCCCACAGTTTAAAATTTCTTTGTGCCTTGATTCTGAGAAAATCACCACAATATCGACAGCAAACTCAGTCCATGCTCCGAATGTGCATTAAGGTGGTGACAGGACCACCATACCATCTCAGGCATTTCAACCCACCAGGAAGGAAATTATATAATCTGATCTTTTAGCGTCCACCGCTGACTGCTTCTCAAATGTTAAGAGTGCTTAGGTTCTGTGCAAAATGCAGAAATATTGCAGACAAACTAGATATTAAAACTACAATTATCATGAACTTAAACAATTTAAAACATGAAATGCTCTGATTAATTTTTTACTAAAAATGTGTGCACTTCTAAAGTGTTTTTAGCTGCTTTTAAAGATTACATTTCTTATCTTGTAGTCCGTGCATTTCTTTCTTTTGTACATATTGTTGCTATTTTTAAAAGTTTTGTAATATTAAATAGAGTCTAAAAATGTTGTGGGAAAGGGAGCTGGACCAACAAAGCTAGGAGTGAAGCAAACCATAATAGGAAGCAGAGGACTACCCTTTGTATGGTGATTGCTGAAGCTTCTCTAAGTTTGCATCCAACCAATTTACAAGTCATGGACATTGATGACTGTGTGTTCAGGTGCTACGTGGGACACTTGGGGGGTTATTTATGAGTACAGGTGTAACACAGGGCTCTGAATCAGATTTATGAAGCCATGCAAAGACTCCATCTGTGGCTTTGAGTGGCCTCATAAATCTTGAGTAAGGCATCAAAGCGCAAAGCGCTGCATCACCTTACTCTGCGACCTGGAGGCGTTCTATGGGCATTGAGGTGGGTGTTTCAACACAACATCCATGGATTTTGACGCTGCCCCAGATTTCTAAAATCATGTAAACCTGTGGAAATGCCAGATCCTTACGCCTCCCGAGGTGAGGCGTAACAAGGAGAAATGTGTTTATTTCTTCTTGTTGTTTCCTATTTCTATGTGCTCGCATTCTGCAGCACACATAGAAAGAGGAAAATTCCTCTTAGGATTGAATGTGTGCAGGAAGGTGCCCCTTAATGCACAAACACAATCCTGCATGCAACTGAGGCACCCTTGCACCAAGCGTGGGCTGCCAAAACGGTACCAGCTCAGAGAGAAAGGACAGGAATGCAACGTATTGCATAAATATGGTGCATTCCTGCCCTTTCACTTTGGCATAGGGCAGCGCAGCAAGCTAACTTGCTGCGCTGCCCTACGCAAAAATCCCGTAGATGAGTGCCCTGTATTCTTTTTTGGTGTTCAAAATATTCTATTGAATTTATAAGGCAATAGACCAAAAAAAGAGCACCGATTGAAATTTACAATATTCCATTAATATAATACCTGTACCTACATAATGAAAAATGCAATATAATAGGAACTAAAAATTAGAATCTAAAAGAAGGGGGGAAATCAATACCTATTTAACAAGTATATCATAACAGGGCCACACAATAAAGTCCTACAAACTATACTTATTATATAATATAAACCCTTAATAGTATAATGCTATATAATTATCAATTGGTTTCCAAAAGATGTTATTGAAAGCAATATCGATTTACAAATCAACATATTACATGAAAGTTTATCTGATAAATGTCATTTTTTATAATAACATCCCAAACCTCTTTCCAAAACTTAAAGACAATATTACATTCGAAAAGCATATGTCTTAATGAACCTGGAACCAACTTTAAGTGCCAACAATTAGGTGAATTTAGTAGTTTTGCATTGAACATTTTTAAGGGAGTCCATAAACAATTAAATAGTATGAAAGAATTAGTTTGATACAAGGACACAGGTAACCATCCAGAGACACAATTTATCCATATTTTCCTCCATACGTCTTGAGAAAAAGATGAATTGAGTTCATAATTCCAAAAGGAAGAGATAAAATCAATGTTATTCTTTCCAGAATTTTTTTTTTTATGTAATACATCAACACAGCATAAGATGAAGTGGCTACTGATTGAATATACATTTCTAAATCCGATGCTTTTTCCATTGAAAAATTGTTGGGAAATGAGTCAAGAATAGAGTTACATAAAAACTCATATTTAGAAATATCTGATGGAAGCAGGATACATTTTTGGTGCAGCTCTACAAAAGATCAAAAAGTATTATTACGATATATATCTTTTAAATAAGAAATGCCTGCATTTATCCAAGATTGCCAAAATTGTATGTTTCAATTACGTTTTATAAAAGGATTATACCATAAGGACATATTTAAGGTGTGAGAGATAGATGTTTGAAAGAGAGAATCTAAATCCTGCAATATTAATTTTGTAGATTTTAGTAATGAAGATCAACATTTTAAAGAGTTAGAAGAAGACATAGGGCCCGATTCTGATGCGGGTTGGAAAAGCTTCCCGACCGAGGGCCTGATTCTGATGCGGTTAGGAAGGTCTCCTAACGGCATTTGCTCCTTCCAAATCGGATCGGGAACGTGTCTTCCCGACCGAGGGCCCAATTCTGATGCGGTTAGGAACAAATGTTCCCATTGAAGTCAATGGGAGTTCAACCAAATCGTATCTGGAAGCATCCGGATGCCTCCTACTCCGCCGGTCGGACTTTCCCGATCCGAGTGGGTCGGACACCATTTCCCAACCGATTCGGTCGGGAAGCTTTTCCAACCCGCATCAGAATCGGCCCCATAGTAAGTAGCGTAGGCAATAGAAACAGTGATATCAAACATTTCTCAATGAGAAGCCATGAAGGTGTACAGTTAAACTCTGTATTGGTGAACCAAAAGGTGCTTTGTTTTAAAATAAATGCTTCATGATAATTTAAAAAATCTGGTAAACCAAAACCACCATTATATTTTGCAATTTTCATTTTTTTATAGCTTATACGAGGTGTTTTATTATTCCAAATAAATTTCGATATTAAAGTGGAAATTGAGTAGGTATCATAGATAAAAGATACAATATTTATGGAGCAATAACCATTTTAAGAGAGTCAACTTTTCCCTACCAAGATAAGTGTAAGGCAGACCACTTGTGAATTTTGTCTTTGATATGGTTAAGAATATATTACAGTTTAAATTAACTGATGGCTTAATGGTATGAGAGAATATGATATCAAGATATTTGAGTTTTTCCTTTTGCCTTATTATTCCATTATTGGGGAGCATATCAAGGGTACAATGCACATTCAAAGGAAAGAATTCAGTCTTATTAGTGTTTAGAGTATAACCTGAAATCTGGGAATATGTTTGAATCAGATTTAATAGGGGGAATAGAAGAATCAGGATTACTAACATATAACAAAACATCATCAGCATAAGTTGAAGTTTTAATAGCAACATCATTGACAGTATTACCTTTTATTTCTATGCAGTGTCTGATGGTGATGAGTAAAGGTTCAATAGCAAGGAGAAAAAGCAAAGGTGACAAAGGACAACCTTGACGAGTGCCTCTAAAAAGGAAAAAATTGTTGGAGAGTTGACCATTAATGAAAAGTTTAGCAGAAGGACCAGAATGTAGTGCTGAAACTAACCCTGGGCGTAGTTTCGCGTAGTAGCGCTACGCGTAGCTACGCGAAGTGCACTTCACACTACGCGAGCTACGCGTAGCTACGCAAACTGCGTAGTGCACTGTGCAAAATGCTGTTCGCACTGATTGCACAGTGCCGGATGCTTGTCCGCACTGTGCAATCAGTGCAAACCGCATCTTGCACAGTGCAAGCGGTCGTTTTCTGCCGCTCGAGTAGATTTCTACTCGAGCGGCAGCTTTCTCAACGCGGACTGGTAGTTTCTCATCGCAAGTGGTCGCGAGCATACGCGACCACTCGCAATGAGAAACCTGACCTCCCTGCGTTGAGAATCTCGCTGGGAGGTTTATTTTCCACGCTCGCGATCGGCAACTTGATGTTGCTGATCGCGAACGAGGAAAAAGTCTCGCCGGGATGTCATTTTGCTTGCTCGCGGTCGCCAACTTGACGTTGAGGACCGCGAGCAAGCAAAAAATGACCGCTACGCTACGCGTGTTTGCACTGTGCTACGTGCAATTCGCGTAGTGCGAAGTAGCGCAAACTTCGCAAACTATGCGAGCGTAGCGTAGTACTTCGCCCAGGGTTAGCTGAAACCATATGGATAAAGGAATTGCCAAAATTAAATGCAGCTAAAGTACAAAATAAATACTGCCAATGTACTTTGTCAAACGCTTTTTCAGCATCTAATGCAAGGACACTAGCGGGAAAATGCAAGGATGACACAGCTTCAATTACATGAAATAATAATCTAGTGTTATTTACAGAATGTCTATGTTTCACGAAACTAGTTTGATCAATGTGAACAATAGTATCAAGTACAGAAGCCAATCTGGTTGCAAGAATCTTTGCGTAAAGTTTACAATCTTGATTAATTAAAGAGATAGGGTGGTAATTTGAAACAACAGTGGGATCTTTATTAGGTTTTGGAAGAACTATAATCAAAGCTTCAGTAAAGGATCCTGCAGTAGCCCCTGAAATACTAAAGTGAGTAAATAACTTAAGTAAATGAGGTAGCAGGTAAGAAGAAAATTATTTATAAAATTCAGCAGGTATACCATCTGGTCCAGGAGATTTACCCAGTTTAGGAGATTTAATAGCCAAATTAATTTCTTCTAATGTGATCGGTACATCCAATTTTTCTCTCACTGACTGGGTAATTTTAGGTAAGCCACAGTGTTGCAAAAAAGTATCAATTCTAAACTTATCTGTAACTGGGGGATTACTATATAACTTTGAATAGTAGGTCAAAAATCCATTAACAATTTCTTTGTGAGATAATGACAATTTACCATTTAAGCCATGAACTGCATTCACTTGGATTTTATCTTTTTTAATAGGTAAATAATTTTCTAAAAGTCGTCCTGATCTATTGGCTTTAAAATAAAATGTAGCCTTATTATTTGAAATTTGTACACCAGCTCTTCTGCTTAACAAAGTTAAACTCATATCTAAATTTCTGTAATTGCATTTTGTATTTATTGTCATTAGAGAAAATAAAGAGCCGTTCATATTTTGCTATTTGTTTATCTAATTATTTAAGTTTAGCGTTAAAAGCTTTGTTATCATGAGCCATAATTGATATTGTTACCCCTCTGACATATGTGTTAAATGCATCCCAACGATTTACAAGTGAGATAAATCCTTCTGGATTGAAAGAGAAATAATCATTTAATGCTGACAAAAGTGTGGATTTATTATTGTCATTAAGAACAACATTCGTATTCATATACCAGCGAGAGTGGGATTGTTGGGTGGCGCTGAGTTGTATAACACCTGCAATAAGAGCATGGTCAGAAATTTCAATTTTGTGAATTGTAGGATCAGAAAATGATTGAATTAATGAACGGGAAATTAACAAATAATCAATTTGAGAGTGAGAATTATGAGGGTTAGAGAAAAATGTAAACTGTCTCTTTTGGGTGATGAAGACGTCAAATATCTACCAATTTGGTTGATTTAAAAAAGGATTTTAAAATAAAAAAGCTTTAGGCGGACAATATTTAGTTTGAGAATGTCTAGCCAATAGGGGGACACATATTAAGTTAAAGTCACCACCAATAATTACTGGAACATTACCTATTTTAATAATTTCAGAAATAAAGGTAGACCAACATTTAGGATCATCATTTGTTGCACCATTAATTATATGAAAATTGGTAGTAGCAATTTTAATTTTTGCTATAATATAACGACCTTCTGTATCTGAACATTTAGATAGTATTCGAATGTTTAACATTTTTGTAAAAAGGATAGCAACACCGTTCTTTTTATTAACTGAAGGCGAAGAAATAATATTACCCACCCATCGTTTAGTCATATATGATTCGAACTGTATAATCTATATGAGTTGCTTGAAGTAGGCAAATGTCAGCTTTATATCTGGCTAAATAATCTAAAGTTTAGTTCTTTTAACAGGGTGTCGTAAACCTTTAACATTAAATGAAACAACTTTAATTATATTAATATTATCTACACACAGCAAAAAAAGAAGATAGAAAAGAGAAAGAAAAAATATAGCTTAAGGGATTAAAGAGTAGCTGCAGAAGAAGATGATGGGGGAAAAAGGAAAAACAAGGACAAACATAAAAAAAACATAGAAACATAAATAGTGTTTTAGAATTTCACACATACATATGCAAGATTGACCTGCCTAGACAAAGCCCTCATGAAGAATATCAACAAATAGGCTTAGAATAATAATACTCAAATGTATGAATTAAGTAGAAGTGTCATTCGTTTCCATGTATAGCAGAGAATGCTGATCTTAAAAAACACGAAGATCCTCGGGGCGTTGAAAAGATTTTGAGATACCATCCTTCCAAATTCTCATAATAGATGGATCAAAAAGGCCATATTTAAAGCCACAGCTTCTTAGTTGAGGTCTAGGATCAGTGAATGCTCTACAAATTTTAACAGTTTCCTTGGCGAAGTCTTGATGTATAAAAATGTTATTTCCATATATCATCAAAGTTGGAATCTCTCTTGCAGCTTTCCGGATCAGTACCAGATAATGGTGACGGAGGACTTTAAAAATCACTTGACACAGTTTAACATTGCTTGGATTACGATGAGAAGGAATTCTGTGTGCTTTGCCAATTTCAAATTTTTCTGGGAATTTTGACTGTAAAAGACCAGGTAACAACGTTTCTAAGTATAGCCTACAATCACTACCTTCAACACCTACTGCCTAATACGATTTTCTAATTCAAGTAATAGAGTATTCATAGGCTCAATTTTTGCAGCGAGAGGCGACATACTGTCAATTTTTGCTTTATTATCCTGAATGTTTATGGAATTGTTGGAGACTTTCATTGAAAGACTAGCCAACATTTTTAATTTCTAAAACAATGTTGTCTGTATTAGAGCGTACTGCTTGTAATTCTTCCAATAAAGTAACTAAAGAAGGCTCATTGATATCCACAATTTTGACTTTACTGGTGGAGGAGAAATTGTTTGTTTACATTTGTTAGCTGCAATATGCACATTCTTTCCTTCCATATTAATATCTTCCTTGCAACATATGTATAAAGGACATCAAACTCACTTCAATGCAAAGAAAGTTAAGTTAAATAAGAAATCACCAAAGCAGGAGACTGTGCAGCAGCTAAAACTAGCTGTGGGTGTGGTTTAGGCCTCAGCCTCGCCCTTTCCTTGAAATGTCTCCGCCCTCCTGACTTGAAACTCCATCAGCACTCCTCAGGACAGCTCAGTGGAAGGCAGAGCACAACCAAAAGCCTTCCAATCTGGACAGAAAGGCACAAAAACAACCTCCATAGGAAGTGTTGGCCACAAAGATGAAAGTATGACCCACTGAGCATGTTAGAAAGCCTGAAAATGGCTTAAAAAATCATCAAAAATGTGGGCTAGGTGAGAGAATTATCAGGAGGTGGTCATCTTGTTAAGCGCGCTCGTGCGACTCCTCGAGTGCCCCGTATTCTAAGGGGTGAAGCATATTGTTAATGGATAATGAAGTCAATCTACTTGGACCGTGCAGGCTGGGAGGAAGTGCTGGAGGCAGATGGTGTGGAATCACAGCTAACAAGTCTTCTTAAATTCCCTGGGCTCCCACCAAGATAAAACCACCCCTATTTCCCCTGACCAACCAAGTGCTGAGGTCTGCATGGTTGTGAGCCATTGGTTTTTCCCTTGATGAATTCTCACCTGAATTTCAAAAGGCACTTATGGATCCAACAATGAGACTGAATAAATGAATCATAAATATTCAATATGGATATAATGAAAAAGGCAAGTAGTGTACAGAACAATGTAATGACTAGCTAAGAACCTGAGCAATGTGGGAAGGAAGGTATTTTCCAGGCAGACTTGGGGTGGACCCATGTTTCGTTTGTGTATGGCCAAAAGTCAGGTGGTGCACGTAAACATGTAAACCTCTCCTTCATTTTATTGTCTGGCAGGTCCTGAATGTATTGTGTGAAGGAGATGTGTCAAAAGCTTCCTGCCAAATATTCTATGGGATGTTAGTCTGTTATTCACTACCAGAGTGATAGTCTCTGATGAAGGGGTGGTCTACTCAAAGTGGTACTCCTGAAAATGTGGGTGACTACTATTCCCATGACTGTGCCATGACACTACCATGAGTTGGTGACAGCTGATATTAGCAGTCCAGTATAGGTCTAATTGCCTAAACCCCAGTGGAAGGATTGCCTACTGTCTCTCACTAGTATATCTACAAATTATGGGCCTGATTTAGATTTCAGCAGGTGATTTACTCTGTCACAACGGTGACGGATATCTCATCCTCGGAAATCTAAATCAGACCCTATGTCATTGCCTGACCCAGTCTTTGCACCCTGGCTCTGCATGAAGTCTGTATGAGCTTGCCTACTACATGTGAGCTAGGGTGCTCATGTAGGGGTTCACCTTGTGTGTATGTTGACCGTAGAGTTATAGGTTGCTTCATAAGGTTAGTGTGGGCAGAGGTAGCTGTTTTCCCTCTCCATGCATATCCCCAGTGCTGCTATTTAAATTTACCCCTAACATTTGAGTGCTTTGTGACGCCAAATACACTATCTGACTGCAATATTCGTAAGGGAGAATGTGTCCTGTTGCACTGAGATGTAACTAAACTAATTACAACAGATCAGAGGGTGGCCTGGCCAGAACAACACTTGAATAAAGATTGGGTTAGGAGCAGATCTGGATTATTGAAGCCAGAATATCAATGGTGCTTAATATCAAGGTCATAATATTGTGACAACAAAAATATAAAATTAGGAAACACCAAGGGTAAGAACTTTATTTTACAATATCAAGATTTAAAATATTGATTGTGAAAATATTTTGGTATTTAATATAATTTTTTGTATATTTTTAGTTAGTATTGGGTTAGTAGTCTTAAAACAAGGCTTATTTTATGTGTTTTGATGTTTTAGTAAAATTATGTTTGTTAATGATTATTTTGTATTAATATTATTTGTATTCAATAATTTAATTATTTTTTACCTACCGGGTTGTGCGATTTTTGGGGTGATAGGGTGTCCCAGAAAAAAATGATTTCTATTATAGACATATTTTTAAATATAATGGATACTATTCAATTTTGTTACATTTAGCAAAATAATAAATTAACCAAGAATCACTAATAAATCATAGCTTACAACATTATATACCTTTGTGATTTGTAATATTATTTGTAATATTATTTTTAAAGTAATTTCATTTTGAAAAAATGTATATCATAATATACATTAAAGGTACATGAAACATACTGTTATTAATATGTTTGCAAATACTTAGGGGCCGATTCCGATTCGGGCCGGAAAACGTACCGACCGACTCGGTCCGGGAATAAAGTCCGACCGACACGTACCGGCGCCGTACGACCCTGGTAGTACGATGAAATGCATGTGAAATCCGACCGACTCGGACGGAATACAAAACGACCGACCGAGCCAGACGGAAACAAGCCATCCGGCCGGGAAATCACGCGAAACGAACCGACCGGCACGCACCCGGATTGAACCCGAACGAAACGTACCCGCGAACTCCGACCCGCTTAGTACGATGCTGTGCGTGCAAAACACGACCGACTCGCCCGGAGCACAAGCCGTACGACCGACACGCATACAAAACCCAGCCGAAGCAACCCAATACTACGCGACCGACTCGTACGCCGCATATGAAACCTAGCTGACACACAGCGGTAACGAGTCGGACAAGATCGCATCAGACAACTGCAGCGTCCTACTCGGACACAAGAACGACTCCTACATGCACCAAAAACACCAAGGAAAAATTAGAAAAAAAAGGGCCAAACAAGCAACCACAAAGCCAATAAATACAGGGAGGAAAAAAAAATGGAACAAGGACACACCTCCAACTCCACCTACATAAAGGCCACAAATCCCTACCATGATCCTTTGCAAATTCCACTGACCTGCCAGCACACAACACCATCACACAGCAACCACAGACACACTCACAGCTCATACATCACACAAGCCACACACCATTACCACACCTACAAATAGCACCCTCACACACACCCAGCTAAACCTACACTCACACCCACCCACTTGCACACACACACATCAATCACCACCACCACCCATCACCATGCCCCCAAAGAAGAACCATAAGTTCCTAGATAGTGAATTGGAAGTCCTGGTAGACGATATCCTGAGGGTAGAGCCACAGTTGTTTGGTACATTGGTACAACAGACCCCCATGTCGCAGAAAACCAAGATGTGGGCGAGGATTGTCGACAGGGTGAACGCACAATCACCATGTTTGCGCACAAAGGAAGACATCCAGAACAGGTGGTATGATGTGCGCAGGAGGGTCCGCGACCTACTCAAAAAGGACTACCTCCTCAGCCAGCACACCGACAGTGGCCCTCCTGCAAAACCAGTATACCTCAGGCCCTGGGAGGAGAAGGTGCGGGCCATCCTACCACCAGTGAGCGTATACGGACTAACAGACATCCCAGAGCCTGGTGAGTACACAACTAATATACACAATATGGTGTGACAACACACACACATCACAGTCAAGGGGATAGGCAAACCATGCACCCTTAGCAAATACACAGCAACCAAAAGATATTCATTCCAAGATGTGAATGCTAGTCAGACAAACACAATACCTCCCATCTCATAGTGATATGTAACTGTGTCATGACATGTACAAACCTAACAACAAATACAGCAAGGCAGTGGCACAAATAGAACCAACAAACACTCCCAGATATTTAAACACCACTAGAACACCACCTCACAGGGAAGCTCACTGAAAGGAAGGAATTCTGTGAATGCTGGTCAAGTCAGTGTAGCCAATAGCATGATGGGAGTGGTAGTCACAGATATTGGTCACACCCACAATTGGCCCATCAACACCACTCTGAACCATGCTCACATCACAGGGAGTGGAAAACAACTGACAAGATGGCTGACACTGCTGTGGGGAGCACAAGGCCCTGATGGGAACTGGGCACCAACAAACAACAGGACCACACTGTCAGCCATCTTGCCATTGCTGTCACACTCACACACAGTGAAGTCCACTCAAAAGGAAGGAAGTATGGGTATGCTAGGAAGGGGGGTGTAGGCAATAGCATGATGGGAGTGGTAGTCACAGATGTTGGTCAGCCTCACAATTGGCCCATCAACACCACCCTGAACCATGCTCACATCACAGGGAGTGGAAAAGGACTCACAAGATGGCTGACACTGGGTACTGCTGGGGGGAGCACAAGGCCCTGCTGGGAACTGTGCAACAACCAACAGCAGAACACCACTGACATCCTGAAAGACAACTTGCACTCCCTGCAATGGAAGCACGCTTCATGGTGGGATAACTGGGCTGGGGGGAGAAGGAGGCCCGGATGGCAAGCAAATACCACCAATGCTGGTCATGCGCACACCTCAACATTCACATTGACATGCCACAGGTTGGCAGGACAATGTGCTACACCAATATCACTCTCTGACTGTCACAATTTAGGAGAATGCAATGTCCAGGCCCACATCCAGAGGTACAGTCACAACTGTCAGGTGTTTGAACAATTGATGCCAGTAGAAACATAACATACAATCTGTGTCTCTCCCCAAAACAGGTGATGATGGGGACACAGCAGCAGACGAGGAGGAGTCCCTGTCCCAGGCTCCAGGGAACACTGAGCTCACTGGTGTGGATCAGCCTCTGCACTCCTCAGATGGCGAAGAACCAGCTGGACCCTCCGGTGTGAGTCATCATGCAGCACCAGCAGGACCAACATCTGCACCCCCTGCACCCACCCCTCCAACAACTGCCAACACACAGGCCACCCCTGCCAACACGGACAGACCAAGGACCACAGATGACAACAGCGCAGTGACCCAGACCCAAACTGGAGCTGGTGACAACGAGCCCAGGAACAACACCCAAGTGGGCCCACGGTCACCTGTGCGTCCCACCGCAGGTCCTGCACGTGTCACCAGGGGTGGTGGGAGGGGTGGTAGACATAGGTCGCTCTTTGCAGAGGGGTCTGGACTGCATGATGACCCACAACTGGCATGCATCGCGGATGCGTACCAGACTAGCACCGGAGAGGTCAGACAGGTAGTGCGGATCCTCAAGGACATACGACAGCAGCAGGCTGCCCATCATGGCCGCTTGGACTCCCACATGTCCCGTGTCGAGACACACATGTCACATGTCAAGACACACATGTCACGTGTCGAGACACACATGTCTGGCATGGAGTCCAAGTGGGACACATTGGAACAACTGACAGCGGTGCATAGGGACATACTGACATGCCTCCGCCAGATCAGCACCAACATGGCCACACCTCCCTGTGTGCCCACAACATCTGCTGCTGAAACAACTGCAAATGCCACAGGGAGGGAGGAGGACTCTGGCAGAGAGTCCCCTGCACCGCTGCAGCCTGCACCTGAGGGTCCCCCCCCCAAGAAGAGGGGTCGTCCGAGGAGGCCAAACTGAGAGGCCGATGGCCATCTACATCCCCCAGGAAGCCAACACCTGTTCTGGAACTTTTCCTCTGTGTGCAAACTGCACGCCCTGTCGAAGCCAACCCAACTCTCCCACATGACATAGGGAGCTCTAGTTGGCCAAATTCATCAGATGACTGTGGACTTTACTCTGGACATTTCAGCTACAAGACTTCCAAATCACATGGGAACTTTGGATTCCAATTTATATGTACAGCACCCACCATCCTGTGCACCATTCTCACACCTGTATGTAAATAAACTCACCAATACACCATATCTGCCTCTGTTGTGATTCCAACGTGCTCTCTGTCATGGAGATGATGATCAGAAAAATGACACTGTGCATGCTAACTGCTACAGCAAGTCCAACACCGTCATGTCAGTCATGGCGACGTGACACATATGAGGGAAACACACCACTAGGGCCACACAACACATACACACCAGGGCCATCAGACTCATCACCTATACTGATGTTGCAACTAAATACAGTGGAATGCACAGACACGCCACCTATTCACAGTCTGTCAACTAGACTACAGGTGCAGTAAGCAAATGTCAGTCAGATGTGTGACCACAGACAACGCACATCCCAAAGTGAAGCACAGGTTTATTACACATTTGCAACATGTTGTTTCCACTACAAATGCTAGCTAATCCAACCTGGCTGTGGCCACAAAGTCAAAAAGTGCAGAAGATAGAAAGTCCAGGGGTGTGTGGCACATCACCTGTAGGGAAACGACTGCTTCCACCTTGCAAGTTGATTCATGGATTCGTGGGATCCAAGTTGATCAAACAACTCCGGCAGCACCCTGTGAAGGACCGACATGACACACAGTCAAAACCACTGAAGAACAACACAGAACGGCAATACTCATGTCTAATACATGTCACGAGATAACTACACAAAACCAAGTTAGCATGTCAACACTGTTGGGCAGTACAGACCACCTGCAAGGACACATCGCTGCACGCATCCAGTCAAGTAGCACATGGCCACACTCAAACAGCAACAGAGCACCACACACACATATCATGCAAACTCAAATCATTGACATTACAACCCTCTGGAGACTCACATTCAGCTGAAGAAGTTGGTGATGAGCTGTGTGCGGACATCACCACCATCATCATCATCATCTTCACTGGCATCGTGACCCAGGCCAGGATCTTCCACAGGTGACGGACGTTGGTCATCGTCATCCAGGATGAGAGGCAACTCCTTCCGCATTGCCAGGTTGTGCAGCATGCAGCAGACGATGACAATCTTGCACACCTTTGCTGGGGCATATGGGAGGGCCCCTCCTGTCTTGTCCAGGCAGCGGAAGCGGCTCTTCAGGAGACCAAAGGTCCGCTCAATCACCCTCCTCGTCCGACCATGTGCCTCATTGTAGCGCATCTGGGCTGGTGTCACAGGGTTCCTGAGGGGTGTCAGCAACCACGGCATGTTGGGGTATCCCGAGTCACCTACAGACAGACAATTGCACATTAGCTGATTTGAAAATGTGTGCGGAAAACAACATAGCAGAACACACACAATGGTACAAAGTCAGTACACACCAACAAGCCAGGCACGCTGGTTCGGCATCTGTGACATCATCCTCGGGATGCGTCTACTCCTCATCACGTAGGCATTGTGTGCCGAACCGGGGAAATGGGCACACACATGTGTGATGGTCATATCTGCAAGACATACCACCAGAGCATTGATCGAATGGTAATGTTTACGGTTCCGGTATGCCTGCTCATGTGCCTGTGGTGGTATCAAAGCCACATGTGTCCCATCAATGGAGCCAATTGCATGTGGCATCCTCCCCAGGGTATAGAAGTCACTCTTGACGTCAGTGAGTCGTTGACGTGTTGGGAAATAGATGTACTGGTTCAGGTATATCAACATTGCCCCCAAAACATCGCGTAGCACACGGCTGAACATAGTCTGTGACATCCCACCGGCAGTCGCCACAGTGTGTTGAAAGGTACCGGTGGCAAAGAAGTGTAGGGCTGCCATCACCTTCACATTGGGGGTCAGCGCTGTAGGATACGGACGGCCAGGCTGCAAATGTGGGTCCAACCGCACTGCCAAATCCTCAATCAGCTGCCTGGTGAAGCGGTACCGTCGGATGCTGTCACGTTCCACCATCGTTGCCAGGTCTGGGAATGGTCGATGGACAGCAGGAGCCCTGCAGTGCATAGGTGAAGAAAGCAAGATTGTCAGTCACCCCAACTATGTGCCATTCACCATACTCAATTTCACATGATACATCATTAACAAACACAAGTACTTGATGTGTGTGTCGTTCTGTTTGGACATATATGGCACCTACATGGACATCATCTAACATCTCTGTTCAACAAGTGTTGACAACAGGTTCCAGGGTGTGCTATGGGAAACCATTAGGCTGTGTCACAGTACCCATTTACTGCTCTCACGTTCCACACACATACCACAGTGACATGTCTGGACAGATGCTCCACAGGCATCACAGCTCATTGACAGGTAGATTCCCAGGGACCCTGTCTTGCCACATGGACACTGGCATGACATTGCGTATCATGTACACATCAGATAAACTAACATGACACCCACAGGTAGTGGCCCCTGTAGCCTCTGCAGGACAGACATGGACGTCTGTGACACACACACACACAACATCAAAGTTCATGCACAAACCACGTGGATGTGGAGACTGTCTCCCATTGTGCACATGGAGTCAGAGACATGCGAAACACAACATGCACACAGACTGCGGAGGGACATCACTATTGTGGCAATGGGCCACCCTGTGACGTACATGCCTTCCCACATGTGAGCCTGGGGGTATGTGACATGTCATACACATACACAACCTGGAAATGTGACCATGACACATGCTCATAAATGAAAAGTTGCACACCACAGTGGTCAGGTGCACAACACACAAAGGACCCTGTCCCCATGAACACGTGCACAGCCTGGGTGTGTCTGCCCCCAAATGCCACCCCAAAAACCACATGTTCACCCCCATACACAGATAAGGTTATGCTGCTACACATGCCTTAGATATAGTGTGGACTGGGTGTGGTGTTGTAGGGGGGCCCCTGAGTCCCTGGAAAGTATATGTGGCTGGCATAGGTTCACCAGTGACCAGCATGGTGACATTTGCATGTGACCTGTCCAGGGACGCGTTGTACAGCAATGGACCGATCGGTGTGCCCGGCCGGCCCATTGCATTGTATGTGAGCGGGTACGCATTGTATCCCGGGTACGCGTTGTACAGCAATGGACCGATCGGTGTGCCCGGCCGGCCCATTGCATTGTATGTGAGCGGGTACGCGTTGTATCCCGAGTGCAGCGTTGTACAGCAATGGACCGATCGGTGTGCCCGGCCGGCCCATTGCATTGTATGTGAGCGGGTACGCGTTGTATCCCGGGTACGCGTTGAACAGCAATGGACCGATTGGTGTGCCCGGCCGGCCCATTGCATTGTATGTGAGCGGGTACGCGTTGTATCCCGGGTACGCGTTGAACAGCAATGGACCGATCGGTGTGCCCGGCCGGCCCATTGCATTGTATGTGAGCGGGTACGCGTTGTATCCCGGGTACGCGTTGAACAGCAATGGACCGATCGGTGTGCACGGCCGGCCCATTGCATTGTATGTGAGCGGGTACGCGTTGTATCCCGGGTACGCGTTGAACAGCAATGGACCGATCGGTGTGCCCGGCCAGCCCATTGTATTGTATGTGAGCGGGTACGCATTGTATCCCGGGTACACGTTGTACAGCAATGGACCGATCGGTGTGCCCGGCCGGCCCATTGCATTGTATGTGAGCGGGTACGCGTTGTATCCCGGGTATGCGTTGAACAGCAATGGACCGATCGGTGTGCCCGGCCGGCACATTGCATTGTATGTGAGCGGGTACGCGTTGTATCCCAAAATACGCGTTGTACAGCAGTGGACCGAATGGTGCGCACACATTGGCTGGGGCCTGGCATGGCAACGGACGCGTTTTCGAAGCTCCAATGAGTCTGATGCAGTGAATTCAGTTGGCCAGCCACAACAATGTTGCAAAATCATGGGTGTCATGAAGTTGAAGATTTGAAGGATGCTGTTTGCGTGTATTAGTGCTGCTATTCCATGGATTGGTCAGATTCAGAAGATGCAAACGACTTGGACCTATCACTTTGGACACATGGGACAGTATCTGCCTCAGCAGCACACATATAATGCTGGCTGTTCCCCTGAGAGCTCACTTGCCTGCACTACATGCTCCAGGACGACATCTGCCACCAACACTGCTGCTGTTTATGCATCCTCTGGCTCCTGCAATGGCACGTACTGTGGAGAGAGCCCCAGCCTTCAGCCTTGAGGAGAACCAGGCCCTGCTGGACAGCCTCCTTCCACAGTACAGCAAGCTGTATGGGAAACCAGGGGAGCAGGTGAGTGTGCTGTCCACTGCCTCACTAATTGTGCATGTTGTCTGACTAGCAGGGCTTTCAGTGTGCACACCACTGGCTAGCATGCCCACTGAGTAGTTGTCACACCCCAAAGTGTGTAGTTACATGCACTGAACTGGTACAGTGCAGTAACAGTGCATTCCAACTAGGTTTACTTCCCATGCAATGATACCATGTAGTGACTGCTGGCAAACTGTTCATAGCCATTGTTGCACTGCCTGTGTACATCATATGCCCCTGTGATTGAGACATGTATATACAACTGTGTGATGCACGTATATGTTGCATGTGTAGTAATGGCCTTTTCACTTTGTCATCCTCACAGGTTGATGCCCACCAGAAGCAGGAAATCTGGCTGACCATCGCCCGGAAAGTAAGATACGTGGGGGTCTACAGTCGCAGGATCCGCAACTGCCAGAAGAGGTGGCAGGACCTTCGTGGCTGGACCCGGAGGATCGCAAGGGTCCAGCTGAAGCTGTCGCCTCCTCGCAGGAGGGGCGGACACCGGATCCTGACCCCCACATGCTCCGGATCCTGGCGGTGGTCTTCCCTGACCTGGATGGGCAGCTGAAGGACAGACAGCAGCAAGGAGGGGTGAGTCCATGACTGCACTGTGCACTTTGTCTGACATGCTATGTGCCCTCTACTGGCCTGGTTAAACTTCCACAGTACATCAGTCATGTGGTCCAGGACCCATGTCCCTCATTTGTGACATGCCCACTTCTCCTCTGATACGCATATGTGTGGCCCTTATAGTCAGGAAATTGTGTCATTTGGGGACTGTCATTGCATTTAGCTTTGCTCAAGCTGGGGGACAGCATTTGTTCCCGTGACTATGTTGTGCGATTCATGGGTGGGTCAATTGCTTACACAATGCCTAAGTTCTGACATGTAATCTGGGTGTAACTTTGATATGTGGTCCGCTTGCTGCTCTGACTCACCACATGTCCCTGGGGAATTTGGCACACACCCATGCTGCTGGTGGGAACAATGTTTGGGCCTCAGGAGTATGTGTATCCAGTGTGTCACACATGCTTAGCCACCTGCCTACTGTCCAGGACTCATCCCTCTTACAGGTGGAGCTGGACAGTAATGCCTACTCCAGGGCATGCAATGCACTCTGTACTCCCACTCCCGTGTATCATCTGGCATGTTGTGATCAGTGTAATGTACCCTCAGGTGTCTGCCTCTGTCTCATTGTGCTGTGTCTTTGTTCTCAGGACTACTGGTATGTGTTTCGGTTAGGGCTCAGCATGCCATCTGAGATGTGACCATGATAGACGATACTTCTGTGACTTATAGGTGTCTGATCACTTGACTGTGCACACAGGTGTTTGCGACTGTGACTTTCAGGCAGCTGTATTGTCATTCACAGCACACTGTGAGGTGCTCATGTTCAGAGAGTTGTGTTTCATGTCCCCCATATGTCCAGTTGGTATGACGTGGACAAATAGTAGTACAGATGATGTGGTATTTGGGGGATGGACATGTGCACTTGTCAGTCACATAACTTGCATTCCCCATGCCCTCGGATTGTGACACAGTGCAGACTGTTGTTGGCTGGCTGCCATGGCCATGTGACTTGAGACAGTAATGTATGACTTTGCACGCATTCCTGTGTCATGGCATTAAACTCCCTAAGAGTGATCCTGCAGGTGAGTGACATGTGCTACATGCACCCCATTGTGGCATTGACTATCCGGATATGGGTGCATCATGGTGTCTGGTGCTGGTATTCATCACATGCATTTCTATTTAGACTCTGGCCATCCCTTTATCCGGACACCTGCACTGACTCAGTGGCAAGAGATGTGATGTGTGCATGTTCACATACTTCACCGTGTTCCCTGCAATGTCCAACAACTGTGTAGGTGGTGCATGTGTCCACACTGGGGTCTTACCATCACACAGGCACCAGACAGATGGGTGCAAGGGCAGGAGGGGTGTGAGTCCCATGGTTGACCATCAGACTGACAATTGGCTTCCCCGAATCTGTGTGAGGACTTTAGGCAATGTTCAACTAAGGATGCCAGGGCTTGCTCTGTAATGTGCTGTACTTACTGTGGTGTGTGCGGTCAGTGCAGGTGACTGATGTTTGTCTGTTTCCCTAATTGTTTGCAGATACATCCATGGCCACAGGAGGGGACAGCTCCATGGACCAGGAGGAGCAGCGGAGCCAGACTGGGTCAGCATCGGACGAGTGGTCAGAGGGACCCAGTGGCACGGAGGGCGAGGGGAGCCACACCGAGGAGTCCTCAGCACCATCCACCTCAGCTGAGGACCACAGCAGCTCGGAGGATGACTCCCTTGTGGAGGCGGGTCTCAGCAGCCACCAAAGGCCAGCTAGTCTGTCTGGCCCCGCCACCACCACCACCACCACCGCCCTCCCATTGGCTCCCATTCCTGAGGTCCGTGGAGGCTCCCGTACTCGGGAGCGTGTCTCCTTCATGCCAGGCACCGCAGCCCCTGCCCCTGTGTCCCCTGCTGCCCTGAGTGAGGAGTCTGTGTACCTCCTTCGGCAGCTCCATGTAGGGCAGACAGCAATGCTGAGTGTCCTCCATGCACACACCACTCTGTTGACACAGCTGGTGTCGTTCATGGAGGGCATCTCGACGGGTATGTCTGCCCTAGAGAGGAGCAATAGGTCCATGGACTCCTCCCTGACGGCAGCAGTGTCCCTCCTCCAACAGTCCCTCACCCCTCCCACCTCTGCCCCATCCACACTTCCTGCCCCCCTACCTGTCCAAAGCACATGCACACCTGCACAGTCACCCAAACACACACAGACACGAGCAGCACAGACACACCCAAGAGAAAGGCAAGACGTGCACACACGCATCCTCAGGGGACTGATACCACAGACACAGGGGACGGGGAACACACACACACACAGGCATCCACATTAACTCCGCAGTCCTCCAAATCCTCTCCCTCCAAGACCCCTTCCCTTGCCTCGCCTGCTAACACACCTACACAGCAGATCTTCCTGTGTGACCTCAGCCTCTTCCTCTCCAATCCTGCTGATCCAGCATACCGGGGAAGAGGAAGTCCACCCACACAGAGGGAGTGCCCCTCGCCCCGGACACCCTCCCCCAGGTGCAGGCAGAGTGAGCCCCCACCCACAAGTCCCCCGGTCCCGGAAGAGCAAGACCCCGCCACCGCCCTGCAAGTCAACCACCCAGTCTCTCACCTCCATCCCCCAGGCCACCACTCCACAGGTTCCACCGCCACACCCTGCCCCAGGTTCCCCCACACACCGATACCGCATCCTCAAACTGCTTAGGCCCTCCCCCCCGCCACTTGCTCTTCCACCCCGAAACCAGATGCTCTGCCTGTTTGTGCCACTGGTGTGGAGACCGTGTCCCCCCTCTGTCCTGCCCAGCTCTTCTGCCCCCCTTCCACTATCTTGGAGTCATTCACTGCGGTGGAGTCCACAACCACCCCGTCTGACTCGGGCACTGCATTGGGGACCCAGTCCACTCCATCTGACCAGCCCACTGCAGTGGTTGCAGCACCAACTCCATCTGACTTGAGCCCTGCGGTGGTGCCAGCCCCCCTGAGTCAGACACCTCCACTGCAGTTGCCGGTGACACTCCTGCACCCACCTCCCCTTCACTGCCTCCTTCTGGCATCCCCTGATCCTGTCCCTGCGGTGCCTGGCCTGCCCCTCGTATGCCCCTCCAAGGGGATGTCCCCTGTCCGTACCTGTGCAGGCAAGCAATTGTTGACAAGTTGTCACACATCACCCTGTTGGGACTGTATATTTGGACTGGCCATTGGCCTTAGTTTATTTTGGACTTTTGATTTGAGTTGCACACTTGCTGAATAAAGCCTCTTTTTGTTTACTTGTGGTTAATCTTTGGAGGTACATGATGTAGATGTGTAGAATCATGCATTTGCTGTTGTAATAGTGTTCAGATCAGGTAAATGAAGTTTTGCTGTGATGGGCTCCATGTGGTCCATGGGATATGTGTCCTAATCTAGTCTGGATCTATAGCATCCTTTGCTGCAGTCTGAGGGTGTAATGTTCAGCATTTGACACAGGGATGTACGTTTAGCATTTGTAGATTACCATCTTTGTCCTACACTGATGCACATCTGGTGGGCTTACCACTGTCCAATGTTCCTAGTACCCTGACTGTGTGCCCGTCTCCAATGGACATGCAATTTAGCACATCAAATTTGGAGGACTCATGTGTGTACACAGTGCAAGTTGCTTGACACGTGTCTTGGGTGTACGCAGATGACTGACGGACACTCCCGTGCCCAGGCTGATATGAGCAGAGCCTTCAGTGTGTTGTAGTTGTTGACTCACTGACCGAGTGTTCTGCTGACATGTTTGAGTCGTGCACAGACAAGGTTTGGCACAGCTGACCTTCCACAGGAGTGGAGTGCCCTCATGGCAGTGCGTGATTCCGTGATATAGGCTGTGCCCATGTTGTGTGTTGTGTAGGCATGTCTGTGCGTGTTCCCTTCTCCTTTTCCTACACAGGCTGTGTCTCTACGGATGTTCCTGTTTGTGATGCTTGCTGAGTTGTTCTGTGTTCATCCAGCATCTTGGACCTGGTTACTCCGGGATGTGGGTGCATGGCAAACTAATGTTCATGAGGTTGTCATCCCTAGTTGTCTTTGTTGTCAGGGCTGGGGATGTGGGCAAACGCAGATGGGACACAGTCAGGATTCCTCTTGGCACTTGTTGGTTACACGAGTAATGTGATTTTCTGTTTGTGTATGCTTTCAGTGATTGTGACACGTTGTGTGTGTGACTGCTGCCACTCCTCAGGGTCAGAGCTGCAATGTTGGAAGTTGTCTATGTGTGTCCTTTGTGGGTCAGCTTGGCTTCTTCATTGGTGTGTGACTATGGCCAGGATCCCATTGTTTGGGGTGGATTACACGTCATGCCCATGTACGGCATACTGTGCAGTGTGTCAGACATTCACAAGTATTGTTGACTGGCCATGTGTGATGGGTTTCTGCACCTTATTTCCCCCACCACCCCTGGGATTGTCATGGGTGCATGTGCAATGTCAGCAGTCCATGTGAGCTTCAACGCTGCACATTGGTGGAGTTCAAGGTGTGTGGCGTTGAGTGTGTGCAAATGTGAGTTGTTGCACGGCTGGGGCACTACCTCCATATGTTCCTTGGCTGGCAGGCCGTGCTGAGTGCTTTGTGCTTGTATAGGTGTGATGGTAGTTTGTTGCTCAGGACACATGGCTGTGGTTCACAGTGTGGATGACATCTACCTTTGTCATCACAGTGTGATTGTCATGCAGGCTAGTGTCACCACAATGTGGGGTCCCTGGGGGAGTGCTGTGGTGGTTCTGTCTCTTGCTGTGTGTGTTGCTGTTCCTACAAGCTTGTGTGACATGTGTAATTTGGGCTCCCTCTCATCTCACAATGCCTGTTTGCCCACATAGGGGAATCCAATCCATGAGTTACTTTTGTATGTGACTGTGTTGACATCTGTGTATCAGTGAATCTGGCCTCCTCATGTGTTGTGTGTTTGCCTGGGGACACTGGCACACAACCCCCTCACCTGTTGTGTATGATATGCAGTGTGAGTCTGCCTGTTTGTGTTTGTGCTTTTGCACCACTGCATTGGCATATCTTTAGTTTGCCATTGGCTGTATGTTGTTTGTTGGCTTTCCCCTGCTGGCCCTGGGACTGCTAGGTCATCAGTCAGCACATTGATCATGGTTAGTATGTCCCATTGCTGCCATGGTATGGTATTTGTTCACCTGACATCTACAGTCTCCACAGGATATCTACATTTGTGTGTCCATTGGTGCAGATATGTGGGTCTGCATTATGATGCTCACTTCTGTCATTATGTTATTTGTGAATGTAGACAATGTGGGCCCCCATGGCTGATGTTTGTGTGCACATGGCCAGAACGATGTGTCATTGGCACTGCACTGCTTGCCTCACACAATCTATGTTGCTATGGGACACAAGCACTACAATGCCACTGTAGTGTTTGGTGTTGTGTGGCCAGGAATAATCCCTGCAGTTTTGTTTTTGCAGCTTTTACCAGGACTACACTTACCTTTTGGGCACTGTGGTGATGGGGCTTTGGGCCCCATTGCCACACTGTTCAAAATGTGCTTCAGCTATGGAGCACACACTTCCCTTTTGGGCACTGTGGTGATGGGGCTTTGGGCCCCATTGCCACACTGTTCAAAATGTGCTTCAGCTATGAAGCACACACTTACCTTCTGGGCACTGTGGTGATGGGGCTTTGGGCCCCATTGCCACACTGTTCAAAATGTGCTTCAGCTATGGAGCACACACTTACCTTTTGGGCACTGTGGTGATGGGGCTTTGGGCCCCATTGCCACACTGTTCAAAATGTTCTTCAGCTATGGAGCACACACTTACCTTTTGTGCACTGTGGTGATGGGGCTTTGGGCCCCATTGCCACACTGTTCAAAATGTGCTTCAGCTATGGGGCACACACTTACCTTATGGGCACTGTGGTGATGGGGCTTTGGGCCACATTGCCACAGTGGTCATAATCTGCTTGCATTGTGTAGGCCACACACACAATTATGTGTGACACATGTGTTAGGGGGTCACATTGTATGTTCAATGTCATGTTCAGTGTTGTATGCATTTGACACAGACCACACACGCTTGTCATGGTGTTGGGGGCTGGGATGTAATTTACAGACAGTCCTTATGTGGGAGTATGCTAGTTGTGTCATGCATTACCCGTCCTATGAGTAGGGGTGGTTGTAGTGACAGGCATCCAGCCCCCCATGAGTGGTGATGGTAGTAGTGGTAGGCATCCAGCCCCCCATGAGTGGGGATGGTAGTAGTGACAGCCATCCATCCCCCTAAGGGTGGGGATGGTAGTAGTGACAGGCATCCAGCCCCCCCTGGATAGGGGTGGTGGTAGTGGCAGGCATCCAGCCCCCCATGAGCGGGGATGGTAGTAGTGGTAGGCATCCAGCCCCCCATGAGTGGGGATGGTAGTAGTGGTAGGCATCCAGCCCCCCATGAGTGGGGATGGTAGTAGTGGTAGGCATCCAGACCCCCATGAGTGGGGATGGTAGTAGTGGTAGGCATCCAGCCCCCTATGAGTGGGGATGGTAGTAGTGGTAGGCATCCAGCCCCCCATGAGTGGGGATGTTAGTAGTGGTAGGCATCGAGTCCCCCATGAGTGGGGATGGTAGTAGTGGTAGGGGTAGGCATCCAGCCCCCCATGAGTGGGGATGGTAGTAGTGACAGGCATCCAGGCCCCCCTGGGTAGGGGTGGTAGTAGTGGCAGGCATCCATCCCCCTAAGGGTGGGTATGGTAGTAGTGGCAGGCATCCAGGCCCCCCTGGGTAGGGGTGGTAGTAGTGGCATGCATCCAGCCCCCCCTGGATAGGGGTGGTGGTAGTGGCAGGCATCCAGCCCCCCATGAGCGGGGATGGTAGTAGTGGTAGGCATCCAGCCCCCCATGAGTGGGGATGGTAGTAGTGGTAGGTATCCAGCCCCCCATGAGTGGGGATGGTAGTAGTGGTAGGCATCCAGCCCCCCATGAGTGGTGATGGTAGTAGTGACAGTCATCCATCCCCCTAAGGGTGGGGATGGTAGTAGTGACAGGCATCCAGCCCCCCATGAGTGGGGATGGTAGTAGTGGTAGGCATCCAGCCCCCCATGAGTGGGGATGGTAGTAGTGACAGGCATCCAGGCCCCCCTGGGTAGGGGTGGTAGTAGTGGCAGGCATCCATCCCCCTAAGGGTGGGTATGGTAGTAGTGGCAGGCATCCAGGCCCCCCTGGGTAGGGGTGGTAGTAGTGGCATGCATCCAGCCCCCCCTGGATAGGGGTGGTGGTAGTGGCAGGCATCCAGCCCCCCATGAGCGGGGATGGTAGTAGTGGTAGGCATCCAGCCCCCCATGAGTGGGGATGGTAGTAGTGGTAGGCATCCAGCCCCCCATGAGTGGGGATGGTAGTAGTGGTAGGCATCCAGCCCCCATGAGTGGGGATGGTAGTAGTGACAGTCATCCATCCCCTAAGGGTGGGGATGGTAGTAGTGACAGGCATCCAGCCCCCTGGATAGGGGTGGTGGTAGTGGCAGGCATCCAGCCCCCTGAGTAGGGGTGGTGGTAGTGACAGGCATCCAGGCCCCCTGGGTAGGGGTGGTAGTAGTGGCAGGCATCCAGGCCCCCTGGGTAGGGGTGGTAGTAGTGGCATGCATCCAGCCCCCTGGATAGGGGTGGTAGTAGTGGCAGGCATCCAGCCCCCATGAGCGGGGATGGTAGTAGTGGTAGGCATCCACCCCCATGAGTGGGGATGGTAGTAGTGGTAGGCATCCAGCCCCCCATGAGTGGGGATGGTAGTAGTGGTAGGCATCCAGCCCCCCATGAGTGGGGATGGTAGTAGTGGTAGGCATCCAGCCCCCCATGAGTGGGGATGGTAGTAGTGACAGGCATCCAGGCCCCCTGGGTAGGGGTGGTAGTAGTGGCAGGCATCCATCCCCTAAGGGTGGGTATGGTAGTAGTGGCAGGCATCCAGGCCCCCCTGGGTAGGGGTGGTAGTAGTGGCATGCATCCAGCCCCCCCTGGATAGGGGTGGTGGTAGTGGCAGGCATCCAGCCCCCCATGAGTGGGTGATGGTAGTAGTGGTAGGCATCCAGCCCCCCATGAGTGGGGATGGTAGTAGTGGTAGGCATCCAGCCCCCCATGAGTGGGGATGGTAGTAGTGGTAGGCATCCAGCCCCCCATGAGTGGGGATGGTAGTAGTGGTAGGCATCCAGCCCCCAATGAGTGTGGATGGTAGTAGTGGTAGGCATCCAGTCCCCCATGAGTGGGGATGGTAGTAGTGGTAGGCATCCAGCCCCCCATGAGTGGGGATGGTAGTAGTGGTAGGCATCCAGTCCCCCATGAGTGGGGATGGTAGTAGTGACAGGCATCCAGCCCCCCCTGGGTAGGGGTGGTAGTAGTGGCAGGCATCCATCCCCCTAAGGGTGGGTATGGTAGTTGGGGCAGGCATCCAGGCCCCCTGGGTAGGGGTGGTAGTAGTGGCATGCATCCAGCCCCCCTGGATAGGGGTGGTGGTAGTGGCAGGCATCCAGCCCCCCCTGAGTAGGGGTGGTGGTAGTGACAGGCATCCAGGCCCCCCTGGGTAGGGGTGGTGGTAGTGGCAGGCATCCATCCCCCTTAGGGTGGGTATGGTAGTAGTGGCAGGCATCCATCCCCTAAGGGTGGGGATGGTAGTAGTGACAGGCATCCAGCCCCCCTGGATAGGGGTGGTGGTAGTGGCAGGCATCCAGCCCCCTGAGTAGGGGTGGTGGTAGTGACAGGCATCCAGGCCCCCTGGGTAGGGGTGGTAGTAGTGGCATGCATCCAACCCCCCCTCAGTAGGGGTGGTGGTAGTGACAGGCATCCAGGGCCCCCTGGGTAGGGGTGGTAGTAGTGGCAGGCATCCAGGGCCCCCTGGGTAGGGGTGGTAGTAGTGGCAGGCATCCATCCCCCTATGGGTGTGTATGGCATTGGTGTTGGCCATCCCACCCCTATGGTTCTGCTGTTGCTAGTGTACGTTATTTGTGCATCCCTATGTGTGTGTGACATATTTCGTGTACGTGTGGTTTGTTTGTATTGTTGGTGTTTGACTTACCGTCTGCGCCGTACGCGTCCGTGCCGGTCCCGGTAATAGATGTAGAGTATAGGTAGGACCTGCGCAATGGGATTCATGCTTGGATCGTCTCGTTCGGGTTTCTTGTGTCTTCGAGTCGTACTCGTAGCAGGCTTGTTCGTCTCGTAGCCGTGGATCGTCTTGTGGCGCGAAACGGAGCTTATGTACGGCTCGCCCGGATGCTCAAACGTGCCGGACGTAGCGACGAGTTCGGCGTGTACGGAAGACGCATCGTACTAGTCCGGCCGGAAGGTGCTGTGTATTTGGTTCCGTGCGACTCGATTCGGCGTTTACGGATCCGGCTCGGGCGGGGAACAAGAGCTGGAATGGGTAAGTACGGCTCGCTCGGAATCTGGCCTGTTATGCGCATCGTACTTGTTCGTTCGGTAGAGTGTTCGAGTCGGTCGGAAAACACGCGTTCGGCTGGTATTTTTTCCGGACAAATACTGTTAGGTGCGCTTCCGGCCGACATCAGAATCGACCCCTTAGGCTGTGTTTTAAAATTATTTGGAAATGAACTTGTGTATAGGATTATTTTTTTTATTTTTTTAAAGTCAAATTTTAAAAATATGTTTTAAGTAAGTAGGGGCATATTTACAAAGAATTGGTGTAGGGCAACGCCGCAAGTCATTTTGCTGCGCTGCCCTACACCAAATCAAAAGGGCAGGAATGCACCGTATTTACAAGATACTGCGCATTCCTGTCCTTTCAGCCAGTGCCGGCGCACAATTAGCAGCCGTGAGCCAATGCAAGTAACCTTACACCATGGTGCAATGGTGTCTGTGTTGTTGGCATGATTATTTTTGCGGAGGGGGGACACCTTCCCACACAAAAACAATAATTGGGGGTGTTTTTATCTTTCTATGTGTGCTGCAGTATGCAGCACACATGGAACGAGGAAAGAACGAGGAGAAATAATGTTATTTCTCCTCATTACACCATCCCTGGGGAAGCACATGGTTTTAAGGCATTCCCAGATTTACATCATGTTGTTAAATCTGGGAATGTGTCAAAATCTATGGGCGTTGCGTGGTAACACCCACTGCAATGCCCATGGCACGCCTTCCTGATGCAGTGTCAGACAACGCAGTGACTTGCGCTGCGTTGCTTCACTCCATACCTACAAGGCCATGAAAAGCCACACAGGGTGGCTTTATGTGGCCTTGCAGATATGGCTAAGCCCTGTGCGCCACTGGAACATCACAAAAAGTGACGTTTCGGTGGCGCACAGGCTTGTAAATAAGCCCAATAGTGTTTTAGTAAATCTATTTTTATCAGTTGTGTCACCCTAATTAAATGTACTTACCCCAATGTATGTTGAGCTTGAGTTAGAATAGTAGATGTGATCCAGTCCCTCACCCCCACAATTATTTTTTGCAGGACTTGAGATGGCATACCAAATATGCCCCCATATCCCATAGGGGCTGATTACGATGCGTTAGGAAACAGCTCCGACCATCGGTCGGAGCCGTTCCTAACGCATCATAATCAGACGGTTGGATTCCTTTCCGACTGACTCATTATGATGGTGTCAGTCGGAAAGGAATGCGACCTGTCATTCCGACTGGTTTCCGATGGGCTCGGAGAGCCCGACCGCCAGATGGAATGATCTCAGTAATCCCAAGGGTGGCTCTTTCCGCCCGAGGGATTACAATGTCGGATTCCAACAGCCTTTCTGTGCCAGCCTTTCCGACACAGAAAGGCTGTCAGAAGTTGACTTTGGGGGCCCCCAGCAGGGGCCCCATGGGTGCACAGCCTCCGGTTTGAGGTCGAGGGGGCACCTATGGTGCACCCCTTTTGATCCCTGTGGCAGGCCCCTTGAGGTGCCTGCCACGCGGTGCAGGGATGAACTGCACCTCTTCGTATTACAATGAGGACATGCATTCCGGTTGGAATGCATGCTTCCATTGTAAAGAATAGGAGTGCGACCGAACAGTGTTCTGTTGTATCCTAATTGGTGGGTCGGGACCGGCGACAGGAGGTCGGTCGGTCCCAGTACCGAAACGATGTCGGGCGGATCGTAATTTGGACTTATATGTATGTACCTAATGTTAATTGGACTGATATTGGAGTACAAAATGTGATCTGGCAATTGTATGTACTTGCCCTAATGTTTGTTAGACTAAAGGTGGAAGAGTAAACATGCCTCCCCCCTCCTAAATACACAAACGTACCCTAAAGTTTATTGAACTGCAGTTAGAATAGTAGATATGCCTCCCCCCATTTATATACACTTACCCTAATAACAGTTAGGCTGGGATTAGAATAGTAAATCTGGCCCCTATCCTAACATGTATGCACTTTCCCGACTATAGTAAATATATGCACTCTCTTGCATGTTAGTTGGATGGGAGTGAAATTATCAAATCCTACCCCCCCTGCCTCCACAGTGATGTGCTTATCCCCATTTTAGAATGACTGGAATTAGAATCGTAAATCTGACACCTCCCACCAATTAAATGAATTTTCCACTTTGTTAGTTGGACTGGAATAAGAATAGTACCTCTGTCTCCCTTAAAAATATGCACTGTCTTTAATAAAAATTGGACTGGAGATAGAATGGTAAGTTCGATCCCCTAAATAAAGGCACTTTCCCCAATTTTACGTGGACTGGAGTTAGAATAGTAAACGCCACTTCACAATACATACATAGTCCCTAATGTTATTTGGACTGGACCTTGAATATTGAATCTGAAGTCCATCGCCTCAAATATAAACATTTTTAATATTGATTGTTGGATTGGAGTTAGAAATTAAATGTAATTATCACAATAACATTTTATTATTCAGTCATTTTTTTAATAATTTTAGTGAATGATTTTGTATTACATTTTGCTTTATGTTTACTTTGATTTTTCTTGCTTGTTTTAGTTTTACCTTTATTATTTTTTACATTAATGAATTAATTGTTTTGTAGTCTATTTTATGAATATTTATTTACATTTTGTTACTTTAGGGTGTGTGTTTACGTACACATGTTAATTAAATTAAACTAAAAATATATTTGAAATATTATACATTTTTAGAAAAATGTTTTTATTTAAAAAAAAGTAAATAATTTATGCAGCTTTGTAATTATATTTTTATTTGTAGACAAGCAGTTGTTTACAAAAAATTATTTAGCATCTTTCAATTTCTTATAATTGATCTGTACATTTGCATGAAATTAAAACATCCATCCAAGACAATGCAAAATTGTAATGGGAACATATTTTTTTTATTTAAGGGAAGGATGCAGGTAATACAGCCCATAATACACAAGTGCCTTGGTCAATTTGGAGGGTCATTGCATTTACCTCAATATACTGAGATACAACACCAATGTCTAAGATCAACCTCTCCCACAAACACTACCAAAAACCCACCTGCACCACCCACAAACCCAATACCTCTCAATAAAATTCATAAATTCCAACCAGAAGGTAGTTTTAACCTACACATATGCTACTTTCTTTTTTTGGGAGCGCAAAAATATACTACTTTCTCCCTGGGCACTTCCCCTCATGCCCTACCTGGGCGTAGTTCGCGTAGTAGCGCTTCGCGTAGCTACGCGAAGTGCACTTCGCACTACGCGTAGCACTATGCGAACTGCGTAGTGCGGTAGGAAATGCTGTTCACAATGATTGCACAGTGCCGGATGCTTGTCCGCACTGTGCAATCATTGCAAACGGCATCTTGCACAGTGCAAGCGGTCGTTTTCTGCCGCTCGAGTAGATTTGTACTCGAGCAGCAGTTTTCTCAACGCAGACTGGTAGTTTCTCATCGCGAGCGGTCGCGAGCATACGCGACCACTCGCAATGAGAAACCTGACCTCCCCGCGTTGAGAATCTCGCCGGGAGGTTTATTTTCCACGCTCGCGATCGGCAACTTGATGTTGCTGATCGCGAACGAGGAAAAAGTGTGGCCGGGATGTCATTTTGCTCGCTCGCGGTCGCCAACTTGACGTTGAGGACCGCGAGCAAGCAAAAAATGCCCGCTACGCGTTTTTGCACTGTGCTACGTGCAATTCGCGTAGCGCGAAGTTGCGCAAACTACGCAAACTACGCGAGCGTAGCGTAGTTTTCCGCCCAGGCCTAATGCCCTTACAGGCCAGACGAGTGGCACAGCAAATTTTCTACTTTTTATTATCCCTTAAGCTCCCTAATAAACACATGGGTAGTAGTTTGAATCTACTCCATTGGAGCGGTGCCAGGAAGGGATCAATGATAAAGAATGCCTCCCACTAGGTGGATGATGCTTTCATCCTTAAACAGGGTAGGTTTCCCATCCGGTTAACCTTCCTCTTACTGTGCCTTTCCCTACACAATTTATTTATTTATTTAGGAGTTTTATATAGCGCTAGCCAGACCCGAGGGTATCGGAGCGCTTTACAACAAAGGTGATGGGAAAATCAATACAGAACGTAACAATGGTATACATATTGATTCGCTGCGAGTCGAGAGTCTCAGAATAGAATGCAGCCTTAATATCCAAAAAGTTACAAAATAAAGGGGTGATATACACAGGGGTGAGGCAGGACTAAGTTGGTAGGTGGGTGAGGTAGAGTTCTTAAACTTAGGGTGACTGGATGGTGTGGTGGGCAAGAGTCAGCATTCAAGTGGCAGCTATCCATTCGGCAGGGAGCGATTGAGGAAGAGGTCTTTGACCTGCCTTTTGAATTTTACAAAGGAGGGGTTAGTCCTGATATGGACTGGGATGGAGTTCCAGATTCTTGGAGCATTTCCAGAGAAGGATCAAGAAGAGGCTTTTTGTTTGCGTGTTTTCGGGGGTAGAGGAGCAAGGTGTTTGAGCTCCTGAGGGTCCTTGTCTGGTCGGCTTTCTTTAGTTTGGCGGCCAGGTAGGCGGGCTTCCCAGTGTGCAGGGCTTTGGGCGTGAGGCAGGCAGTTCTGAAGTTGGCACGTATTTCAATTGGGAGCCATTTTAAATCTCTGAGTGCCGGTGAAATGTGTTCAAATTTCTTCACTCCGGTGACCATTCTGGCTGCTGCATTTAGAGTTGCTCTCAGAGGGGCTAAGTGGGATTTTGCTGTTCCTGTGAGGGTTGCATTCCTATAGTCCAGTCTGGAAAGCACCAGGGACTGAGTGGCTTGTTTGAGATCGCTGGGAGGTATGAATGGTTTTATTTTGTTGAGCAGTTTAAGGTTGAGGAATGCGCTCTTGGCGGAGTTCTTAATGTGTTTGGTCATGTTCAATTTTGGATCCAGAGTGATTCCCAGTGATTTGACTGAGTCGGTCAGGGTGAGGTTGCAGTTGAGGGCATCGATTGCTTTTATCCATTCTGTGACTTGGGGGTTGTGCTCCTTATTGGAAATTAGCAGGATTTCAGTCTTGTCCTGGTTCAGTTTCAAGTGGTTGAGTGTTAGCCAGTGCTGTACTTCCCTTAGAGTGTAGTTTAGTCTATGAATGTCTTCCATAGAGGAGGTTTCGAGATAGATCTGGGTGTCGTCAGCATATAGGTGGAAGGGGATGTTTGTTTTTTTGAGGATGGAGGTGAGGGGTTCCATATAGATGTTAAAGAGTTGCGGAGAGAGAACTGATCCTTGCGGTACACCCCTGCTGACGGAGTGTAAGTCGGACAAGAAGTTATTGATTTTTATTCTTTGGGTGCGATTCTGTAGAAACGAGGTGAACCATTTTAGGACCATCTCGTCCGCTCCTACTCTTTCTTGCAGTGCCTTAACGAGTAGATTGTGGTCCACCGTGTCGAAGGCTGCCGATAGGTCCAAGAGTACGAGCAGACAGCATTGATCTCTATCAAGGGACTTGTGGATGTTGTCTATGACATTCAAGATCGCTGTCTCTGTGCTGCAACCTTTTCTGAAGCCCGATTGGTGAGAGTCGAGAAGGTTGTTGCTGTCCATGTGCTCGGTAAGTTGAAGGAGGACGCATCTTTCCAGGGTTTTAGCTAGGAGGGGAGATTGGAGACGGGTCTGAAGTTGTTAAGATCATTGGTGTCCGATCCCGTTTTTTTTAATAGTGGTGTGACTTGGCCGATTTTGAGAGAATCCGGCATGACTCCAGTTCTCAGGGAGCTATTTATAATCGTGGTCCAGATCGGGGCTAGGGTGCCTTTAAGCTTTTTGACCAGTTTGCCAGGAATGGGGTCCAAGATATGAGAGGAGGGGGTGGAGCAGGAAATAATTTTTTCGATCTCAGCTACAGAGATGGGGGTTAAAGGATTTCCAGTTGCGAGCTGCTGCAGGGGGGGTAGTCACCCAGAGAGAGCTCAATCTTTGTGATTTTGTCCTTGAAGAAAATGGCAAAGTTGTCACAAAGGTCTTTGGAGGCCTGGAATGATGAAGCAGGGGGGCTTGGAGGTTTGTTGTCTGATTAGATTGTAGAGTTCTCTCGGCCTGTTTTTTGCGTTGTCAAGAGCACTGCAGAAGAAGGCCTTTTTTCCATCCTTGATATGTTTATTGTATTTTCTGCGTACTGATTTGAGTCGATTGAGGTGCATTGTGGACGGGTTTTTCCGCCAGAGTCTTTCATTAGCTCTTAATTCTCTTCTTTCAGAGTTTATGCTTGTATTGAACCATGATCTAGATGGGGTGTTCCTTACCCTTTTTTATTTGCACAGGGCTAGTTGGTCTAAGATGGCAGTCATAGTAGTGTTGTAATGAGAGGTGAGTTCGGTTGTGGAGAGAATGTCAGTATCGATGGGGAGGAGTATGCTTACCTCTTTTTCCAGGTCAATAAGGCGGATTTGATTTAGATTTCTCACCCAGTGGGTGTGGTCCTGTGTGTGGGGCCGGCAACGAGTCATTAGGTTTATGTGGAAGAGGATGACGTGGTGGTCGGACCAGTCTACAGGCAGGATACGATCGATAGAGACAGTGTCTACTTGGGCAATAATGGCATCCAGTATTGATCCTTTGTTCTGGGTTTGTTTTGTGCAGTGTTGGATTAGGTCATTGTTGTGTAGAAGATCGTTCAAGGTTTGTATCATCGAGTTGTTCACCTCGTTCCAGTGTAAGTTGAGGTCACCTAGAATCATATTGTTAGAGTCTTGAAGTGCACAGTGGGTTATCAAGTCGGAGAGGTGTCCACCGAAAGCGGTGACTTTCCCAGGGGGATGGTAGAGGAGATGGCAAAATAGTGGTTTGTTGCCGCTCATCTTAATGGAGGCCGTTAGACATTGAAATGAGTTGTAATTAAGGGAGTCTATTTCCGATATGTAGATGTTGCTCTTATGGATGATTGCGACGCCCCCTCCTCGTTGTATTTTTCTGTCTTTATTGAGGATTTGGAAACCCGGAGGTACAAGCCTGTCCATATCTGGGAGGGACAATTCGTTCATCCATGTTTCGGTGATGAACGTGATGTCAATGTCGTGGGCCAGGATAGTTTCTGCCAGTTCCGTTGCATGTTTCGTGGCCGATCTGCAGTTGATAAGCATGCATTTGGTGGAGTTCCCGTCGTTGTTGAATCTCTCCGTTGGGGGAGCCCTTGGAATAGAGGAGAGGAAGGCTGGGGGTCTTGACGTTTTGGGTGGGAGGCAGGGGAGGCAGTTTCTACCAAAGCTAGTGATAACCTGTATCTTGGAGTTTAGGGTGGTAGTAGGGTAGGTGCAGTAAGAGGAGCCAAGTTCTGTTGCTTCTCTCTCGGACATTGCGGCTTTTGTTCTTTCGGGTCTCTGCGTTCGCTTCAAGAGGGGGGTTGTGTTCCATCTGGGCCAGGGAGTCCTGCGAGGTCTTGAGTGATTGGTGTTGTTGGTTATGGGTGTGGTGTGTGGGCGTTGGCGAGATCTCTGGCGAGAGGTGAGGTTCAGTAGGATTTCGTTAAGGCCCATTATTATATGTTCTAGCTGGCTTTCTAATAGAGCGAGTCTCTGCGTCGTCTCCCAGGAGGGGGGTGGGGGAGTGTCCGGGCTTCGACTGTCCTGAGTGGGGTTGTTGATGGAAGGGAGGGGCTTGGGATTTGGTGATTGTGTTTTGGAGATGGTGTAGCCTCTGTTATCCCTGTGGGTGGCCTTGGACATGCGGTGTGTGGAGTCTCGTCTAGTTTTCGTCGGCCGTCTCAGGTGCATAAGTGGGGGGAGAGAGCTAGGAGTCGTTGATTGAGGGTTCAGTTCAGTAGCTGTTTGTGAGGAGTAATAATTTGGTGAGGGAGGGTGTTTGTCAGGGGGTTGTAATGTCTCCCCTACGATGTGCCTTGGATTAGCATTGGCAGGTAGCTCTGAATTGTGCATTTCCAGGGGGTGGTGGAGGGAGGAAAGGGTAATGGGGAAGGTCTGTGTTGTCTCAAGAGGGTTCATTCCTTCGGGCGAAGGGGAGAAGTTCTGGAGTGAGTGGCGTGAGTCATTGAGGGCTTTACGAAGCGTGGGGAAGAGGTAGTCAAATGCATCTAGGTTGTCGTTGTTGGCTTGGATCATGACTGTACCGTTAGTGTAGATGGTCGCAGCGGTGTTGCCGTTACGCGTGTGGTGATTTGGGATTGAAAGCGTCAGTTTGCAACTGTGAGGCGTGCTAGTTGTTTTGGATAAGAGGAGATGAGTTTTGAGAATGCTGCCAGTTCGCTACACAATGTAGGCAGACAGTTCGTTTGTGGTTAATTGGAGTAGATT
Organism: Calotriton arnoldi; assembly: GCA_963921515.1. NCBI lineage: Eukaryota > Metazoa > Chordata > Amphibia > Caudata > Salamandridae > Calotriton > Calotriton arnoldi. Next base: position 138,186 of record CAWUFW010009349.1, read on the forward strand.
TGAGCCTGTTTTCCTAGCAAGACTATTGTCGCCGATTTAGGCATCACGTTTGTGACTAGCTGTGTCTTACTCATAAGTATGTGTGCTGTAGCTTTTGCTTGTCCCTTCTTAACCCTACCTTAAATTTCACTTAACCTCACCCACTCTCCATATTCCAACCACCACCGTTGTCCCTCCCACATTTACTCCTAACAAGTACATCTCCATGTACAAAATTATCCACATTCATTGCAGAGATCTCCTAACATAAGATATAGGGCAGGCATGGCCTAAGAACTCAGGCCACAAATTTGTGAATAGCATTTGTGAGAACAAAAAGTAGTAATAGTAAAGTATAACTTTAAGTACTCAGGAATGCTTTTGAGAATAGGATCCAAAAGGTATAAATTGTATATGGTGATTTCAGACTGCCCCAAATCTAATCCTTCCAAGAATGCAAACGCTTCCACATTGCAAATTAAACATCATGGTTTGTAAATAAAATCCCGAACTTAGAGGGATTAAAAAAACTAGTTATAGCTAAACCAACTTCTTCATGGACATAGAAAATGTACACATTGTTCCATTTTTAAAAAATGTACCCATTTGTCATATAGCTGAATTCTCCCATATACAGCAGGCATGATCATAGAAGATATCTGGAAAAGATGTTGCCCGTGCCCGTGCGTGCCCTGTGCGTACCCATTATATTTTGTTATGTTGAACATCATGCGCCATTCTTTCTATAACTGTAGAGATGCATGTCCTGTCAAGACCTAGAGCACTCACCTGGTTCTTGTCTTGTAGGAGTGATATGGACGCCCTGGTAATTCCCAGCTTTCAGGGCCGGACTGGGAACTGAAAGCAGCCCTGGCAAATTTAGCCAGACCAGCCCCCGTTTGGCGCGTAGCGAGCAAGCGTAGTGAGCGAGCCCGACCAGTACTAGGGGGGTTTGGGGGCGTTCTCCCCCAAGAAAATTTGGGAAAAAGACAGGCCAAAATGGTGCATTTTACAGCACATTTTTCATTACATATTTAATTGTATTAACTTTCATAGCACAGTAAATAGTAGCTGATGACCTTAAAGAGCACCAGGTTACCCAGTCATATAAACCCATAGACCTTCTTACAGAGAGCACCAAAAATAGACACAAGAGTAGTGAAACAGAGAGCACAAAGTATAAGTGAGACCAGCCCCCATACGGTGTATAGCGAGCAAGCACAGTGATTGACCACTACTAGGGTGAGGTTGGGGAGTACTCCCCCAAGAAAATTTTGGAGACAGAAAGGCCAAAACAATGCATTTTTCAACACATTTTTCATTACATGTTTAATTGTATTAACTTTTAAAGCATAGTGAATGATGACCTTATGGTGCACCAGGATACCCAGTCAAAACAGTCATGCAAGCACTTTAGCACTGGTTAGCAGTGGTAAAGTACACAGAGCCCTAAGAGCCAACAAAAATGGCTTCAGAAAACAGGAGGAGTGAAGGCAAAAAATGTTTAGGAGAGACCCCGCCAAGAGCGCCAGGTCCAATGTTGCTGATGTGTGTTCCTATTTTTTTTTTTGTTTAAGGACATCACCAGGGTGGAAAGGAGGTGCAGCCAAAGACGATGTCACCCCCCCCCCCGTCCCACCCTTGAGGGTCGTATACAACTTTCCTCCAAGGCTACATAAAAAGAGCCATTCTGTAGAGCCAGACATTGTGGCGTGATTCTGCGCCAGAAAACCCTTTACTCATTGTGGCAGGGGCTCGCATGAGCACCCAAGGAGGATCTGAGTGCCACCTCCTGCCCAGTCAATGAAAGGCACAAAATGCAGACCATAACTTTTATTGCCACCAATTTACACCTATCAATGCTGCCATATTCTTTGTGGCATACTTTTTTAAATAGGAACATAGCATAATCAAAACCCAACATTTGCATGCTAATAATGCCCTAATTGCCCTACTTTAATGCACCAGCAGAGGATCTCAAACTTAAGTTCTAGTGTAAAAGAGGACCATAGACAGAAAATAGGCAGGGATTGACAAAATAGAAGAATGGGAAAAAAGATAAAGAATAATGACTGCAAGAGAGAGAATGGAGGGAGGAACGTTAATGGCTGAGAGGTAGGTGGAGTGGGAGAGAACATAAGACAATTGCAGAACAGTTTTCATGTTACTTTTTCTGCAATTTACGTATTTGAAAATCACTGCATCAGCACCTTCCATTCATTATGTATAATTTTAACATACAACGATCTATGGTAATAGTAAATACATTAAGTAATGATCTGTATAAATCATCTTCATACATCGTGTACCTATGCAGAATTTGAACATATACCAGATGTGTAGATTGCTTCTTTATTAGCCTTGGACGTTAAAGCCTGACTACCGAAAAACTTTGCATTCTGTCTACTGAACATTAGAGGCCTACAATTTAAACACGTTCTTTGTTTACACCAGGGTCAACCTTCTCTCTGCTGGCCATTTATATGAGAATTAGAATTAATATATAAATATACATAATAACCAACCAACTCTTTGCTTAATAATAAATTGAATTTTACCACTAAATACAATGTAAGCTGTGCTTTTCATTCTGTCCAACATATAGTCAAGCAATAGTCATAATATGACAGTGGTTCAATATAAAAGCCTTGTACTTCTATTTGATTGAGTCGCGCAGATTTTCAGAGATAGCTGGGAGAAACAGAGAAATAGATGTGATGGGTTCCTAAGTAAGACACCTGCTCCTTGCTGTAACAAGGTAAAGCCAGGATCCACATTTATTAACGCTAATAAATAACTGCATATGTGATTTTGTTTTCTAGCAAAATGAGGTATAAAGTGTAGTTTGCTCCCCCCCCACCAAATTCCACATGTGCCTGTATGCACCAGGCATTTGCTCTATAATTTTGATAGTTTTTAATCTGCCGACATTCACCTAGGTAAAATGGCAGCTGATGCCATAATTATTTCTTAAGTCGTACTTCCGGTCTCTGTGCAATCGCATTTGCTCAATGATCACAAAAAAAACACACGCCATTCATAATGAGGGACGGGTTGAAAAGTCTGCTCCCCTCAAACCCCTGATAAATTTCGCCACTTAAAACCTGTGCCTGCTGATATTTAATGGAGAGAAAATGCCCAGTAAATACAGCATACTGGGAATTACTGCCTCAGGGCTCCCGCCCGGTAGACATCTGGCCCCCCTTCATCGCATATCTAACATCCCCTTGCGATCCTTGTGGGAGCCGATAGTACCCTTCAGTCCCTCAATACATGAGCGGTTTGTCCACAGTAGCGTCAACACTCCTACATGGCTAACCTCTCTCCACTGATTGAGCCAACCACTCGACTAGAGCGAGCCTCATTGATCAAGGTGTCACATGCCACATGGTCCTCGCAGCTCCTTTGTTTGTGAAATAATATACTGTGGATCCAATGGGTTGCTATTGTTGATTGTTGGTGGGTCTGTGGTGCTGACACATGTTTTTCAACATTTTGTGCTGACATTGTGCTCTTGCTCTGCCTATTTTCTTTTGTGGTTGCCTACCTCAGCTGTTTGAGGCATTTTGTATTTGTTATGGCCTTGATAAAACCCAGAAAATAAATAAATAATAATAAACCAGGTACTCAGGGCAGGGGAACGCACCTGTATACCATGTAGGGGCAGTCCTGTACCAGTACCCACCTGAAACTGGCACACCTGTCTGTCTCAGTAGAGAGACTGGTGCTGAATGAACACTAACTGGAAGTCTTTGTGTCCTTCCACAGCAAGCATGATGTTAACTGTTAGTAGTGTATTATTCCGAAACCTCCATCCTCTCGGGCCTTAGGGCTTTCATTTTGGCTGCTTTGACTCCTTACCAGCTTCCGACTAATCAAAGTGCTTAGAGTCATTCAGTTTTCAGTGCATACTTTACAGAAAGTGCCATATTGGACGTTGATTATTTTCAGAAATATATCCTACCTCACTTATAGATAAAAAGACACAAAAGAGAAGTTGGCGATGATTTTGAATTGTTCACACAAAAATAATGCCTAGACGCCAAAATATGAATTTAAATTGGTTTTCCTTGATAAAGCTAAACAAACATTGCAATTAAACTTTCAGTACGCCTGTGCAGTTGAATCCAATGTGCTATTCTGTTCAATAAATCAACTTTTACAGGGTGGTTAGCTCTTAGTAAATCATGAGAATGCTTTGGCTATTGCCAATGCCGTTTTTACTTCTCACTGTTTCTGTTTTGCTGTGAGTACAAGGTTATCGCTTTGCCTTTTTCATTGTTTGAATTTAGTTCTTGTATGAGGCATTATCCTGTAGGCCGTTTTCAGCCTTTGGGCAGTGCCTTCCTGCATGAACTTTGGTCCCTGCCTTTCATGTTTAAATGCCTTAGAGACTAGAGGGAAGTTTTTCTCACGGGGGAGTCATGCGATTCCACTGTGGGTCATTCCCTTGTTTGCAAACACATTCAGTTGCACGGGGCTTGTAACGTTTCCGCTCCGAATCTTGCTTGTGTGTTAAAGGGCATTCCTGCTCCTGCTATTTCTCCTACTTTCACTGTGCTTGCCAATGTTAGCTATCTGCTTTTAAATAACCAAGACTGCTGTGGCATTCTGTCCGGCATACCATATATTGTTACAGTTTCCCACAGGGTTATTTGCTGCAAAAATGTGCTTTTTCCTCCCCCGCACGACATCATAGATAGTTCTGTGTGGCCTTCCATTCCTACTCTGAAGGCAGATTTCAATAAATTGAGCAGAATAAAGGCACTATTATTGAACCAGGAGGTTATGCTCACATCTGCCCGGGAGACATTCATTCTCCAGGTGGCAAGTACCCACAGTGAAATACAGGCCCTTTTGAACACTAACCTCCCACAACATTTCGGTGAACTGATTCACCGTGTTTTTAATGCGTCCCGCACTGAAGGTCTAGTGCACTTTTTAAAAGTTGTGGGCTCTGGCCTTGTGACCTCTTTTCAAACTATTTTTGGTGTAATACCGGCTTTTATTCATTCCATCTTTTCCAGCGTCTTTGGTGGCTTTCCACTGCTCCTCGCCTTGGGGGCTGGTGTCCTGCTGTTGGTCTGTTTCCTACGCAATGGCTGCACCTCCATGGGCTCTTCTCGAGCCAGGTCGGCTCCAGATGCTCCGTGAACGCCTCCTCGCTGGCTTCGGCGTCCTGCCATTGGCGACAATGAGTGTGTCCTATACACTTTCTTTTCGCTTTGCGTATTTCACTTGCGTGCAACCTGTGATGTCTTGCATCAGATGTCCATTCTCGTGGGCCATGGATTATTGCCTCTCCAATACGTCTTTGTCTGTTCCGGATTTTGTTCAGTTGGTGTGTCCTCTAGAGGCCCATGAACGGGACTGTTCCGCTGCAGGCTACATGGCGAGTGGCTGCACTGGGGATTTTGGCACAATTGGATATCTGGGCGGCTGCTCAGAATCTCCTACAACAGAGTTATATTGAGTATCACGCAAGTTGTCCCGCATTGCTGTTTGCTGCTCCATCTTGCGCGGATCATGCCTGCAGTTGATTTACTTGACTGGATAGCGTCGCTTTTTTCCGATGATTCCAATGATGTCCTCTTGGAAAGTGTGGCGTTTTTTTGCACGTACACTCTTTTGGATTGAGAGGGTTTTTTCATTTTCTGTGACCTGTCTCACTGGATGTGTGTCCCTTTTTATTTTTGCTTTATTGTCCACGCCTCACAACATTCGTTCTGTTCTGCTCAATTTAGTTGGACTCTGTCGTCTTCTTGAACGTTGGACTGCCCAGGAGAGGGTGTCGTGTGGTTTGTGGCCTCCTGGTCTACCCTGCTACGTTGGCCTGGGGCCTGGCTGCCTTGAGGCCCTTTTTTGCACACGTTCCTTTGTGCCGTTGTTTTTCGAGCTTCTGATGCTGCCCGGCTATCTTAGCACTGTCTGCATTTCTGACTTTCACCTTGTCTCCTGTTCCCTTTTGGGCTACTGTCTGCACACCATGTACAAGGTCGATAAACAACGTTCCTTGTTCCTGCTGATTTGGCCAGTCCCTCGAACTTACAGCTGCCTTGGAGAAATTCGTGTGCTTTTAATATTGTGTTTTTTCACTGTTGGAATCACTTGGAGAACAACCTTTCCAGAGAGAAGAGCTGTTTATATCTGATGATGTAAACTTTGCATCTAGATATTAAGGTATGGGGGTTCGCTAGTCAAAGCCCAGAGGTCTTCTATTCTTATAATAAACTAGCTACTAGCATGGGGAGGGTGGTAAGGTCATTCAGCCTTATATCCACTGCTTTATGAAATGCTTTCCCCGTTTGTATTCTATGGAGTTGTAACTATGCTGCTTATTTTATCATTATGCATTATGCTGATAGTACTGGCACGTGTACTGTATCTTAGAGCACGTTAGTTGAAATAAACATTTTAAACTATACAGTGTCTCTTCTTACGCACGTTGTGGACAGGTATGAGTGAGTTATGAAAGGGTGTTCTTGCTACTGCGAGTCCTGAGAGAGAGATACCGTGTTCTGGGTTGTCTAATCATTGGCAGCATTGTTGCTAATGAGACGCTAAAGCTAGTCGGATTAGGGTTTTAGACGCTAAGGTTTATGGTTGGCTCACCACTATATTCCGAGGTCCTATTATCCTGTGCATAGCTCTGTATATGTGCAGAATCCCTATAACAGCTCTGGGGAGATCTTCTGCCTTAAGTGCTCACCTCATGCTTGGTGGTGCTGCTAAGATTTCAGGCCAACCGCACCCTGCATCTACTGAGGTTTGCTCAGGCTCCATCAGCTCACTTCACCAAGGTGAGTGTACTATGCTGCAGGAGGGCCCAACTCTAGGTCTCTGACAGTCGTAGACATGAGCTGGTTCTTTTGCCTGGACTGGTCTGTCTCCAGACTCTAAAAATATATTGCCAGGAATGCTTACCTGTCCTTAAGTAGTTGCGTCACGTCACGTGCAGGTAACTGTGAACCAGCAGGGTAAATTGGGAACTAACTTCTATGCTGCGGGCTGCATCTCCGATGTTCCGTTGTTTCACACCGCCAGCGGCGGGCGAACGCAGATCATTAGTCAGACCAATGATCTGCGCCCATCCTACGTCACAGCCTACATTAAGGCGGGTCAGGTGACGGGTCACTCACGAGCACGGCGGCGTCGTAGCGCCGAAAGCGTGCATGGCCTGCGCGCACCCTGCGCAGTGTGCACACGCACTATTAAATTCACCCACAGCAGTCCACATTCTGACCTGACTCTGCCTGTGCGGGTAATACTAAAAAGCACCACTGCCATTCGTGAGATGAGGTCACCTCACCTAAGGCAGTTGTGCTTTTTCCCCGTGCAGAGAGACTGACTGTCAGTGTCACGGACGGCCTTCTGATTTTGTTGCTGGGGGCCGATTTTGCTAAAAAATCAGCCCCCATTAACAAAACCGTCTCCCTGTGAAAAAAACGGCCCCACCCCTTCCGGCCTACCGGGGGATTGCCGGTATCACCAGTCCGGCCCTGCCAGCTTTACTCGTTGTCTGACACTCCACCTATAAATTGTGCATGAGTTTGAAAGGCAAACAGACAGGGGAGTGGAAGAGAGAATTTAAAGAAACATGTGTTGTGGTTGCAGGCCTTGTCAGAGGCCTGTCTCCTGCCTTCATGGACAGATCAACAACATTCAGCCAGGAGTGTTGCTCTTCCTTCACATCCTATATGCGGACGTTACGAGAAGCATTATTTTTAGATCACATGAGAGGTTGCCAGCTGCTAGATTTGCACTTGCCTTATTTGCACTCTTTGATGAATTTTAAATGTGAAACTGGTTTTTAAGAAATTGACTTTTGACACCTAAAGATATTCTGTAGAAGTGGTTCCTGTCAGTTTTCCCTCGCGCTTGACCCGGTGGTGCCCGTATGTAAGAGCGGACCCGCCATTTTTCTTTGGTCAGCGCTCTAGTTTTTCTTGCCCCACTAGCTATTTAGACGTCACGCTGGCGTGGACGCGCAGCGGACGTTACGAGAAGCATTATTTTTAGATCACACAAGAGGTTGCCAGCTGCTAGATTTGCACTTGCCTTATTTGCACTCTTTGATGAATTTTAAATGTGAAACTGGTTTTAAGAAATTGACTTTTGACACCTAAAGATATTCTGTAGAAGTGGTTCCTGTCAGTTTTCCTCGCGCTTGACCTGGTGGTGCCCGTATGTAAGAGCGGACCCGCCATTTTTCTTTGGTCAGCGCTCTAGTTTTTCTTGCCCCACTAGCTATTTAAACGTCACGCTGGCGTGGACGTGCAGCGGACGTTACGAGAAGCATTATTTTTAGATCACACGAGAGGTTGCCAGCTGCTAGATTTGCACTTGCCTTATTTGCACTCTTTGATGAATTTTAAATGTGAAACTGTTTTTTAAGAAATTGACTTTTGACACCTAAAGATATTCTGTAGAAGTGGTTCCTGTCAGTTTTCCCTCGCGCTTGACCCAGTGGTGCCCGTATGTAAGAGCGGACCCGCCATTTTTCTTTGGTCAGCGCTCTAGTTTTTCTTGCCCCACTAGCTATTTAAAAGTCACGCTGGCGTGGACGCGCACGGACCGCGCACTGTGCCAGCTATGCTGCCCGTGACGCCAGGGAACCCTGCTACGGGAGATAGGCAAGGCCAGTAGCGGTGAGGTAGGTTTGCCTAGATTTGAGGAAACCGCCAGCCCGAAGTCTGATTTTATTAGAAAGGAGGCTTTGATCTGCGGACTACTGAATGTTAGATCTCTTCCGAAACATTCCATAGAGATTCAATTACTTATCGAAGCACATCACCTCGATGTTTTATTTATGACTGAAACTTGGACCTTTCCTGATTCTGTTCTTGAACCAGGATTGGCCTGTCCTCCGGGCTATAAGATATTCCATAAGCCAAGAGTTACAGGTAGAGATGGTGGGGTTGGCATTTTGTTCAAAGAAAGGTGGGATTTTGCCCTTATGGATATAGATGCAGTGGAGGGGTTTGAGCTCCTGGGGTTCTCCTTTAAGGACCCTAGGGGGCACTTGCTGGATGGCATAGTGTGTTATAGACCCCCTGGTGCAGTCAGTCCGCCTCAGCTGCAGGTGATGATTGACGTTCTTAATAATATGGCCCTTACTCACTCCAGACTGCTTATTGCAGGGGACTTCAACCTATGGCCAAATGGGACTTTAGATACAGGATATAATAACCTTCTTCAATCCTGCGAAAGCCTAGGCCTACTACAAGGGGTGACTGGGCCCACACATACAGGGGGGCACACGCTTAACTTAATCTTCAGCGAGGAAAGGGTCACCGGACATGTGAAGGTGCTCCCAGTGGACTGGACTGATCACCATCTGGTTAAATTTTCGACGTTTATCCCCAGTAGAAGAGCCCCAGCTGCCAGGGAAGCTAGGAGCTTCTTGAGTAGGGATTGGAAGGGGCTATTGGAAAAGGCAACGCGTTCAACAACGTTTGCTAACATAGGGGACTTTGATGTATCTAGGTCAGTGGAGGAGAACTATGTGGATTTTTGTAATCAGATCACTACAACAGTCAATCAAATTGCCCCTTTGAAAAACTGTAAGAAAACTGGTAGACCTTCTGCCAGGTGGTTTAATGAAAAATTGAAGACCCTGAAAATGAAGTGTAAACAGGCAGAACGAAAATGGAGAAAGTTTTATGCAGATGAGGATAAGATAGTATGGAAAATGGCCATCTCTATCTATAAAAAAGAAATCTTCTCCACCAAAGCGGAATATTTTGCAGAGATCATTCTGAACTCGCAAAATAAGTCTAGATGTATTTTCAAAATAGTTGACGACATCACCAATCCGAAGTGCTCACAAAACAAGATTCAGCCAACTCAAGATCTTTGTGATAGTTTAGCGACCTTCTTCGAAGCCAAAATTAGTACTATCATTAATGGTCTTAAAACAAACATTCCAGTAGGGGAAGAAGTTACGACTAGTGGATTGGTAGTGTCGACTAGTGGGGTAGAAAGGGTATCTTGTACAGGAAAACAGACTGGTGAAGGGACCGCCAATCCGAGTCTCCTGGATCACTTTGAGCCTCCATCGGAGGAGGAATTTGGTGGGATTGCCTTGGGTGTCTCCTCTGGCTCCCCACTGGATCCCCTTCCACATAAAATCTGGAAGGAATTTGCCTCAGAACTTTTTCCCAGGCTCCGGCAGATATGTAATCATTCGTTATCCAGTGGGGTTGTACCATCTGGCTGGAAACAGGCTGTGGTTACGCCACTCCTGAAGAAGGCCACTCTTGACCCAACCTGCCCGGGAAGTTACCGGCCCATCTCTCTCCTACCTTACCCAGTGAAGATCCTCGAACGATTGGTCAGCAAATCTCTGTCACAGTTCCTGGAACTTAATAACAAGTTGGCAGATGTACAATTTGGATTCCGCCCGGAACATGGAACAGAGACTGCTCTGGTGACCGTGATGGACGATCTTCGATTATTGGCAGACAGGGGTCAATCGGCGATACTTATTCTGCTCGACCTGTCTGCCGCTTTCGACACGGTTAACCATGGCATCTTGCTGACCCGATTAGAGGAGGTAGGAATAATGGGCACTGCCCTGGATTGGTTTCGATCTTATTTATCCGGCAGGTGTCAGGCAGTGGCTCTTCCTCCGTTTCAATCAGCCTTTTCTAATATCTGGCATGGTGTTCCTCAAGGGTCTGCCATCAGCCCAATTTTGTTCAACATTTACTTGAGCCCATTGATTAACATAATTCGGGCTCATAATATGAAGCTGGTTAACTATGCCGATGACACCCAGATTATCTTATCCCTGGATGGAACCCAGTCTAATGCTTTGGAGGATTTCCATGCTTGTATGCATGACACTGCGCAGTGGCTACAGAATAACTTTCTACAATTCAACTCGGATAAGACCGAAATTTTACACTGTTCAGTTGGGAAGGTTCCTTTGCCTCTCCCTCACAACTTTTGGCCTCTTGTAACATCTACTCCTCCGGTTCCAACCAAGACGGCACAAAATTTGGGAGTCACATTTAGCGCTAACCTGTCTTTGGAGACGCAAGTGAATAAAACTGTGGGGAGCTGTTTTGGTCTTATCAGAGCACTGAGAAAGATCCTCCCGCTGCTCCCAAATTCGGCCAGAGCCTTAATAGTATGAGGCGTTATTTTAAGCAGACTTGATTATTGTAACGCCCTACTGTTGGAGTCTCCAAAGTACCTGATTCAGCGACTGCAACAAGTCCAAACTACGGCGGCAAAATTAGTTCTGTCCAGGCCACGGGACTCTTCTGCTTCAATGTGCTTAGCTGAGCTACACTGGCTTCCAGTGTTGCAAAGAATATATTTCAAGTCCTTATGCATAGTGTTTAGGGCTCTGCATGGATTTGGTCCTAAGCCTCTACAGAAGAAACTGGTCTGGTACACTCCCACACGGAGCCTTCGCTCCTCTTCTGCAAGTCTGGCTAAGGTTTCAAGGTTTAATAAGGCTAGATTGGGAGGGAGGGCCTTCAGTACTGCTGCTGCGAGGCTGTGGAATGAACTACCACTTGAAATTAGACAATGCAACACCTTGTCTCTGTTTAGGAAAAGGCTTAAAATGTGGCTGTTCCCCAGAAACTGATTTCCTGTCTGTGAGTGCTGTCTAATTGGTTCTACCTTCCTCGTTTTATGATGGCTTGTGTCACGTACCATAGCGCCAGGGTACCCGTAGGGTGTTAGTTGCGCTTTATAAATGATACATACAATACAATACAATAGGCTGGCTGGCTGTAAGCATAAATGTGTTGTTATTACCTTGCTTTATTATTTTTCTTTACACATAGCAATTTGGCACAAATACTTTCTGTCCCTTTATTCCACTACACATTACCTGTAATTGCCACTGTCCCCCACAGTGTCCTCTTGTTCTCCAAGTACTGGATGTTTCTCAAAATACTGTATTGTAAAAAAAGTCTTATAGTGGGTGACCATGTAACCGTCAAAGTGTACTGATGTCGGTGAAAACACTTTGGCATTACTTGTACCATCAGTTCTATCCAAAGGGAAGTGTTCATTTCCTGATCTCCGGCACCTTACCTGATCTTAGTTCAGCAGTTAACCATAGACTTTGTTGATGTTTTCTTTCTTTCCCTACCAGCTGCAAGAGCTTGGGCCCACCTAAGCATTTATCTCCAGTCCGATGGTCTTGGCAGCAGCTTGAGAGGCAAAAGGGAGAAAACAATAACAGTTACATTTCAATACAGTGTAACCAATTTAGTCACACTATAATCCACCCGACAACTAAATCCGAGTTTAGTAGTGCTTAATTATAAAATTAGAAACAAATCGATATAGACTAGCCTCAACATTATCATGTATTACAGAACAATCAAAATGAGTCCAAATCTCCTGAAGAGATTCACCCTATATAATACAAAGCAGAGGACTAACTCTATGATGAAGATGCAAATAATCAGGAAAAATAATTGAGTATTGAACTGCATCAAATGATTCTCCAAGCTAAGCATGAGCAAACTATCTCTCCCTGCACTACTTAAAGGGGCAACCCTAAACTAAGAAACATAAAGAAAAGGAGAAATCATAAAGGTGTCAGCTGTTGGAGTTGCCAGTAGGAGCACTCCAACCATGGATCATGTAGCATAAAGCCACACAAACAGACGCATAGATCTGCTCCCAGTGAAGTCCTAAGATGTCTCTTCCATCCCTCACTAAATTACAGCAAAAGAAATATCAACTACATTCAAGATAGACAATCCCATGTGACTTTTGCTAATACTTTTCCATGGCTCCGACACAACTGGATACTTGCACCACCTTTCCCACATCGATAAATTGCAACTTCATTCGTCCTTGGTCATTCTACTCCTCCATGAGAACTCGCCTCCCTGCTCGTTACCATGTTTCTCCTTGCCAAACTTCGTCTTCTCATACCTTGCTATCTAACAAAACAAACCCCTTCTATGCTAACTAATGATGCTTTGTCCACACCTGCAGTGGAAACAAAATACCAACAAATACATTCTACGTTGAAGATTAAAGTCAAAGTACATGTTAGACTTTAAACGTGAGCTTGAACTGAGAGGTTTCTCGAGGCCCACTCTAGTCAACTTAGCGGTGCACAGGGTTACAGATTGTGTGCACATTTATACACAATATTAATACAGCTTCTTAAGACATGTATAAAGTGTAAAGGATTACAAAAATGTCATTCCAAATGCACCTGCATAAAAAAAGAATTGTTACACGTATAAATGTTTAAACATACATATTCTATTATTAATCTCACAATGGGACACATTTTACATTAACTTCTCCTGTCACACAAATATATAAATATTACTTAGACCTTCATTGTCACGTTTTATACACATAAATCTTCATGTGGAGTACTTTAAATGTGTTATTCTCCATTTCTTTAGTAACATTAATCACACAGAATATATTCGAGTGCTGACTACACATGATTATGATGCACTCCTACAGTATCTCAGGGTCAAAATTACACTTCTCCATAGGTAACTGGAATTCAAGCCAAAATGCTGCTAGGGCAGAATCAAATTAACTGGAAGATAGCTCGCTGCCCGCATGTGGAGAGAACAAAGGAGAAAATTAGGTGAGGTCCTGCTCAGGTGAAGCTCTTCTGAACAAACAAGAACTTGATCAAGGGCTTGGATTAAGTAGAGCCAAACCTAAGATGGCTGCCACTCTCACAAGATCAAAAGGTCATGCTGCTCCTGCTGCTCAACACACACAACATCACCAGGAGCATCCCCAGTGTTGCCAGGTGGGTTTAAAGAACAAGCACAATACAGTTTAACAGCGAAAAGTATAATAAATACTGGAACTCGTAAGCCACCTGTGGCCACATGACAGCTATGCAACAGCCCATAGACTATCCTTAACAGTGCTGATTAATTCCACCGGTGGAGCAGAGCATAGGAATTTATTAGTATTTCCACGTTACAAGAGTAACGGGGAATTACTAAATTTCTCCTTTCCGCCCTCCCCTAGTCTCCAATATGCGTCTGAGGTGGGTGACAGCTTGACTTTAGGCATTCCCTCTAGACAGCCACACACAAAGGAAGGTTAGGTGTGTCTGAGTGCCCATCTGCATCCTGATAGCTCACCCAGGTCAGGATGGGGGGAGGAGCTGACACTTACACCTGAATAGCCAATGTCCTATCCCTACACAAAGGGTTGATTACCCCCCTGTAGTGAGTCTGGAGCAAGGGCTAGGAAGAAAGGACCTTTATGCACTTCAAAGATCCTTATTTGAAGTCACCGCTACTTCAAAGGCACAACTGGGAGTAAGTACTGGGTCTCTGTCCCCACCAAATCAGACATTTCTGGACCTGTACAGAAACTCAGTCAGGAAGAAGGAGTGCTGTGCTGCTACAAGGTCTGTAAATCTGCTGAACAGCTGCTCTGGAAGAACTGCTTTTGTTTTGTGCTGCCCTGCTGTCTGCTTCCCTCTGACCCTGTTGAGGAAGAACTGGACACTGCTTGAACCCAGAGTGCTCTCCAAGGGCTTGCTGGCTTGCCTCCTGTTTTTGAGACTCAGGGATATCAAAGTCTTACCACCTGCTCCTGGGCCTGGTCCAGTAGAAGTGGACCCAGGTGCTTGTTCCAGTCGAACCGACGCATCTCCTGACTGCGTGGAGAAACCCAGTGCATAGTCTATGGAACCAAAGCCTCTCAGCTCAGTGCATTATCGTCAGAATGCCACCACTCCGTGAAGAAAATTGATGTATTACCTTAACTGCAGGATCGAGACTGACGCATCGCTCTAATGCACTCGGCATTTCGCTGTTGTGACCATCATCAAGGTACTTTGTTCAGCGGGCCTTGCGTGGCTCCTGTAATTTTGCCCGCACTCCATCACGGATGGCCTGAATGCTTGACTTTGCCCTGGCCCAACGTGACCAGATAACTCCCACAGGCACATATTGCTTCTAAGCGCTATTTTTGCATTTAATCTTTAAAATTCATATCTCAACATCTACTTATTGGATCTTTGTCATTCTGGTCTTGTGTTATTTATAAAATCATAATCTATTTTTCTAACGGTGTGGAGTCTTTTTGTGGAGATTTCAATGTGTTACTGTTTGAAGTGTTGCACAAATACTTTACACATTGCCTCTCAAGTTAAGCCTGCCTGTTCTACGCCAAGCCGCAAGAGGGGGAGCGCAGGTTTACATTCACTATTCGATATGATCTACCTCACATAAAGTTCAAGATACACAGCAAAAGGAGAAGCAAGATGGGTATTATTGTTACATGCCTCTAAAAATTGAAAATGATTCAAAATTGTTACCCATTGCAAGGATCCCAGCACACTGGCTTTTATATAATCACTGTATCAATAAATCAATCAATACACTTTATTCGGTCTTTGAAATAAAAACCATAAAAGTAAAGTAAGCCATGACACACATTTCAAAGTCATCCTCGATATCAACAATTTAAAAATGTAATGAGTAAATACAAAGTTTAAAAAGTCCCTACCCAATTAAAAAGGTGACAAATGTCCTGTACTCCGAGGGGTTTAATCACAACTGTTTCTCAACCTTACAGCAACTTTTAAAAAGCTAAGAATGTTAATAATAATAACTCCAGAAAGCATTTGCAAGTATATGAGTGCGAGGTGAACCTGAGTAAAATTAGCCTTTTTCAGTATGGGGAGAATATAATGATTCCTGGGTGCTTTATAAAAGCTACAAAACATCATAAAATGTAGCATGTCCTGCGGAGATGTACTGTCACAGCCGAAGAAGGGTAATAGGTCCAGCCAGAACCTAGTGAGTAAGAAGCGGTCATACCTACTTTTGACACAAGAGGTAAGGCTCGGTAGAAGGCACAGTTTTCAGGAGGACGTATTGATGGACACTGGTCTATGTTACAGCGTCCCCCTCCCTATCCAACCGCCTCCTTCTAAGAAAGTGTTCTTTCACCCATTTGTGTTCATGCTTACAGAGACTGTCTGGTTTCCTGAATAAATCACCCGTACATAGGTTCTAAAACCAGTCCCTGATATATTTAAACCAGGGGATGTGAAAAGAATAATCCAGGGCCAGGCAGTCCTTGATAATATCTATACTCTGTTGAATCCCAGGCCTGGTCCAGATATATAACCAGAGGGAGAGTGGCCAAAAGGCAGTGATATCAGTTATATAAGCCACTCCCAATTCTTCATCCACAGAGAAGGTTGGGGTACTTTGCGGGACACATAGGAATTGTCTCAGAAGAGCGTTGTCGACAATTTGCAACTCCTTCTGATTGGTGTAACCCCAGATTTCACTCCCATAAACTGCTTTAGAGATGCACTTAGCCCTATAAATCTGTAGGAAAGTGCAAGTGGGTCTGCTGCCTAGTCGTGTAGCAAAATTAAATACAGCAGCGTTCGTCCTAACAAGGTCCTTTTTTTTCCTGCTAACTAGGGGACGCCTGCTCAAGGAGGAGTCGAACAACAAACCCAAATAGGAAAACTTCCTGGTCTTTGGCACCGGAGAATGCCCAACTTTAAAAGCAATTGATTTGGTTTATCGGGGGCCTACGACCATTACAAAGGATTTATTATTGTTCCAGCATCTCCAGGAAATAAACGAACGAATCCAGTAAGGTCTGCAGGCCCCTCCCGGTTCTGGCCATAAGTACTGCATCGTCTCCATATAATTGGACCGGCAGACGCCGGAGCCCCACCTGGGGTCAGTCTACTTTTGAGTCAGGTATTACCTGCTCCAAATTATTAATGTATAAATTAAAGAGGAATTGGATCAAAATACAGCCCCGCCATACCCCTCTTTGAATTTTAAAGTGGTGGGTAACCTTTAAATCTTTTGAATAACATACCGCTACCACTGTGTCCCTGTGGAGGTCCCCCAAAAATAAAACAATGTACCGATCTACCCCCAAGGATGGCATAATCTTCCAGAGTTTGGATCTATTTACTCGGTCAAATGCGTGCATGGTTCACTGACAGAATATCGACCTCAAAAATATAGATGTAAAAAATATTGAGGTAAAAATATAGAATGCAAAAATATTGACTCCCTATACTTAAACAGGTAAGTACAAAAATATCGAGAAAAAAATATTGATGTCAAAAATATAGTTGTACAAAATATCGATTTTTATATATATATATAAAATAAAATAATAAATATTAAATATATTGAATAATAAAAGTAATTTTAGAAAGATACATTAGATTTAATATACATTTTAACAAATATAACAAATAAACTTAATTAAAAAAAGTTAAACACACATACATAATAATTAATATATGTATATATTTACTTTAAAACAATTAATGCACTGTTAATTTTAATTTATTTTATAATTTTAAAATTATATAAAAATGTACAAATAAATATATATATGTATGCACATACCAATAACATAAAACCCCCAAAAATAACACTCTATTATAAATTTAAAAAATCAACTATTTAAAAATCTTTAAACTTAAATTTCCCACTACAGTCAGTGCAACAGTAGGGAAAGTGTTTGATAGCGGAGGGGTAAAAACTACTATTCCCATTTCCAGTGAGTGCAACAGTAGGGAAAGTGTTGGATAGCGGAGGGGTAAAAATTACTATTCCCAATCCAGTGAGTACAACAGTAGGGAAAGTGTTGGATTGTGGAGGGGTAACAATTAATATTCCCACTCCAGTCAGTTCAAAATTAAAAACAAACAAAATATGAACAACAAAAAAATATTTAAAAAACAAAATAAATAAAAAATATAGAAATATGTTGAAAATAAAGATACAAATATATTTAATACTAAAAATTTAAAAAATAAAAACATATTATAATGTTAAATACATATGACAAATACCTACAAATATTATATTAAATAAAATAAAAAATAATTTTCAAACAAATAAATATTTTTAATTAGGAATTATTTAGAAACCAAAACTTTAATTACATAAATTTAGTTTTTTTATTTCCTACCCTATAACACCACACAATTCACAACCCACATCTAAATTTTTAAAAAAATGTACTTCCATAATTAACATAATTAATTACCAATGAAATAAATATTATTAATTAAAAAACAAATTAAACTCATAAAAGTAATTAACTTTCCACATGTTACCCCGATAATCCCTACAAACCACAACAAAAATTAAACTGTAAAAAAATTAATTACATAATTAAAACTTATTTTCAAATAAATAACTAATAGTAATTACCAACTAATTATTAAGGGGCTCATTACGATGGCGGGCGGAAGCACCACCGCCGTGCTGGCGGATGCAAAAAGCACCAGTTACCGCCGGCACGCAGCAGTCCACACGCCCGTCCAATTACGATGCGAAAAGTAGGCCAAACACCGCCGGCAAGCCAGCAACACCGTCCGCCATCAAAGTGCGCCCGTACACGTAGCGGCGCAGCCTAACTGACACACACCGTCCGACGAAACACGTCCCGCCCGGCGCATAAATTACGATGCCGCAAACAAACGGCTCCCACGGCCAAGAGATACCGTACGACAAACCGAAGCGGTAACACGGATGCCGAGCACGGACAACGAAGAAGCGGCTCCCCGAGCATGAATCCAGCACTGCAGGCCCTCCCCATGCTCCTGCTGATGCACCACCAAGGACGCAACGTACCGCGGAGACGCAGGTAGGCACACACACAACAAGTGCACGCAAACAGCGCACACAGTGCAAGGGCGGAAAAAGCGGACAACCCCCCACCAGCGCGTGTACACAACACATCCACCATTGCATCCACATATGACACACAGGCCAAATCGTAACATCGCGGAACACATGTGTACACACCACCTGGGACTAGGAACCAACCACCCCGTCACGGCCCCAAAGCGCCGATGACGCCGCCACACATGCGCACAACGCAGAGGCCAACCGCAGCGCCATGCATGCGTCGCACACAGACACAGGGACACAACCAAGCAGCACACACATCAGCCCCACCCCGAACGCACATGACACGTGACAGGCCTGCCACAGACATGTCCCCAACGCCCAATTCACGGACAACACCCAACGCCACACAACCGACGCACACATGTCAGTGAAGACACGCAACAGCAGGACACACCCCAGTGTAACAAACATGGCGAAGCACACAGCGGCGTCAACACCAACTAGGAGAAGCAGGGCCCCTTCGGGAAGAGGAACGCCAGTACCACACTGAAACACCCATACCACCCTGCACATATGAACAAGACATATAAAACGGAACACCAAAGAGCCCGGGGACCGACAACAGGTGGCCCAAGAATAACATTCACACACAAGGCCCAACGCAGAGCGGAAAGGCAGCTTGCCGCCCACACAAGGGAGAGCAGACAGCACTGAATGACCTTCCATTCCAACTCCGAAACCACAGCCCTACGACAGAAGCCGGTGAATACAGCCATTGTCCAAGAATAGACCAACACAGGCATGCCGAGGAGACCGACCACAGGGCAGATAGCGCATATCACAGAAGCACACAACGGACGGGGAAGAAAGAAGAAAACACTCCCCCATGTCGGCCACATGCAAGTTAATTGGAAGGAGTCACACATCACTGACCTTGAACTGTCTGAGAAGCATGTGGGAAGAGGGCCCGTGTCCTTCAAACAAGCAAACAGAACACAAGTCCTGTCTCCCTACGACTACACAGAGCTCACAGCAACCTCGGAGCGTGCACATTGCAGACTGCACACACAGCCGGAGCACGCCACCACAACGCACCGCTGGGAAATGGCAACCGCAACACACCTACCCAACTACGCCGAACAGCTCAAGCTGTACAAAACCAACCTGTTCCATACATTGGGATGCGATCTCCTGTCCCTGCTGAACATAAGTTACCGACTGACTTACCGCATCACATTGTTCAGCTGCGTCATGCCCGTCTTCTACTGTCGGAGGTGTCCATACCAGCATCCCGTCGAGATATGCCTCTCCAACCCGGCATGTCTGAAGGCGGACCTGCTACCACTACTCCTCCCTCTGGACGCACACGACAGGGCCTGCTCTGCCTATGGGGGCATGGCGTATGTGGCCAACATCGCACCCGCACTGAAATGGGACCACTGTGCCTCCACACGACGGATCATCGAGAACAGCTACATCGAATGTCACCCAGCATGCCCCATCATGGTCCTCCAAGGGACAACTTACGAACAACACCTTGACAGCCACCATCCGCTACATTGGCTGGCAAACATGTACACCACCAATGACATGGAAGCCCTGCTGGACGGCATCGCATACCTGACAACCTGTCAATTCGTCGGACCACAACGCAGGTTCCCCGAGTGACCTATGATGTCCAACCCCGCACCCATGCTTAGCTTCCGCACGGACTGGCCAGTCACCACCACAACAGCCATACCAAACGACCGGCAACTGTAACCACACCATCAACGACATCGCCATGACATCGGATATGACCGGGACATGCACACTGTTCCCCATCACATCCAGGAACACCGCATGCATCGTGGGAGGCAGTGGCATGGGCTCTGTGTATCGCACCCACATGGACGGAACTGCACGAACAACCAGGACACGACATGGATCCAGCGCCCATGGACACACACACTGCTCAGTGGACATGAATAGGTCGCCTGGAGTCTGTGGGTGCTGCACCCCTCCCACCCCCGCCCCGGGAATCCCATACCAGGACCTTTGCATGGACGACAAGTGCATACAACAACAACACGACCCCAGTGAATGTGACATGTCCAGTAACCACCACAGTGCAACAACAAGTGGCACGCCGCTGCATGCACGCAAGCACATGCCCTGATGTCATCTCACATGCACGCGTGCATGAGGAACAACCGCAGCAAACCTGTCACATGGAACTGAGATGGACTGTGCCCATGATGCCAAGCGGTCTGGTAGGCTACATGTATACCATCTGTGTCAAAGTCCGCAGCTCCGCAGCTATACGTAAATGTACATTAGCACAGCCTTGGCCAAGCAGATGTCACTCTGAAGCCCACATCCCACATGCAACAGCCAATCACATGTAACCCCACACCCTATCCCATTTGCAATCATGCTCAGTATATCCTCAACATGTATTCCGCTGCCAGTAGTGTCCACTATACTGCATCACAGAGGACAGAAGACTCAATATAATGTTTGAAACCAAAACTGTCTCCGCTGACTCATTTCACAAGTACGAATGAGAGAGGATGAGAGTATGTGAAGTACACGGCAGTCGTGACATGACCATGTAGTCCACTGGTATTGGATGTCAACGCAAATGAGTAGCACTACTGTGGAAGACACACATGTGTCGTGTGAAGTCGTATGGACGCAGTGCTCAGGTGGGTGGGTGCGACGGGTAGATGCGCACATGCCAAGTTGGAGCACGCCGTGTTGGGAGGGGTCATGAACAGTACACCACCGCTTCCCTGGGCATTGTGAGAGGACACCTGTCGGGGGGAGTGAACACGTGTGTGCACAGCAGCCGGGCACACGTACAAAGCGGTACCAGGCGCACCTCAGCCCACCCTCTGTGGACAAGCTGGATCCTGTTGTGCGCCCGCCATGCCCCTTGACAAGGCACACACAGCCCCAGTCGACCAGGTGTAACCCCAACATAGTCAATCCGCACAGGCGATACAGGGCACGGGATGGCAGTGGAGCATGGTGTGTGAGAGGTCTCCTCGCGCTCCTCCTGGTCATATCACGCAGGCAATAGAACCTCAACGTCTAGCATGGCACAAGTCAGATGGAAGTGTAGGGGGACGCACCACAGCACGAGCAGCACTGACATCACGGGAGGTGGCTCGCACCATCCCATCCATTGCCCATCATACCAACCACGCCACATGCCATTGCGACTAAGTGCAAGCGCGTGCGCCACCACCCCGAGCCCTCCCCAGAGAGGCCAAAGAGTGAATGTGTGGGCCATCAGCCACAGACGGACGCGGCCTGGCCGCAAGGGCTGCCACAGCCACTGGGTGTCGCAGGTGGCGGATCCGGAAGGCGAAGACTGTGATGCATAGTCCATGCAGGCCGGGTCTCCATTTGGGGCACCACGCAGATGGACGGCGTCCCGCAACACATCATACCCTGAGACAGCCCACTCGTGCAACTGGACCCACACATACACTCCTTGCCCTCTCTGGTGCGAGCTTGGGGCTGCCTGTGCAAGCGCTAGCCTCGCAGGTGAGCATGCATATTGGGGGAGCGAGGGGAGGACATGAGGGCTGGGGCGAAGATGACTGTATCACTGTCAGTTAGTACAAGGGATGACCCAGATGTGGAAAGGAAGAGACGTGTCCCGTGTGTACTGCAACTAGTCGCCAATCCAACTACCCCCCATGTCCGGAATGTAAGCCCGCACCTAGGCCCGCCCATCCGCCACATCGAACATACCACCAGCACGACAACCTTCCCATTCGAAACACTGACTGGGGGTGGCGACCAGTGTACAATCATGTGTAGCCTACCCACGCGTACATGTGGGCCCTCCATGATCCATGTCACCTGCGGCAAAGTCATGACATGCGCAATGAGGGAAGTGAGGAGAGCTGTCCGCCCCACGCGCAGAAGGTGCATCAGCTCCACAGACCCAGCAGCGAGTCCAGCAGGGGTCACATGTGCAGGGGCAGCTGTGCCTGGTGTGAAGGCACATGCATATAGACAGCACATCGACCAATGTGTAGTCTGCCCACATCTACAGTCCATCATCATGCGGACATAGGAATTGAACACAGGGCAACACATCTTAGTTGGTGCACCCACCGTGACCAACAATGCGCAATCATCGACGTACCCGCCCTGTGCATGGCCCCCCACCCAACGGAGGCACATCCAGTGCCACCATCCCACACACACAAGCCTTCCACGGAACATGCTGTGTCCAATGGTCAGTACAGAGTCAGCGCCCATCTGGTGGATCCTGAACAGGAGACACATGCACACACATGCCAGCTCCCACTATGTACGTCTGCCACCTGGCACGTGCAATGTAACCTCTCACCTGTGACGTGTGACTGCAAGCACACAGCCGTCTTGGCATGGGGCTGTCAATGTGGACACCTGTCAATGTTTCGGGAGGTGTGATCCGTACAGTGCTGTACATAGGGTGCAGTGCTGACACCTACTACTGTCTCATATCCCCTCGTGCCACAGGTCCCACTTGTTTTGGCCGCTCAGCCTGTGCCCACATCGTCGTCGTCGTGTGCCATACTCATCCAGCCGCGGAAGCAGTTCCATGCTCAGCAGACATTCATGTTGCCGTGGCGTTGCCGCTTGACGGATATGCAGTCAGTCCCCATCAGCACGCCCCGCAAGTCATTGGGGCCTAGATCCCCATGTGCAAGCACATGGCAGTGGTTTGTATCACTAGCCATTGCCATTGTTGGGAGACCTGTGTAAGTGTATTGTGGCCGTGCCGTCCCAGCTTGACAGCTGGGCTGTGGCTCATGTGCTTGCTCAGTCATGTCAGTGATGTGTATGCGAAATTGCTATGTGTCGTGTTGCTTTGACATGTGTCCTCTGCCATTGTCCCTAGGCGGAGACCGAACATTGACCGCCCATACCAATTGCTGGCGGACATGGACGATACAGAGGTTATTAGGAAGTTTCGGCTGGACAGGCCAACCCTGCATCGACTGTGTGCCATGTTAGAACCCCATCTCCGTCCCCGCAGGGTGTATCCGACTGCTGTCACCCCCACGGCTAAGGTGATGGCCGCCATGCATTTCTTCGCCACTGGGTCATTCCAGCACACAGTGGGCATTGGAGGAGGGATGTCCCAGCCCATGTTCAGCAAGGTGCTGAGGGATGTACTGGCAGCCATGATGCTGTACCGAAACAGGTACATCCGCTTCCCCAGGGCTCGTGAATTGGCGGCAGTGAAGGGTGCATTCTATGCCCTTGGCAGAATCCCACACGTCGTTGGAGCCATTGACTGCACACATGTCGGCCTTGTTCCACCACAGGCCACTGAGCACCTGTACCGCAACAGGAAGCACACGCACTCCCTGAATGTGCAAGTGGTGTGCCTTGCGGACATGGTGATCACCCACGTGTGTGCAAAGTTCCCAGGCTCGGCCCATGACGCACACATAATGCGCAACAGCATCTTGCCACGACTGATGTCCAATATGCAACAGGATCGTGCCTGTATTGTCGGTGAGTATGTGGAGTGGTGTAGCGTGCTGGTTGTGCGATGCTGTCCCCTGTCCAGTTGGAATTGCAACGGTTCTCTGTGTCCCTCACACCCAGGTGACTCTGCGTACCCGAATGGGGCATGGCTGCTCAGTCCATTGAGGAATCCTCGCACCCCAGCAGACGATCGCTACAATGAGGCACATGGGAGGACCAGACGTGTGGTCGAGCGTACCTTTGGCCTCCTCAAGTCCAGGTTCAGGTGCCTGGACCGCACCGGGGTGCGCTGGCGTACTCCCCACAGAAGGTGTGCCAGATAGTGGTGGCGTGCTGCATGCTGCACAATCTGGCCATTCGGAAGCAGATCCCCCTCATCGTGGATGACGGAGATCAACCAGGGCCCCAGCCCGCAGACCAGGACAGCTTGAGTGAGGAGGACAGCGGAGAGGAGGAAGCTGGTAATGTGCGGCAGCAGCTCATCGCCCGCTACTTCACTTGACGGTGAGTGTCCATGTACGACGGCTGATGTGGCTGTATCTGTGAAGGTGTGTGTGTGCTGTGTCAGGGTGGCCGTTTGTTCACTGCGTGCTGTGTGTCAACGCTCCATGGCCAGGGTAGTATGCCACTGTTGGTGGCTGTGGCATTGTGCCCTATTGCTTTGTGCGATGTGTGTACATTGCTTGTAGTTGTTGACATGTACTGTGTGATGGGTGTGTGACACACTCATTGAATGTGCTCCTGTTCTGTCTCCCACCCCTAGGTCCCTACAGGCCCTCCGGATTCAATTGCCATGCCACGCATCAGGTGCCTTTCCGCCCAAGGTGGCCGTTGTATTCCGTACAAATAAAACACAGGGCACAAACAGCAGTTAGTGAAAAAGGTGCATTTATTACAAACTGTGACATGTGATTGTGTGTAAGGTGATGACAAAAGTGGTGCGTGCAGTGACAATGAGCTGTCGGTCATGGCTGCGTGATGATCAGGGTGTACCCACTGGTTCTATGTCCATAGTCCAACACACACATGCCATCCAGATGGCTGTGTGGAGTGGGATCGTAGTCCAAGTCAATGCAGTGGCTGGTCAAGGAAGGCTGGAGGAAGGCTGGCTGGCTGCCTCACTTGCGTTTGGAGCGTGCGAAGTCCTCCCAGGAGATCTGTTTCCACTTCGGACGGCCCCTTCCACGTTTGCGAGGGGGGGTGCCTGCTTGCGACATGCTGGTGGTTGAGGTGTGCTCACTGGCTGTGGACGCAGGGGAACTGGACACTGCTGCTCCACCCTGCGCCCTGGCAGGTTGTGGCGGAGGGGGAGCTGCTGTCCCTGGCAGTGACCTCACCGCCACCACCAGCTGGCCCATGAGGTCCACGAGTTGGCCCATACGGGCGTCCATGGACCTCAGCACCCCCAGCACCTCACGCGTGTCTGAAGCAGACCGGACCCATTGTCCTTGGGCCTCTTCATAGGCCCCAAGGACTCTGGCCATTTGAGGCAGGGCATGGCTCCCAGGGGAGGCTGGCGTTTCCCTGACCCTGCTCCTCCTACCAGTCCTGCTGCCACCGGCCTGCCCACTAGCCACATTGCTCACCACGGTCCTCGCTGTGGCTCCCAGGGTGGATCCAGTCGGCCGGGCCACCACCTGCGCTGGGGCTGGTGCCAGCGAAGACGTGGTGGTGGTGGCGGCGGTGGTGGTCGGTGCGGCGATGGTGGCGGTTGCGGCAGTGGTAGTGGCCACAATGACCGTGGGTGTGGCCGCAACGACAGTGGCAGCAGGGGGCTGGGAATGTTCAGCAGCCCTGGATGATGGGTTGGTGGGTAGGAGGGGTCCTGGGGAGCGGCTGGGCCCTGCCACACCAGATGGGCCTGCTTGGTGGTCCGTGTCCGAAGAGGAGGACAGATCCTCCAGATCCGTGTGTCCTCGTTGGGGGCTTGTAGGCTGGCTGTGCTGGCTGCTGGCTCCATCCCCAGCATCCAGCAGTTCGTCACCTGTGGAGAGAATGAGATTTGTTATTGTGTTGCACCTGGCGAAGTATGTATTTGTCGTCTGACATTAACAGTTCGTGCAATCTCGTACATGGGTTTCCCGGAGGCGTGTGTGTGGCTGTAGCATCTGTAGTTGTGTGTGCTTGGCAATGGGACTGTGTGCTGTGCACATGTGGCATGGGACAGATTGGCCATGCCGATGGGTGTGTTGCTGTGCCCCTACTTATTGTGACTCTGGTGTATGCGGGCTCCTGGCCCATCCTGGGTCTGGTTTGTACTTTGCTTTTGGTGTTCAGATGGGACGCTTAGGAACGCATATGGCAACATGGGGGCCATGCCCCAGATTCGCATTTGGGAGGGGATATGCTTTTGGGGTTCAAATGGAACGCTTAGGGACGCATATGGCAACATGGGGGCCATGCCCCAGATTCGCATTTGGGAGGGGATATGCTTTTGGGGTTCAAATGGAACGCTTAGGAACGCATATGGCAACATGGGGGCCATGCCCCAGATTCGCATTTGGGAGGGAATATGCTTTTGGGGTTCAAATGGAACGCTTAGGAACGCATATGGCAACATGGGGGCCATGCCCCAGATTCGCATTTGGGAGGGAATATGCTTTTGGGGTTCAAATGGAACGCTTAGGAACGCATATGGCAACATGGGGGCCATGCCCCAGATTCGCTATTGGGAGGGGATATGCTTTTGGGGTACATGCTGTGAGCCATGGGTGCCGAACGTGACATGTGTTGTGGCAGCATGACAGTGCATGGTTTGAGGTGTGTGCATGCTTGACATGGCCTGCATATTTGCTGTCTGTTGTGATTACTGGACATGGTATTGGACGCATCGTTATGAGTGAGTGATGGTTGTGTGCCAGCCAACGTATTGCAGTTGTCCCATCTCCTTGGTGTGCGTGCTGCCCTGTGCCATGTGCATCACTGCAGTGCTCGGGGGGTGTGGCCCATGTTGTGTGTTGTTGCTCACAGTGTGTCGTGCGCTTCATTGACTTCTGGCACATGGTTGGTCATGGGCATGTATCTTAGCGTGACTGCTGTATGTGTGGCAGCTGTGCGGATGACATGCCTTTCATGAGACTGGGGCTGACGGATGGGATGGATGGTATGTTGTATGTGCATGGTGTGTCTGTGTGTTTGATGGGTTCAGTGGTGTTCGTGTGCATTTATGTTGTTCCGCTCTGTTGCGTCTAGTGTTGTTTGTCTTACATAGGCGTAGTTGTGGGGTGTGTGGTTGACAGGCAGTAGGGGCTACATGGACAGGACTTCAATGGTGTTTCGGTTGTGTGTGATGAGTTGCACAGTGGCTGCCGTGTGGTACTATATTCAGTGTGGCTTGTGCATGCAGACGTGGCTCCTTGGGTGTTGCTATGTCTGTGATGGGTCATGTGGGGTGTGAGTCTGTTGTTCATGTCCGTGTGCACATTGTTCACTTGTTCGTGACGGTGGGCGGTGCTGCGTGTTCGTCTGCTACGTGACATGTCCCATGTGTTGGTCGTGTTATGGTCCTCATGCCTCCAGTAATCCAGCCCTGTCCAGTTTCCCACCTGCAAGTTGTTCGTGCGTGCACTGTACTGGATGCCACATGGCTCTAAGCGGGGGTGCTCCATGTTGCAGGTCTGTGGGGGTGGGGGGTGTTGTGGGTCGTGGGGTGGCTGGACACCCACTGACACCGATTGCTGTGGACCGTGATGTCTGCCTTTCGGCTGTCGTTGTGCACTGCGGTGGCTGACACGTGGCTGTGGGGTGT
Source organism: Calotriton arnoldi (assembly GCA_963921515.1). Lineage (NCBI taxonomy): Eukaryota > Metazoa > Chordata > Amphibia > Caudata > Salamandridae > Calotriton > Calotriton arnoldi. Next base: position 166,005 of record CAWUFW010009349.1, read on the forward strand.
GGGGGATGCTCCTCCTTGCTGTGCTGTGGGACTGGGGCCTGGTGTGTGTTGTACTTGGGCTGTCCACCCTCCCACCCACTGCACTTTGTGTTCCTGCCACTTACCTGTTACTTGTCGGTTAGTGCAGCTGTGGCGGACACATGGGTGTGGTGGGTGCTCGTTGTGGCGCTTCTGGCATATTTGGGGACCTGTTGGTGGTTACGTGGCTGGCTGAGTGTACACATGTCCCCACGTATGTTACAGTTGTTCGGTTTGGGCTGTGTGTGGTGGTGTCTGTTGCATGTGTGTGTGATGTGTTGTGTATTGTGTGCTGGACATGGGGGTGTTTGTCCCTGGGAGCTGTGGCATGGTGGTTGCGCATGTGAGTACATAGCGGTGTGCTGGTATACATTAGTTTGTACTTACCAGCCTCCACTCCCCTGCTAATCCGGCGAGGATCTCCGGATGTATTACGACTCGCACCTTCTCCTCCCACGCTTTGAAGGTCTTAAAGAGCGCGGGATTCCCTCCGCCAGTGACGGCAGCCAGCTCTCTGTTTTTGCCCTCCTTCTTCTTGACCAGGCTCTTTACGTCATTCCAACGTTTGTTTATTTCACCTCTGTTCCTGGGCAGGGTCCCGACTGCATTGACCTGGTCTACGATCCGGTTCCACATTCTGTTTCTGGTGGCTAGTGGTGTGTGCTGGACCATGTTCCCATAGATTTGTGGGTACACCTTGATGATCTCGTCGACCATGACCGTCAGCTCAATGGGCGTGTACTTGGGCATTCTTTGTGGTGCCATGGTGTTTGTGGTGCTGGTGCGGTGTGTGTTGTGTAATGTGCAGGGGGTTTGTGGTGCCGGTGTTTTTGGTGGTGGTGGTGGTGTTTGGTGGTGGTGGTGGTGGTTGTGATGTGTGCGTTTCTGTGGTGTGCTGCTGTCCTTGATGTGTCACTGTGTCCTCTCCTCTCCTCTCTGGTTTGCAATGTAGCAAGGGGTTGTGGTCTGTGGGAGTGCTGCTTTTGTACTCACCTATGTGGGTGTGTCCTCATGGTCTGTTGTTTTCAGGTGTGTTGTGTCTGGGGTTCTGGCCTTTGTATTTTTTGTTTGTCCGGGGGTGTTTTCGGGATGTGTACTGTGCTTGTGTATTTGTGCGTGCCTTGCTGTGTGGACTTGTTGGCCATGTTGTGTGCTATTGGTTTTGTGTGCGGATGGTTTCTGTGCAGGTACGTGGGCGCCATGGCTTCTGCCGTGTCGATTCTCATCGGCGTTGTTTGCGCTGGCGGGCGGTATATTTGTGGTTTTTCCGCGCTCATGTCGGTGCGATCGTAATTTCACGTGCGGTGTGTCGGCCGTGAGGGCGGGCGGTTTTGTGTTGTCGTGCGTGTTTCCGTCCGTGGCGGGCGGTTTGACTCCGACTCGGACGTTGGCGGGCGGTATTTTGTGTGATTTTTCCGCCGATGGCGGTTTTCGGTTTGTGTAATCGTAATGGCGTGGTCGGTGTTCAGGCGGTGTGTGCGGGCGGATTTTTGCCGCTTCCATGCCTGGCGGATTTTTTTACGCCGGGTATCGTAATGGGCCCCTAAGTAAGTTAAATTAATTTACTCCCCATCCTTTACCCCTATAATAGTAAAACCCACACATAAAATAAACAATTACCCTAATTAAATATCAATTAATTAATTAATTATTAATGATCAGCTAATTATTAATTAATTAAACATAAATTACTTTCCATCTTTACCCTATAAACCCCACAACCCACACCTAAAATTGATTACACAATTTCCATATTTAATGTTCAATTAATTAATTAAAATTAACAACTAATTATTAATTAATTAAACATGAATTACTTCCCACCCGTTACCCCTATAAACCCCACAACCTGCACCTAAAATTAATTGCACAATTTCCATAAGTAATTTTCAATCAATTAGTTAATATCAATTAACAACTTATTATTAAATAATTAAAAATAAATTACTTCCCACCCTTTACCCCTATAAACCTCAAAACCCGCACCTAAACAAAATACACAATTACCATAATTAATTACCAATTAATTAATTAATATTAATTAACAACCAATTAATAATTAATTAATAATAGATTACTTCCCACAATTAACACTATAAAATCTCAATTAAATAAATATTAATAAATAAAAAATAATCATTAATTTATTATAATTAAATTACTCCCCACCCTATTCCCCAATAAACCCACAACCTGCTACAAAACTAAAAAACGCAAAATGCAATCAAAATAAAATTGATAACTACTAAAAATTTAACAGATATATTAAAAAACATAAACAATTCTTAAACAAAAAAATACATCACATGCATTTAAAATATATACTAAAATACATAACACTAATGAAAAAAATCGATATTTTAAACAACTATATTTTTGCAAACGATATTAATGACTTCTATATTTTTAAAAACGATATTTCTTACCTTAACATCAATATTCTTGACTATGATCTTCTTGCTGTCGATATTTCTGTGTCACGATATTTACAACTCGATATTTGTGTAAGTCGACATATCTAACTCGATATTTTGTCTGAATACCCTATAAATGCCAGATGTATGGAGCCGGGCCTAACAACAGTATATATACTTAGGGCCTCATTAGGATGGCGGGCGGACTTTCATCCGCCCGCCACCCTTGCGGTGCTGGGACTGGCCGCCAGATTTGCGGCGGTCCCGCACCACTGATTAGGATGCGACCGCCACCCTGGCGGTCGCATCCTGCATCTTTGACATTGCGGCGGGTGCTGCTTACAGCAGCACCCGCCGCAATGCCAAAATGGCATGTTGTGCATTGCCATGCACAATGTGGCAGGCACCGCGCGGTGCCTGCCACCTTGTGCATGGCAATGTAGGGGGGTACCATGGGTACCCCCCAAGTGCATCCCCCCACCCCTCCGGGGGCCCGCAACGGGCCCCCAAAGCGATTCCGACCAGCCTTTCCATGGCGGCATCGCCGCCATGGAAAGGCTCTGAATGCCACACATCCTAATATGGATGGTGGTGCCTGCTAGGCACCGCCACCATATTAGGCCCCCAGTCCGCTCGGCCGGCACTCGTAACGAATGCCGGCTGGCGGAAAAGCGGCGGACGCACTTTGCGTCTGCCGCGATACCCCCCACAATAATAATATGGCGGGGGTAATTCTGGTTACGATGGCGGGCGGATCGCTACCGCCAGGCCGGCGATGGCGATCCGCCCGCCATCGTAATCAGCCCCTTAGTATTAGATATAAGTTCAGGCATTGATCCATGGTTGACCTCCAGGATCGGAAGCCATACTGTGCCTCCAACATAACCTTATTAGTCTCTGCCCATTCAGAGAGCCTGTTCAGGAGAATGTGCCCCACCCACCACCTTAACCAGTGAGTAAAGCAATGATATGGGCCTATAGCAATGGGTACTATCCCTGTCACCCTTTTTAAAAACTGGTACAATAATTGACTTTGCCCATGGCTCTGGGGAACAACCTCCACAGCGTCATTAATAAGAGTGGTCAGGACGGGGACCCATACCTCAACGTCCTGTACATAAAGGTCGGGGGAATACCATCAGGGCCCGGGGCCTTGTTCTTAGATAACCCCAGTATGCCTTTCTTGACCTCCTCTGATGAAAATTTTAAGGCAGCGTTCCCTTCTATCCTACCCATTCCCCCTCTAATTGCAGAGGATGGGGAGTTATCGTTTCCTCAAAATGTCCCACCCAGCTGTGTTCAGTGATATGAGCCTCCAGAGTGTCCCCTGTATCTGATGCAAAAAAAGGATTGTTGATGATACTCCAAAATTTGGAGCTACTCCTCAGGGTACTAGACTCTATCAGTTCTGACCAGGCCTCCTCCTTTATGGTGTTCTTCTTTCTAGTAAGTTCTTGTTTATACAGGCTACGACTGTTCCTAACTAAGGAGGGATCCCTTGGTTTGGCCCTCAAAGCTCTCTTCAAGGCCCGGGAACAGCCTGAGTCAAACTACCTTGGCAACATACACTGATATCACGGGGCTGGAGCCGTCAGTAGTTCTGAGATAGTATTAGAGATCTCAGAGAAGGCTTCCAGAACACTAGATGGATTATTCTGTTGGGATATACAAGTTTCGAACTCATTCTTGCGCTGGGTGGAAAGAATCTGAAATTATCTGGGACCACTTGAGCCTCCTGCCTCCATCAATGGCTCTATAAGTCCCTCTTACCCCGACCCTGGGAGAATCAGCCAGCAGGGACCCACAGATAGTAGCACACACCAGATTAGGATCACTAAAGGGACTTGAGGAAATTACAAAATCCAAAATAAAAGAAAAGCAAGGTGCAGAAACAAAGATAAAGTCGATAAAAGACTCACAACCCCTCCCTGTAAAGGTGGGGTTGATCTCCTTTTTTCCATGGGAGCAACTTACACATTGACGAAAATAGGTCGAATTCATTTAAAATGACATTAAGACTCATTCACTGTTGGGTATGTTCCATATGCATACCGGTCATGCGGAAACATCCTAGATCTGGCACTCCTTCGTCCCTCAGGTCCCCACATAAATGAACATTAAAATCACCAACTACCATAAAATGTACACTTATCACATGAAATCCTTTCGAATTTCTTAAAAATGAACCTAATACATGAATGTTGGTGACCCCCAGGGGCGCTGAGACGGTATTATAAAAGTTCAACAGGAGCAATTTGCTCGGCCCCATGGAGAATAAAAGAGCTTGCAAGGTGGGAACTTCCGTAGGTAAAATTGTGAGGCTGCAATGGATCGCTAGGGACACAAAAATTATCAATCCACCCAAAGCTCTCCCCACCCTAGCGGGGGTTGCTGGCAGAAAGAAAGTCTGGTAACCTTCCAGAAAAAAGAGGTTTGTAGTTGCCCATGTCTCCTGGAGACAGACCACATCAAAACCTTTAATAAAGGTCAACCACATTGGGGCCGATTCCGATTCGGGCCGGAAATCTCTCCGACCGAGCTGGACCCGGAGAGATTTCCGACCGAATCGGACCCGTGCAGCCCGACCGAACGAGTACGATGCGTCCGTATGCTATCGTACTCGAGTCGGTCGGACTCCCATTGAAGTCAATGGGAGCCGTCGTACAACGCGTACGCGGTGCTCCCATTGCCTCAATAGGTGCGAGGCAAACAAGGGCGCCCCCTACAGCGGGTACGCGGCGAAGCGACTCGCGCCGTTCACGCACAGGTTGGGGGGACCCATGGGTCCCCCCTATGTGCGACTCGCGATGCTACACGTACAGGGGGGTCCGACACGGACCCCCTAAGTACGGCTCCGACTGCTCTTTCGAGCTGGACGGCGCGTGTCGGTCGGACTGCTCGCGGCGCGCATCGTACTTACCCGGCCGGGGAACGTCTCCATTGCGCGGTGCGAGTCGTGTCCGAGCGAGTCGGTCGGTGCGGTTAGACCCGGGAACGAGTCGGTCGGAGCAGTTGGGACGCCCGAACGAGTCGGTCGGCGAATTCGCATCGTACTCGCTCGTCCGGACGCGCGTACGAATCGGTCGGGAAATAGGGCTCCGAATCGGATCCGGTTATGCCGAATCCGATTCGGAGCCCTACCTGCCGAGATCGGAATCGGCCCCATAGTGTTGCTAAATGTGCCAGCAAGGCCTGGGGATCTATCTGGACCTCTTCTGGGGAGTTAGTCCCGGGCAGTATATCACAGCCATCCAGGGTTAATAGGAGGGAAAAACTGTTTGAGAGCGCAATGTCCCGGGCAGTATATCACAGCCATCCAGGGTTAATAGGAGGGAAAAACTGTTTGAGAGCGCAATGTCCGGGGCAGCCCCTTGCCAGGTACCTTGGGAGAAGGCAATAGAGCACCAAAAGTTAAAGGAGAAAGGGGGGAACAAGAGAGTCTACGAGTGACAAGCTCTATTTCCTTATCAAGCACTCCAGCGGCGCACTGCAAAAAAGCATCCGTGGTGGTGACCTTTTCCGTAGGGACCTTGGGTGCAACCACGGGGACCTTGCATTTTCCCATGAATATCCAGTGACTATCCTCAAGTCAGGAAATCAAGGAACAGTTGCAACAACTCCGCAGGCCTTCAAAGTCCTTCAGTGGTGTTCATAAGGCTAGGGATATGCAGCAGTAGAGACGGTGCAGTCAGAGCAGACACTAACAAGTGATGACCACAGCTGACCACTTAACTCCTCCTCCTAGTCTTGCTGCAGCCACTGCCTCCACCCACCCACACGAGACGAAGACGTCACAAAAAAAAAGCTCAGACTGGTAACAGCAAGGAAAGCTTCTGGACTCTAGAATGTAGAGTGTAGGATGTGGATAAGCTTATAAGCTGCTAACAGATGGCAAGTGGCAAATGGCAACAACGTGCTGTGGTGGGCTGGAAGTCCTTCCTCTGCTGCTCCACTACAGCACGAGAAGTTCGCACTACGAGGTCTCTCAACTAGAAGGGCAAGACCAAGCGGGTCCAACAGGAAATCCAACCAGCCTGATAAAACAGCCACAAATGACCAAGGCTGTACTCCCCTAGCAGCCATTCACCAGGCAGTCTTGGAGCACCCGGCATTAAGCATCAAACAACAAGGCTTCCAGCCTGCCAGACCTCCTTTGCGCTGCCTGCAGCCACTCCCACCATTAGTGTAACTACCCTGCCGTACACCTGTGCACACCTGCCTCCATAAGTGATCACGCGCAGTGACAGTGCCAAGGCAGCAGCAGCAAGAACCGAGGCAGCTGGGGGGCGGAGCTTGCCAGCTCGCAAGATGGCCACGCGTTAGCAGAGCTCCGCTGAGCCGTTAACTCTATCCTACATTATCCTGGTGGTTTTGCTGCTCGTTTTGCCTAAATAGTGGGTGCCTGGTGGGTCGGAAGTTCCCCCGCGTCGATCTATATCCCACTCGACCGGAGTCGTGGAGCGGATGCCACGCGGCTCCTGCGACGCCGAAGTGGGCACCGTTGGCTGCCATTGAGGCCTGCGGCGAGGTGCGGCACTCTCCTGAGGGTGCCGCTGCGGTGGGGGTGTTCCCGCTTTCCTGCTGGCTGCGGCAACCCTGATCGACGGCCTTGCAGTGAGGAGTGCGAGGGCTGTCTGGAGCCTCAACCGATTGCCGACGCGCTGAACCGGCGCCCTGGTATGCCAGCCTGATGGTGAGCCTGGGCCTCGCGGCGGTGACTTGGAGACCCTGCTGGGCGCTCCAGCGCGGCCAGAGAGAGACTGAGTGCCCTACCGGGTGTGACTCAGCTTAGAGGATCCTGAGCAGAGATGGTGCGACCATCGCCTGAGCCCCCCTGGGGAGGCAGACTGTCACGGGGGCGCGGGTGGGGCGCGCTCGTTGTGACGCGAAGAGAGGCCTGGTGTCGGCCTATGCAACCTGATCCTCGTTGCTCGAGTGTTGTGTGTGCCGCTGTGCTTCAGCTGGGAGACCTGGGGCCCTGCTCTGTCTCTGCTTATTGGATCGGACGACCTGCCTCGGAGCATAAGCAGTGCTCTACACAGAGAGAGATTCATTGTATAAGCCCATAGGGGGAGTCTATTCATTTCTCCTCTCTGCTCCCGATCGCCGCATGAGGAGGGGGGGGGGTCGCTTTGAGAGGTGGCGCCTGATTGAGGGGCAGCGATCCTGGTGAATCCCTGCAGGACGGATCGGTTCCTGTAACTGACCCCCCCCTGTCTGCTGCACGCCTTATCATATTTGCCTCCTGATTGCTTTGGTGGGACGTGTGTGGGGAGCACCCCCCATTACCTTCTACTACCTGTGCCAGCATAACTGTAAGTACCTGCAGTGTTGTCCTCTGGGGTGGCGCCGATCTGGGAGACTGCAGATAACACGGTCCCTTCAGCAATGGGGAAAGTGGACAAAGTCCAGTCCAAGCTCCCATTTGAATAACGTAAAACCAGAACCCGGGAGCTGGGCGAATCTCAACACCCCCTAGAACAGGGCGATATGGTGGAAGAAACGCCTGCAAATTTCCGCCAAATCTTAGCCACTATACAATCAAGTCTTAGCTCAATAGATGGGAAAATTGACTCGCTGGTCTATCGTATGGACCGTATGTTCGAACGCCACGATAAACACTCTGAATGCCTAGACATGGCGGAGAGGCGAGTGACTGAGGTAGAAGAGGCGCACATGGAGTCTGATGTAGCACAAAAGCAAATGAGTAAGGCCCTTGCGCAGCTACAGGACAGGGCGGAGGATTTGGAAGCTAGGTCTAGGAGAAGCAATATACGTATTACTGGCCTTCCTGAGTCAACTGCTACTGGAAACATGGAATTGTTCACCGAAACTCTCTTAGTGACTCTCCTGGGCCGTGAAACCTTCTCCGCCATGTTTGTAATCGAGCGTGCTCACCGCTCTTTGGGCCCTCGACCTCCGGGGGCTCCTCCGTGCCCGATTATTGCCAAACTCCTAAACTATAGGGACAGAGGTGCTGCCTTAAAAAGAGCCAGAGAACTGGGGATCTTAGAGTATGAGGGCTCTACTATCTCGTTGTTCCCTGATTTCACTGCTAAGGTGCAGGAGGCGCGGAGGCAGTTTGCCCCATTAAAGCGTGCACTGCGCGCTCAGGACCTAGATTATGCTATGCTCTACCCTGCACGTCTCAGAGTGACAATGAATGGTGTCTCAAAGATCTTCCTGGACCCTAAATCCCTGCAGAAGGCACTAAAGGACTATTCCGCAAAGCAACAACGCAAGACTGACACGGAACAGTTGCAGAGGGCTGCAGGAGGCACTATGGATGAAAATGACTAGATCTGAACCTAACGCTATATTTCCAGTAGGACGTATACAGTGAGGGGGGGATGGGTGGGGAGGGTTGCTGCGCTCCTCATATTTACAGGACATGTTGTTCCTTGATCATCGCACTGGGTTGCCAGTTGCTGCGATCTTGATTGGTCATCGCTCCTACGATGTCAGTACTACGATGCCCGGTTGTCCGGGTTGGTTCATTATTATTGCACCCCTCCTTGCATATATAATATTGACGTGGGTGTGTGAGGGCTGGGGTGCTTACCTAGGGGCTCTACTGCTCCATTCGTCGCGCCTGCACGATAAACTTTTTGAGGTTCCCTTAGTCTCTCACCTTACAGTGATCAACTGTTGACCTGAAGTGGGAGGTCACTGCGGGCCTTGAGATTGCGCAAGTTATTTGTGTAAGAGATTGATATGCTCCAGTTGTGTGGTCAGGAATCGGCTTTAGACAACCGGGCTGCTTATATGCGTTTGAGGTTTCAAGATGGGTGGTGCAAAACGCCACATTGTTATTTCAACGGCTGATATCCACACTTGGCGACAGCTAAGGGGCATATTATCAAGAACGGCGTTAAAATTATCGCCGGTTTAGCGGCAGAAAACTGCTGCTAAAGCGGCGATAATGGGCTTGATAATATGTCACACCAGAACATGGACTTCTATTGGAATTCTCAAGGGCATATTATCAAGCCCATTATCGCCGCTTTAGCGGCAGTTTTCTGCCGCTAAACCGGTGATAATTTCTAACGCCGTTCTTGATAATATGCCCCCTCGTTAGTATTGGTGGAGAGGCAACATCTGCCCCTGCGTGTGCACCACCTAATGGCATTATGCCGTACTGTTTTGGGTTTTGGGGAGAGGGGGCAATTCGTTTGCCTCAAGTTGGGGAAGGCGCAACGATGGAAGGTGAGGTGTTTATTGTTGATTGTTTTCTGAACCACAGAATGTGTATGGATCTAAAGGTACATTTCAGTCACACTCACCGGCTGATTGGGTTAGACACCATAGGGATAGTCAGGCTTGTTGCACTCCCCCGGACATCACTAGGATGATACAACAAGATGGACTGGTAATTAGATTTTTAACGTGGAATGTCAGAGGCCTTAATAACCATCGCAAGGTACGAAATGTTGTTGCATATCTCAAAAGGCACTCTATAGATATAGCCCTATTGCAAGAACCTCATTTACCAATAGATAGTAAGTTTCTCACACAGAGAGTACTGCAGGGTTCCTTTCATGCCTCAGGGTTCTCATCCCATGCCAGGGGGGTACTCACGTGGGTCAATCCGAAATCAGGACTTAAGATAGACCCGTACATAGCTGATGTGGAAGGGCGGTATACCATTTCCAGATGCAGGGGGAAGGGTCTAGACTTGCTTGAAATTAATGTGTACGGACCTAATTATGATAACCCCCTATTCTATCAGACCCTTTTCTCAAGCCCCTGTATAGATACTGCGCTGTCGTTGTTGATGGGAGGCGATTTTAATTGCGTCTTAGACCCAACATTGGATCGTTCAGGAGGTCCAATTGGTCGCCCTTCGGCCTCAGCGAAATTTATTGCGGATTCTGCAGTTCACCTAGATTTGGTGGATGCCTGGCGAGCACGATCCCCGGAACAGGGGGGTTACACACATTACTCTGCAACACATGAGCTACACACGAGAATAGATTATTGGTTATTGTCAAGAGACTCATATTCGGAGGTTAGGGACTGTAAAGTTCACCCCCGAACCTTGTCAGATCATGCTCCCATACTGTTGGTGCTGTGCAGCCTGCAGAAGAGACCTGCCCCGTTCACTTGGAGGTTCCCCCCCTACTCACTACTAGATAATGCTTTTAAAGTTGAGATCTCTGAAGCGATAGAAGACTTTTTTGCAAACTATGTGGGGTCGGTTACACATTTCTCCACTGTCTGGGAAACTTTTAAAGTTTATATTAGAGGTATAGCAATATCAAAACACTCGGGAGTGCTGCGCGCTATTAGGAGCAGACTAGAACACCTGGAAAAACGCCTTTCTGAGCTAGAGACGCCCCTGTGCCGAGATGGGGCATCTAATGGGGACGAAGAATTGAAAAAGACATTGGAGGAGTATCATGAGGTCGCCGATAGCGAAGTCAAACATATGGGGAAATATGCAGTTGCTAGAAGCTACGGGGAGGGAGATCGCCCGGGAGCCACACTTGCAGCGCTACTACGACATAAGAGAGAGTCCTCAATGATCACGGCAATTAAGACTGATGAAGGAGAGTTGCTGGAAGACCCTGAAAGTATAGCAAACCAATTTAGACTGTACTATACGTCACTTTATCGCTCCCCTTCACATACAGATGATAGCATGATACAGGACTATTTAGAACATATAAAATTACCCTGGCTCACAAATGAGCATCGGGAGTACCTGATGAGGCCGTTAGAGGCCTGGGAAATACACGAGGCCTTGCGGCATATGCGAACCGGAAGTGCCCCGGGGCAGGATGGCTTAACAGTGGCCATCTACAAAGAATTCAAAGACCTTTTAGTTCCCCACCTGGTAACGCTGTTCGAAGAGATCAGCGAATCAGGAGAGATGCCCCCATCGATGAGGGAAGCCATGATAGTTACTATACTTAAGCCCGGTAAGTCCCCTGAAGAGTGATCCTCATTTCGCCCGCTGTCACTATTAAACGTTGATACCAAACTATACGCTAAAATTTTAGCCAATCGCCTTGCACCGCTAGTTCCGGAATTGGCAAGTACAGAACAGGTGGGGTTTGTACCTGGCCAAAACTTAACATACAATTTGCATACTTTCTTTGGTACTGTCCAACATGTTAACCCAGAGGTAAGAGCAACAGCAGTTTTCTTAGACGCAGAAAAAGCGTTTGACTCTGTAGAATGGGCATTCATGGGGGCGGTATTAGGAAGGATGGGGGTGGGCGAAATATTTCTGAAACTGGTTGCAGTGCTGTACAACTCACCTACTGCTAGAATTCGTATAGGCGATATGGTTACCGCTCCTGTCAAAATAACTAGAGGCACTAGGCAGGGATGCCCACTGTCCCCTCTTCTATACGCTATAGTGGCAGAACCTCTAGCATGTGCGCTTAGGGAATATCATGGATTCCGTGGGCTCCGCTTTCCTAATTACAATCTAATAGTCTCATCGTATGCCGACGACACTTTGCTTCACATCAGATATCCAGAGGTCAATCTGTTCCCGGTGCTTAGGGAAGCTGTCCGATTTGGGGAGCTTTCTGGTTTAAAAATCAACTGGACTAAATCCATAATTTTCCCCTTGACCAAATCCACCACTCCTATAGAGTTGGATTTCCCTTTAACTTGGTCTACAGACCCAGTCAGACACTTAGGCATACAGATTCATACGGACATAGTTTTCAGGGAGAATTATGGAAGTGCAGTTACTAGGCTTGAGGAGGATGTGGACCGCTGGCTACGATTGCCTATTTCTCTGCTTGGGCGGATATCACTGATGAAAATGGTGATCCTCCTGAGGTTCTTGTTTCTATTTTTGAATATTCCCATCGTCCTCCCGGCGCACTTTTTTAAAACCATTACCTCCCTATTGACGAAACTGGCTTGGGCGGGAAAGCAGCCGCGGGTTCAGTGGAAGGTGCTTACCCTACCTTACAGTCTTGGTGGGCTGGGAAAAATCATAACTCTGGCTCTTTTGATTGGATTTTTGTCATTTTGATGTGAAATAATTTATTAAAATGTACTCTATTTTTGTAAGTTGATGTGGGATTTTTCCTGTGTTGTGTTTTCACTTTGTTATGGATTGAGTGTTGTATAAATACTTTACACATAGCCTCTAATTTAAGCCTGACTGCTTTGTGTTCCAAGCTACCCAGGGTTAAGCACAGGTTAATTTAGTCAATTTTTGTGGTTCACCCTGCAAGGGATTGTGGCTGTTGCTTGACTAGAGCTCACACCCCAGTCAACTAAAAACCCAATTTTTCACAGCAGATAAAAGGTAACATTCTAAAGGTACCTTTTCCAAAATATTTAATACAAATCTGACTTCACTCGTCAATTGGGCTTGTGATAAATATTTCAAAAAGTCCAAGAATGAAATTTGTAGATGTTTCCTGACCTGAGATTACATTATAAATGTATTATGGTATCCCAGTGGTTTCCTATGGTCTTGCTACTGTGAATAATTACTTTTAGGGGTCTTTTCTTTGTAAGGGCAAGTTTAATAATAACATTTTACATGCCCTACTTTTAAATACTATGCATACAATTTATGGGAATTAAGACCTACTCAGGGGTGACTTTAATATTTAAATAGAAGGTTTAGGACTGTCAAAAGAGGTTATTTTGACAGATTGAACTTGCAATTTAAAAACTGCATAGCCAGGCTATATACTGTAGGCTTGCAGTCATATTTGTACTGTCACTGCAGTGGTTGGCACAATGGGGGCTACAGCCCAATGGTGACATTTAACTTATAGGCCCTGGGTACACTTTGCACCAATTACTAGGGACTTACAGGTAAGTTAAATATGGCAATTAGGGGTGTGCCAATTTCATCATGATGAAAGGGGAGTTGTAGGCACTTTATCTCTTGTTAGCTGGGGCAAAGTGCACAGAGTTCTACAGCCTGGAAAAAACATCAAGGTGAAAAACCTAGGGGAACCTCATGTAAAAGATGGTAAAACTTTTATTAACATGATACAGGGGGCTGTTTCCTCCTAATGACGCTGTGCTTGCCTGCATACACATTCCACATTCCAGGTCACAGCATTTTCCTCATAGTGAGAGGGGGATTTTGGAACTCGGAACCCAAACCCGGACTTGGAAGCCCTCAGAGGGGGAAATTTATAATTTTCCATCCTTAGCCTCGTGTATTTCCCAGGCTCACCTTGAGCGGATATACAAGCAGGTTGGTCCCAGCCTCCCCTCAGTTCCCAGAGCAGTTTTTAGCCCAAAAATTTCCAAGTCCTCAGTTTTGGATTTTGGCTATTTGGGCACCTTTAACACCACAACCAAGGGGCCGATTCCGATCTCGCTCGGAGGCGCACCTAATACCATTCGGTCGGGAAAAAAGCCAGGCGAATGCCTGTTTCCCGACCGATCCGCGCATACGTCCGAACGAGCAAGTACGATGCGCACAACTGCCCAAATTCCGACCCAGTCGTACTCACCGAATACAGGTCCTGTACTCCGACCGAGGCGGATCCGGAAACGCAGAATCGAGTCGCACGGAAGCTAAAATGCAGCCCCGTCCGGCCGGACAAGTACGATGCGCTTTCCGTATGCGCCGAACCCGTCGCTACGCACGGCACGTCAAAGCATCTGGGCGAGGCGCACATAAGCTCCGATTCGCGCCACAAGACGATCCACGGCTACGAGACGAACACGCCAGCGACGAGGACGAGGCGAAGCAAAGAGAAAGACGAACGAGACGAACCAACCATGAATCCCATCGTGCCGATCCTACCAATATTCTACATCTATTACCGGAAGAGGCAAGGACGCGTACGGCGCAGAAGGTAAGTCAGACACCAACCACAAAAACAAACTACACGTACCCAACATATCAAACACACACAGAGGGATGCAGAAATACTTACACCAGCAACAGCAGCACCATAGGGGCGGGACGGCCATCACCAATGCCACACATACACATAGGGGCCTGTATGCCCACCACCACTACCACCCCTACTCAGGGGGAGGCAGATGCCTGTCACTACTACCACCTCTACCCATGGGGGGCTGGATGCCCACCACCACTACCACCCCTACCCATGGGGGGCTGGATGCCCACCACCACTACCACCCCTACTCAGGGGGAGCCAGTTGCCTGTCACTACTACCACCTCTACCCATGGGGGCTGGATGCCCACCGCCACTACCACCCCTACTCAGGGGAGCCAGATGCCTGTCACTACTACCACCCCTACCCATGGGGGGCTGGATGCCTACCACTACTACCACCCCTACCCAGGGGTGCTAGATGCCTGTCACTACTACCACCCCTAACCAGGGGGTGCTAGATGCCTACCACTACTACCACCCCTACCCAGGGGTTGCCAGATGCCTGTCACTACTACCACCTCTACCCATGGGGGGCTGGATGCCTACCACCACTACCACCCCTACCCAGGGGGTGCTAGATGCCTGTCACTACTACCACCCCTACCCAGGGGGTGCTAGATGCCTACCACTACTACCACCCCTACCCAGGGGGTGCCAGATGCCTACCACTACTACCACCCCTACCCAGGGGGTGCCAGATGCCTGTCACTACTACCACCTCTACCCATGGGGGGCTGGATGCCCACCACCACTACCACCCCTACTCAGGGGGTGCCAGATGCCTGTCACTACTACCATCTCTACCCATGGGGGCTGGATGCCCACCACCACTACCACCCGTACTCAGGGGTGCCAGATGCCTGTCACTACTACCACCCCAACCCATGGGGGCTGGATGCCTACCACCACTACCACCCCTACCCAGGGGTGCTAGATGCCTGTCACTACTACCACCCCTACCCAGGGGTGCTAGATGCCTACCACTACTACCACCCCTACCTAGGGGGTGCCAGATGCCTACCACTACTACCACCCCTACCCAGGGGTGCCAGATGCCTGTCACTACTACCACCTCTACCCATGGGGGCTGGATGCCCACCACCACTACCACCCCTACTCAGGGGGTGCCAGATGCCTGTCACTACTACCACCTCTATCCATGGGGGGCTGGATGCCCACCACCACTACCACCCCTACTCAGGGGGTGCCAGATGGCTGTCACTACTACCACCCCAACCCATGGGGGCTGGATGCCTACCACCACTACCACCCCTACCCAGGGGTGCTAGATGCCTGTCACTACTACCACCCCTACCCAGGGGTGCTAGATGCCTACCACTACTACCACCCCTACCCAGGGGTGCCAGATGCCTACCACTACTACCACCCCTACCCAGGGGTGCCAGATGCCTGTCACTACTACCACCTCTACCCATGGGGGCTGGATGCCCACCACCACTACCACCCCTACTCAGGGGTGCCAGATGCCTGTTACTACTACCACCCCTACCCATGGGGGCTGGATGCCTACCACTACTACCACCCCTACCCAGGGGGTGCTAGATGCCTGTCACTACTACCACCCCTACCCATGGGGGCTGGATGCCTACCACTACTACCACCCCTGCCCAGGGGGTGCTAGATGCCTACCACTACTACCACCCCTGCCCAGGGGTGCTAGATGCCTACCACTACTACCACCCCTGCCCAGGGGGTGCTAGATGCCTACCACTACTACCACCCCTACCCAGGGGGTGCTAGATGCCTACCACCACTACCACCCCTACCCAGGGGTGCTGGATGCCTACCACTACCACCACCCCAACCCATGGGGGGCTGGATGCCTACCACCAACACCACCCCCACTCATAGGATGGACAATGCATGACACAAACAGCACACTACAACCTAGGGAATGCAAGAAAAAGACATCCCCCCAACACCATGACAAGCGTGTGTAGACTGTGTCAAATGCCTATAACACTGAACATGACTATGAACACACAATGTGACCCCCTATCACATGTGTCACACATAAATGTGTGTGGCCTCCACAATGCAAGCAGACCATGACCACTGTGGCAATGGGGTCCAACCCCCATCATCACAGTGACCAAAAGGTAAGTGTGGGGTCCATAGCTGAAGCACATTTTGAACATTGTGACAATTGGGTCCAACCCCCATCATCACAGTGACCAAAAGCTAAGTGTGGGGTCCATAGCTGAAGCACATTTTGAACATTGTGGCAATGGAGTCCAACCCCCATCATCACAGTGACCAAAAGGTAAGTGTGGGGTCCATAGCTGAAGCACATTTTGAACATTGTGACAATGGGGTCCAACCCCCATCATCACAGTGACCAAAAGGTAAGTGTTGACATTGAAAAAACTGCAACTGCCAAAATGCATGGATGATTCCTGGTCACAGAACAACAAACATATCAGTGGCAAAGTAGTGCTTGTGTCCCATAGCAACATAGATTGTGTGAGGCAAACAGTGCAGAGCAAATAAGACATACCTTTGGCCATGTGCAGACAAACATCACCCATGGGGGCTGACACTGTCAACATTCATCAATGACACGATGACAGAAGTGACCATCATAATGCAGACCCACATATTTGCACCAATGGGCACACAAATGGAGATATCCTGTGGAGACTGTAGATGTGAGCTGAACAAATACCATACCATGGCAGCAATGGGACACACAAACAATGATCATAGTGCTGACTGATGACCTAGGAGTCCCAGGGACAGCAGGTCAAACCCACCAAACAACATACAGCCAATGGCACACTAAAGATATGCCAATGCAGTGGTGCAGATGCACAAACACAAACAGGCAGCCCCACACTGCACATCAAACACAACAGGTGAGGGGGGTGCCAGTGTCCCCAGGCAACCACACAACACATGATGAGGCCTGAATACCAATTACACAGATGCGCATACAGTGCCACACAAAAGTAACTCATGGATCCAAATCCCCTATGTGGGCAATCAGGCATTGTTAGATGAGAGGGAGCACAAATCACACATGTCACACAAGCATGTAGGAACAGCAACTGACACAGACACACCACAGCACTACCCCCAGGGTCCCCACAATGTGTTGACCCTGGGCTGCATGACAATCCCACTGTGATGACAAAGCTAGATGTCGTTCACACTGTGAACCACAGTCATGTGTCCTGATCAACAAACTACCATCACACCTACACAAGCACAAATCAATCAGCACGGCCAGTAACCCAAGCCCAACATGGAGGCAGGGGTCTAGCCGGGCAACAACTCTCATCTGCACACACTCAACACCACACACCTCGACCTCCAACAATGTGCAGCAGTGAAGATCACATGCACTGGTGATATTGCACATGCACCCATGACAACCCCTTGGGGGGTGGTGGTAACTAAGGTGCAGAAACACATCACACATGGCCACTCAATAAGACACCTGAATGTCTGACACACTGCACACTACGCTGTACATGGACATGACGGCAATACCACACCAACCAATGGGATCCCAGCCACAGTCCCACACCAATGAAGAAGCCAAGGTCACCCACAAAGAACACACATAGACAACAACCAACATTGCAGCCCTGACCCTGAGGAGTGCCAGCAGTCACACACACAACATGTCACAATCACTGAAAGCTAACACAAACTGGAAATTACATGACAGGTGTAAACAACAAGTGCCAAGGGGAATCCTGACTGTGTCCCATCTGCTTTACCCCACAAACTCAGCCCTGACAGCAAACACACCTATGGGTGACACCCTGATGACCAGTAATGTGCCATGCACCCACATCACAGAGAACCCAGGGAGAAGACTTGTGGGGAACATATGTCAACTCAGCAAGCATCACAAACAGGAACATCACTAGGGATCCCAGCATGCACAGCAAAATGGAAGTGAACACACACAGACATGCTCACACAACACACACCTTGGGCTCAGGCAATGTCACAGGATTACTCACTGCCCTGAGTGGACTCACTCCTGTGTGAGGAATGCTGTGCCATATGTCGCCTCAGTAGGGCTCCATCATGTCAGCAGAACACTTGGTCACACAGTCAACAATTAGCACGAAATGAAGGCTCCCGTCATATCAGCCTGGTCATGGGAGTGTCAACGAAATCATCAGCACAGATCCAACACACTTGTATAGCAAGTTGCACTGACAACACAGATGAGTCCTTCCCCATTGATGCCCAAACTTGCATGTCCAGTGGAGATGGACACACGGTCAGGGAAGTAGACTAATTGAACAATGGCAAGCACAACAGATATGCAGGGGTGTAAGCCACAGATGTGATTATGCAAATGTAAGTAGGAAATCCCATTGCCAAATATTAAAAACATGACACCCTCATATGCTGCTAAGGATTACATGGATACACTACAGGATAGGACACATTACCCGTGGACCACATGGGTTCCTGAACAGTAACACTTCATTTTCATGAGACCAAAAATCACCATCACTGCAGCAAGGGCACGGTTAGCATCATCAACATCATGTACATCAGAAGCAAAACCACTAGAGAACAGAAAGTAACTTTATTCAGCATATGTGGGTTCTAAAGTTAAAGTCCAGAAGAAATAGAAACAAAGGCCAATGGCCAGTCCATTCTTAAAGTCAAAACAGGGTGACAGTGGCAGATGTCACCCTACGCCTGCCTGCACTGCTACACACCAGGGACAATCCCCTCGGAGGGGCATACGGGGGGGCAGGCCAGGCACCGCAGGGACAGGATCAGGGCTCACCAGAAGGAGGAAGTGAAAGGGTGGTGGGTGCTGGAGAGCCACTGACAACTGCAGTGGAGGTGTCTGACATGGTGTGTGCCGGCACAACTGGGGGGCATGACTCAGATGTTGTGGGTGCCGGCACAACAGCAGTGGGCCGTGCAGATGGAGTGGACAGGTTCCCCACTGCAGTGCCCAAGTCAGACGGGGTGGTAGTGGAGTCCACTGCAGTGCCTACCTCCAGGGGAGGAGAATGGGGTTCAGGTAAGGTGGGCAGGACAGAGGGGGAGGACACCGTCTCCACACCAGTAGCACAGACATGCGTTGCGGGGGGTGTGGTGCCGGAAGAGCAAGTGGCAGGGGGAGAAGGCCGGATCCTTTTGGGGATGGTGTATCTGTGGGTGGGGGAACCTGGGGCAGGGTGTGGTGGGGGCACCTGTGGAGTGATGGTCTGAGGGATGGAGGAAGGAGACTTGGTGCTTGAGCTGCATGGCGGCGGCGGGGTCTTGCTCTTCCGGGTCCTGGGGGACTTGCGGGTGGGGGCGTCAGTCGGTCTGCGCCAGGGGGAGGGTGTCCGGGGGCGAGGGGCACTCCCCTCCATGTGGGTGGGCTTCCTCTTCCCCCTGAATGCTGGATCAGCTGGATCGGAGGGGAAGAGGCCGAGGTCACTGAGGAAGACCCGCTGTGCCTTTGGGGTTGCAAGTGAGGCAAGGGAAGGGGCCTTGGAGGGAGAGGTAACTGAGGACTGCGCAGTGCTCATGGATGCGTGTGTGCGTGCCTTGGCCCCTTCCCCTGTGAGTGTGGTTTCAGTCCCCTGACTGTGCGTGCGTGTGCATGTGGATTTTGGCGTGTGTGTCTGTGTGCTGCCTGTGTCTGTGCTGGTGTGTGCCTGTGCCGGTGTGTGTGTGCTTGGGACAGGTAAGGTGCTGGGGAGTGTGGATGGGGCAGAGGTAGCAGGGGTGAGGGACTGTTGGAGGAGGGACACTGCTGCCGTCAGGGAGGAGTCCATGGACCTATTGCCCCTCTGTAGGGCAGACATGCTCGATGAGATGCCCTCCATGAACGACACCAGCTGAATTAACAGAGTGGTGTGTGCATGGAGGACACTCAGCATCGCTGTCTGCCCTACATGGAGCTGGCGAAGGAGGTACACAGACTCCTCACTCAGGGCAGCAGGGGACACAGGGGCAGGGGGTGCGGTGCCTGGCACGAAGGAGACACGCTCCCGAACATGGGAGCCTCCACGGACCTGGGTAATGGAAGCCGATGGGAGGGCGGTGGTGGTGGTGGTGGTGGCGGGGACAGCAACACTAGCTGTGGTGTGGTGGCTGCTGACACCCGCCTCCACAAGGGAGTCATCCTCCGAGCTGCTGTGGTCCTCAGCTGAGGTGGATGGTGCTGAGGACTCCTCGGTGTGGCTCCCCTCGCCCTCCATGCCACTGGGTCCCTCTGACCACTCCTCGGCTGCTGACCCAGTCTGGCTCTGCGGCTCCTCCTGGTCCGTGGAGCTGTCCCCTCCTGTGGCCGTGGATGTATCTGCAAACAATAGGGAAACAGACAGACATCAGACACCTGCACCGAACGCACACACCACAGTAAGTACAGCACATTACAGAGCAAGCCCTGGCATCCTTAGTTGAACATTGCAAAAAGTGCCCAAACAGAGTAGGGGAAGCCAATTGTCAGTCTGATGGTCAACCATGGCACTCACATCTCTCCTGGCTTTGCACCTATCTGTCTGGTGCCTGTCGGATGGCAATACCCCAGTGTGGACACATGCACCACCTACACAGTAGTTGGACAGTGCAGAGAACACGGTGAAGCATGTGAACATGCACACATCACAACTCTTGCCACTGAGTCAGTACAGGTGTCCGGAGAAAGGGATGCCCAGAGTAAATCTTGAAATGCATGTGATGCATACCAGCGACAGACACCATGATGCACCCATGTCCTGATAGTCATTGCCACAATGGTATGCATGTAGCACATGTCACTCCCCTGCGGGATCACTCATAGGAAGTTTCATGCCATGGCACAGGCATGCCTGCTAAGTCATACATCACTGTCTCCAGTCACATGGGCAGGGCAGCCAGACAACAACAGTCTGCACTGTCACTATAGTAGGTCATGGGGAATGCAAGTCCTGGAGCTGAACAAGTGCACATGTACATCCCCCACACACCACATCATCTGAAACCTTATCTGTCCACGTCATACCAATTGGACATATGCGAGACCTGTAACGAACCCTCTGAACCTGAGCACCTCACAATCTGCTGTGAATGGGAAACAGCTGCCTGAACTTCACATTTGCATACTCCAGTCTGCACGGTCAGGTGATCAAACACCTATGTGTCACACAAGTATCGTCTCCTATGTCACATCTCCGGTGGCATGCTGAGCCCCAAACGAGAAACACCCCTGACAACGAAGTCACAGCACACTGACACAGAGGCAGACACCTGAGGGGACATATCACTGAGCACAACGTGTCAGCTGATACACGGGAGTGGGAGTACAGAGTGTATTGTATGGCCTGGAGTAGGCATGACTGTCCTGCCCCACGTGAATGAGGGATGAGCCCTGGACAGTAGGCCTGGACAGTAGGCAGGTGGCTAAGTATATGTGACACACGTAATATACACACTCCTGGGGCCCAAACATTGTACCGACCCGCAGCATGGGTGTGTGCCAGATACCCCAGGCACATGTGGTGGATCAGCTCAGCAATTGGACCACATATCAAAGTAACACGCAGATTACATGGCAGAACACAGGCATTGTGTAAGCAATGGACCCACCCATGATGCCCACCACAGAGTTAGGGAAACAAATGCTGTCCCCCACCTTGAGCTGAGCAAAATGCAGGACACAGTACCCAAGTGACACAATTCCCTGACTGTAAGGGCCACACCTGGGCATCAGATGAGGAGTGGGCAGTGCACAATTGAGGGACATGGGTCCTGGACCACATGACTGATGTACTGTGGAAGTTTAACGAGGCCAGAGGAGGGCACATAGCATGGCAGACAAAGTTCACAATGCAGTCATGGACTCACCCCCTCCTTGCTGCTCTCTGGCCTTCAGCTGCCCATCCAGATCAGGGAAGACCACCGCCAGGATCCTGAGCATGTGGGGCGTCAGGGTCCGGTGTCCGCCCTCCTGCGAGGAGGCGACAGCTTCAGCTGGACCCGTGCGATCCTCCGGGTCCAGCCCCGAAGGTCCTGCCACCTCTTCTGGCAGTTGCGGATCCGGCGCTTGTAGACCCCCACGGATTTCACTGCCCGGACGATGGTCAGCCATATCTGCTGCTTCTGGTGGGCATCAACCTGTGAGGATGACAAAGTGAAAATGCCATTACTACACATTCAACATATCCGTGCATTACACAGTTGGATATACATGTCTCATTCACAGGGGCACATGATGTACACAGGCAGTGCAACGATGGCTATGGACCGTTTGCCAGCAGTTACTACATGGTATCATTGCCTGGGTAGTAAAACCTTGTTTAAATGCACTGTCACTGCACTATACCTGTTCAGTGCATGTTACTACACACTATGGGGGGTGACAACTACTCAGTGAGCCTGCTAGCCAGTGGCGTGCAGACTGTAAGTCTTGCTAGTCAGACAACATGCACATCTAGTAAGGCAGTGGACAGCACACTCACCTGCTCCCCTGCTTTCCCATACAGCTTGCTGTACTGTGGAAGGAGGCCGTCCAGCAGGGCCTGGTTCTCCTCAGTGCTGAAGGCTGGGGCTCTCTCCACAGTACGTGCCATTGCAGGATCCAGAGGGTGCAGGTACAGCAGCAGTGGTGGTGGCAGATGTCGTCCTGGAGCATGTAGTGCAGGCAAGTGAGCTCTCAGGGGAACAGCCAGCATTATATGTGTGCTGCAGAGGCAGGTACTGACCCATGTGTCCAAAGTGATAGGTCCAAGTCGTTTGCATCTTCTGAATCTGACCAATCCATGGAATAGCAGCACTCATACACGCCCACAGCATCCTTCAAAAGTTCAACTTCATGACACCCATGAATTTGCAACATTGTTGTGGGTGACCAACTGAATTCACAGCATCAGACTCGTTAAAGATTTGAAAACGCGTCCGTTGCCAGGCCAGGCCAGGCCATAGCCAATGTGTGCGCACCGATCGGTCCATTGCTGTACAACGCGTATTGCGCATACAACGCGTACCCGCTCACATTGAATGCAATGGGCCGGCCGGGAACACCGATCGGTCCATTGCTGTTCAACGCGTAACAGGCATACAACGCGTACCCGCTCACATTGAATGCAATGGGCCGGCCGGGAACACCGATCGGTCCATTGCTGTTCAACGCGTACCAGGCATACAACGCGTACCCGCTCACATTGAATGCAATGGGCCGGCCGGGAACACCGATCGGTCCATTGCTGTACAACGCGTATTGCGCATACAACGCGTACCCGCTCAAATTGAATGCAATGGGCCGGCCGGGAACACCGATCGGTCCAATGCTGTTCAACGCGTACCAGGCATACAACGCGTACCCGCTCACATTAAATGCAATGGGCCGGCCGGGAACACCGATCGGTCCATTGCTGTTCAACGCGTACCAGGCATACAACGCGTACCCGCCACATTGAATGCAATGGGCCGGCCGGGAACACCGATCGGTCCATTGCTGTTCAACGCGTACCAGGCATACAACGCGTACCGCTCACATTGAATGCAATGGGCCGGCCGGGAACACCGATCGGTCCATTGCTGTTCAACGCGTACCAGGCATACAACGCGTACCCGCTCACATTGAATGCAATGGGCTGGCCGGGAACACCGATCGGTCCATTGCTGTACCACGCGTCCCTGGACAAGTCACTGGCATATGTCACCATGCCTGTCACAGGTGAACATATGCCAGCCACATCTACTTCCCAGGGAGTGAGGGGCACACCTACAACACCACAGCCTGTCCACACTGTATCCTAAGGCATGTAAGGCTGCATTACCTATTCCGTGTATGGGGGTGAACATGTTGTTCTGTGGGTGTCACTTGGGGGCAGCCACTCCCAGGCTGTGCACGTGTTCATGGGGACAGGATCCTTGGTGTGTCGTGCACATGACCACTGTGATGTGCAACTGTTCATTCCTGAGCATGTGGCATGTACACATTTCACGGTAGTGTATGTGTATGTCATGTCACATACCCCTGAGTCCCATGTGGGACGGTATGTACGTCCCAGGGTGACCCATTGGCACAATAGTGATGGTCCTCCACAGTCTGTGTGCATGTTGTGTTTACAATGTCTCTGATTCCATGTGCACAATGTGAGACAGTCTCCGCATCCACGTTGTTTGTGCATGAACTTTGATGTTGTGCGTGTGTGTCACAGACGTCCATGTCTGTCCTGCCGTGGCAACAGGGACCACTACCTGTGTGGGTCATGGTTGTTTTGCTGTTGTGTAATCATGATGCACCATGTCATGCCAGTGTCCATGTGGCAATACAGGGTCCCTGGGAATCTACCTGTCGATGAGCTGTGATGCTTGGGGCACATCTGTCCTCACATGTCACTGTGGTGTGTGTTTGGAACGTGGCAGCAGTACATGGGTACTGTGACACAGCCTAATGATATCCCATAGCACAACCTGGGACTTGTTGAGGGAACATGTTGAACTGTGATGTTAGATGTTTGCCATGTAGGTGCCATACATGTCCTTACCGAAGGGCACACGCATCATGTACTTGTGTCTCGTAATGGTGTATCATGTGATATTGAGTCTGGTCTATGCCACATATGTGGGGTGACTGACAATCTTTCTTTCTTCACCTATGCAGTGCAGGGCACCAGCTGTCCATCGGCCATTCCCTGACCTTGCAACAGTGGTTGTACGGGACTGCATCCGACGGTACCGCTTCACCAGGCCACTGATTGAGGAATTGGCGGTGCGGTTGGCCCCACATTTGCAACCTGGCCGGACATACCCCACAGCGCTGACCCCCAAGGTGAAGGTGATGGCAGCCCTACACTTCTTTGCCACCGGTACCTTTCAACACACTGTGGCGTCTGCTGGTGGGATGTCACAGACCATGTTCAGCCGTATGCTCCGCGATGTTTTGGTGGCTATGTTGAGATACCTGAACCAGTACATCTATTTCCCTAGACTTCAACAACTCACTGACGTGAAGAGTGACTTCTATGCCCTGGGGAGGATGCCGCATGTCATTGGCTCCATTGATGGTACACATGTGGCTTTGGTACCACCACAGGCCCAGGAGCAGGCATACAGGAACCGCAAGCACTACCATTCGGTCAATGCACTGGTGGTATGTCTTGCAGATATGTGCATCACACACGTGTGTGCCCGTTTCCCCGGTTCTGCACACGATGCCTTCGTGATGAGGAGTAGTCGCATCCCGAGGATGATGTCACAGATGCGGAACCAGCGTGCCTGGCTTGTTGGTGTGTACTGACTATGTACCATTGTGTGTGTTCTGCAATGTAGTGTTCCACCCTCTTTTCCAACTCAGCTAATGTGCAATTGTCTGTATGTAGGTGACTCCGGATATCCCAACATGCCGTGGTTGCTGACGCCCCTCAGGAACCCTGTGACACCAGCCCAGATGCGTTACAATGAGGCACATGGTCGGACCAGGAGAGTGATTGAGCAGACATTTGGTCTCCTGAAGAGCCGCTTCCGCTGCCTGGACAAGACAGGAGGGGCCCTCCCATATGCCCCAGCAAAGGTGTGCAAGATTGTCATCGTCTGCTGCATGCTACACAACCTGGCTGTGCGGAAGGAGTTGCCTCTCATCCTGGATGATGATGATCAACATCTGCCACCTGTGGAGGATCCTGGCCTGGACCACGATGCCAGTGATGATGATGATGATGATGGTGATGTCCGCACACAGCTCATCACCAACTTCTTCAGCTGAATGTGAGTATCCGGAGATGTCATGTCAATGATGTAAGTATGCATGATATGTGTTGGTGGTGCTCTGGTGCTGTTTGAGTGTGGCCATGTGCTACATGACTGTATGCGTGTAGCGATGTGTCCTTACAGGTAGTCTGTACTCCCCAACAGTGTTGACATGCTAACGTAGTTCTGGGTGGGTATCTTGTGACATGTATTGGGCATGAGTATTGCAGTTCTGTCCTGTTCTTCATTGCTTTTGACTGTGTGTCATTTCTGTCCTTCACAGGGTACTTTCAGAGTTGTTTGGTCAACTGTGATCCCCCAACACCGTGATTGAACTTCCAGGGTGGTAGCTGTCGTATCCCTACAGGTGATGTGCGCCACACCCATGGACTTCCTTCCTTCTACACTTGTTGACTGTGTGCCCACTGCCAGGTGGGATTACCTTGCATCTGTAGTGGTTACAACATGTTGCAAATGTGTAATAAACCTGTGCTTCACTTTGTGATGTGCGTTGTCTGTGGTCACACATCTGACTGACATTTGCTTACTGCACCAGTGGGATAGTTGACAATGACTGTGAATAGGTGTTGTGTCTGTGCATTGCACCGTATTTCTTGCCAACATCAGTGTAGGCGATGAGTCAGATGGCCTAGGTGTGTATATGTTGTGTAGCCCTGGTGGTGTGTCTCCCTCATATGTGTCACGTTGCCATGACTCACATGCCTGTGTTGTACTTGCTGTAGCAGTTAGCATGCACAGTGTAATTTCGCAGGTCATCATCTCCATGACAGAAACCACGTTGGAATCACAACAGAGGCAGGTATGGTGTATTAGTGTGTTTATTGTCATACATGTGTGAGTATAGTGCACAGGATGGTGGGTGCTGTACATTTTGATTGCAATCCTAAGTTCCTAGATGAATTGGAAGTCCTGGTAGCAGAAATGTCCTGAATAAAGTCCACAGTCATCTGATACAATGGTCCAACTTGTACTCCCCATGTCATGTGGGGGAGTTGTGTTGCAGTCAACAGGGTGAACAGTTTGCGCACAAAGGTGATTATCCAGAACAGGTTTTGGCTTCCTGGGGTTGCACATGGCCATCGGCCTCTCAGTTGCCCCTCCTCGGATGACCCCTCTTCTTTGGGGGACCCTCAAGTGCAGGCTGCTGCGGTGCAGGGGACTCTGTGCCAGAGTCATCCTCCCTCCCTGTGGCAGTTGCAGTTGTTTCAGCACCAGATGTTGTGGGCACACAGGGAGGTGTTGACTGGTTGCTGCTCATCTGGCGGAGGCATTGTAATATGTCCCTATGCACCGCCGTCATCTCTTGCAGTGTGTCCCACTTGGACTCCACGCGGGACATGTGTAAGTCCAAGCGGGCATGATGGGCAGCCTGCTGCTGTCGTATGTCCCTGAGGATCCCCACTACCTGGATGAACTCTCCGGTGCTGGTCTGGTACGCATCGGCTATGCGTACCAGTTGTGGGTCTTCATGCAGTCCAGACCCCTCTGCGAGCAGCGACCTATGTCTACCACCCCTCCCACCACCCCTGGCGACACATGCAGTACCTGAGGTGGCACGCACAGGTGATCCTGGGCCCCCTTGGGGGTTGTTGGTGGTGTTGGTGTCCATAGCCCCACGTTGGGCAGGGGGCCGTGTGCTGGTGGTGGTCCTTGGTCTGTCCGTGTCGGCAGGGGTGGTTTGTGTGTTGTCAGTCGTTGGAGGGGTGGGTGCAGGGGGTGCAGCTGGTGGTCCTGCTGGTGCTGCATGTTGACTTGCTCCGGAGGTGCCAGGTAGGTCTTCGTCATCCGAGGAGGGCAGAGGCTGTTCCACACCAGTGAGCTCCGTTTCCCCTGGATCATGGGACAGGGACTCCTCAGCATCTGCTACTGTGTCCCCATCATCACCTGTTTTTGGGAGACACACACAATGTATGTTATGTTTCTGCAGGCATCAATGGTTGACACACCTGACAGTTGTGACTGTACCTCTGGATGCGGGCCTGTACATTGCATTGTCCTGAGTTGTCACAGTCAGAGGTTGATATTGGTGTAGCACATTGTCCTGCATACTTTGATCATTTCAATTTGAATGTTGGGGTGTGTACATGGTCTGCATGGGTTGTATTTGGTTGACATCCGGACCTCCTTCTCCCCCAGCCCAGTTATCCCACCATGAAGCATGCCACCCTTGCAGTGGGTTCAGGTTGACTCTCAGGATGTCAGTGAGTGGTGTCCTGCTGTTGGTGGTGCCCAGTTCCCAGCAGGGCCTCGTGCTCCCCACAGCAGTACCCAGTGTCAGCCATCTTGTCAGTTCTTTTCCACTCCCTGTGATGTGCGCATGGTTCAGGGTGGTGTTGATGGGACAGTTGTGGTGGTGACCAATATCTGTGACTGCCGCTCCCATCATGCTATTGCCTCCACCCCCCTTCCCAGCGTGCCCATACTTACTTCCTTTTGACTCTGCTTCCCTGTGGGGTTGTGTGCCTGTGCTGACAAGATGGCTGACAGTGTTATCCTGGGGTTCGTTTTGCTACAAGTCCCATGTGTGTCCCTGTGCTTCACACAGCATGACCCAGGGTTGTGGTTCTTTGTGGGATATTTGATTGGAGTGTGAGGCAATGCATTCTCCCAGGTGAGTTGTGTGTAGTTTGTGTTAGGGGGTGTTTGGGTGGAGCTGCTGGTAACTATGGTCAGTGCTGTGAGTCCTCCTTCCCACCCAGCCAGATATCCCACCATGGAACGTGCTTCCATTGCAGGGAGTGCAAGTTGTCTTTCAGGATGTGAGTCAGTGGTGTCCTGCTGTTGGTTGGTGCCCAGTTCCCAGCAGGGACTTGTGCTCCCCACAGCAGAGCACCATTGTCAGACATCTTTGAAGTGGCTTTTCACTCCCTGTGAGGTGTGCATGGTTCAGTGTGAGCTTGCTGGGCCATGTGGGTGGTTGATGTTGAGCTGTGACTACCACTCCCATCATGCTTTTGCCTACACCCCCCTTCCCAGCATGCCCATTCTTCCTTCCTTTTGAGTGTACTTCACTGTGTGTGAGTGTGACAGCAATGGCAAGATGGCTGACAGTGGTGTCCTGCTGTTGGTTGGTGCCCAGTTCCCAGCAGGGCCTTGTGCTCCCCACAGCAAAGCACCATTGTCAGACATCTTTGAAGTGGCTTTTCACTCCCTGTGAGGTGTGCATGGTTCAGTGTGAGCTTGCTGGGCCATGTGGGTGGTTGATGTTGAGCTGTGACTACCACTCCCATCATGCTTTTGCCTACACCCCCCTTCCCAGCATGCCGATTCTTCCTTCCTTTTGAGTGTACTTCACTGTGTGTGAGTGTGACAGCAATGGCAAGATGGCTGACAGTGGTGTCCTGCTGTTGGTTGGTGCCCAGTTCCCAGCAGGGCCTTGTGCTCCCCACAGCAGAGCACCATTGTCAGACATCTTTGAAGTGGCTTTTCACTCCCTGTGAGGTGTGCATGGTTCAGTGTGAGCTTGCTGGGCCATGTGGGTGGTTGATGTTGAGCTGTGACTACCACTCCCATCATGCTTTTGCCTACACCCCCTTCCCAGCATGCCCATTCTTCCTTCCTTTTTAGTGTACTTCACTGTGTGTGAGTGTGACAGCAATGGCAAGATGGCTGACAGTGGTGTCCTGCTGTTGGTTGGTGCCCAGTTCCCAGCAGGGCCTTGTGCTCCCCACAGCAGAGCACCATTGTCAGACATCTTTGAAGTGGCTTTTCACTCCCTGTGAGGTGTGCATGGTTCAGTGTGAGCTTGCTGGGCAATGTGGGTGGTTGATGTTGAGCTGTGACTACCACTCCCATCATGCTTTTGCCTACAACCCCCTTCCCAGCATGCCCATTCTTCCTTCCTTTTGAGTGTACTTCACTGTGTGTGAGTGTGACAGCAATGGCAAGATGGCTGACAGTGGTGTCCTGCTGTTGGTTGGTGCCCAGTTCCCAGCAGGGCCTTGTGCTCCCCACAGCAGAGCACCATTGTCAGACATCTTTGAAGTGGCTTTTCGCTCCCTGTGAGGTGTGCATGCTTGGGTGTGATCTTGCTGGGCCATGTGGGTGGGGGATGTTGGGCTGTGACTACCACTCCCATCATGCTTTTGCCTCCACCCCCCTTCCCAGCATGCCCATGCTTCCTTCCTTTTGACTCTGCTTCCCTGTGGAGTTGTGTGCCTGTGCTGACAAGATGGCTGACAGTGTAATCCTGGGGTTAGTTTTGCTAGGAGTCCCATGTGTGTCTCTGTGCTTCACACAGCATGACCCAGGGTTGTGGTTCTTTGTGGGATATTTGATTTGTGTGTTTGAGTCAATGCATTCTCCCAGGTGAGTTGTGTGTAGTTTGTGTTAGGGGGTGTGTGGGTGGAGCTGCTGGTGACTATGGTCAGTGCTGTGAGTCCTCCTTCCCACCCAGCCAGGCATCCCACCATGGAACGTGCTTCCATTGCAGGGAGTGCAAGTTGTCTTTCAGGATGTCAGTCAGTGGTGTCCTGCTGTTGGTTGGTGCACAGTTCCCAGCAGGGCCTTGTGCTCCCCACAGCAGTACCCAGTGTCAGCCATCTTGTCAGTTCTTTTCCACTCCCTGTGATGTGCACATGGTTCAGGGTGGTGTTGATGGGACAGTTGTGAGGGTGAGCAATATCTGTGACTACCACTCCCATCATGCTATTGCCTCCACCCCCTTCCCAGCATGCCCATACTTCCTTCCTTTTGAGTGTACTTCACTGTGTGTGAGTGTGACAGCAATGGCAAGATGGCTGACAGTGGTGTCCTGCTGTTGGTGGTGCCCAGTTTCCAGCAGGGCCTTGTGCTCCCCACAGCAGTACCCAGTGTCAGCCATCTTGTCAGTTCTTTTCCACTCCCTGTGATGTGCACATGGTTCAGGGTGGTGTTGATGGGACAGTTGTGAGGGTGAGCAATATCTGTGACTACCACTCCCATCATGCTATTGCCTCCACCCCCCTTCCCAGCATGCCCATACTTCCTTCCTTTTGAGTGTACTTCACTGTGTGTGAGTGTGACAGCAATGGCAAGATGGCTGACAGTGGTGTCCTGCTGTTGGTGGTGCCCAGTTTCCAGCAGGGCCTTGTGCTCCCCACAGCAGTGGCCAGTGTCAGTCATCTTGTCAGTTGTTTTCCACTCCCTGTGATGTGGGTATGGTTCATGGTGGTGTTGATGTGCGCATTGTGAGGGTGGGCAATATCTGTGACTACGACTCCCATGATGCTATTGGCTACACTGACTTGCCCAGCATACACAGAATTCCTTCCTTTCAGTGAGCTTCCCTGTGAGGTGGTGTTATAGTGGTGGCTACATATCTGACTGTGTTTGTTGGTTAGATTTGTGCCACTGCCTAGCTCTATTTGTTGTTGGGTTTGTACATGTCATGACACAGTTACATATCACTATGAGCTGGCATGTATTGTGTTTATCTGACTGACATGCACATTTTGGGATGATTCTGTTTTGGTTGGTGTGTATTTGCTAAGGGTGCATGGTTTGACTCTCCCCTTGACAGTGATGTGTGTGTATTGTCGCACAATATTGTGTACATTTGTTGTGTACTCACCAGGCTCTGGGATGTTTTCCAGTCCATATACGCTCACTGGTGGTAGGATGGCCCGCACCTTCTCCTCCCAGGGCCTGAGGTATACTGGTTTGGCAGGAGGGCCACTGCCGGTGTGTTGGCTCAAGAGGTAGTCCTTCTTTAACATCTCCCTGACCCTCCTGCGCACATCATACCACCTGTTCTGGATGTCTTCCTTTGTGCGCAAACATGGTGATTGTGCGTTGACCCTGTCAACAATCCTCTCCCACATCTTGGTTTTCTGTGCCATGGGTGTCTGTTGGACCAGTGTACCAAACAGCTGTGGCTCTACCCTGAGGATCTCATCTACCAGGACTTCCAATTCACTATCTAGGAACTTGTGATTCTTCTTTGGGGGCATGGTGTTGGGTGGTGATGGTGAGTGATGTGTGTGTTGGTGTGAAAGTGAGGGTGTGTTAGTGTATGTGAGGGTGCTATTTGTTGAGGTGCTGCTGGTGTGTGGCTTGTGTGATGGATGAGCTGTGAGTGTGTGTGTGGTTGCTGTCTGTTGGTGTTGAGTGCTGGCAGGTAATTTGAAATTGCAAAGGATCATGGTAGGGATTTGTGTCCTTTATATGGGTGGAGTTGTGGGTGTGTCTTTGTTCCCTGTTTCCCCACCCAGTATTTATTTGCTTTGTAGTTGCTTGTTTGGCCTTTTTTGTGTGTTTTTTCCTTGGTTCTTTTTGTGCATGTAGGAGACGTTCTTCTGACCGAGTCGGACCCTGCAGTTGTCTCGTGCGAGCCTCTCAGATTCGTTCACGCTGTGTTTGTGCTGTTTTCTGTGCTGCGTACGCGTCGGTCGCGGTGTTTTGGGTTTATTCGGCTCGCAGTTTTGTATGCGTGTCGGTCGTACGGCTTGGGCCCCGTGCGACTCGGTCGTGTTTTCCACGCGTTGCATCGTACTTGGCGGGTAGGAGTTCGCGGGTACGTTTCGTTCGGGATTCTTCCTGGTGCGTGTCGGTCGGTTGGATTCGCGTGGTTTTCCGGCCGGATGGCTGTTTTCCGCGCGGTTCGGTCATTCGGCTTGTGTTCCGTACGCGTCGGTAGGGTTTTGCACGCTTCTCATCGTACTTTGCGGGTCGGGCTGCACCGGTACGTGTCGGTCGGAATAATTTCCGGCTCCGAGTCGGTCGGTACGTTTTCCGGCCCGAATCGGAATCGGCCCCCAAGTGTCCAGGACTGGTGGGACGCCACTTGGGGGTTCGGGACTCACTAGGGCTGAGTCCAGGTGCAGGCTCCAGATGGTGGGAGCCTTTTCTGTCTCTGTGGCTTTGAACAGGAAGCCAGCAAACTAGCCCTTGGAGTCATTCTGGTAGTCCTGGGATCAGGTGACGATGCAGGGCTCAAACAGCAGGACTAGCCTCAGAGGGTTCAAGGCAGGCTCCAGGCAGCAAAGCAGTACTTCTTGGTGAAGCAAAGCAGTTTATCAGAGTACACTGCAGGTCACAGTAGCAGTTAGTCCTCTGCGAATCCTTCTGCAGGTCCGAAAGTGAACTGAAGAATGGGATTTGAGGGCCCTATTTTTATACCCAGTGACTCCATTAAAGTTTGGGAGAAGTTTCTAGATGTTTCTTCTTTGAAGTACATGGAATTTCCTGACTCGCCTGCCCCTGCGCCAAGCGGGTAGCAGCGACAATGTGGAGGAGATAAGCCTTTGTGTGAAGGCAGAGCACAACCTATTTAGTTGCAAGTTGGGCTGTGCTCAGCTCGGCCCCCCTCATCCTGCTAGCAGGTGATCCATTCAGGCACACCTAATCTTTTTTGTGTGACTGTCTGGGAAGAATTCATAACTAAATTCTAACTGTCAGTTACACCCCGTTATGTGACCTAAAACAGTCTACAGGCACCAAAAGGCTATGGGCAAGAAAATGCCCACTTTCTAAAAGTGGTATTTTCAAAATTGTAGTGAAAAATCTGACTTTATCATTAAAGAGGCGAAGCACTGAGCTGGTCCCAATCAAAAGATAGCACTGATTAAATGTAAACAGGCAACCCAATGTTGTCCAATGGGAAAGGTGGGCCTTACAGTAGCAAAAAAAATATTTAAGAGTTTTTCACTACCAAGGGATGTCAAACTTAAAAGTGTGTGTCCAACCTTTTAATCACAGTGCATCCTGCCCTATAGGCTACCTAGGGCCTAGCTTAGGGGTGACTTATATGCAATAGAAGGGAAGTGGAAGGCTTGGCAAGGAGGTTATATTGCCAAGTCGAATTGGCAATTTAAAACTACATTCAGGCTGCAATGGCAGACCAGGTCATGTTTAAGGTGCTACACTCTATGCCCATCCACTCCACACCACTGTACTACAGTGTATGACACTCCATGACACGCCACTCAACTTCTCACCATGGCGGAGAGTCTCTTATAGTGTAATGTTGTACA
This sequence comes from Calotriton arnoldi, assembly GCA_963921515.1. Lineage (NCBI taxonomy): Eukaryota > Metazoa > Chordata > Amphibia > Caudata > Salamandridae > Calotriton > Calotriton arnoldi. The sequence continues at coordinate 199,930 of CAWUFW010009349.1, forward strand.
GTGGAGTATCATTATTTGTGAGAACACAGTTCATGGCAGAGTGGCGAGTTATAGTTAGTGTTATTTGGTTACAGAGCTAAAAAGAGTATGTAACAAGGTCCGCTACTTATAATAATTTGAAGGTGGTGAATAAATTGTATGTGAAAGTTATAGCTATAACTATAGAAGTTTTTCTAGTTTAAACTTGGATTGTATGGGGGAAATATTTTTTTCTTAACTATAACTAAGCTTTAACCTTTTTTTTCTTCATGTCAGTGAAGGGGGTGCAAAGAAAAAAGGGGGGTCCCTAAACTAGCTTCAAATCCAATACATTTTCCATAGACTTTTGAATTTCACATAGCGCAAATACCATCAGCTGAATTGTTTGGAAATTTGGAAGTATTGCATAGTAGGGGGTATAGATGATTCTTTGGGGGTGGTGCAGGTAAGTACAGAAAGTAAATGTTAAGTTATGAGGCATTTTCTTTAGCCATATCTGTGGCCGCGGTAGTACTGTGGTACAACTCAGTACATAACAAGTGCAAGGGATTAGCTGATTGGCTAATATGTACTTTTCAAAACCTCATTGCAGCCATATTGTTTTACACCAATTTCAGTGTGTTTTGTAATAGTGCTTCAAAATGACATTCTAAAAATAGTTTATCCTTGTAATTGTAATTGGACTGAGGTTAGTATAGGTGTGATATGCAGGCAACAAAGTCTGGAAATGTATTAGTGTAGTTTTACAAATTCACGGAGTACAGCGGTATGACTGCATGGGACTCTGAAGAGTACTGTGGTACCGTAATAGTATTTCTTTTAAAAACAACCCATCTCTAGTGATATTTTCTGGTGCTACTGTTAGGTTGGCTCCTAAAAGAGCCTTTTTATTATAAGCCTGTATTTTGGATTTAGATATACTGCAGTAGGAAGTGGTGGATATTACTAATGAAAATGTTATTTCCAGCTGCAGTGAAATGGACACCATCTGCATGATAAAGCGATGTATTTGAAAACATGGGGCCATATTTATGAGCCCTGTTGCATCACGCTTGCACCACGCAATGTGGTACATGAGCGACACTACTCAAAAATGCGATTTATGAAGCCACGCAAGGCCACTTTGCGTGACCCTGAGTGGTTTCATAAATCAGGAGTAACGCAGCGCAGCACAAATCGCTGTGTTGCATTACTGTGCAGTGGGAAGGCATTCCATGGGCGTTGCATGGGTGTTACCAATCAACTCCCATGGTTTTTGGTGCATTCCCAGATTTACTAGACCTGGTATGCCTTGGAATGTGCCAAAAAGATATGCATTCTCACGGGAGGTGTAGCGAGGAGAAATATCTTTATTTCTCCTCATTGCTTCCTCTTTATAAGCATGCTGCATTGAGCAAGAAAGATGACTTTGCCTCCACAATGAATAATTATAAAATGGGGATGCTCACAATTACTAAGTTAGGACATCAGAGATAGGATGTTATTCCATCTCAAACCTCTTTTACCCACACATGTGATCTCATCATTTCTGATACCTAAATAATGGTCAAATCCTTTTTTCTTGGCATACTCTCTAGCCCAAAATACATACCTTTGTCCAATTATCCATACACAAAGCATCTTCTTTGAATACAACCAAATACCTTCAATAAGCAGTGACTGAATGCAATAAAGTGAAAGTTCTATGTAATAGCCTACAACACTGGTCAATGACTTTGTATGTAACATAATATAGTTATGAAAGAAACAGGCTGATTAGTTCAATATGATAGTGTGCTGGTAATATAGTCCAAATACTACTTAAGAAGCCCATGCATTCCTAAAAAGACTACACTGTAGTACACACAGCTATAGCTGTACAACTGAAGGTCATATGACGATGTAAAGCAATACACTATACAACTGCAAATGTAGCTCACTAATTATTTGGAATGTACTTTGTGGTTTGTCGAGAAATTAGCTCAAACTGAAACTTAGCTCAGTCACATGTGAAAAATAACCAATCATATGGTTTGTTTCAAATACGGTTTGGATGTAACACAAATAGCTATTGCATTGCATTTACCAGTAGTCTACAAACAGCCCAATACTACTAGGGTTCCGCAAACAGTATTACCCTTACTTGTTATGCTCTACTACAAATGTAGTTGAAGTGAAGCTTGAAGATTCAATTATTTATACATTTGACAACATTAAGGACCCCAAACACATTGCAAGAGCAACAGCAACATTTTTATTAATCAAAGACATATATTCGGAGAGAACAATTTCCTTTATATTTAGCTTATGCTGTCACGATACATAAATCTCAAGGTTTAAGCTTGGTTATGCATTGATTAACATTGGCACAACTGTTTTTAAAGAGGGTATGGCATATGTTGCTTTATCCTGTGTAAAAAGGACTATATATTATAGATGTTGATGACACAAAAGTTAATGCAGACCCTTCTTGTGTATGCAAATATTATTGATTGTTTTAGACTGATATATAGTCCTTCACTTGGTGAATATCCAGAAGTCTGTAAACCTAAAATATAAATGAAAAGAAAAACAAGCTTCAGAACTAATGAGGCTTTGGGAAATGTTCAGGCATGTAAAAAAAAAAAAAAAGGAAAACAATCTTGAAATGTTAGACTTCCAATTTAGTGACACTTATGGGATTAACTGCTAACGTAATGTTATTGTTAATTTGCGTTTATATTTACCTTCAGTGAAAGACTTACATTTTGAAAACAAAGATAAGCTTTTTTGTAAGTAATTTGTATTTTGTACTTCAATACAACAAACCATTGTGCCAGTCGACTAGAGGGGTCAGAGATATAGTCGATGTTTGTACAGGAAATATTTGTTTGTCACTAAATGAGCAACAGGAGGCCCAGGAATTTTGTATGGCTATTCTTTTCAAAATAATATATGTGCCCCGGGGAGGTGGCGGTCCCCGGGGCAGCCACGTTGCTCCCCGCATATTATTACTGTTCCGGGGAGGTGACGGTCCCCGAGGCTGCGCGGGAGGCCATAAGACCTCCCCCGCTCTCCTTAAAAAATCTGTGTGTGCCCCGGGAGGTGGTGGTCCCCGGGGCAGCGGGGGAGCCTCACAGGAAATTTACATTTACTGCCCCGGGTAGGTGGCGCTCCTCTGGGCTATGGGAGGCCAAGCAGCCCCCCAAATTTCCATTGTTCAGTGCGTCAGGGAGGTGGGGGCCTCTGGGGCTTTGCAAAAGCTATAGGAGGGGGGCCCCATGAACCTCCCTCCTTCATAATAGGCCTGCGTGTCTTTTTTTTTATTTTGCCACTAATTTATCTGGGGGGCCCCATTTTCATTATTTTTTACTTTTTTGTTAGACTCAAGCTGAGTCCCGAGATGGCTGCCAACTCTTCCTGGTTAAAGTGTTGGCAGACAGTCAAATTTCAGTAGGATCTGCGAGTCCACTGCAAGGATTCTCATCCTCAGATAGCTATATTTTTTAAACTTTAATATCTGTGAATCTACTGAACGGATGTGCACCAAATCACAAAAAGCATGCTTTCTGGACCAACATCTAGTTTTCTGCCAAATTTGGTGCAATTCTGTTCAGCGGTTCGAGCTGTAGTCATGTTAAAAAAATGAAAAATCACCATAGACATAACATGGGGAAAATGCCTTTTGGGACCCTCCTTTTTTCACGGCCCTCGCTTGACGGATCACCCTGAAACTTTCAACACAGCAGCTGAACCAAAAAGGGGACGTTGTTTGAAACTTACATGAAGGTTCGTCAAGCGGAACCACAGTTATTGGCGAAACAAAAAATGCTTTTCCTATGGAAACTTTGGGGCTGATAACGATGGCAGTGGACCAGCCACCGACAGCAGTGATTTCATCAGTTATGTCATTTGAGAATTCATCAGTGATGTCATGAGTGATGTCACTGACCATGTCATGAGTGATGTAATATGTAATGTCATCAGCAGTGCATTGCGGGAGCGTGAGTTATAGTTAGCTCAACTAACTATAACGACCGAATTTCTCTGGCTTTGTACGAGTGAAATGTCCAACTAACTATAACGTCCCTGAAACTTGTGTTTTTTTCAGTGAATTTCTAAGGTTTTTAAATGCTAATTTCTAACTATAACGTCCCTGAAACCTATTGTTTTTTCAGTGAATTTCAAAGGTTTTTTAAATGAAAATGTCTAACTATAACGTCCCTAAAACCTGTGTTTTTTTTAGTGAATTTCAAAGGTTTTTTTAAATGCAAATTTCTAACTATGCCTAAATAGGTAGGACATGTGCAGAAAGAGGAAGAAAGGCGCAGAAAGAAGGAAGAGAAGTGCAGAAAGAGGCAAGAAAAGTACAGAAAGAGGAAGAAAGGTGCATAAAAAAAACAGAAATGCAGAAAGAGGCAACAGAAGTCCAGAAAGAGGAAGAAGGCTGCAGAAAGAAGCAAGAGATGTGCAGAAAGAACCAACAGAGGTGCAGAAAGAGGCCTTTTTGACTGTACCTTACAACAGACTCATACAAAGTAGCCTAATCACCCCGTTCTGAGGCAGAGGTTCGGAGCAGGAACTACATGTCCCAGAATGCATCGGGTCGGCAGTAGGGAGACCCATCTCCTGAATGCGGCAGATTGCATCCTTCGTCTGAGGGAAAGCTTCCGTTCCAGGGCGCAGTGTTAGGACTGAAGGGTCGACAGGTATGCCTCAGAACGGGGAAAATACTGTGGTGGATCTAGATATGAGCAGCACAAGGCAATGTGAGGAAAAAGAACCTAATGGGCAACTTGATGTTTTAAAAACGGATGGTAGGAGCTATGTGTCAGTGTCCAGCATGGCAGCCAGTCACTTTAGCAGTTTAGTCGAGGGTGAGGAAGGAAATGCAGATCCTAGTGGCTTATGTGACAGTTCAGAAATAGTGTTGGTGAATGCAAACAATGGTGTAACAACAATGGATCCTCAGTTACTACCAGGTCATCTGATAGTAACCACACAGGCTCATTTAAATATGGGAACTGCTGAGAGTCATGCTGGTAACCTGTGTAGTATCTCTTGTGAGCAGGGGGATCAAGGAACTATTTCGACTTGGGCAAGTGCTCCTGTGCTCTCCCCTGAAGGAGATAAGTTTTTTTCGCTGAATGATGATTCGGATACATCTCAGATCAGTGAGCAGGAAACATCGCAAGACAGGGCCTCAGGAGAAGAGTCCCCAGCCACACAGAAGAGGCATCATAACCAATATTTGATCTCTAGACGACGAGCTAGGACAAAAGATAGATCTGCGGACTCAGCCAGCAGGCGTCTGGAATGGGATTACTCTGCTTCTACATTGACAGCCTGCTCGAGTAATGCCCCCGAAGCAGTGGGTATAAGCGGAGCCGACAATCTAGATAGTACCCCTCCTACACCAACATGGAGTTACTCTATTCGACACTGAAACAAATGCAGGGGGAGGCTAGGCAGGAAAGTAAGAGGTCACAACTTGCCACCATGAAGCTTCAGGGGCGATCAGAAAAACAAATAAGCTATGTTCCGATATGGCTGATCGAATAACCCATGTAGAAGACCGAACGGCTGCGGTTGAGGAAGAGGTTGAGAAATTGCAGGTTTTTAAAGCTGCACAGGAGAAGCAATCACGAGATGTAGACTGGAAACTCGAAGATTTCGAGAACCGCCAGCGCCGCAATAATGTCCGCCTCCTTGGCCTGGAGGAAAAAGTGGAGGGGGAGGACATTCTGGCTTTTACAGTGAAGCTTCTGAAAGGAGCTTTTCCAGATTTGGCCCAATGGAACTGGGAGCTAGAAGTTCAACAAGCTCATCGCTTTCCAATGTTTAAAAGAATGCAGTCAAAAAATCAAGGGGAGCGACCTAGGGCTATTTTGATTATTGTTGGCAATTTTCTGTTAAGGCAGGCAATTATAGATCGAGCCAGACCTGACTCAAAGAGAACCTTTGAGGGACATTCCTTCTTTGCTCGCCCGGGTTTTTGCCACACGACGGTCGAGCGGAGATGGAGGTTACGCCAGATGATCACCCCTTTTCAGGCTGTGGGCTGTGAAGCCTTATTGCTTTTCCCTGCACGGCTTAAGGTTATCCATAGAGGGCGGGTCAGGATGTTTTTTTCGGAGATAAAGGCCCAAGACCTTCTCACGGAAGTAACTGAAGCACAAGGGGGAAGCCAGCGGATAAGGCAATAGAAAGGGGTGCTACAGGGAAGGACTGATATTCATCGTAAACTGGCAAAGTGGGATATGGCTAGTTTGCTGAAGTCCCATTTGCTATTGTTGCAACAGGAGGTTACGGGTGTGGGGCACAGGGGCGAATAGAAGAAGTTGATTTATATTGATTTGGTCATAGTGGTGGCATATCTTTGGGGTTTTCCCCTTTCTCTTTTTCTTTTTCTCTTGCTCCTTGGCTCTAACCTGGGTAGAATGGGTTTGGGACTATATTTGGAATAACCTAAGGATTTGTTTATTTGGGGTTAGGCACTGTATGGTTTGTGGGGTCTTTTTGGGGGAGGGGTGGGCGCTGGCGGAGAGGGAGTCTCAGCGGTCATACCTAGGTCATGTTTGACATAATTGCCTGTATGGGAGGTGGGGGGGTGGGGTGGCGGGTGGTCGTGGGGGGGTGTTCGGGGTGTGGCTAGGCAAGCGATCAGCACAGCAGGAGGTATTTCAAGGTGCAAGGTTTGGGGAGGAAAAGTATAGATGGATTCATGTTGGCTCTAGCTGGTTATCCAATGTGATTCGATTGATAAGTTTGCATGGAAATATGAAATGTGAGAAATTTATTTCAAGTAGGGTTAATTGTAGGGAATTCAAAAACCTTAAAATATGAGTTTGCGGATTTTGACAGTAAATATCTGTGGGCTTAATGACCAGGTCAAAAGGAATAAGGCAGCAATTTGGTTGAAATCCTTATGTGTGGACTTCTTGTGTGTTCAAGAGACACATATAGAGGGCTGTAGAGCGCGTATACTGGAACAACTTGGCTTTAAACTATTGGTATATACGACACAGGGCTCGCGAACCCGGGGGGTGGCAATCCTCACCCGGAGGAATGATGTGAGGGTACTTAGAAAATCAGCTGATCAATGGGGTCGGTGGGTGTTGATTGAATGTCTGTTGAATAATTTTAAATTCACACTTTGTTCGGTATACGGCTCAACATGTGATGATCCAGAGTTGCTAGAAAACTTAGACTCTAGCTTGGCAATGTGGCCTGCTCCGATAATTATTAGCGGGGATTTCAATATCAATGGCCTGGGGGTACGATGGGGCGACCCAGGTAGTAAGTACTTAGGGAGAAAAAGGAAGGTGGGTGTTGCCCTATCTAATTTAGTTTATAATAATGGTTTAGTAGATGCATGGGCTTACTTGAAACCCTTTGAAGCAGGCAGTACCTTTTTTTCTTCCCCACACAAGGCTGTTTCCCGCCTGGATTATTTTTTTGTGCCTAGTCAATGTATCACCAATTTAGGGATTGAGAGGCACCCTCGTATTATTTCAGATCACAACCCATTAGTTTTGACTGTCAACTTTACGATGATGGAAAAAAGAATGTTGGATGGACCTTCGAACGGAGGTTATTATATGATCCTGATTATATTACATATATGAAGGGTTGGATTAAGGAATTTTGGGATTTTAACCGGGGAGCACTAGGGTTGGAATTGTCTGGGATGCTTTTAAGGCGGGGGTGAGAGGGGAGACAATAAGCTATAGCTTGCGTCGGCAAAAAAAGGAGCGACTAAGGGAATCGGAAGTAAGGCAGGATCTAAGTAAGCTTGAGGAAGCCTTAGTAACGGCTATCAATAGGGGGGAAGTGCTAGATGGAATATTATTACAGCTGGCTATAAAAAGGGCTGAAGCAGGGGACCACTTTGCTAAAAAAGCAGCTGAGATGAGATCTACATGTCTAAAAAAGAGCACTGTTACGAATTTAATGAGCGGGTGGGACATACCCTGGCCGTAAGAGCTAGGCAAAAAGTGTCTGCCGGTCAGATCTCTAAAATCTATGACGCCGGGAGGAGGGTTATTACTGATGTATCGGGTATTCGGGAGACTTTCAGGCTTTTTTATCACCAGCTATATTCTTGTGGCTTAGTCGTGGCATCTGTGGGTATTTCTGAATACTTAGACAAAATACCTATCCAGAAGGTAGATCCCATAGACAGGGAGGAATTGGAGAGGGCATTTTCTCAAGATGAAATAATGGGTGCCCTGCAAGATCTGCCTTCTGGAAAAGCTGTTGGCCCTGATCAGATTCCGCTGGAGTTCTACAAGATTTTTAAAGATGTTATTGGACCGGATTTAATAGAGGTCATGTTACTTGCCCAAAAGGGGGGGCCGGCTCCTGAATCGTAGGCAGGGGGCAGACGTCGTTGTTTTTTTGAAAAAAGGCAAACCAGCCAGGGAGCTGGGCTCATATCGGCCAATTACATTACTGAATAGCGATGTAAAAATATTTTCAAAAATTTTGGCCACGCGATTAAATGGCATTTTTAAAAAAACTATTCACCCTTGTCAGCACAGGTTTATTATGGGTCGTGGAACAACGCAACATATACGGTGGGTGATTACGCTTTTTGACGCGACGGAGATCTCAGGAGACCCTATGGCCGTTTTGCTATTAGATGCTGAAAAGGCATTCAATAGGGTCTCCTGGGACTTTCTCTGGGAGGCTATGAGATGGTTTGGGCTGGGGGAGGGGTTTATTAAATCTGTTCAAGTGTTATATAGGGCCCCCACAGCTCGAATAAAGGTTAATGGCAATTATACTTCCCCTTTTAACATACAGAGGGGGACGCGGCAGGGTTGTCCATCATCCCCTCTGTTATTTGCTATTTATATGGACCCCCTAATACGATTATTTATGGCTAATAAAGGAATCTGTCCAGTTGTTAGTCAGGGGATCGAAACTAAAGTCCTCGCCTACGCCGATGATGTGGCCATAGTCACTGCAGAGCCACATTCGGCATTGGAAGCGGTTGAGTCACTAGCACTAGAGTTTGGTATATTCACTGGGTATGCACTTAATAGATCTAAGACCTAAGTAATAAAGAATCGGTTGGTTAATTTTGTAGATCCCCGTGTCACAGACTCAGCGGTATACCTCGGTATACGGGTTACATCAGACCTAGGAACGCTAGTGGCTAAAAATATGGAACCAGTAACTAGGAAGGCGAGGTTGGATTTAGACAGATTGAATAATCTCCATCTCTCTCTCGTGGGACGTTGTAACGTCATTAAAATGATTTTTTTACCAAAAATGTTATATTTATTTAGGCAATCCCACTGGAATTCCCAAAATCCTGGTTTATTATTCTAGAAGGTTTAGTTAATCGATTCATTTGGGCACACGGCAAAACTAGGCGGGCACTTAGGTTTATGTCTTTATCACGGGGAAAGGGGGGTTTTTCGGTTCCTGATTTTAGAAGTTACTACTGGGCCGCAGCCTTGCAATATATGGGGATATTGGTAGGGGTATGTCCTGTGGACATTAAAGGGGAAAATGAGGTCCCGGATGTTTATAAATTGCTACTGGGCGAAAACGCTGAGAGGTGTTTTTTTAAATTCTCAGAGCCCAGTTTTTACAAAAGAACCAAATTCAAGACGCTGATGGCTGTTTTTAAGATCTGGGGTGCGTTAAAAAGAAGATTGGTTTGGGGAGACTCAACCATTATACGGTGTTATATAAAAACCCCACATTCCCCAGAATTTTCTCAGATGAGATTATGGCAGGATGGGATGCCAAGGGTGTTCGAAAGGCTGGGGACTTAATCGTGATAGAAGGGTTTCGCCAATTTAACGATATACAGATGGAGTTTGGGTTGGAGAAAGGCAATTTCTTCAAGTATTTACAACTACGTAGCTTTTTTAGTAAAAAAATTGGGGGGGACAGTGGGTTTGATAGTAATGTAATCATTGACATTATGCAAGGTAGGAATAAGGGGGTTATCAAGTTGATATATGCAGAACTGATAAGTTTAAAACAAGATGATCTAACTAAACACGAGGTTAAATGGGCTGAGGGTGTGGGGGCTGCTCCTGGTGCACTGTTGAGATCATTAGAGCTGGGTCAGTTGGTCCTATGTTCTGCTGGGCTTCAGGCACAACATTTTAGAACTATTTTTTCTTTATATTACACACCGGCCAGAATAGCACAATGGGGCGGGTTATCAGGGATTATCTGTCCTAGGTGTGGGGGGCTGGATGCAGATTTGGTGCATATGTTTGCATCCTGCCCTCATCTACAGGGGCTGTTGGACTCAATTATGGAATACCTAGATCGTTCACTCGGGGTTAAAATTAAATTAACCCCTGAACTAATCTTGCTAGGAATAAGTAGTACGACCCAAAAAGAGATAGCTTATTGATTTCTCTTTGTTGCTATGGCTGTTTTGAGGATTAAAATTGCCTCGGCTTGGTTAGACCCTCTCCCCCCTACTTTCCAGCAATGGCTTGCTCGTTTACTTTTTATATATACAATGGAGAGAGCAATTTATGAAAGAAAGGGAAAGAAATCGAAGCTGCTGGGACAGTGCATCTGGGCTCCTTTAACAAAATGGAAGGAAAAGAATAATTAAAGCCAACCAGGGGGGGAAACGTAATGTGATGCTGGTATAAATTGGACAAAGTAAATTCAAAAAATATGTTCGTGCTTTATGAAATATGGTTTCTGTTAATGGCTCAGATCAGAGTCTTTGTAATCGAGTTGATGTTTTTTTTTTTTTTTCCTTATGTTTTATAATTATTTGTCTGTTTATGTGATTTATTTCCTTTCTCTCAAACCTCGCATCTTCCTTTGATTTTCTTTTTTGATTGATATGTATTTGTGCTGATACTCTTGCAGGAAAATGCGAAAATCTTAATAAAGATATTTAAAAAAAAAAAAACAAAGTAGCCTAATCACTAATCCGTCTCCCAAGATGTCTTGAACCTCACTTTTCTCTTGAAGGTTCAATATTCATCGACCACTCAGAATGTTAGGCCTACCAAATATAAAACAGCAATCCTAAGCATATCAAATCAAATCAAATCAAAGTAAGCTTTATTCGAAATCATGAAGTTAATCATAAAAGCTACATATTTCATCCATGAGAAAAAAAATTAAAAAAGACTAAGCATAAGTCTGACCTTGTAAGTCTGACCAAGTTTGTGAAGGTATGCATGCGTGTGTCTCTGCTTTTACCTAGTGACACGTTACATAAAAATAAACATACAAATACTTAAATACCTGTGTTTCAAACAGCACACTCTGTAAATATGTGTACAAAAACGTAGAAGCAAGAGAAGTGCAGAAAGAAGTAACAGATGTGCAGGAAGAGGCAAGAGGGGTACAGAAAGAGGCAAGAGAGATGCAGAAATTTGCAACAGAGGTGCAGAAAGAAGCAAGAGCAGTGCAGAAAGAACCAACAGAGGTGCAGAAAGAGGCAAGAGGGGTACAGAAAGAGGCAAGAGAACTACAGAAATAGGTCAGAGAGGTGCAGAAAGGGGCAGGAGAGGTGCACAAAGAGGCAAAAGGGGTACAGAAAGAGGCAAGAGGGGTGCAGAAAGAAGCAAGAGTAGTGCATAAAGAAGCAACAGAGGTGCTGAAAGAGGCAAGAGGGTTGCAGAAAGAGGCAAGAGAAGTACAGAAAGAAGCAACAGAGGTGCCGAAAGAAGCAAGAGAGGTGCAGAAGCAGGCAAGAAAGGTGCAGGAAAGAGGGAACAGGGGTACAGAAAGAGGTAAGAGTGATACAGAAATTTGCAAGAGAAGTGCAGAAAGAAGCAAGAGCAGTGCAGAATGAAGCAAGAGATGTGCAGAAAGAAGCAAGAGAGGTGGAGAAATAGGGAGGAGGGGTACAGAAAGAAGCAAAAGAGATGCCGAAATTTGCAAAAGAGGTGCAGAAAGAAGCAAGAGCAGTGCAGAAAGAACCAACAGAGGTGCAAAAAGAGGCAAGAGGGGTACAGAAGGAGGTAGGAGAGGTGCACAAAGAGGCAAGAGGGATACAGAAATAGGCAGTAGGGGTGCAGAAAGAAGTAAGAGAAGTGCAGAAAGAGGAAAGAGAGAGGTGCAGAAACAGGCAGGAAAGGTGCATAAAGAAGCAAGTGAGATGCAGAAAGAGGCAATAGAGGTGCAGAAAGATGCAAGAGAGGTGCAGAAACAAGCATGAGAACTGCAGAAAGAGGCAAGAGAATTGCTGAAAGAAGCCACAGAGGTGTAGAAAGAAGCTAGAGAAGTGCAGAAAGAGGCAAGTGAGGTGCAGAAAGAGGCAAGAGAGGTGCAAAAAATGACAAGAGAACTGCATAAAGAGGGAAGAAGGATGCAACTTAGGTGCAGAACGAGGCAAGAGGGGTGCAGAAGGAGGCAACAGAAGTGCAGAAAGAAGCAACAGATGTGCAGAAAGAGGCAAGAGAAGTGCAGAAAGAGGCAAGAGAGGTGCACAAACAGGCAGGAGAGGAGCAGAAAGAGGGAACAGGGGTGTAGAAAGAGGCAAGAGAGGTGCAGAAAGAGGGGTGCAGAAGGAGGCAAGAGGGGTGCATAAAGAAGCAAGTGAGATGCAGAAAGAGGCAACAGAGGTGCAGAAAGATGCAAGAGAGGTGCAGAAACAAGCATGAGAACAGCAGAAAGAGGTAAGAGAATTTCTGAAAGAAGCAACAGAGGTGTAGAAAGAAGCAAGAGAAGTGCAGAAAGAGGCAAGTGAGGTGCAGAAAGAGGCAAGAGAGGTGCAGAAAATGGCAAGAGAACTGCAGAAAGAGACAAGAAGGATGCAAAAAAGGGAAGAAGGGTGCAGAAAGAAGCAAGAGAGGTGCAGAAAGAAGCAAGAGAAGTGCAGAAAGAAGCAAGAGAGGTGCAGAAAGAGGGAAAAAAGTGCAGAAAAAAACAACAGGGGTGCAAAAAGAAGCAAGAGTGGTGAAGAAAGAGGCAAAAGAAGTGCAGAAAGAAGCAACAGAGGTGCAGAAAGAGGCAAGAGGGGTGCAGAAAGAGGAGAGAGAAGTTCAGAAAGAAGCAAAAGAGGTGCAGAAAGAGGCAAAAAGGGTGCAGAAAGAGGCAAGAGCAGTGCAGAAAAAACAAAGAGATGTGCAGAAAGAGGCAAGAGAGGTACAGAAAGAGGCAAGAGATGTGCAGAAAAAGGGAAGAAGGGTGCAGAAAGAAGCAAGAGAAGTGCACAAAAAGGCAAGTGAGGTGCAGAAGGAGGCAAGAGAACTGTAGAAAGAGGCAAGAGAGTTGCAGAAACATGCAAAAGGGATGAACAAAGAGGGAACAGGTGTGCAAACAGAGGCAAGAGAGGTGCAGAAAGAGGGAAGAGTGGTACAGAAAGAAGCAAGAGGGATGCAGAAATTTGCAACAGAGGTGCAGAAAGAAGCAAGAGCAGTGCAGAAAGAACCAACAGAGGTACAGAAAGAGGCAAGAGGGGTACAGAAAGAGGCAAGAAAAGTGCAGAAAGAAGCAAAAGAGGTGCAGAAAGAGGCAAGAGAGGTGAAGAAAGAGGCAGGAGAGGTGCACAAAGAGGCAAAAGGGGTACAGAAAGAAACAAGAGGGGTGCAGAAAGAAGCAAGAGGAGTGCTGAAAGAAGCAACAGAGGTGCTGAAAGAGGCAAGAGGGGTGCATAAAGAGGCAAGAGAAGTGCAGAAAGAAGCAAAAGAGGTGCCGAAAGAGGCAAGAGAGGTGCAGAAACAGGTAAGAAAGGTGCAGAAAGAGGGAACAGGGGTGCAGAAAGAGGTAAGAGGGATACAGAAATTTGTAAGAGAGGTGCAGAAAGAAGCAAGAGCAGTGCAGAAAAAAGCAACAGAAGTACAGAAATTTCCAAAAGAGGTGCAGAGAGAAGCAAGAGCAGTGCGGAAAGAACCAACAGAGGTGCAGAAAGAGCCAAGAAAAGTGCAGAAAGAAGCAAAAGAGGTGCAGAAAGAGGCAAGAGAACTGCAGAAAAAGGCAAGAGAGGTGCAGAAAGAGGCAGGAGAGGTGCAGAAAGAGGCAAAAGGGGTACAGAAAGAGGTAAGAGGGGTGCAGAAAGAAGCAAGAGAAGTGCATAAAAAAGCAACAGAGGTGCTAAAAGAGGTAAGAGGGGTGCAGAAAGAGGCAAGAGAAGTACAGAAATAAGCAACAGAGGTGCCAAAAGAAGCAAGAGAGGTGCAGAAACAGGCAAGAAAGGTGCAGAAAGAGGAAACAGGGGTACAGAAAGAGGTAGGAGGGATACAGAAATTTGCAAGAGAGGTGCAGAAAGAAGCAAGAGCAGTGTAGAATGAAGCAAGAGAAGTGCAGAAAGAAGCAAGAGAGGTAGAGAAATAGGGAGGAGGGGTGCAGAAAGAAGCAAAAGGGATGCAGAAATTTGCAAAAGAGGTGCAGAAAGAAGCAAGAGCAGTGCAGAACGAACCAACAGAGGTGCAAAAAGAGTAAAGAGGGGTGCAGAAAGAGGCAGGAGAGGTGCACAAAGAGGCAAGAGGGGTACAGAAAGAGGCAGGAGGGATGCAGAAAGAAGGAAGAGAAGTGCAGAAAGAAGCAACAGAGGTGCTGAAAGAGCCACGAAGGGTGCTGAAAGAAGCAAGACAGGTGCAGAAAGAAGCAATAGAGGTACAGAAAGAGGCAAGAGAGGTGCAGAAACAGGCAGGAAATGTGCAGAAAAAAGAAACAGGGGTGCAGAAAGAGGGAAGAGTGGTACAGAAACAAGCAAGAGGGATGCAGAAATTTGCAACAGAGGTGCAGAAAGAAGCAAGAGCAGTGCAGAAAGAACCAACAGAGGTACAGAAAGAGGCAAGAGGGGTACAGAAAGAGGCAAGAAAAGTGCAGAAAGTAGCAAAAGAGGTGCAGAAAGAGGCAAGAGAGGTGAAGAAAGAGGCAGGAAAGGTGCACAAAGAGGCAAAAGGGGTACAGAAAGAAACAAGAGGGGTGCGGAAAGAAGCAAGAGGAGTGCTGAAAGAAGCAACAGAGGTGCTGAAAGAGGCAAGAGGGGTGCAGAAAGAAGCAAAAGAGGTGCCGAAAGAGGCAAGAGAGGTGCAGAAACAGGCAAGAAAGGTGCAGAAAGAGGGAACAAGGGTGCAGAAAGAGGTAAGAGGGATACAGAAATGTGCAAGAGAGGTGCAGAAAGAAGCAAGAGCAGTGCAGAAAAAAGCAAGAGAAGTGCAGAAATTTCCAAAAGAGGTGCAGAAAGAAGCAAGAGCAGTGCGGAAAGAACCAACAAAGGTGCAGAAAGAGCCAAGAAAAGTGCAGAAAGAAGCAAAAGAGGTGCAGAAAGAGGCAAGAGAACTGCAGAAAAAGGCAAGAGAGGTGCAGAAAGAGGCAAAAGAGGTGCACAAAGAGGCAAAAGGGATACAGAAAGAGGTAAGAGGGGTGCAGAAAGAAGCAAGAGAAGTGCATAAAGAAGCAACAGAGGTGCTGAAAGAGGCAAGAGGGGTGCAGAAAGAGGCAAGAGAAGTACAGAAATAAGCAACAGAGGTGCCGAAAGAAGCAAGAGAGGTGCAGAAACAGGCAAGAAAGGTGCAGAAAGAGGGAACAGGGGTACAGAAAGAGGTAAGAGGGATACAGAAATTTGCAAGAGAGGTGCAGAAAGAAGCAAGAGCAGTGCAGAATGAAGCAAGAGAAGTGCAGAAAGAAGCAAGAGAGGTAGAGAAATAGGGAGGAGGGGTGCAGAAAGAAGCAAAAGGGATGCAGAAATTTGCAAAAGAGGTGCAGAAAGAAGCAAGAGCAGTGCAGAACGAACCAACAGAGGTGCAAAAAGAGGCAAGAGGGGTGCAGAAAGAGGCGAGAGAAGTTCAGAAAGAAGCAAAAGAGGTACAGAAAGAGGCAGGAGGGATGCAGAAAGAGGCAAGAGCAGTGCAGAAAAAACAAAGAGATGTGCAGAAAGAGGCAAGAGAGGTACAGAAAGAGGCAAGAGATGTGCAGAAAAAGGGAAGAAGGGTGCAGAAAGAAGCAAGAGAAGTGCACAAAAAGGCAAGTGAGGTGCAGAAGGAGGCAAGAGAACTGTGAAAGAGGCAAGAGAGTTGCAGAAACATGCAAAAGGGATGAACAAAGAGGGAACAGGTGTGCAAACAGAGGCAAGAGAGGTGCAGAAAGAGGGAAGAGTGGTACAGAAAGAAGCAAGAGGGATGCAGAAATTTGCAACAGAGGTGCAGAAAGAAGCAAGAGCAGTGCAGAAAGAACCAACAGAGGTACAGAAAGAGGCAAGAGGGGTACAGAAAGAGGCAAGAAAAGTGCAGAAAGAAGCAAAAGAGGTGCAGAAAGAGGCAAGAGAGGTGAAGAAAGAGGCAGGAGAGGTGCACAAAGAGGCAAAAGGGGTACAGAAAGAAACAAGAGGGGTGCAGAAAGAAGCAAGAGGAGTGCTGAAAGAAGCAACAGAGGTGCTGAAAGAGGCAAGAGGGGTGCATAAAGAGGCAAGAGAAGTGCAGAAAGAAGCAAAAGAGGTGCCGAAAGAGGCAAGAGAGGTGCAGAAACAGGCAAGAAAGGTGCAGAAACAGGGAACAGGGGTGCAGAAAGAGGTAAGAGGGATACAGAAATTTGTAAGAGAGGTTCAGAAAGAAGCAAGAGCAGTGCAGAAAAAAGCAACAGAAGTGCAGAAATTTCCAGAAGAGGTGCAGAAAGAAGCAAGAGCAGTGCGGAAAGAACCAACAGAGGTGCAGAAAGAGCCAAGAAAAGTGCAGAAAGAAGCAAAAGAGGTGCAGAAAGAGGCAAGAGAACTGCAGAAAAAGGCAAGAGAGGTGCAGAAAGAGGCAGGAGAGGTGCAGAAAGAGGCAAAAGGGGTACAGAAAGAGGTAAGAGGGGTGCAGAAAGAAGCAAGAGAAGTGCATAAAAAAGCAACAGAGGTGCAGAAAGAGGTAAGAGGGGTGCAGAAAGAGGCAAGAGAAGTACAGAAATAAGCAACAGAGGTGCCAAAAGAAGCAAGAGAGGTGCAGAAACAGGCAAGAAAGGTGCAGAAAGAGGGAACAGGGGTACAGAAAGAGGTAAGAGGGATACAGAAATTTGCAAGAGAGGTGCAGAAAGAAGCAAGAACAGTGTAGAATGAAGCAAGAGAAGTGCAGAAAGAAGCAAGAGAGGTAGAGAAATAGGGAGGAGGGGTGCAGAAAGAAGCAAAAGGGATGCAGAAATTTGCAAAAGAGGTGCAGAAAGAAGCAAGAGCAGTGCAGAACGAACCAACAGAGGTGCAAAAAGAGTAAAGAGGGGTGCAGAAAGAGGCAGGAGAGGTGCACAAAGAGGCAAGAGGGGTACAGAAAGAGGCAGGATTGATGCAGAAAGAAGGAAGAGAAGTGCAGAAAGAAGCAACAGAGGTGCTGAAAGAGGTGCGAAGGGTGCAGAAAGAAGCAAGAGAAGTGCAGAAAGAAGCAATAGAGGTACAGAAACAGGCAAGAGAGGTGCAGAAACAGACAGGAAAGGTGCAGAAAAAGGAAACAGGGGTGCAGAAAGAAGCAAGTGAGGTGCAGAAAGAGGCAACAGAGGTGCAGAAAGACGCAAGAGAGGTGCAGCAACAAGCAAGAGAAGTGCAGAAAGAGGCAAGAGAATTACTGAAAGAAGCAACAGAGGTGTAGAAAGAAGCAAGAGAAGTGCAGAACGAGGCAAGTGAGGTGCAGAAAGAGGCAAGAGAGGTGCAGAAAATGGCAAGAAAACTGCAGAAAGAGGCAAGATGGTTGCAAAAAAGGGAAGAAGGGTGCAGAAAGAAGCAAGCAAGGTGCAGAAAGAAGCAAGAGAAGTGCAAAAAGAAGCAAGAGAGGTGCAGAAAGAGGGAAGACAAGTGCAGAAAGAGACAAAAGGGGTGCAGATTGAAGCAAGAGAGGTCCAGAAAAAGGCAAAAGAAGTGCAGAAAGAAGCAACAGAGGTGCAGAAGGAGGCAAGAGAACTGCAGAAAGAGGCAAGAAAGTTGTAGAAACAGGCAAAAGAGGTACAGAAAGAGAGAACAGGGGTGCAGACAGAGGCAAGAGAGTTGCAGAAAGTGGGAAGAGGGGTGCAGAAAAAGGCAAGAGGGGTGCAGAAAAAGGCAAGAGGGGTGCAGAAATTTGCAAGAAAGGTGCAGAAAGAAGCAAGAGCACTGCAAAAGAACCAACAGAAGTGCAGAAAGAGGCAAGAGGGGTGCAGAAAGAGGCAAGAGAGGTGTAGAAAGAGGCAAGCGAGTTGCACAAAGAGGGAAGAAGGGTGCAGAAAGAGGCAAGAGGGGTGCAGAAAGAAGCAACAGAGGTGGAGAAAGAAGCAAGAGAAGTGCAGAAAGAGGCAAGAGAGGTGCAGAAAGAGGCAACGTTTGAGCCGTTTGAGCTAGAAACAAGGCTTTTTTTGTTCAAATCTGCAGATTATGCAGCAGATGATGGATTATGTGGCAAATGCAGAAAATGTATAACTGTGCAAAAGTCAGTGCAGCCAAACAGTCGCATAATTCTAGTGGCCCTGCTCATACCTCTGACTAGGTCCAGAAGTGCTCCTCAGTGGTTTCTTGTTTTTTTTGTCTCATTGAGTTTATAGTTTAGCTTCTATGGAAACGAGGAAGACTAAACCTGAGGTTACCACTCCACAACATAGACTATCATGCCACGCAATTACTCTCATAACACATAATCCCACTCTACATAATTCTATTCACTAAATACCACATACTTTCTATCCACATAATTTCACTGCACAACATACCACATAATTCCACTACACACAACCTACATCCACTCCACTCCAAGAAACATTAATAAAACACTTTTACATTTACAACGCCAATAGCTCTAAGTCTCGCAAATGCGAAACCTATTACATTGCAAATGCTTCTTTAACTAGTAGTTGTATTTTCAGAGAGGTGGAGAAAGGGGGCTGGGCCTCCGACCACCGCTCAGGAATTCCGCTGCGTAGGACACACAGGAGGTACCAGGAGGGCTTCTTGGCCCCCAAAGTCCCTCAGGAGAAAAGTGGACTTCATCTCCCAACCCGTAGTGGGCCAGGAGGCACGTTTGCAGAGTGGTGGAGAAAGGGGGGCATGGCCTCCGAAGATCTTTTATTAATCTCACTGTGTGGGACTTACTGGAGGTAACAGGAGGGGTAGTTGGCCCCCAAGGACAACCTCCTATTACCTCCAGTAAGTCCCACATAGCAGCATTGGTAAGTTCTCATAGGAGGCCACACCCCCTTTGCCCACCAGTCTGCAAACGTGCTCCCCAGCGCACTCTTGGATGGGGAGTGAAGTCCCCTTCGCAGCTGGGGTGGTTAGGGACCAACTAGCCTACCTGTTACCTCCAGTAAGCCCCACACAGTGAGATTGCTGAGAGGTGTACACAGGCCACACCCCCTTTGTCCACCACTCTGAAAACGCACCTCCTGGTGCGTTCTTCGTTGGGGTAGGAAGTCCCCTTACCTCCTGAGGGTCCCTGGGGGCCAACTAGCCCTCCTGTTACCTCCAGTAAGCCCCACACAGCTGGATTGCTGAGAGTTGTCTGAGGCCATGCCCCCTTTTTACACCACTCTGCTACCGCCCTGCCATAACAAACGGCAATGTCCCGGGGGTGGGCACCCCGGGACATTGCAGGAGCCGGCCATGGGGGGGTGGTGGTCCCCAGGGCCATCGAGGGCTCCAGGAGGGGGGCAGCACGGCCCACCTCCCAACTGCTTTAAGCCCCGGGGAGGTGGTGGTCCCCGGGGCCCGGGGGTCCACAACGGACACCCGTATTTAAATAATTAGACCCCGGGAAAGTGGTGGTCCCCGGGGCTGTGTGGGGAGGGGCAGGAGCCCCCCCCACACTTCTATAATTTAATTAGAGCCCCGGGGAGGTGGCGGTCTCTGGGGCTTGGGGAGGCCCGCAAGGCCCCCCCACCCCTATTAAAGTAAATCCCCGGGGAGGTGGCAGTCCCCGGGGCTGCGTGCCCCCCACACGTTATGGATGAAGCCCCAGGGAAGCCCCGGGGCTGCGGGGGCGCCAGCATGCCCCCGCTAATTAATTTGACATTGCCCCAGGGACTTGGCTCAATACTCCAAACCAGAATGTGTTGGCAGCCATCTTGTGACTCGGTAACCGAGTCACAAGAAAAAGGTAAAAAAAAGATAAAAAACAAGAAAAGGGGGCAGGGTACAAACATCCTGACCCCCTAGGCCTGCTCAGGGGGTCCCACGAGGACCCCCAAGGCCAAAAAAAGCATTTTTTTTTTTAAACGGGCGAATTCGCGCTGGGTGTGCGAATCCGGCTGAAAATACAAAGAAAAAACCCTTCCTCAAGCCCCCGGGTGGGCTAGGTCCCGGGGACAATGTCCAATTAATAAGCGGGGGCCCGCAGCGGCCCTCATGCAGCCCCAGGGACTGCCACCTCCCTGGGGCTTTTTTTAAAAAATGGATGGGGGGCTCCTGCTCCCCCAATGCTGCCCCGGGGACCGCCACCTCCCCGGGGCATTTACATTTTAGGGCGGGGGCCTCACGGGCCCCCTAAGCCACGGGGACCACCACCTCCCCAGGGCTACATGATTTAAATGCGGGGGCACGTGGCCCCTCGCAGCCCCAAGGACCGCCAGATCCCCGGTGCTATTTTCAAAAGAAAGTGTGGGGGCTCAACCCCCCACATTGCCCCGGGGACCACCATCTCCCTGGGGCACTCTTCATTAAAATGTGGGGGTCCATTCCGGACCCCTGGCCCCGGGGACCACCACCTCCCCGGGGCTTTAAACAGTTGGGAGGGGGCCATGTGGCCCCTTCCTGGAGCTCTCCTTGGCCCTGGGGGCCACCACCCCCAGGGCCGGCTCCTGCAATGTCCCGGGGTGCCCACCCCGGGACATTGCAGTTTGCTATGACAGGGCTGGACCACGGCTCCCACCCTGCCATAGCAAACACTGCTTTGCTTCTTGGAACCGAGAGCAGGAAACCTGCTCTCGCTTCCAAGAAGCAAAGCAGAATTGTTTTTGGGCAAAGGGAGCTGCATGTCAGCAGTTCCCCTTGCCCAAAAGCAATGCCGGCTCCCGCAGGAGGCAGGGAGCCGACAGGGACCATGTGGGCATTGGGGCTCCCCCCACGGTCCCCAAAATAAGGCCAGGCCCCGGGGGATGGGGTACCCAGGGCTAGAAGTGGCCAAGGGAAGGGGGGCCACGCAACCCCCCTCCCGTACTATTTATTTCTTTTTTTTTTTAAAAGAGGCAATGCCCTGGGGGATGGGGTCACCAGGGCCATTATTGGCCTCTAGATGAAGCCCATCCTATGGTCTCTGAGGTAAGCAGAAACAGCTTTATTGACATTCTTCCAAGCTTTCTCAATCTGTGGACAGAATTCATTTGACCACTTCCATTTCTGTTTTTGGCATATATTAGAGTATACAAAGACAGTTTGAGGCAAAAGCAACATCAATTGTGCAAAGGTGTCCTTCATTAGCATTTCCAGACCTACCCCAGTCAATGTGCCTAGGTCATTGCCACCACAGTGCACAATCATGAGGTCAAGGGGTTGGAGATGCAAAAAGGTTTTAACCAAATGCATCAATTGGTGCCACTTTAATCCTCTCTGTGCAATCCATTTAATATCCACATTTTGTAAAGCTCGGTCTTTGTCAACACCTCTGTGTTCAGCATGCCTTTTGCACCAGAAAACATAGCTGTGTCCAACAATCCATACTGTAAGCATCTTGAAGGGATGTCCGGAAGTAATGAAAAGATGTCTGTAGCTGAGGTAGTCAGTTGGTAGAATGAGAGGTATCTAAAATGGTGGACAAGATGCTGTTTTTTTAAAAAGTAGAGCATTGATTGGCTGTTTCTGAACATTGTATACTCAAAAATAGGGTGCATGTTACTTTCTTTAAAAAGCATGTTTCTTATTGGTTAATTAAAAATGTTTCAAAGGTACAGTAGATTGGATAAGGTAATATTTTGCAAAAGTCAACCACACATGCTGTTTGCATTTGTAACCTTGTATGCTGAACTTGAAAATATGGTGAACTTGTGACCTGCTTGTTCAGTTGAATGTTGCAAAAACTGTTACTATGCAAACTGGGATAAAGCAGTATGGGGGAAGGGTTGTATCTTAACTGTGGTTTTTAAATATGGAATTCTAACTTATATATAAGTAATATGTTATTAAAGTAAGATTTTCCAAGTCAGTATTGTGTTTAGAAGTGGTGTGTTCTTAAAAAACAGTGTTATTCTTATTAGTAATATATTTTTGAACTCTCGTGTGAATTTGCGGATCCATTGCGTTGGTGCACGGTGGAATCGCGACTCCTAAAAATTCCAGAACCAGTTTGGGCACTTTTAGAAGTCAGTTGGTAAGGGTTAATATGTCTAACCAATAGAAATGTGTTTTAAAATTTGAAATAATGTAGGAAGCAATGTGATTTGTTATTTACATTTATTTCAGTGGAGAAAGAGACGGAAACTTTGCCATTACTGATTTTACCTGGTTGAGAGTAGTGCATTACATTGATTGTGTGCATAAGAAAATCTTTTATGAGTTTCTGATATTGCATATTCTACAAAAATATTTGGAAGGTGAGTTATATATTTGTGAATTGTATTATACATCAGTCTTATTTTCAAACTTTAAAAACTATTCAAGAACGGTGATGTTTTTAATATTTTATTAAATGTAGAGATGTGTATTGTAGTTTGTTTTATTGTAGTTAAATGTTGTTTGAAATACATTGTGTATAGTAATATGTGTATATTGGAAGATGCAATAGTGATTATGGAAGTTTGTATAGTGTTTGGAAATCTAGAATTAAAGTATACCTCATAATTTTAGGTATCGCTTTCAAATTGGATGTGCAGTCTGTCAAGTTTTAAGGTGTGCATGGAGTTGTACTCATTCAATCACCCTGGCATCATCCCTGCACTCATGCAATCACCTAGGCATTATCCCTGCACTCATGCAATCAGACAGGCATTACCAAAGCACTCCTTCAATCATCCAGCCACTACCCATGTTCTTATGGAATGACCCAGGCACTACCCTTGCACTCTACAAATCACCCAGGCACTATGCCTGTACTCTTCCAATCACCCAACCAGTACCCATGCAATTATAAAATCACCCAGGCACTACCTGTGCACTCCTCCAATCACCCAGGCACTACCACTACACTCATACAATCACCTAGACATTCCCCCTGCAGTCATGCAATCAACCACACATTACTCATGCACTCGTCCAATCTCCCACACATTACCCCTGCACTCATGCAATCACCTAGGCATTACCATGCACTCTTTCAATCACTTAGGCAGTACCCATGCTGTTATAAAATCACCCAGGCACTACCTATGCACTCCTCTAATCACCTAGGCAGTACCCCTGCACTCAATCAATCACCCAGGCACTACCTATGCACTCATGCAATAAACCAGGCACTACTGTTGCAGTCTTCCAATCACCCAGGCACTATCACATGTCTCAGCTGTAGCTCTCACCACATTCCTGAAATAATGTATACATATGTTTGTTCCTTTTTCTAACAAATTCATATATAAAAGTAATATACAAATAGATGTATACCTGTGCTTTATATGTCTATCAACTTCACATGCATGATATGTATCAAAATGTCTATGGAAGTAGAGACATACCTCAGTCACAAGAGTATAAAGGTTTTAAAACTTGACAGATTGCACTTTACATTTCAAACACACACTTATATTTATGTGGCATACTTCAAGTGAACTTTTCTACAGACTCAAACAAAGTGCGTAATTACTAATTTCTCCCCAAACTTATTTTAAACATCACTTTTCTACTGTTGCTGCTTCACTATTGTACTACTATTCAAGTACTGAGCATAGCTAGGGGCAAAGGAGCAACGTTTCACATGTGTCTACTGTAAGTGTTACCATCTTCCTCAAACTGTGCTTGCATGTATCTGTACCTTTTTTAGTGATTTCATATATAAAAGAAGTATAAAAATGGATGTATAGCTGTGTTTTACACATATTGCATCTTCAGATGCATAACACATATCAGAATAGATGTGTAAACAGACATATACTTCAGTTAGAATACCATAGAGACCTTATAACTTGAGAGACTGCACTTCACATTTTAAACATACAACTACATTTATGCGGTGTAGTTTAAGAGTACCTTTCCACACACTCATACAAATTAGCTTAATCACTAATCCATTTCCTAAGATGTGTTAAACCTCACTTTTGTGCTGGAGGTTCATCATTCTGTGATTCGTTATGGTGTTGGGCCTAGCCAAATATAAATTAGAAATGTATCATATATGTCAGCTATAGGTCTCAGCATATTCCTGAAAGTATGCATGCATATGTCTGTACCTTTTTCTAGGAGCATCATATACAAAAGAAACATCCAATTAGATGTATACTTGTGTTTTATATGTGTAGCATGTTCATATGCATAATACATATCATGTAGAGACATACCTTAGTTACAACAGCATGTAGATCTTAAAAGTTAATAGACTATACTTCATATTTGAAGAAGATAATGAAAATTATGAGTTATATTTGAAGTGTTCCTTTTCACAGACTTATACAAAGCAGTGTAATACCTAATCCATCTCCTAACATGCCTTAAACCTCACTTTTGTCCTGCTGCTTCACCATTCTAGTAATGCTCAGGGTGTTGGGCCTAGGCAAATATAAAGGAAAAACCTATGACATGTCTCAGGTGTAAGTCTCACCATATTCCAAAAACTATATATGCATATGTCTGTAGCTTTTAAATTGAAGGTTTTTCTTTAGTAATAAATGAGAATATTTGTATATAAATATTATAATAATATTAAATAATTTTTAGAAAGTTTTTAAACTTTTCTTTTTTTCAGATATTCTCCATTATTATTAAGAAAGATTCAGTAAGACAAGAAAAGTTGAAAAGAAAAGACAACAAAAAAACAGTACTATTTAAAGGAGAGAGAAAAGCAGAAATTAGATGAAGTACAACATTTGACAATGAAGAACAAAATCTTCTGGTAAGCGAACTAAAGAATTTGTTAAATGACTTTTAAAGAATGTAATGAATTTTCAAAATGGGGAAAAGAGAAAGAAAAGTTGTACAACCAATCAGAAGGAAACAAAAAAAGGACAAATGAATGGAAAATTAGGTTATGGGAAAACAATCTATATTGAAAGAAGGATGAAAGAATATAAAGACATTAGAAAGAGAATGTATAAAAGTAGAGTACTACAAAATTTATTGAAAGATTGCAAAAAATATAAAAGAAGATCAGCATTTTACAAGAAGAAACAACATATTGTAAGTGTAGTTGAAAAGGCTTTTGAATTGAAAAGAAAATTGTTTATATCGGTATTGAAGAGAATGAAAACATTGAATAAAACAATGGGCTTTATGAAGGAGAAAAGCAAAAGAAAAAGGCTGGTTAATAGAAGTAACTTTTGTGAAAACATTTCGGGTAAATGGAAACACACTTCTAGTACTGAACCTTTTTTTAATGAGGAAAGCTATTTTCAACAAAATACATTAGTTCATGCAGTTGATACCAGTGGTCGTTGCTATGAGGTAAAAAATGGTTGTCCAATTGAAAAAGAAAAGATGGTTCCTAGAAATGTGGAAGAAGTAATAGCTGAAGAAGTTCAAGGGAGACGTACACAAGCTCCTGTCTATAAGTGGGATTGTAGTAGTATTTGTAGTATACGACAGGAATCTATTGATATATTACACATTTTCCTACGAGATTATGGTAAAAAGTGTTAAACAGAAGATTAAGATGTTGCAAGGACGAGTTCCTTGTAAATTGAGTAAATATACTAACTTGCAGGGTCATTCTCTGGCTTGTCTTTCAAGAAAAGTGTGTCGAAGTACTTTCATCATTTAAGAATGTTAGCAGTATATCACTCAGAAATGCGGAAGTTAGTATAAAGATTGTACTATGTGAAAAGTCCTGCATTATCTTTAAGTGAAATAAACACAGCTCTTTTGCATGGTTCAGTATTGGATGTAAAAAAGTTTCTGATGATATACAGTTTTGTTTCTTTGGTCCTGAAGAGGAGTGTACAGAAAGTGAGAGTTTGATAAGTGTAGGTGTTGAAGAAGAGGTGGAAGATAGTAGTACTGAGAAGTTTGCAGAAGAAATTACAAAGTTTAAGGTACTTTCTTGTGAAAAACCAAACTATGTTTGTATTTGTTGTCAACGTACTCACTATAGAAGTCAAACTAGGAATGTAGATTTGTATTTAAAAAGTGAAAAGGAAAACAATGATAAGTGGAAGCAATTTGGTGCTTATTTGTTGGTAGAAGGTCATTTTGAGTTGGGTAGTGATCAACGTTTTTGTAAATATTGTTACAACAAATTAGAAGAGAACAAAACGCCAGCTAGAGCTGTACATAACAACCTAGAGTTGGTAGCTATTCCTCCGGAACTGGTAGATTTAAATATGTATGAGTCCATTCTTATTCAATCTGTGCACCCGTGTCAGGCTGTAGTTCATATGGAGCCTAAATAGGTAAGCTGCCTCCAACAGATTTGCAAAGAGGTCTAAAAGGAAGAGTTGTGTATTTACCTTTAGATTTTAAGAAAAATATTGAAACTGTTGGTGTAGAGAGAGAGGAAAGTGAACCTGTAGGTATTCTAGTTAATGGTGTACCAACAAAGAGTCGGAAAATATGGCAAGAGTTAGTAGATGTCACCAAACTTCAAAAGGCTACATTATATCTTGTACAAAGCAATATTTATTATAAAAATGTATATGTGGAAGAACAAGAAATATCTTTAGAAGATGATAGAGAAATTTCAACTGGCCAAATAGAAAAAGTGGACAACTCCAGGAGTGAAGAAATTTATGAACATTACAGTATACATCCTCTACATTCAAAAGAAGCTATAGGAAACACTATTGAATTATTCCAAATGAAGAAAGCAAAGGGAACTCCCATGAGTGTATGGGAAAAAAGTTTAGAAGCTCGTTGTTTTCCACAGCGCTTCCCCACTGGAAAAGGTGGACGATATGATGAACGGCCAGTACAGATTCCAGCTTCAGAATATCGTACAACAAGATTGTACTCAGAAGATCCAAGATTTCGACAGTGTATTCCATATTTATTTCATCTTCTGTTTGAAAGTGACTTGTCTGGACTTTCATATGCAGTGAACCACATTTTAAAAACAGGAGTTCATCTTACACATGTTTCTGCAAAGGAATTTTTGGACAAAGTTCAACAAAGAGACGATCATTTAGAATCTCAGTTAATTAATTTGAAGGCGTGTCAACGTGGTACTAATGAGTATTGGTATCGTCGTCATGGAGAACTTAAATGTATGTTAAGAAACTTAGGAACCCATACGTGGTTTGTTACGCTTAGCTGTGCTGAATACTATTGGGACGATTTACTTGAATTTCTACGACAAGCAAATTCAAATGTAAAAAACATTGAATTGAAGACAGCTGGAGAACTGTGTTCCTTGGATCCTGTAAATGTGTGCAGGTATTTTAATCATGGGTTTCAAGCTATGATGTCTTTTATCTGCAATAAAAATAATCCACCTCTTGGAGAAGTTATTGATTTCTTTTGGAGAAAGGAGTACCAAGCCAGAGGGGCTCCTCATATACACATGCTATTATGGATCAAGAATGCACCTAAATTTGGAACCGATTCTGATGAAACTGTTTTATCTTTCATTGAAGACTATGTTACCTGTGCCATTCCAAAAAGAGGAGGAGAAAACAGCTTAAGACAACAAGTTTTATGGTTTCAAAGTCATCGATGTGGAAAATATTGTCGACGAAAATACACATCAAAGGGAAAATGTTATACAAAATGTCGTTTTGGATTCCCACATCCAGTAATTTCAAAAGGAATAGTAAATAGTTTCATGTCAGCAGTAAGGCATACTATAAATCGAAAATATCCGAAGAATACTTACAACATAAAAAGAACTGAAGATTCAAAGTATATTAGTGACTACAATCCAGTGATTTTGACAATGTGGAATGCAAACATGGATATCCAGTATGTTGCAGATAATTCGATTGCTGTTGCTCGCTATGTTACATCATATATAACAAAATCTGAAAAGACGGAGTTGAAAGAAATGTGGGAAGAAATTTCACAAGAGAAGACTCTTAGTAACAAATTATACAGCTTTAGTTTGAAGATGCTTTCCCATCGAGAGATTGGATCCTACAAATGTTCGGATCGGTTGACCTCTGCAAGTTTATATTCAAAGTCAAGCGGAATCATTTGGGTAAGTCTAGGTCTTGCTGCAACATGAAATCGAGTATTGAAATTTCTACAAGAAATTGAATACTTAGCATTGAATGAACCGGAAAGTACAGATATTTTTAAAACTAATATGTTAGATACGTACTATCCCAAAAAGAGTCCACATCTGGAAAACATATGTTTCTATGAAGTACTGCAACATTACAGCTTTAAGAGAAATGTTACTGAAAATATATATGAAGAAAAATATGCAGTAATTGGATGTTATGGATGTTTGGTAAAACATGCCAAAGGAAATCTTATTAACCACAGGAAACTCAGTTGCGAAACTCCAGATCAAAGGGAATTTTTCTATTTAGCACTTCTGCTACTCTTCAAGCCTTGGCGTAGTGAAAGGGAATTACTTGGAGATTTTGACTGCTATGAAGATTCTTTTAATGCTTGTAAAGATAGCATTCAATGCACAGTTTTTCCAACTTATCTACAAATGTTAAATGAAGCGATTGAACAAGAAACTACTATTGCAGCTGAAATAGCTAGAGACAGTTCTGAAGATAGTCAAAGTTCTGCTCCACTAAGTCAAGATCCACTAGGACAACCAATTCTTGAAAATGAAGCAGCAGTAGCCATGAATGAAGTAGAAACGGCAATGCAACAAGCACAACAGGATATTATTGAGTTGGGAAACTTAGAAGAAAAACTAAATATTGAACAAAAAGAAATATATCAGAAATTGACACAACAGATACAGCATGGTTTACTGCATGAAAAAAAAGAATGCCAATGCACTTCATTTATACCTATTCGAATGTACATCAGTGGGCAAGCTGGAAGAGGAAAAAGTTTCTTAATTAAAGTTTCGACCAGTTATCTACACAAAACCACTGAATCACATTTATCTTGTGTTGTAACTGCTCCAACTGGGTTAGCAGCGCATAACATTAAAGGGATTACATTACATCGATTAATCATGCTACCAGTTGAACTTGAAAATAAGTTGGAATATCACAAGCTATCTGGAGAAGCTAGTTATGAAGTCTCAAGAGTACTGAAGAAAATGAAACTTCTGATCATTGATGAGGTGAGCATGGTCTCAAACTTAATGCTTGCCTTTGTACATTTAAGAATGCAACAGATTTTAAAAACAGATTATGATGTTTTATTTGGAGGAAAACATGTAATTGTATTTGGCGATCTGCTACAACTTACTCCTGTGAAAGGACAACCAGTTTTTAAAACACTTGTCCATGAAGACACTAGGAAATCTTTGGGAAGTATTGGAAATGCGAACATTTGGTATCATTTTGAATATAAAGAACTTATTAAGAATATGCAGCAAGCAAGTGATGAACATTTTGGAAACATTCTTAAAGATATAAGAATTGGTGTTTTGGCAAAACATGGTAAAGAAGCTTTACAAAGTCGGCTACTAATGAACTTGTTTCCAAATGAAAACATTGCACCTGAAATAATGTACAAAAAAATTGGAGAAAATAAGTCTATAGTTTGCCTAATGCCAACACTGCAAGAGTGTTCTACATTCAATCGAGAACTTTTAAAACTGGAAAAACAACCAATAGTGAAAATGGAAGCCATTGATAAAATGGAACACAAAGGAGTTACTATTCTTCTCTCGGAGAAATTACAGTCAAAATTGGATTCTTTGAAGAAGTCTGTATTAAGACTGCTGGTTTAGAAAAGACTTTATATGTATGTGTAAACTGTCGGGTAAGTTTACGGCGTAATTTGGATGTAGAAAAAGGTTTAGTTAATGGAGCAATGGGAAACGTTGTTGATTTTGTTAATTATCAGAACAGAGATGGAATTGAATTCTTGAAGATTAAATTTGATCAGATTGAAGAGGTAAAACAGATTGGACGTTGTGCCGTTCGTTTTTTGCTTGTAAAAGACTTGTATGTTCGTAGAAAACAGTTTCCTCTTTCTTTAGCATATGCAGTAACCATTCATAAATCTCAAGGTTTAAATGTAGACAGTGCCTTGGTAAATATTGGAAGTACAGTGTTTAAAGAAGGCATGGCATACGTTGCATTGTCTCAAGTAAGAACATCATCTGGTTTGTATTTGATTGAATTTGATGAGAAAAAGATTAGTGCTGATGTAAATTTTGTAAGAGATTACAATCGGTTAAGAAGTCTTTATGCTCCTAACTTAGGTGAATATCCCGTATATGAGAAACGTGTAGTGTGTCCAAAACGGAAATATGACAAATATTCCACTGAGATTTAAAAAAAAAAAACAATTGAAGAGAATGATGAAACTGCAAAGAAAATGAAAATGGACACTGATGATGATATTGTAGGATACCAGTTAGAAAATAGTTCAGGTATCAACTGCTATGCTAATGTAATTGTGAATGTTGTTTTTTATCTAGAGGATCTTCATCATGAAATTATGGAAAATCGAGAAAAAAGATTCTGTTCTTTACTATATTATATTTTTCAAAAGTTGGTAACTGATAGAACTAAAATCCATACTGCTTCTGGCATTCAGCATCTTTTGGATATATGTACTGGTTGTTTGCAATTTACAATCAATATACAACAAGATGCACAAGAATTTCTTATGTCTATGCTTGCAGTATTGGAAGATGAAGGAATAGAAATTGAAAATTTATTTGGACTAAGTTACAGATGAGATCATAAATGTGAAGAGTGTTCATTTTCTTCTACAACTGAAATAGACACTGAACGATTCATATACTTGACGATACCAGATTCAAAATCAGTATCTTTTAACAAATTAGTAAAAACAGCTAATCAAGATATGAAATATTCTCATTGAAATTCAGAAATGTTGTCAACATTATATATAGAAAGATTTGGAAAATATGTCATTTTAATGCTACAACGTTATAGAGCACATGGAAGAAAATTAGAAACCAAATTTTAAAATTTTATGGCAAGTCAAGTATCAATTTCAGGAAGAACTTTTAAAGCAGCGGCTATTATTTTCCATGATGGACCTACTACAACATCTGGACACTATACTGTGTATTTAAAGTGCAATAAAGGATGGACACATTGCAATGATGCCCACTTGGAATTCAAATGTAGGTTGCCTTACAAATTACCAAATTCATATCTGATATTTTTTATGCCAAAGTTTTGAAAACATCATTCGGCCTATTGGGAAGATGTGAACATGAATGAACGAGTTTTTTTGGGATATTTTCAATGCAAATAGATTTGGAAACATTATTCGGCCTACTGGGAAGATATGAACAATTACTGTTTGGATCATTGTTTGTGCTAATTCTTATTGCATTCGTAAAATTGTGTTTGAAAGAAGTAGTTTATATATTTGATCTTCATATTATACGCAATGTAAATGAGAGTGTATATTTTACAAAATGTACTTGAGAGAAATAAAATATTTAATGTAGTTGAAAATGTGATTTAGAAACTGTAGATAGGTAAACAGATAGTTACACTTGTTGTAAATATTTTCAACGCAGATTTGTTTTTTTTTACAATCTCATTGATTGTTTTTTTCCCCCACTGTTGTATGATGATCTACATTGAAATCACTGTGTATGGTGAAATTCAGTAGAATATGAGAACAGCAAAAAAGGGAAACTGAGTGTGTTATGTAATTCTAAAATTGTGTTGTGATCTTAAAAGTATAATATTATATGCAATAACAGTTTTTCTTCTTCTTTTTTACAGAAGGTAATGGTAAAGTTTGAAAAGATTTTAAATTCAGTTTACAACAAAACTACTGTAACATACTTCCACTGAGTTTTGTATCTTCTTTAGTAGAAAGGTAAGATGAAATAATGTAATAAGCATGATAATGTGAACTAATGTTTACAGTAGCTTTTACTGCACTCATCCATTTTTTCCAACACTACCCATTCACTCATCTATACAGTTAGGCACTATTCCCACACTCCTCCAATCACCTAGGCACTATCCATGCACTTCTCCAATCACCTAGCCAGTACCCATACATTTATAATATCACCCAGACACTACCTATGTTCTCCTCCAATCACCCAGGCGCTACCTGTACACTCATGCAATCAGCTAGACATTACCTGTATACTCTTGCAATCACCCAGGTATTACCTATACACTCCTCTAATCCCCCAGACATTACCCCTGCACTCATGCACTCACCCGGACACTACCCTTGCACTCTTTCAATCACCCAGGCAGTATCTATGCAGTCCTCTAATCACTCAGCCAGTACTATGCACTTATAAAATCACCCAGACACTACCTATGCACTACTCCAATCATCCAGGCACTACCACTACACTCATGCAACCACCTGGACATTACCCCTGCACTCATGCAATAAGCCAGACATTACTCATGCACTTCTCCAATTACCCAGACATTACCCCTTCACTAATGCAATCACCTAGTTATTAAACATGCACTCCTTCAATCACTCAGGCAGTACACATGCACTTATAAAATCACCCAGGCACTACCTATGCACTCCTGTAATCACCCAGGCACTACCCCTGTACTCCTCCAATCACTCAGCCAGAACCCTTGCACTTATAAAATCACCCAGGCACTACCTATGCACTTATAAAATCACCCAGGCACTACCTCTACACTCATGCAATCCGCTAAACATTACCCCTACACTCATGCAATTACCCAGGCATTACCTATGTACTCCTGTAATCCCCCAGACATTACCCCTGAACTCATGGAATCACCAATGCATTAGCTATGCACTGCTCCAATCACCCAGGCACTACCCTTGCACTCCTGCAATCACCCAGGCACTACTTATGCACTCCTGCAATCACCCAGGAACGACCACTACACTCATGCAACCACTCAGATATTACTCTTGCACTCATGCTATCACCCAGCTATGCACTGATAGAATAACCCAGGCAGTACTCTTGCACTGCTGCAATCATCCAGTCAGTACCCATACACTTAAAACAAATCACCCTGGCACGACTTATGCACTTTTCCAATCACCGAGGCACTACCACTACAGTCATGCAACCACCCACACATTACTCCTGCACTCATGCAATCAGCCAGACATTACCCATGCACTCCTCCAATGACACAGACATTACCCCTGCACTCATGCAATCACCTAGGTATTACCTATGCAGTCCTTCAATCATTTAGGCAGTACCCATGCACTTATAAAATCATCCAGGCACTACCTATGCACTCATGCAATCACACAGCCACTACTGATTCACCCCTCGATACACCCTGGCATTACCCATGCACTCCTCCAATCAGCCATGCACTATCCATGTACTCCTTCAATCACCCAGGCACTACCCTTGCACTCCTCCAATAACCCAGGCACTACCCCTGTACTCATACAATTACCAGACAATACCCATGCACTTATAAAATCACCCAGGCACTACCTCTACACTCATGCAATCAGCTAGACATTACCCCTACACTCATGCAATTACCAAGGCATTACCTATGTACTCCTCTAATTCCCCAGACATTACCCCTGCACTCATGGAATCACCAATGCATTAGCCATGCACTGCTCCAATCACCCAGGCACTACCCATGCACTCCTCCAATCACCTAGGCACTACCACTACACTCATGCAACCACCCAGAGATTATCCCTGTACTCATGCAATCAGCCAAACATTACTCTTGCACTCATGTAATCACCTAAACATTACCCATGCACTCCTTCAATCACTCAGGCACTTACCATACACTTATACAATCACCAAGACACTACCTTTGCAGTCCTCCAATCACCCAGGCTCTACTTCTGCACTCATGCAATCACCCAGGTATTACCTATGGATTCCACCAATCACCAAGGCACTACCCCTACACTCATGCAATCAGCTAGACATTACCCTTACACTCATGAAATCTCCAAAGCATTAGCTATGCGCTGCTCTAATCACCCATGCACAACCCTTGCACTCCTTCAATCACCCAGGCAGTATCTATGTACTCCTTCAATCTCTAAGTCAGTACCCATGTACTTATAAAGTCACCCAGGCACTACCTATGCACTCCCCTAATCACCCAGGCACTACCCCTGCATTTGTATAATCAACCAGGCACTACCTCTGCACTTATATAATCAAGCAGAAACTCCCCTTGCACTGCTCTAATCACACAGGCACTACCGTTGTACTCATGCAATCACTCAGGCGCTACCTAAGCAGTTATGCAATAATCCAGGCAGTACCCTTCCACTCCTCCAATCACCTACGTACTATCCATGCAGTCCTCCAATCACCCAGGCAGTACATATACACTTATAAAATCACCCAGGAATCACTTATCCACTCTTCCAATCACACAGACACTACTGATGCACTCCTCCATGCACCTAGGCATTACCCATACACTACTTCAATCACTCATGCAGTACCCATGCACTTATAAAATCACCCAGGCACTATGTATGCACTCCTCTAATCACCCAGGCACTACCCGTGCACTCATGCAATTACCCAGGCATTGCCTATGCATTCCTCTAATCACCCAGTCAGTACATATACACTTATAAAATTATCCAGGCACTGCCTATGCACTCATGCAATCACCCAGGCAGTACTCCTACACTCATGCAATCACCCATGCACTACCTATGTACTTATGCAATAACCCAAGCACTACTCTTGCACTCCTCCAACCACCCAAGTACTATCTATGATCTCCTCCAATCACCTAGACTTCACCCTTACACTCATCCTATCCTTCATGCATTAGCTATGCACTCCTCCAATCACCCACACACTATCTTTGCACTTCCGCAATCACCCAGATAGTATTCGTGCAGTCCTCCAATCTTTCAGGCAGTACCCATGCACTTATAAAATCATCCAGGCACTACCCCTACACTCATGCATTCAGCTAGACATTACCCCTACACTCATGCAATTACCCAGGCATTACCTATGCACTCCTCTAATCCCCCAGACATTACCCCTGCACTCATGCAATCACTTAGGCATTACCCATGCACTCCTCCAATTACCTACACATTACCCCTGCACTCATGCAATCACCTAGGTATTACCTATGCAGTCCTTCAATCACTCAGGCAGTACCTATGCACTTATAAAATCATCCAGGCACTACCTATGCACTCATGCAAGCACACAGGCACTACTGATGCACTCCTCGATGCACCTAGGCATTACCCATGCACTCCTCCAATCAGCCATGCACTATCCATGCACTCCTTCAATCACCCAGTCACTACCCTTGCACTCATCCAATCACCCAGGCACTACCCTGTACTCATACAATTACCCAGGCAATACCCATGCACTTATAAAATCAGCCAGGCACTACCTCTACACTCATGCAATCAGCTAAACATTACCCCTACACTCAAGCAATTACCCAGGCATTACCTATGTATTCCTCTAATCCCCAGACATTACCCCTGCTCTCATGGAATCACCAATGCATTAGCTATGCACTACTCCAATCACCCATACACTACCCTTGCACTACTTATGCACTCCTGCAATCACCCAGGGACTACCACTACACTCATGCAACCACCCAGACATTACTCTTGCACTCATGCAATCACCCAGGCACTAGCTATGCACTCATAGAATAACTCAGGCAGTACTCTTGCACTGCTGCAATCATCCAAGCACTATCCATGCACTCCTCCAATCATCCAGCCAGTACCCATGCACTTAAAAAATCACCCTGGCACTACTTATGCACTTTTCCAATCACCCAGGCACTACCACCTCAGTCATGCAACCACCCATACATTACTCCTGCACTCATGCAATCACCCAGGCACTACTCATGCACTTCTCCAATTACCTACACATTACCCCTGCACTCATGCAATCACTTAGGCATTACCCATGCACTCCTCCAATGACCCAGACATTACCCCTGCACTCATACAATTACCCAGGCATTACCTATGCATTCTTCTAATCACCCAGTCAGTACATATACACTTATAAAATCATCCAGGCACTACCTATGCACTCATGCAATCACCTAGGCAGTACCCCTACACTTATGCAATCACCCATGCACTACCTATGTACTTATGCAATAACCCAAGCACTACTCTTGCACTCCTTCAATCACCCAGGCACTATCTATGCACTCCTCCAATCACCTAGACATTACCATTGCACTCATCCTATCACCCATGCAATAGCTATGCATTCCTCCAATCACCCACACACTATCCTTGCACGTCTGCAATCACCCAGGTAGTATCCATGCAGTCATCCAATCTTTCAGGCCGTATCCTTGCCCTTATAAAATCATCCAGGCACTACCTATGCCCTCATTGAATCACACAGGCACTACTGATGCACTCCTCAATGCACCTAGGCATTAGCCATGCACTCCTCCAAACACCCATGCACTACCCTTGCACTCCTCCAATCATTCAGTCACTACCCATGCACTCTTGCAGTCACTACCCTTGCACTCATCCAATCAGCCAGGCACTATCCATACATTCCTTCAACCACCCAGGCACTACTCTTGCACTCCTCCAATCACCCAAGCACTATCCATGCACTCCTCCAATCACCCAGGCACTACCTTTGCACTCCTCCAATCATTCAGTCACTACCCATGCACTCTTGCAGTCACCGAAACATTACCCATGCACTCCTTTAATCACCCAGGCACTATCTATGCACTCCTCTAATCACGCAGGC
The DNA here is from genome assembly GCA_963921515.1 of Calotriton arnoldi. NCBI lineage: Eukaryota > Metazoa > Chordata > Amphibia > Caudata > Salamandridae > Calotriton > Calotriton arnoldi. Next base: position 236,592 of record CAWUFW010009349.1, read on the forward strand.
ACTACCCCTGCACTCATGCAATCATCCAGCCCCTGCCCATGCACTCTTACAATCACCCAGGCATTACCCATGTAATCACTCAGGTAGTACACATACACTTCTCCAATCACTCAGGCACTACACATGCACTCATGCAATCACACATGCACTACCCATACACTTCTCCATGTATTACACTTGCCACAATTCATACAACACTTACAAATTTGTCTATTTTTAACCAAATAGGCGGTTCTAAAATGAACCATTTTTTTTCTTTTATATTTTTTTGGTGTTTTTTAAACTTTTTTTTGTATTTTTTTGGTGTTTTTTTAATGAAAAAAATAACAGAATAAACTCAGAAAATTTCTCTAACATTTTGCAATTAAAAAATCATTGCAAAAAAGAAAATTAACAACTGTGGCTTTTTGCTGCAAAAACAGCATCTACTGACTGCTCACCATAGCAAATACTTTTTTTACACTTGATGCAGCGTTGTTCAAGACCAGCAAACTCTGGTCTAATGTCAGGTCCTCTGCTTGATGATGATGTACCTGCTGAGGTGCTAGGCCCTGCGACCTCATCACCTTGCTGTGCTTGACGTTCCAGCTCATGTCGATGTTCTTCTCGTGCTAGGTGACGAGGGTGCATAGTTTGCAGGTGCTTCAACATGGACAAAGTACCGCATGAGTATTTCTTCTCGAAACCCGAGATAAGATTCGTTGACACAGAGTGCAGGCCACCTTTCTTGTGTTGACCTTCTTTTCACCGGGTGGAAAGGAAAAGGAGGCCCAGATGACACTCTCCTTCCGCTGTTTTGTTGGTTCCTCCAAGTCATCTTCTTCACCATGGATGTTGTCAGGTGGATTTGAAGATGCCATTTTAGTAGTGTTTAAAAAAAAACACCAAAAAAAATACAAACAAGAGCAGCAAACACAAAAGCTGTGTCTCCTGAGGATGTTGTTGGAGGAATGAGAAATTTGGGCGGGGTGCTGTAAATTCTTGAACAAAAAGCTTCTTAACCAATAAAAAGCTTTCTTTTAAAGTCACATGGGATTCGCGCACCCTGCGCGCAACCAGCGCGCACCCGGCACGATTTCCGAAAAATATATTTAACAATAATATATGTTTATTCCAGTTACAAATATATGATATTTACAATTATGTTAAATAATCTCTTGGTATAATATATATAATAAAGTTATGTACATATACTTTTAAAACAAAAATGTTTTACTGTGGATTCGTGCACCTGGGGCGACCCCCAGAAATACGTACGTGACGTTGCGCGGGGCCGAGAACCGCGCACCCTTCGCATACCAAACGCGCATCGTACACGACTTAACCAATATGGCGGCAAAATTCTTAGATTCGCGCAACCACCGTGACTGGTACACGATCGGTACGCGAATTCACTTTTAAAAAAAAGAAAAAATGTCAATGCATATTTTAGAAAGGAGAAAACATCACATTTTTATAAAAGTTTAACAATTTAGAAAAAGCATTTTTTGGACATTAGAATTAGAAATTAGCATTTAAAAAACCTTTGAAATTCACTGAAGAAAACATAGGTTTCAGGGACGTTATAGTTAGGAATCAACATTTAAAATACCTTAGAAATTCACTGAAAAAACATAGGCTTCAGGGACGTTATAGTTAGAAATTAGCATTTATAAAACCTTAGAAATTCACTGAAAAAAAACAGAGGTTTCAGGGACGTTATAGTTAGCTGGACATTTCACTCGTACAAAACCAGAGAAATTTGGCCGTTATAGTTAGTTGAGCTAACTATAACTCGCGCCCCCGCAATGCACTGCTGATGACATCACATATTACATCACTCATGACATGGTCAGTGACATCACTGATGACATCACTGATGACATCTCAAATGACATCACTGATGACATCATCCACGTGATGATCTGATGCACCTACTCACACCCTAATATAACCTTTGATACACCCACTCTAAATTACAGATTGCAATACCCACTCACTGATTCCTAAGTCTACACACAGATCCACTCACTCACCCAAACAGTCACTCATATATGCAGTCACTCATCAATACAGCCACTATCACATACACTCATTCACCCATACAGACACTCACACACTGCCACTCACCTATAGAGTTACTCACACAGCTACTCAGTCATGCAAAGAATCAATCACACTGCCATTTACTCACCTATACAGTTATACACACACCACGTCGCCTATTCATACAGATACTAAGACATACTTACTCTCTTATACAATCACTGACACAAGCACACACTCATCCATACAGCCACTCTCACAATCGCTCACTCTCACATACAGTCACTTATATACTTCAATACTCACATATACTGCCTTACACATATGCAGTTACTTACCCATATACCACTGAGACATCCATTCACTCACAGACACAGTCATACGCACAGTCACTCATCCATAGACTCCCTCACAGATGTACTCATAAACCCATACACCCAGGGATTCACCCACTCATACATCCAAGCAGAAAGTCACATACCCCATAACCCACCCACACAGACACTCAGGCACCTATACAGGTACTCAGACTAATACTCAATAAACCAAATAGACACTCATGTACTTATTCACCAACCCATGCAACCACTTACACACCAACTGACAGACTGATACAAACATTCACACAGATTAGTCATTCACCCATGCATTCACTAAGACACATTTAATCACCCACTTATACAGTCAGTCGCGCACCCACTAAATCATCCATTCAGATACTCATACACCTACTCATTCTTCAATACACCTTTGCACATCTATAATTAACATTCTTAAACTTTTAAAAATCACCCAGTCTCTGGAGGATGTCATCAGTGATATCGTCAGTGATGTCATTTGAGATGTCATCAGTGATGTCACTGACCAAGTCATGAGTGATGTAATATGTGATGTCATCAGCAGTGCATTGCGGGGGCGCGAGTTATAGTTAGCTCAACTACCTATAACGGCCGAATTTCTCTGGTTTTGTACGAGTGAAATGTCCAACTAACTATAACATCCCTGAAACCTCTGTTTTTTTCAGTGAATTTCTAAGGTTTTTTAAATGCTAATTTCTAACTATAACTTCCCTGAAACCTATGGTTTTTTCAGTGAATATATATATATATATATTACCTACTGGCAGTCGCCAGTAGGTAGTTATAGTTAGGACCTATTTTCCATAGGAAATTCACAACATTCTATTTCCAATAACTTTGGCGCCGGTTGATGAATCTTTGCGAAAATTTCAAAACTCGTGGGGCGCTCCGGTCTGCTCCTATCCTGAAAGTTTCGGGGTGATTTGGCAAGCGGGGGCCGAGAAAAAAGGGGGGTCCCAAAATGTGTTTTCCCATGCAATTTTCCATAGGAAACTTTAGACACGGCTACAGCCCGAACTGCTGAACGGAATTATACCAAATTTGGCAAAGAGGTAGTTATTGGTTCAGAAAGAACCCTTTTTGTTAAATGGTGTAAATAGGTTCAGTAGTTCCTGAGAAATTTGAAAACGAAAACATATTGATATCTGGGCAGAGCCTAACCACACATGTCATCGTGAGATCTGATTGGCTGTCAGCACTTCATCCTGGAATTGCTGGCAGCCATCTTGGGACCAATATAAATGATAGTACCCCATTGAAATGCATTGTAGTGAATCGAAGATTTTGAGGGTTACCAAAAGGAGAACTATAAAGGGTGATAACAGACTTTAGTTACATTAGAATTCATTTGTTGATGGTACCATACTAATTTCAGGAATTGTGGTGTGTTCCAAGGTGATTTTACCCTGTGAAAAACCTTCTGCTGGGATATCATGAATCATGTTTGAGAGAAAACTATTTTCACATGCTTGTCCCATACAGTTTTGGAAGGTGCTCGAGAAGCTAAAATGAGAGCATATTTTCTGTAAATTCACATTATCTTTCTCAGTCATGTGAGAATGAAGTCTGACATTCTCAGTAAAACATTTACATCCAACAAGGGCAGAGACTGTCAGTTGATTCCTTTGTGTTCTACTGCAGCATCCCAGAGTGTTCTAAAGAACAACTAGGGTGCTAACAGCCTTACTTATGACAAAAGTATGGCACACCTGAAGCCATCTTGATTGGAATAAACTGGTAACACTTAAAACATTTAATTTAAAAAGGAACAAAATGAGGGGGTTCATTTTGTCATAGAAATTATGGTTAGTGCTGTAGAAAGAAAAATTGGGACATGTTTTAAGTGAGATCTCAAATATCTTCCTGTTATATTTCAACAGGAGCAGCCTATCAGTTGATGCCTTTGTGTTCTACTGCAGCTTCCCAGAGTGTTCTAAACAACAACTAGAGCGCTAACAGTCTTACTTATGACAAAAGTATAGCACACCTGAAGCCATCTTGATTGGAATAAACTGGTAACACTTAAAACATTTAATTTAAAAAGGAACAAAATCATGGGGTTCATTTTGTCATAGAAATTATGGTTAGTGCTGTAGAAAGAAAAATTAGGACATGTTTCAAGTGTGATCTCAAATATCTTCCTGTTATATTTCAACAGGAGCAGCCTGTCAGTTGATGCCTTTGTGTTCTACTGCAGCTTCCCAGAGTGTTCTAAAGAACAACTAGAGTGCTAACAGTCTTACTTATAACAAAATTATGGCACACCTGAAGCCATCTTGATTGGAATAAACTGGTAACACTTAAAACATTTAATTTAAAAAGGAACAAAATGATGGGGTTCATTTTGTCATAGAAATTATGGTTAGTGCTGTAGAAAGAAAAATTAGGACATGTTTCAAGTTTGATCTCAAATATCTTCCTGTTATATTTCAACAGGAGCAGCCTGTCAGTTGATGCCTTTGTGTTCTACTGCAGCTTCCCAGAGTGTTCTAAAGAACAACTAGAGCGCTAACAGTCTTACTTATGACAAAATTATGGCACACCTGAAGCCATCTTGATTGGAATAAACTGGTAACTTTTAAAACATTTAATTTAAAAAGGAACAAAATGAGGGGGTTCATTTTGTCATAGAAATTATGGTTAGTGCTGTAGAAAGAAAAATTGGGACATGTTTTAAGTGAGATCTCAAATATCTTCCTGTTATATTTCAACAGGAGCAGCCTGTCAGTTGATGCCTTTGTGTTCTACTGCAGCTTCCCAGAGTGTTCTAAACAACAACTAGAGCGCTAACAGTCTTACTTATGACAAAAGTATAGCACACCTGAAGCCATCTTGATTGGAATAAACTGGTAACACTTAAAACATTTAATTTAAAAAGGAACAAAATGAGGGGGTTCATTTTGCCATAGAAATTATGGTTAGTGCTGTAGAAAGAAAAATAGGACATGTTTTAAGTGAGATCTCAAATATCTTCCTGTTATATTTCAACAGGAGCAGCCTGTCAGTTGATGCCTTTGTGTTCTACTGCAGCTTCCCAGAGTGTTCTAAAGAACAACTAGAGTGCTAACAGCCTTACTTATGACAAAAGAATGGCACACCTGAAGCCATCTTGATTGGAGTAAACTGGTAACACTTAAAACATTTAATTTAAAAAGGAACAAAATGATGGGGTTCATTTTGTCATAGAAATTATGGTTAGTGCTGTAGAAAGAAAAATTAGGACATGTTTCAAGTGTGATCTCAAATATCTTCCTGTTATATTTCAACAGGAGCAGCCTGTCAGTTGATGCCTTTGTGTTCTACTGCAGCTTCTCAGAGTGTTCTAAAGAACAACTAGAGCGCTAACAGTCTTACTTATGACAAAATTATGGCACACCTGAAGCCATCTTGATTGGAATAAACTGGTAACTCTTAAAACATTTAATTTAAAAAGGAACAAAATGAGGGGGTTCATTTTGTCATAGAAATAATGGTTAGTGCTGCAGAAAGAAAATTTAGGGCATGTTTTAAGTGAGATTTCAAATCCTCTTCTATTTCATTAGAACATTCTGACATGCAGACTGAAACAATCACTTTCAATACCAGCAGTAGACTTCCAGTTAACTCCCTGGTGAGCAGTAGCTTTACTACAGTGATCTAATGAACAACTAGAGTGCTAACATTCTGAATTTATGGCAAATGTGTGACACATCTGAATGCCTTCTTGATGGAATCAAAGTAAAAAACTGACAGCATTTCCTACTGAGGAGACTGCAGTAAATGACGAAATTAGGAAACTTCATGCCAAATAAGTCTCCCAAGATGGCCACCAGAGAAAAAAGAGCCCAAATGTAGCACAAATATCACCCAGATGTAGCCCACATATAGCCCAATGACAGAAGTGTGCAAAACACTTTTTATTTTTAGTTTTTCTGCAGTTTTATATAGTCCAAACTGGTCAGGTATTAGAGCTTTACATCTTACTTTGACCCCTTATTGCGTATTTTGCACGAAGTACATGAGATTGATCTTGCGAAACATTGAACTTTACGATTCTGTTAACCTGAAGTTGCTCTGAACCGGGCTTTGTAACACCCGTTTTTACCTACTGGTTTTAATTAATTCTCACTGTATTGTATTAGGAAAGAGGATTTACTGTTTTTATGTACACTTTTATGATCTATGTTTCTAAATCAGATCAAATAAAGTTTAATGAATTCTGTGGCAGGACGGAGGCGAGGATTATGCATATCTTTCCTCACTTTATTTGATTAGCAGTTCAAAGAAAACGTAACACAACAATCATTAAACAAAAGACTACACAACCCATGAACCATTAGGGGGGTAGTCTCCAAGGCAACTATAGTCCAATCATATCACAGTCCATCGTATATAATATTGTGACGTCCCTTCCGCTTCCTCTCTCTTCACTGCTCGTCAGTTAAGTGCATTCCTTACATTCTTGGCTTAATCTGACGTTGTTGCTGTTTGTATAGCGGTTTCTTGTGCACGTTATTAGCATTATTGCCTTGGTATTGTTTCATATTCCCTGCGCAGCAGGCTCTTGCCCGAGCGTGTTCTCCCCCTCGCAGTTTCTCCCGCTATGTGCTCTGCGCGCGATGAAATCCTGTCAGGCGCGTCTGGTCTGAGCGAGGCAGCTCCGTCGAGCGCTCCCGCTGGTCTTTACGCGCGTTTGGGAATCCGGTCACTCCTTTAGTGTCCGCTTGATTTCCGACGAACCCTCACCTAATTTTGACACCGCTACGCGGTGATTTCCCCACACGGCCACGTTAGAGACCAGCGCCACCTGGTGGTGGTAATTGGTATTGCGCCTCAGTCTATTCTTATAACAGCTTCGGGGAAAGCCCAGCTGTTGGAGCACCGGCGAGGGGGCTGCCTTAAGGATTTTAAGGGCATTTGTTCTGTGCTCACACCCTCTGCTATCATGTCTTCTCCAGAAGACCATTTTTACTCCTCCTACCAGGAAGTGGAGGAGGAATGGCCCCCAACTTCTCCCTCCAGCAGTGGACCAAGCCCTCTCTCTGGCTATTTCTAGGGCGCTGGCTCCTCTTAGGGATCAGGTTGATAAGCTGGCGAAAAGCATCCCTGGGGTGTTCAGTGACCCAGATCTGGTGGTGGCGGGTCCCAGTAGCTCCCAGATGGGGAATAAAAGGGCCGTTAAGCATAACGCGGGGCACTTGGCACGATTTGATAAACTTACGGAGACCTTCCTCAAGAGTGCGCGAACGCTAAAACATGCACCCTGACGGGAGGAGGAGGGGCCCGGAGAAAATTGCGACACTGTCACCACTATTGTAGACCCCGACGGTGGGTTTCCCTTAGAGGGAGAGGGTGTATCGGAGGACGATTTCTCCTCCGATGAGGATAAGGACTCGGGGCGTCCCTCTCAGTCCCCGGTTGGGAACGGGGTCCACTCGGACATGTTCGAGCCTACCCAAATTTACCATCCTAGGTCGGCAGAGTGGACACCTGACGCCAAAGTGGCAGAGTATGTGGTGGGGAAAATCCATTAACCCTTTGAAAGGGAGGTCAGGAATAGGATGAGGGGAGAATGCCCCAGGCCCTCACTGAAGGGGAAGGTGGCACACACGCCTGAAATTGATGAGAAACTATGTACCTTTTTCTCCAAGTATATGAGGGATCCCAAGAAAGGAATTGATAGGTCTTGGACGTGGTAGGGCCCTTGACCCAAATTATTCAATTAACGGAGCGTTCCAAAGAGTCAGGATTCCCTTTGTCCACGGATATTGTGGCTGGTTGGGCACACTACCCTAAACCCTAAAACACTACCCAAACACCACTGCACTACCCTAAACCCTAAAACACTACCCCCAGCACGACACCCTACACTACCCAAACATAACTGCACTACACTAAACCCTAAAACACTACCACCAGCACGTCTCCCTATACTACCCAAACACCACTGCACTACCCTAAACCCTAAATCTACCCACAGCACAACCCCCTACACTACACAAACACCACTGCACTACCCTAAACCCTAAAACACTACCCCCAGCACGACCCCTTCACTACACAAACACCACTGCACTGCCTTAAACCCTAAAACACTACCCCCAGCACGACCCCCTACACTACACAAACACCACTGCCTACCCTAAACCCTAAATCTACCCCCAGCATGACCCCCTACACTACACAAACACCACTGCACTACCCTAACCCTAAAACACTACCCCCAGCACGACCCCCTTCACTACCTAAACACAACTGCACTACCCTAAACCCTAAAACACTACCACCCAGCACGACCCCCTTCACTACCCAAACACAACTGCACTACCCTAAACCCAAAAACACTACCCCAGCATGACCCCCTACACTACCCATTCACCACTGCACGACCCTAAACCCTAAAACACGACCCCTACACTACACAAACACCACTGCACTACCCTAAACCCTAAAACACTAGAACCCAGCAAGACCCCCTACAGTACACAAACACCACTGCACTACCCTAAACCCTAAAACACTACCCCCTACACTACACAAACACCACTGCACTACCCTAAACCCTAAAACACTACCCCCAGCACGACCCCCTAACCTACACAAACACCACTGCACTACCATAAACCCAAAACACTACCCCAGCACTACCCCCTACACTACCCAAACACCACTGCACTACCCTAAACCCTAAAACACTACCCCAAGCATGACCCCTACACTACACAAACACCACTGCACTACCCTAAACCCTAAAACACTACCCCCAGCATGACCCCCTACACTACCCAAACACCACTGCACTACCCTAAACCCTAAAACACTACCCCCAGCACGACTCCCTACACTACACAAACACCACTGGACTACCCTAAACCCTAAAACACTACCCCAAGCACGACTCCCTACACTACCCAAACACCACTGCACTACACTAAACCCTAAATCTACCCCCAGCATGACCTCCCACACTACACAACACCACTGCACTACCCTAAACCCTAAAACACTACCCCCAGCACGACCCCCTACACTACCCAAACACCACTGCACTACCCTAAACCCTAAAACACTAACCCCAGCATGACCCCCTACCCTACCCAAACACCACTGCACTACCCTATACCCTAAAACACGACGCCCTACACTACACAAACACCACTGCACTACCCTAAACCCTAAAACACTACCCACAGCATGACCCCCTACACTACACAAACACCAGTGCACTACCCTAAACCCTAAAACACTACCCCCTACACTACACAAACACCACTGCACTACCCAAAACCCTAAAACACTACCCCCAGCATGACCCCCTACACTACACAAACACCACTGCACTACCCTAAACCCCCTACACTATACAAACACCACTGCATTACTCTAAATCCTAAAACACTGCCCCCAGCACGACCCCCTCACAACACAAACACCACTGCACTACCCTAAACCCTAAATCTACCCCCAGCATGACCCCCTACACTACCCAAACACCACTGCCATACCCTAAACCCTAAAACACTACCCCCAGCATGAACCCCTACACTACACAAACACCACTGCACTACCCTAAACCCTAAAAGACTACCCCAGCACTACCCCCTACACTACCCAAACACCACTGCACTAACATAAACCCTAAAACACTACCCCCAGCACAACCTCCTACACTACACAAACACCACTGCACTACCCTAAACCCTAAAACACTACCCCCAGCACGACTCCCTACACTACCCAAACACCACTGCACTACCCTAAACCATAAAACACTACCCCCAGAATGACCCCCTACACTACACAAACACCACTGCACTACCCTAAACCCTAAAACACTACCACCAGCATGACCCCCTACACTACTCAAACACCACTGCACTACCCTAAACCCTAAAACACTACCCCAGCACGCACCGCCTACACTACCCAAACACCACTGCACTACCCTAAACCCTAAAACACTACCCCCAGCATGACCCCCTACACTACTGCACTACCCTAAACCCTAAAACACTACCCCCAGCACAACCCCCTACACTACCCAAACACCACTGCACTACCCTAAACCCTAAAACACTAACCCCAGCACGACCCCCTACACCACCCAAACACCACTGAACTACCCTAAACTCTAGAAAAGAAACCCCCACCCCATGCCCAATCCCCCTTACCTCTCACTCCTCATGGTTCCTCTCTCCTCGTGGTTCCTGCTTCACGTCGTCTCTGAGGGGCGGTGCACATCGTTGTGAGGAAATGGAACAGCCTCAGTTTCCTTACAACGACATGGATCGTCTACATGTTTTTTAGAACGCATGGTCATTTACCATACATACCTTTACAACAAAATTCGTTGTAAAGGCATGCGTGGTAAATGACCATGCATTCTAAAAAAATGCGTAGTAATGACTTCGTGATGTACAACGTATGCGTGGTAATGCATGCATTGTAATGGTATCGCAAAGTAAAAAAGTCGTTGTAATGGCTGTTTACCGATCGAAGCTGGCCCCTGTTCTTCAGTGAGACGTTTATTTGATTAATTAGGAGGAAGGAATGTAGTTTTTTTACCGAAAAGTGCATTCCCGGCTGTTGTATTGTGAAAGTGTCCGCGTGGCCTGGTTTCACTTCCGGTGAGAGAGTGGAAGAGTCTGTTTGGATCTAAAGGAGTTCTGTTGTTCGACGGGGCCGGCGCGACATGTCATCAGAAAACATAGCTAATGGAAAGCGTCCTCCCTGAAGTGTGGAGCAGTGCCATGAGAGGTCAACGAGTGTGCGTCCCACCGCAGTATGACCGTACCGCGTGACCCATGTGCCGCCTCCAAGGTACAGGAGGCAGAAGCGGCATCGCAGGTCCTCTTGAAGACCGTTGTAGCACTAATTCTACATTTTGGTACTAGGGCATTTTAACTTCTTTGTTCCTGCCAGATACAAAGAGAAGATCCTGTGTTATTCAGTGACCTCGTTACCTTTTTTGTGGGTTGTGGTGCTTGTCACTTCGCTGCCCCGCCGGTGCACACGACTGGGCACCCCACCTCGTGTGCCATCTGCAGTGCAGGGCCTCTGCCCTCGGATCACTGGTTTCGGTTTCCGGAGTGGCAACATAAACAGTTGCTCCCAAAGGACTAGCCTGAACACTTAGGTGAATATCCCCTGCACCAGCATTCCACGGAAATTCTTTCCTAGCTCTCCCACTTCAACGAGGACGTCATAATAGCACGGCTCCGCTCGCGACACCGTATGACGTCATCGGAGCCATAAGAGGACCTCGTCGGCGTGCTGACGTCAGTTCCACCCATTTTTTCCGTGCCACCGAGGCAAACGGGACCGAGACATTTTCACATGTATACATAGTATAATAAATATATATATATTCACTGAAAAAACCATAGGTTTCAGGCACGTTATAGTTAGAAATTAGCATTTAAAAAACCTTAGAAATTCACTGAAAAAACCATAGGTTTCAGGCACGTTATAGTTAGAAATTAGCATTTAAATAACCTTAGAAATTCACTGAAAAAACCATAGGTTTCAGGGGCGTTATAGTTAGTTGGACATTTCACTCATACAAAACCATAGAAATTCCCCCGTTATAGTTAGTTCAGCTAACTATAACTCGCAGCACCCGCAATGCACTGCTGATGACGTCACATATTACATCACTCATGACATGGTCAGTGACATCACTCATGACATCACTCATGACCATCTCAAATGACATCACTGATGACATCACTGATGACATCATCTAGTGAATGTGTGTTTTTCTGAAAATTAAATATGTTTTATATATGTATATCTCAAGGTCGATGGAAGAATAAATGGGTATATAAGTGTCTAAATGGATGATTTATTTTTGTAAAATTGATTGTATAACTGACTAAGTGTATCTTAGTGAATACATGGGTTAGTGAGTAATGTTTAAATATGAAAATATCTGTATCAGTCTCTCACTTTGTGTATAAGTGGCTGCATGGGTTGGTGAGTAGCTACATGAGTGTCGATATGGCTTATTAGTTGGTTTTTTGAGTTTCAGTATGAGTGTCTGAGTGTCTGTATGGTTCGGTGGGGGGTATTACTTAGTGCATAGATGCATGAATGAGTGACTCACTGTTTGTATGTGTTGAAGACAGCATGTGTGCAGGACTGTATAGGTGGATGAGTATGTGTATGGGTGTGTTAGTGAGTGAATGACTGTCTCAATAGTGTCTTTATGAGTAACTACATATGTTTTAAACTAGTATATGTGAGTATTGGTGTATATAAGTGAGTATATGTGAGAGTGAGAGATTGGAAGAGTTCCTGTACAAATAAGTAGGTGTTTCTATAAGTGATTGTTTAAGAGAGTAGGTATGTGTAAATTTCTGTAGAAGTAAGTGTGGTAGTGTGTGAATAACTGTATATGCAAGTAAATGGATGTTTGATACTTTGTTTGCATGTGTGACTATGTGTGTGAGTAACTCTATGGATGAGTGGCGGTGTGTAACAGGATGTATAGGTGTATGAGTACATATGATGAGTGAGTACATGTATGAGTGACTGTATAGGGACTGTTGGTGAATGAGTGGATGTGTGTGTAGATCTTGGAATTACTGAATAGGTGTGTTGTAACTGGTATTGGTCTGTCCATTGTTTTGAAAATGTTAGTTTGTATTTTTGAGTGTGTGTATCAAAGGTTGTATTAGGGTGAGAGGAGGTCTGCCACTCTATCACAAGGATGATGTCATCAGTGATGTCATCAGTGATGTCATTTGAGATGTCATCAGTGATGTCACTGACCATGTCATGAGTGATGTAATATGTGACGTCATCAGCAGTGCATTGCGGGCGCGCGAGTTATAGTTAGCTGAACTAACTATAACAGGGGAATTTCTATGGTTTTGTACGAGTGAAATGTCCAACTAACTATAACGCCCCTGAAACCTATGGTTTTTTCAGTGAATTTCTAAGGTTTTTTAAATGCTAATTTCTAACTATAACGTGCCTGAAACCTATGGTTTTTTCAGTGAATATATATATATATATATATATATATATATATATATATATATATATATATATATATATATATATATATATATATATATTATCTACTGGCGGTCGCCAGTAGATAGTTATAGTTAGAACCTATTTTCCATAGGAAATCCGCGACATTCTATTTGAAATAACTCTCTTGCCGGTTGACGTATCTTCGCAAAATTTTCAAACTTTGTGGGCGCTCCGGTCCGCTCCTACCCTGAAAGTCTCGGGGTGATTCGTCAAGCGGGGGCCGAGAAAAAGGGGGTCTCAAAACGCGTTTTCCCCATTCATTTTTCCATAGGAAACTTTAGACACGGCTACAGCCCGAACTGCTGAACGGAATTACACCAAATTTGGCAAAGAGGTAGTTCTTGGTTCAGAAAGAACCCTTTTGTTAAATGGTGTAAATCCGTTCAGTAGTTGCTGAGAAAATCAAAAGTAAAAGTACATATATATCTATGGCCGCGTCGGATTCGCGCACCCTCCCGATCACGAGCTGCATGCTAATTGGCTGTCAACACTCCAAATCAGGAAGTGTTGGCAGCCATTTTGTCCCTCGGTAGAACCGAGGGACAGAAACAAGTGCGCAAACGCACAAAGGGGGCAGGGTAGAAACACCCTGACCCCTAGGTCTGCTCAGGGGGTCCCACAAGGACCCCCTGGGCAAAAAATATATATATTTTTTTAAAAATCGGCAGGATGCGCTCAGGGAGCGCGGATCCTGCACGGAAAAAAAATCGAAGCGCGGTCTCCCGCGCTTCGATGTCATTGGCCCCGGGTGGCCCAAGTCCCGGGGGCATGGTGGTGGGGTTTTAATCTATGTAGGGGGCCTCTAAGGCCCCCAAGCCCGGGGACCGCCACCCCCGGGGCTTTATTTAAAAATGATGGCGGGAGGGCTCTGAGCCCTCCCGCAGCCCCGGGGACCGCCACCTCCCCGGGGCTTCTTTTTTTTTTTTTAAACCTGTGTGGGGGCTCCAGCCCCCACATGCCCCGAGGACCGCCACCTCCCGGGGCACTAAACATTTAAATATGGGGGTCCGTTACGGACCCCAAGCCCGGGGACCACCACCTCCCCGGGGCTGTGCACTGAATGGGAGGGGGCCGCGTGGCCCCCCTCCTGGAGCCCTTGATGGCCCTGGGGACCACCACCCCCAGGGCCGGCTCCTGCAGTGTCCCGGGGTGCCTACCCCGGGACACTGCTGTTTGCTATGACAGGACGGGAGCCTCGCGGCTCCCGTCCTGTCATAGCAAACTTAGTTTGCATTTTGAAAGAGAGAGCAGGAAACCTGCTCTCTCTTTCAAAATGCAAACCAATAGCTTTCCACATGGGGAGCAGCATGTTAGCTGCTCCCCATGTGGAAAAGCAATGCCGGCTTCCGCAGGAGGCGGGGAGTCGGCTGGGACTGTGGGGGATTGGGGACCCCCCACAGTCTCCAACGTGAGGCCAGGCCCCGGGGGATGGGGTCCCCGGGGCCATAAGTGGCCCGGGAGGGGGCCACGCAGCCCCCTCCCCAAAATACAATTTTTTTTTTTTTTAAATAAGGAAAGGCCGGCCCCGGGGATGGGGTCCCCGGGGCCTTAAATGGCCTGAGGAGGGGGCCACGCAGCCCCCTCCAAATAAAAAAATAAAAAATCGAGGCCATGCCCCGGGGGATGGGGTCCCCGGGGCCAATACAGGCCCAGGGAAGGGGGCCACGCGGCCCCCTTCCCGTTTTTTTTTAAAATTTAAAAAAAAAAAAAAATGCTCAGGCCCCGGGGGATGGGGTCCCCGGGGCCAAAAGTGGGCAAGGGAAGGGGGGCCACGCAGACCCCCTCCCATTAAAAAAAAAAAAAAACAAGAAAAAAAAAAACGACCGGCATCGTGCCGGAGGCCCCGCCCCCCTCCCTGCAGTACTCTGCAAACGCGCCCCCTGGCGTGTTTGCAGAGGAGAACGAATTCCCCTTGAATACTGGGGGTCCCTGGGAGCCAACTAGCCCACCAGGAACCTCCAGTATGCGCCAGGGGCTGCCTTGCAGAGACGTGTACATAGGCCATGCCCCTTTTACACCTCTCTGCAACGCTGCTCTGTGGCGCTTTTGGAGGTATATGGTGGGCTAGTTGGACTCCAGGGACCCTCAGGATTCAAGGGGACTTAATCCCCCAACTTAAAACGCGCCACAGGGCGCGTTTGCACAGTGGTGAAGGGAGGGGCGGGGCTTCATGTGACATGTGTGCAAACAGGCCCCGTGGCGCGTTTTAAGATGGGGATTAAATCCCCTTCAATCCTGAGGGTCCCTGGGGCCAACTAGCCCAACAGGTACATCCAGAAAGCGCCACAGAGCTGCGTTGCAGAGAGGTGTAAAAGGGGTGTGGCCTCTCTACACGTCTCTGCAACGCAGCCCCTGGCGCATACTGGAGGTTCATGGTGGGCTAGTTGGCCCCTAGGGAACCTCATGATTCAAGGGGACTTAATCCCCCAACTTAAAATGCGCCACGGGGCGCGTTTGCACAGATGTCACCTCAGGCCCCGCCCCTCCCTTCACCATTGTGCAAATATTCCTCTAAAATCTGCCTTACTACGAATTCCGATTTACTCACCTGTTATCAGGAGAGACCTCAGTGCTGCATCTTTCAGCCCAGTACTGGTCCTGAAAAGTAATTTCAACCGTACTTACCGGTAACTTGAATTTCCTTCATAGGCTAACATTGACTGGTTTCACTTGGAAATTCTTCTAAGTGTGGAGTTTTGGAACTTTAAAATAGTCCTCTAAAATCAGCCAAAATACGAATTCCGATTTACTCACCTGTTATCAGGAGAGACCTCAGTGCTGTATCTTTCAGCCCAGTACTGGTCCTGAAAAGTAATTTTAACCGTACTTACCAGTAACTTGAATTTCCTTCCATAGGCTAACATTGACTGGTTTCACTTGGAAATTCTTCTAAGTGTGGAATTTTGGAACTTTAAAATATTCCTCTAAAATCAGCCGAAATACGAATTCCGATTTACTCACCTGTTATCAGGAGAGACCTCAGTGCTGTATCTTTCAGCCCAGTACTGATCCTCAAAAGTAATTTTAACCGTACTTACCAGTAACTTGAATTTCCTTCCCAAGGATATCATTGCCTGCTTTTGCTGAAAAAGTTTCTAAGTGTTGATTTTTGAAACATACAAATATTCCTCTAAAATCAGCCGAAATACGAATTCCGATTTACTCACCTGTTATAAGGAGAGACCTCAGTGCTGTATCGTTCAGCCCAGTACTGGTCCTGAAAAGTAATTTTAACCGTACTTACCAGTAACTTGAATTTCCTTCCATAGGCTAACATTGACTGGTTTCACTTGGAAATTCTTCTAAGTGTGGAGTTTTGGAACTTTAAAATATTCCTCTAAAATCAGCCGAAATACGAATTCCGATTTACTCACCTGTTATCAGGAGAGACCTCAGTGCTGCATCTTTCAGCCCAGTACTGATCCTCAAAAGTAATTTTAACCGTACTTACCAGTAACTTGAATTTCCTTCCATAGGATATCATTGCCTGCTTTTTGCTGAAAAAGTTTCTAAGTGTTGATTTTTGAAACATACAAATATTCCTCTAAAATCAGCCGAAATCCGAATTCTGATTTACTCACCTGTTATCAGGAGAGACCTCAGTGCTGCATCTTTCAGCCCAGTACTGGTCCTGAAAAGTAATTTTAACCGTACTTACCAGTAACTTGAATTTCCTTCATAGGCTAACATTGACTGGTTTCACTTGGAAATTCTTCTAAGTGTGGAGTTTTGGAACTTTAAAATATTCCTCTAAAATCAGTCGAAATACGAATTCCAATTTACTCACCTGTTATCAGGAGAGACCTCCGTGCTGTATCTTTCAGCCCAGTACTGGTCCTGAAAAGTAATTTTAACCGTACTTACCAGTAACTTGAATTTCCTTCCATAGGCTAACATTGACTGGTTTCACTTGGAAATTCTTCTAAGTGTGGAGTTTTGGAACTTTAAAATATTCCTCTAAAATCAGCCGAAATACGAATTCCGATTTACTCACCTGTTATCAGGAGAGACCTCAGTGCTGCATCTTTCAGCCTAGTACTGATCCTCAAAAGTAATTTTAACCGTACTTACCAGTAACTTGAATTTCCTTCCATAGGATATCATTGCCTGCTTTTTGCTGAAAAAGTTTCTAAGTGTTGATTTTTGAAACATACAAATATTCCTCTAAAATCAGCCGAAATCCGAATTCTGATTTACTCACCTGTTATCAGGAGAGACCTCAGTGCTGCATCTTTCAGCCCAGTACTGGTCCTGAAAAGTAATTTTAACCGTACTTACCGGTAACTTGAATTTCCTTCATAGGCTAACATTGACTGGTTTCACTTGGAAATTCTTCTAAGTGTGGAGTTTTGGAACTTTAAAATATTCCTCTAAAATCAGTCGAAATACGAATTCCAATTTACTCACCTGTTATCAGGAGAGACCTCCGTGCTGTATCTTTCAGCCCAGTACTGGTCCTGAAAAGTAATTTTAACCGTACTTACCAGTAACTTGAATTTCCTTCCATAGGCTAACATTGACTGGTTTCACTTGGAAATTCTTCTAAGTGTGGAGTTTTGGAACTTTAAAATATTCCTCTAAAATCAGCCGAAATACGAATTCCGATTTACTCACCTGTTATCAGGAGAGACCTCAGTGCTGCATCTTTCAGCCTAGTACTGATCCTCAAAAGTAATTTTAACCGTACTTACCAGTAACTTGAATTTCCTTCCATAGGATATCATTGCCTGCTTTTTGCTGAAAAAGTTTCTAAGTGTTGATTTTTGAAACATACAAATATTCCTCTAAAATCAGCCGAAATCCGAATTCTGATTTACTCACCTGTTATCAGGAGAGACCTCAGTGCTGCATCTTTCAGCCCAGTACTGGTCCTGAAAAGTAATTTTAACCGTACTTACCGGTAACTTGAATTTCCTTCATAGGCTAACATTGACTGGTTTCACTTGGAAATTCTTCTAAGTGTGGAGTTTTGGAACTTTATAATATTCCTCTAAAATCAACCAAAGTACGAATTCCAATTTACTCACCTGTTATCAGGAGAGAACCCAGTGCGGCATCTTTTAGCCCAGCACTGACCCTGAAAAGTAATTTTAACCGTACTTACCAGTAACTTATATTTTCTTCCATAGGAATCCATTGTCTGGTTTTCAGCAGAAAAGTTTCAAAGTGTCGATTTTCACAAACTACAAATATTCCTTAAAAATCGCCTGTATGACTTAAACGCATTCTTTCAACTGTTTACAGGAGATGCACCAGTGCTGGATCCAGGATCCAACACTGAGTAAGAAAAAGTAACGATAACAGTTTTTACCTGCTAAGTGAATTTCCTTCCATAGGATAACATTGGTGATTCTATGAGAAAAAGTTTCTAAGTGTCAACTTTTAAAATACAATAATATTCCTTAAAAATCACGACTGTAACCAAAACGCTTTTACTCAACTGTTTACAGGAGATGTACCAGGACTGAATCTAGGATCCAGTCCTGTGGTTAGAAAAGTAATCCATAAAGTAACTAATTGCATTTAACTAGAAATTCACATTGAGCTGAATGTTGCATTGTGTTTGAAAATGTGTTGCCCATTGCAACAACTGTAACTACTGTACTTAAAAGTCTATTGCCTATGTGCAAAGTATTTAAACTAAAGTAATTCATTCTGAGAAAGTATTTTTTGTAATGTAATGTATAATGTAATTACAATGTAATTTAAAAAATAAAATATGTAAAAAAAAATTGTTTCTAAAAATGTAGTAAATCAGTATGAAAAAAATTAATATAACAATTAATACATTTAAAAATTGTCATTTACAAAACCTTTGAAATTCACTGAAAAAACCGTAGGTTTCAGACATGTTATAGTTAGGAATTAACATTTAAAAAACCTTTGAAATTCACTGAAAAAACCATAGGTTTCAGATATGTTATAGTTAGAAATTAGCATTTAAAAAACCTTTGAAATTCACTGAAAAAACCATAGGTTTTAGGGACAGTTATAGTTAGTTGGACATTTTACTCGTACAAAACCCGTGAAATTCCCCCGTTATAGTTAGTTCAGCTAACTATAACTCGCGCCCCACAATGCACTGCTGATGACGTCACATATTACATCACTCATGACATGGTCAGTGACATCACTGATGACATCACTGATGACATCTCAAATGACATCACTGATGACATCATCCACGTGATAATCTGATGCAGCTCTTCACACCCTAATATAACCTTTGATACACCCAATCTAAATTACAGACTGCCATTCGCAAAACCATAGACACTCCAACACCAATAACTACATACCCACTCACTGATTCTTAGGTCTACACACACACATCCACTCACTCACCCGTACAGTCACTCATACTTATGGTCACTCAGTACAGGACTATCATATGCACTCTTACTCCTATATAGACACTCAAACACCGCCACTCATCCATAGAGGTACTCACACACCTAGTCAGTCATGCAAATAATTAAACACACTGCCATTTACTCACCTATACAGTTATACACACACCAGCTCACTTAATCATACAAATACTAGCACATTTTTACGCTCTTATATAATCACTGATACAAGCACACACTCATCCATACAGCCACTATCACAATCACTCACTCTCGCTTATAGCTATTTATATACTCCAACACACATATATACTGCCTTTCACATATGTAGTTACTCACACATGTACCACTGGGACATACATTCACTCACTAACACACTCTTACACACACTTACCCACCCATACAGTCTATCACAGATGCACTCTTGAAACCATCCACCCAGTGAATCACCCACTCACACATCTATGCACAGAGTTGCACACACCCCTCCCACACAAACACTCAGGCACCCATACAGATACTCAGACAAGCATTCAATAACTCATATAGACACTCATTTAGCTATTCACAAACACATGCAGCCACTTACACAGCAACATACAGACGGATACAGACATTCACCCAGTTTAGTCACTAACCCATGCATTCAGTAAGATACGTTAAATCACTCACTTATAGAGTCAGTCACGCACCTACTAAATCATCCATACAGACACTTACACACCCACTCATTCTTCAATACGTCTTTTCCTATATATATTAAAAATATTTAAACTTTACAGAAACACACAGTCACTGGATGATGTCATCAGTGATGTCATTTGAGATGTCATCAGTGATGTCATCAGTGATGTCACTGACCATGTCATGAGTGATGTAATATGTGACGTCATCAGCAGTGCATTGCGGGGCGCGAGTTATAGTTAGCTGAACTAACTATAACGGGGAATTTCACGGGTTTTGTACGAGTAAAATGTCCAACTAACTATAACTGTCCCTAAAACCTATGGTTTTTTCAGTGAATATATATATGCCTGAGTGTTTGTGTGGATGGGGTGTGTGCGACTGTGCATAGATGTGTGAATCGGAATGTTGACAGCCAGCTGACAGTCAATTAACATGCAGCTCGTGATCGGGACGGTGCGCGCAGGCTGCGCTCAGGGTGCCCATAGATATATATGTACTTTTACTTTTGATTTTCTCAGCAACTACTGAACGGATTTACACCATTTAACAAAAAGGGTTCTTTCTGAACCAAGAACTACCTCTTTGCCAAATTTGGTGTAATTCCGTTCAGCAGTTCGGGCTGTAGCCGTGTCTAAAGTTTCCTATGGAAAATTGCATGGGGAAAACACGTTTTGGGACCCCCTTTTTCTCGGCCCCCACTTGACGAATCCCCCGAGACTTTCAGGGTAGGAGCGGACCGGAGCGCCCCACAAAGTTTGAAAATTTTGCGAAGATACGTCAACCGGCAAGAGAGTTATTTCAAATAGAATGTCGCGGATTTCCTATGGATAATAGGTTGTAACTATAACTATCTACTGGCGACCGCCAGTAGATAATATACATATATATATATTCCAAGATTCCATAACCCGAGATTTCAAATTCATATTTGTACAGTCAGCTTCTAATATCAGTCAGTTTTACTTTACACTGATTGGCATGTAGATAACTTGTTAACATAAACAAAATACTACAATACAAACTGACTGAATGTATGTAACTTTCACAGTGGAAATCTTAAAGGGGTATAATGAATTCCTAGCCTAGCTTTTCATAATTCATACAGTCAATACTCATTTTTATACATTCTATCCACAATATAAATTATAATCCAATTTGTAGACCATTATACACATCAAGTAACACTGACTGATGTTAGAAGTTCACACTACAAAAATTATGATTTCTAAATATAGAGTTCTGGAGTAAGAATAGTGTTGTGACCTTGCACTCATGTTGAGGGCAAAGTCGAGTTGAAACAGTTTGTACTGCTCCTGTAGTTTGAAAAAGCAGGCCTACTGTAATCTCTTTACTTGGGTCACTCAGGGTGGCACAATCAGTGCTGGAGGCCCTTGTGACCCCTTCAACTCCCATGACCTGGGTACCACTGGTACCTTTTACTAGGGACTTATCACGGGGTGAAAGCCCTTGCCAATTGGGGTTACCAATTCACACTCATCAAAGTTTAGGGAGAGAGCGCTGGCACTGGGGCCTGGTTAGAAGGTCTCAGTGCACTTTCAGAGTCAAAGCCAACAGCATTGGAGAAAAAAGTGTGGGGTGACCATACACAAAGGGCACTTTCCTACATTTGTGTTACAAATTTTTTCTTATCATCATTATTTTTATGTGTAAAAAAATGGGTTACTGTTTGAGGGGGTGAAACCCTACACAAGCGGGAACCACAACCCTTGTCAGGGTAAAGTCACAAGCAACCCAATTTAATCTGTGCTTAACCCTCTGGTAGCTTGGCATAAAAACAGTCAGTCTTAACTTATAGGCAATGTGTAAAGTATTTATGCAGCTCGTCAACAAGTAATAAGGTGAAATACAACTAAAGTAAAATCCCACACCAATGTAGAAACATTGAGTAAAATGTAATAAATAATTTAAGACCAAAACGACAAATATCCAATGAGTAGGACCAGAGATATGTAATTTTAAAGATTTAAATGAAAGTAGCGCCAAAAACTACAAAGCACCAACTATAAATATCTGGTTGCACTGGAATGTCACAAGTTCAGGTCAACCGCGATGGGGTGTGGACTGGCTACAAGGACCCTGTTAGGCCCGCTGAACAAGAGTACCTTAAATCCATGCTGCGGAGAGATCCGGAGTCACGTATTGAGGATGCGTCTTGCAGCAGCGATTCCAAGGAGCTACGATGCAAGGTCCTGCGTCGTCAACGAGGATGGCATCGACGAGGGGCTTGCAATGTGACATCCTGTGTCGAGATGCACCGCACAACGGCTGGTTCAGAAGAAGGATCAGGGCTTGTGATGAGCAGTCCTGCATTGAGGATGAGTCGCACAGCAGCAGTTCCTGGAAAGACTGCGGGCAGTGATGTAAAGTCCTGAGCCGGACACAAACCATGCAGTGCCCCGATGCCGAGTTTGGTGAGGCAATGAGCTGTGCAGCAGCTTGAATGTATAGTTTCTGGTCAGCGATGTGTTGTGGTGTAGCTCAGATGCGATGGTTCTGCTGGGACCACTTTTAGGGCTGGTAGAGCACCTTTAGGCCTACTTCCACAGGTCCAGGATGGGGGTGCACTCCATGGGAGGGTGGGACAGTTTGAAGAGTCCAGGTGTTGGGTAGCTGATGGAGGAAACCTGTTCTGTTCCTGTGGCTACTGATCAGGAGACCAGCCAACTGGCCCTTGGAGTCACTCTGGTGGTCCTGAATTAAAAAAGCAGGTCCAGTCCTTCACTCAGGCAGCAGGGCAGAACAGTGACAGTCCTTCTTTCAGAATTACAGCAGCCTTTCAACTGAGTCCTTCACAGGTCCAAATGTGCACTGAAGGGTTGGGGTCTGAGGTCCAATATTTATACCTGGTGCCCACTTTGAAGTAGGAGAAGCTTCTAGAGGTTTCCGCCCTCAGAGGTGTTTGGAATTTCCTACCTCCTTGCCCTGGCTTCCCGATTGTCTGAGGTCACAATAGACTAATGTCAAAACCCTTTGTGAGAGTGCCCAAACAGGGTCTTTGTGATTAATACACAAAGAGCAACTGACAACTACAACTAGCCAAGTTACCCAGGATACAGAGAGCAGACCCCAAATGGTGGAGACAAGAAAATGCCAACTTTCTAAAAGTGTCATTTTCAGATTTGTGACTAAAAATCCGACATTACCATTAAAGATGGTTATTAATTAAAAAAATTTAGATACCAAACTCAACCTGCCTACGTGTTCCCAATTGAAAGTTATCACTCATTAAATGTAATAAGGTGACCCAATGTAATCCTATGTCAGAGGTAGGCCTTGCAGTAGTGAAAAACTAATTTAGGAGTATTTTACTACCAAGCCAAGTAAAACTTAAAAGTACATTTCCCACTTTTAATTACACCGCACCCTGCCCTCTGGGCTTTCTCTGTAAAGCCTACCCTAGGGGTGACATATGTATTTAAAAAGAAGGTTGGGGCCTGGCAAAAGGTTTATTTTGCCAGGTTGAAATGGCAGTTTAAAACTGCACAGACACTATATGGCAAGTATGAGACATGGTTCTACAGGGCTACTTAAGCGGGTGGCCTAAACCGTACTTCAGCGAATTAGTAGCATTTCATTTACAGGCCCTGGGTATGTGGGGTACCATTTTATTAGGGACTTACAAGTAAATTAAATGTGCCTGTTGGGTGTAAGTCAATTCTGCCATGTTTAGGGGAGAGAGCACAAGCTCTTTAGCCTTAGTTAACAGTGGTAAGGTGCACAGAGTCCTAAGGTCAACAAAAAAACAATTCAGCAAAAAATTAGGGATGAACTCAAAAAGTTTGAGGATGACCCTGCAGAAAGGGCCAAGTCCACATTATTTCTGCAGAAACATTGATGCATAAAATCTGCACTAGAGCAGGGCTATAATATTTAGTACAGCTTTTTTAACATATACAGTGTGTATTCTTGTGTGTATTCATCAATGATCTACAAGGACTCCAGATCTGACTAATATAATCCTGTAGTTTCTGAAAGGAGCGATTGCTATCCAATAGCCATTATCTCCAAGTAACTTGTGGGAGATGCGTGGATAACAGCCTGGTTGTCTCGCAGACTCAAGTTGGTAAGTTGGTTCAAACCTGTGCTTGCCAGAGCGTTTGGGGGTCTATGAGGGCAGTATTTATAAGGACTTTTGAAAAAACATGTCAAGAAAGTATGTGCAAGAAATTTTTCCCAATAGGTTTTTCCTATTCTGAAGTACAGAGGTAGAGACAAGAAGAATGAGAGGAGGAAATAACAGTGGCTGCTGAAGTCTGGCAAACACAAGAAGAAAATACTGAGCCTCGGCTAAAATGTTTGCAACCAACTGAACAAATTGCAAAAAAAATATATACTCAGGTGAAGAAAACCAGAGAATACTATCACCTCAAAAATAGTACAAAAGGTTCTTGGCTGCTGTAGGGTGTTATTACACGACAGAATATGTAAACAAAAAATGGTTACACCAAAAAAGTGAAATCATCTGCTGTATGAAAACATTAAAAAAAACAAAAAAAAGTTATAATATAAAATGTTCAGTTCAAGAACCTAAAAATAAATGAATGAAACCACAAACATTTTGATGCAAATTCTAGCTGAAGGCAGGTCCCGTGTTCGTTTCCTGCAAGGCTGAAAGCAAATCATAATTGGGTTGGAGTCACAACTGTTGTATATAGAGGGGTTGGTCAACTGCAATGGGTTAAGTACAGAGCCTGGCAAGAGTAGCGGTAAGCCCCAGTTGACTTTGGTCGAAGGCTGTGCGCTGTGATGTTTGGCCATAATTAGCAGAGTAGATGCAAGGAGCAGTTGCATGTGGTACATGTGGTATATGATAAAAACAAATCAGAAATGCAATCAATTTCCACAGTTAAAGTGCAGTTACGGTTACAAAACAAATGCTAAAAACCATTGAAATTCTCAAATTATGGTTAGGGAAACTAACCATAATGCACACCCCTGTCATGCACTGCTTATGACCTGACATATGATATAATTTATGACATGCTAAATGACATCATTGATGACATCTCTGATCGAAGTTGTCTATGATAATTCCATTTACATTATTAGTATGTGAATCGTAAATTAAAGAAAAGGAAAACAGGCAGCTCAGGAACATGTTTTATGTTGGTCCTAACTAAAAGCTGGGCCCTATGGTCAACTTCCACTGCACACAGCTGAAGGTATAAGCACTGAGGATAGACTGCCTGGCGAGTGGTGGGTGTATGATCTGGCGATAGATCTGGCCTTTTGGCCATGCTCTATGCACACTGCCGAAAGCCATGCATAGTTGCAGGTGGTTGCTTACCAAGGCCTGCAGCCAATACTTGCTGCTCTTGGCTAAAGGCCATGTACTGTAGGGGTTTGGCTACCTGTAAAGGGTTGGGCTCACAGTCTAGCTGTAGGTAAGGCCACATCCAACTGCTCCTCGCACCTATCCTGGTGTTTATGATCAAACCTTGTAGCACACTGCCAGTTATCTGCCATGCACAGCAGGGGTTGGTTGCAGGTCCTCACCTCTGGCCAGGCCCTGCACCCAACCCACTGCAGTTTACTAAACTCCCTAGGCATATCCTTTTTCAGCTGTCGTTGAGTGTAGGGCCTTGCCACTGGCCGGATGCTAACAACTATTACAAGAAATGTGTAGCTGACCAACTGAAAAAACACATTTTGGAAAATAAACGTGGAGGAGCCCTCTAATCAGGTTTCAGATCAAGACACAGAAGCAAAACTACTACTCTCTTGATAGTAGATGATGCCCTACAGATGTTGGACAATGAAAAGTCCTACCTCCTTGCCTGCCTTGACTGCTCCGCAAAGTTTGACATTGAAGATCACTACATACTTTTAGACAGACCACAAAAAAGTAATTGGTACAAATGACTCAATGGTGAAACAGCTCTTTTTCTAATTCTGTAAGCAGAAGGCGGAAATCCACATTGTCTACGACCCTTTCTTCTTCTAACCTACTCCACAGGTACTTTACTCACTTCACTGCTATTTACATTTTATATATGACCCCTTGGTTATCCTCTAAAACAACATAACATTTACTAGTGCCATTAAGACGCTGCTTGTTAGCCCTACCATGTGGTATACTCAAGATGTGTCTTATCTCCCGAAATGGCTAAAGCAAATTAAATCATGGATAACTCAAAATACACTGAATGACACAAAGAAGGCTTACCTCCCATTACCCAGTAGGAATAGTAGAAGTTGGGGTTCATCGTTAACAAAAGAATCCACCTGGACAAACATATAAATAACATCATCAAAGGGGCCTGCCAATAACTGAGGATGCTTTTAAGTAATAGACCTAAAGCAAGTGGTGCACATTCAGTTCCTACACAGCATTGACTATGCTTACACTGCCCTATCTAGTCTGCATGTCTGCTTGCAGCTACCAGTGCTGCGGCCAGTACAGTGGCACTGGGACCCAGAGGGATGTGGGTCCCATTATTCTACTCTTTTATTAGAGCCCATGGCAGACTTACAACACCACTATATGGTTGATGACTCCAGTTCCTGTGATACATGATCTATGCTCTCTCCCACTTGAAGAATAAATGACATTTTAAATCTGAAAGCATAACATACAAAGCAATACACCAAAACACACGTACGTAGTTAGCACAGATGACTAAGATATGTTGTGGCACCTGCAGTTCCAAAAGTAAAAAGGTATTGTTAGAAAGTGGGTCTCTAGTTGGCAGAGTGTTGCACCCTGTCCAAGTAGGGACCACAATCCTAGTCAGGGTAATTCAGATACGCAACCTAAATTAACCTGTGCTCACCCTCTGGTAGCTTAGCACAGAGCAGTCAGGCTTAACTTAAGAGGCAAAGTGTAAAGTATTTGTGCAACACTTTAAATACACTAACACAGTGAAAACACTGCAAAAAGACTCCACACCAGTTTAGAAAAATAGAAAATATTTATTTGAGTAAAACAAGACCAAAACAACAAAGATTCAATAAGTAGAACTTGAGATATATATTTTTAAAGATTAAATGCAAATGCAGTGCTTAGAAGTCACTAGCGGTCAAACTTTTACTTGAGGTCACAAGGGACCGGTGTAAATCCAAAGTTCAGGCCAACTGGGATGGAGCACAGGCTGGCTACAGAACCCACGCAGGGTCTGCTGAACAAAGTACCTTGAATTAAGCAAAGTGTCAAAGCTGCGGGTATGATGCGTCAATCTTTTTCACACAGTCGGGTCACTGCATTGCTGTCAAGCTCCATTGAAATGCATCATCATAGAGCTGCGCAGAGCGCCATCATCAGACTTCGCAGGTCGTGGAACTGCAGCCGCCAAACAGCCTCTGTGTCGGCATCGAAGGGCGATGCGCCGGTTCTGACCGATGCAAAGGAAAACAGGGGGGCACCTTAGGCAAGGGCAGGACTCGCAGGATCTGGAGAGTTTAGAACTCACTAGACAAGAAGGACTAAAAAGAAGAACCCCTACTCTGGGGCAGAATCAAAAAAGGGGGAAGAAAGAGAGAGTCTTCTCGCGAGAGTGAGGGAAGGCTCAATCTCTTATCCCTTCCAGTTGTGTATATTGCATCTGGAGAGTTGCAAGAAGTCTTTTGTGTCCCTGAGACTTCAGAAAGCAGGAGGCAAGCCCTTGGAGAAACATGGGTTCAAGAATGTACAGAGCAGGTTCAGTCCCTCTCACTCCCAGGCAAGAAGCAGAAGGCAGCAGGCCAACACAGCAGAGCAGGTAGCAAAGTGGCAGTCCCTCCTACAGCACAGCAATCAGCAGGCAGCAGGCCAACACAGTAATGCAGGTAGCAATGCCTCATTCATCACAGCAGCTCTTCTTCCAGGCAGAATTTCTTTGGTTCCAGCAAAGTTCTAATTTGGTGGTGTCAGGGGTCTAGAACTTATACCCAATTGTGCCTTTGAATTGAGGGAGACTTTGAAGAGGCCTTTGAAGATCTCAAGGACCGTGCCTTTCATGCCGTGGCTCCAGACTCACTACAGGGGGGTATGCAGCTCTTTATGTGGAGACAGGCACAGCCCTATTCAGGTACAAGTGCCAGCTCTTCCCTCCCAATCTACCTCAATAATGCCCATCAGCCTGGTGATGGACCATCAGGATGCAAATGTCACACCCCTTCTCCAGGGCTGGACTGTCCGTAGCGGGCACCGGGTGTTTCCCTGGTGGGCCGCCAGCTGGGGGCGGTTTTGGGCCCCTGGGGGGCCATTTTTGTTAACGTGGGCCAGCAATATCGGCCCCCTGTAACAAAATCGCCCGAAACCGGCCCTAGCAAACAGCTCGGCCGCACCCCCCCCAGGGGGCCGGCCGAGCAGTTTACCAGGGCCGGTTTAGGTTCCCAGTCCGGCCCTGCCCTTCTCCCTTTATGTGACTGTCTAGAGGGATGCACAAACCCCAGCTGTCACCCACCCAGACATGTATACATAGACAGGCAGAGGCACAGAATGGTTAAAGTGAGAAAATGCCAACTTTCTAAAAGTGGAATTTTCAGACTTACAATTTAAAATCAGACTTCACCATAAGTTAGAATGTGGCCGGGCTCAAATCGACCACAGCTAATAAAGAAGCCATGGAATTCCTTAAAACAAGAGATATTTTATGTTTACAGGAAACATGGATGATAACACCAAGCTCTGTTAAAGATTTCCAGGCGACCCACACATTGGCCAACAAGAAAAAAATCTATGGAAGACCAATTGGTGGAGGTCTCAATTTTTGTAAAATTAAACCTGCAAGTACGAGTCAAGGAATGGCTCACGTACTCACCTGGCGTTCAGATCATAAATATAAAAGGAATAGGACTAGAGGGCACTCCGATCACAATTGCAGTAATCAATCTCTATGTTAATCCAAACAAGAAGGTAAAAACCACGAACATTAGGATGATCATCGGATTGATTAGAGAATATCTTTATGAGCACCCAGGGCATGAATGTATTGTTACCGGGGACTTCAATATTAGAGGTCTGTGCTGCCCGGAACAAAGTCAAGGGGAGAGTGGGCGGAACATCATGGAAGCCTGCATTAATGAATTTAATCTGGGGTCCACGAACCAAATATGGCAGACAAACAGGAAACCACAACCCACATTCAAAAACATCTCCACGCTAGATTACATCTTCCTGAGCAAGGATTATTGAAGAGGTGCGAAGAATATAAGGTGCCACATACTACTGTAAGTGATCATCATCCATTATCTATCTGTAAGCGCCATGCTGCATGAGGAACACCTCCCTGTTGACCAAATGCTCAATCCAATCAGTGAATCGGCATCGATAAAATGAATTAAATGGGGACCTTCAAGCCGGGCCAGATAAAACAAGTGGAAACAGGTTATACAGATAACTGGCCTTCAGAAAAGCTGGTCAAAAATAATGGACTCACTATTCAAAGCTCTGAGTGCAGGAAGGCAACCAACACATAAAGGCAAACTTATTGGAAATGGGCCAACTTATCTCCTTGATAACAAAGAATTCACAGAGAGCAAAAAGAGTTGTCGTCAGGCAGAGCTACAGTATAGGAGAGAGAAGTGCCCTTGGACGGAAAAAATCCTGAAAACATCCAGAAAACTGCATTAAAAAACCATCTGGCAGCACAAACAAACCAACATGAAAGAAAAATGGAAACATATATATGCACTGCTAGCGCCCAATAAAAACATGGAGTTTTGGAGCTATGTTAACTGCCTAAGTGGTGGAGGCCACACAGAAAATGCTGTACCCGCCAACAAATGGGCAGCCCACGCAACAAAGCTTTATGTCAACCTAGATAAACCCACGGCAAAGACCATGGAGGTAGAGGGCAGCCACCCTGATGAGAATCAGGCAGAGCACTTTGCCCTAACAGAGAAAGAAACCCTAATTACTCTCAAGGGAATCAGGAAGGATGGGGCTCCCGGGCCTAAATGGGTTACCAGGCAGTATCTTTAATGAAGATCGAGATTTTTGGGCTCCTCACATGCATAGCCTGTTCTACCAATGCTATAATACCTCGGTGGTACCAGACTCATGGAAAGGCTCCGTCTTGCATCCCATCTATAAAAAAGTGGACGCTTCTCGCCCGGAGAACTACAGACGGATCGCGCTGTCGAACGTTGATGGGAAGGCATTCGCAAAAGTGCTCCTGAAAGAGCTAGAGGCATGGATAAAAATAAATCAAATCATACCGCAATATCAGACAGGAATTCGACCTAACTCATCCACGCTGGACAACGCCATCGCGTTATCATATCTGGCAACCAAAGCCACAGAGGTTGCCTCCCCACCACTCTATGCATGCTTCGTCGACTATAGTGCTGCCTTTGATGGCATTGATCTCAACATACTGTGGGCAAAACTTGCAAAGTGGGGCATTCCGACGAAACTTTTGGCGCCCATCATGACACTTCACACCGGTACTTGGGTTCGTACTAAGCTTACACAGACATGCGTAACGGCTAAGATCTACACAAACAAAGGGTTAAAACAGGGCTGTGTGATCGCTCCTACATTGTTCAACTTATACAACGTGGATCTGGGAGAGGCACTCCTAAAAGCCAACATCTTTCCGCCTAAACTGGGCCATTTTAGACTTCCGATCCTGCAGTACGCGGACGACCTTGTTCTACTGGATCAAACTAGAATAGGCATGAAAAGGGAATTGGAGACACTACACCTATATAACATGGAAAACAAACTTCAAGCCAACACCACAAAAACGAAGGTGCTAGTTTTTGGCCATAAACCAAAAAAATCATTATTGGGTTGGTATCTTGGCCCGCTAAGGATTGCTACCACTAATAAATTCACTTATCTGGGAGTTCAATGCTCAGACACTGGTAGATCAACACTGCAGGTCAAAGCACTCGAGGCTAAAGCGGCTAAGGTCACACATGGTCTATGCAAATTAAATCACAAGCTCCAAAGCCACTCCTCAGAGGGCATCCAACGAGTAATGAAAGCAAAGCTAATTCCAACACTGAGCTATGGCCATCTCGCCTTTACGGGTTTGCTTACCGATGAATTGGAGCACCTGCATATCATAGCTTTTAGAAAGGTTTTCAATCTTCCATATTCAACAAGGCACACACTGATCCGCTTGGAGTTCAATATTCCAGCAATGGACATTGAATGCAAAAAAGATATAGTAAAATTCTATTATCGCGTGATTAAGGCAGGCCCTGGCACAATCAGGGAAACATTACAAACAGTTTTTATCGATAATACTAGCTGCTGGGCAAGGTATCTCTTGATGGCCAACAAGTCATTGGGCCTGCCATTAGACCTTTCAACTGATGCACCCTGTACAATGGCGGGCCTAAAAAGCCTTTTAAAGAAATAGGGCATGCACATCTCAAGGCAACAGGATCTGGAACGGATTAGACACAGCCCTGGCGCAGAGGGTCTAGTCTATTCACACAAAGCCACTTCGTGTCAACCATATCTGAAGGCAGGATTGGGCAGGCAAGCCCTACAGAACGTTCTGAGAACCAGACTCCTAACATTAACAACATGGGACTATAGGGGCCACGGGAAAAACACACTGCCAAGAAGCAGGGGATGTTGCTTGTGCCAATACCACACAGAATCAGCTGAGCATATTACTTGTTGTTGCCCAGCCTTGCTGGGCCAGAGGCGACTATACCTAAGAACAATGTTCCTTCAAAACGGCGGAAGATCATGCAAGGAGGCCCTAATGTTCATCTACACTACCACAGTGCCGATGGACCTTGCACAAATTGGCAAGTTCTATGCGGCAGCTGGAAGGACCCTACGAACAATGCAAGAATCGATGGCGATAGTCAAAAAACATAAGCTGCTGATCACCTATTGTGGCAGTAACACTGGCACCATATGATTCTATACACTGTTCACCTGTACCATTGTTCATTCTTTTACATTTTATATTTTTTACTTTGGGAGGAGCATTGTTTTTAGTTAATATCATATGCCTGCTTACTCATACAATAATTATATGCATGCTTGCATGACACAACATCGCATGCTCACGTACCTATGCCTTCCAGCTTTGCCCGGTGATGCCTTTCTGCATTTGCTACATAAAAAAACCTCAAGCTATCTGCTGTACCAATATCCTTTTTGCTGCTGCACTTTCAGATGTTCTTAAATTTTATATGGGTCACACACATGTTAACAATTTTATAGATTTTTTATTATCATGTTTGTTTTATGATGTAATCCATGCTGTATTTGTAAATGATTGTAGGTAATCATACAATAAAGATATTTACTTACATAAGTTGTGATTTTAAATTGTGAGTCCAGAGACACCAAACTCCAAATTTCTATCTTCTCCCAATTTGAAATTACACTTAAAAGATGCTTAAGGCAATCCCAATATTAATCTATGGGATAGATAGGACTTGCAGTAGTGAAAAATTGATTTAAGAGTATTTCACTACCACAACATGTAAAACTTAAGAGTACATTCCAGCTTTTCAAATAAACTGCACCCTACCCATTGAGCTACCTAGGGCCTACCTTAGGGGTGACTTACATGTAATAAAAAGGAAGGGTTGGGACTGGGCAAGTAGGTTAACTTGCCAGGTCGAATTGGCAGTTTAATACTCCACACACAGGTTCTACAATGGCAGGCCTGAGCCATGTTTAAAAGGTTACTGAGTGGGTGGCACAATCAGTGCTGCAGGCCCACAAGTAGCATTTCATTTACAGGCCCTGGGCACATTTAGTGCACTTTAATAGGGACTTATAAGTAAATGAATTATGCCTATTGTGGATAAGCCAATGTTACCATGTTTTGAGTACAGAGAATATGCACTTTAGCACTGGTTAGCAGTGGTAAAGTGCCTAAAATCCTAAAGCCAGTGAAAATTAAGTCAGCCAAAGAGGAGGCCAGAAGGCTTAAAGTATGGATAAATCATGCCAAAGAATGCAGAACTAACATATGTGCCCCCAGCTGAAGGTGGGGAGAGCTCTCCAACCCCTTGGGAGTTCTCTTCACTAAGGTAGAAGGACCTGGAGAGACCATCAGCATAAAGTCTACTCCCTGTAGGGAGATGAACCACCTCAGCAGTTTGGGATTCGTACCCCTCATCTGCATTAACCCTCTGAGGGTTCTGTGGTCTGTCTGAAACCAGAAGTAAGTACCAATCAAGTATGGTCTTAGCTTCTTCAGCGCCCAGACCACAGCAAAGTCTTCCCTCTCTATTGCACTCCACCTCTGTTCCCAGGGAAGTAACTTCCTACTGAAGAAGGCTTCAGGCTGATCCAGGCCCTCTTCGTTTAGGTGTGAGAGTACTGCCATTACGCCATGCTCTGAGCATCTGTCTGCACAACATACTTTTGTTAGAAATCAGGGGCCTTCAGCACGGGTACCATGCCCATGGCTTCCTTCAGGGTGTCAAAAGCTTTCTGGCATGCCTCTGTCCAGATCGCTTGACATGGCTGCTACATAGAAGTCAGCTCTGTCAAGGGGCAACAATGGTGCCATCTCCCTTGATGAATCTCCTGTAATATCCTAAGAAGGCTCTCACTTCTGTCTGGGTCCTGGGGGATTGCCAAGCCAGAATGATATCAATTTTGGGCTGCAAGGGCTGCACCTTGCCACCTCCTACTTGGTGTCCCAAGTAGACCACAGTATCTTGCCCTCTCTGGCCCTTACGGGCCTTGATAGTCAGGCCTGCGCTCTGCAGAGCCTAAGTACTTCCTGGAGGTGGTTCAAGTGGTCCTCCCTACTAATGCTTAAGACTACAATATCGGCTAAGTAGGCATCACTGAAGTTCTCCAACCCAGCCAAGACCTGGTTGACCAGCCTCTGGAAGGTGGCAGAAGTGTTCGTCAAACCGAAAGGCATGACCCGGAACTGGAAGTGCCCTTCTGGTGTTGAGAACACTGACCTCTTGTTAGCCCCCTCGGTTAAGGCAATCTGCCAGTACCCAGACGTTAAGTCAAATGTGCTGAGAAACAAGGAGGCTCCAAGCCGATCTATGATCTCATCAGCTCTGGGGATGGTGGTGCGTCAGTCAAGGTGACTTATTGAGCCCACGGTAGTCCACACAGAACCAAAGTTCAGGTGAGACACCTGAAGGGGCAGCCTTGGGAACCAACACAACTGGGCTGGACCATGGGCTGTTTGAGGGATCACTACCCCCTAATGCCAGCTTCTTGGAAACCCCCTCCTTGATGCTAGCCCTTACCTTATCAGACAGCCTGCAATTTTATTTTTCTTTGCAGGTGTGCTGTCCCCAGTATCAATATCCTGAGTACACCATGTAGTGAGTTCTGGAGTAAGGGAGAACTAAGGGGTAAACTTCCCCAGCAACGGCAGCATTCTCTCTGTTGATCTAGGGTCAGAGTAGGGGAGACGCTGACACCCTCTCTGATCCATCCTGCTCCTTGGAAAATAGGAGATGGGGAAGGGGTTCGCTCTCCTCTTCCACCCATCACCAGTAACCAGGAGCATGGTAATCTCAGACCTCTCAAAGTAGGGCTTGAGGTGGTTCACATGCAGGACCCTCAAAGGGTTCCTAGGAGTCTTGAGGTTCACCATGTAAGTGACATCACTCTTGCGCTCCTTTACCTCATAAGGCCCATACCAATGGTCTTGCAGGACCCGGGGCTCCACTGGATCCATTACCCACACTTTTTGACCTGCCTGAAACATGATCTTCTGTGCAAGCTTCCGGAAGCGGGCTGTCTGGTTGTGGAACACCAGCATGTAGCTAACTACATCCTGGGGTGGCTTCTTGGGAGCTTGCTCCCAGCCTTCCTTAGCCAAACTGAGAGGTCCTCTCACAGGGTGTTCATATAGTAGTGCAAAAGGGATGAAGTCAACCCCCTTCTGTGGAACCTCCCTGTAGGGGAATAAAAGGCATGGCAGGAGAACGTCCTACTTATGCCTCATGGGTTCAGCTAGATCCATAATCATGTCTTTGAGGGTATGTTTGAACCTTCCAGCCAACCCATTGGTAAGGAGTTGTGAACTTATAGGTCCCATCACACTCCTTCCACATGGCCTTCATGTAATTGGACATGAAGTTGGTACCCCGGTCAGGCACCATCTCCTTGGGGAACCCCACATGGGTAAAGGTCCCCATCAGTGGTCTGACCACAATGGGCGTAGTCATTGTCCTAGAGGGATAAATTCTGGGTGGCATGGTCCACCAAGACCAGAATGAATCTGTTGCCCATGGCTGTCTTGGGATTCAGAGGCCCCCCAAATTTGATGCAAACCCATTCAAAAGGGGTGCTAATGACAGGGAAATGTTGCAGGGGGGCCTTGCACCTCCCCCTGACTTCCCACTTGCCTGGCAGGTAGGACAGGGCCTACAGAACGAATCTGAGGCCTTCCTCATTTGTCTTGCCCCAAATGATCTGCCAGTTGCACATCATGTGCCAGACCCAGTATAGGTCCCAAAGCGCTGGGTTACCACCAACACACATGTTGCACCAGGCTCAGGAACCTTAGGCTCACTATACAAGAGATCATTCTCCAATAGATTATGTGCTGCCCAGAGGCATCACCATCTGCCTGAGCCTCAGCCTGCCGCCGAAGATCCACACAATTAGGGCACTCCTTCTGCTCCTTGCAGAACTCTTCCTTGGAGGGACCTCCTTACTGCTGCCAGTTGGTCATCTCAGGAAGGTTCCCCAGTTCAGCCACATCTTCCCCTGTGGGTATAGGAACATCCCCCTCAGGTTCCTCCCTCCTCCCGGATTGAGGGAATTTCAGGAGCACGTTTCCTCTGTCCCTTGTCCTGCCTCTTTTTGGCAGGTACCTGGGCCATTCTTCCAGGCTCCAGGTCCTTCTGACCATCCTCATGAGCTGCCATGGACCATGTGATCAGGCACACCCACTCAGACACTCCCATCATCTCCAAGTGTGACCTGAGCTCCACCTCCTTTCAGATGGTGTGCTCCATGCCATTGCCCAGCAGACCATCCACAGGCATGGACGGACTCGCAGCTACCTTCAGCACACCTGAGACCCCCCCCTACTCAAGAGGAACCAGAGCCACAGGACAGTGGCTCTCACGGTTGTCAGCAACAACAAATTGGTGGAACGTGTTAGGGACTACCTGCTCTGAAGACACTATATGACACCTGACGGTAGTCATGCTGGCTCCTGTGTCTGTCAGAGCATCCACCCTCTGCCCATTGATGGATACCCACTGGCTATACTTCATAGTATTGTCAGGCATCTAGGTTCTCTGTATCATCTCTCCATCACTCAGGGACACTTGGGTCAATTCTACACTCCCTCTAAACTATCTGGAGCACTCACCTCCCAAGCACTAGACTAGCCAACCCCAGTGACTGCCCACCGGTGGGGGGCTGTGCCCACTTGGGAAACTTGCCCTCCCCTCTGTAGTGCTCTTTCTGTTGGCACTCATAGCACTTTACTGGAGCCTTCCCTGCAGGCTTACTGGCAGGGAACCATTTCTTCTTTTCAGCATGCAGCTGGGAACCCTGACCCCCAGAACTAGTTTGGGGCCTTTGGAGAACTCCTTAATCTTTCTGTCCCACCCTCCTTCTTCTGGCGAGGACCCTGCCCGCCCTTGTGATGATCCTCCCCAGATACCTTCCTGTGGACCCTGGTGTTGACCCAGCAGTCCGCCTCCTTAGTAAGCTCTCTGGAGTCAGTGGGCTTGTATCAACAAGGTGTTGGTACAGATCTGGAAAGCAAAGACTGAACATATGCTTTGTTGCAAACAAATTATACAGCCCCTGGCAATCTTTTACCTCACTGCCCTTTATTCAGACATTCAGTGCCTTGCAAAAAGAATCCACAGAATCCACCCAGGTATGTTGGGAAATCTTCAGGCCTGGGCGTAGTTCACGGAGTTTTGCTACGTGGAACTCCGCAAAGTTACAAAAAAACTCTGCGAAGTTCCGCGAGTGGCGGAGTGCAGTGCGAACTGCAGTTTGTGCTGGTATTCCTGCCGCTCGGGTAGAAATTCTACCCGAGCGGCAGCTCGCGCTCGCAAACTTACTGTTCACGATCGCGAACTTACCGTTTGCGATCGCGAGCGGGGAAAAAACTCCGCTGCACATCGCGAAGCGGAGTTTTCTGCACCCCGCGAGCTCCGCGGAGTGCAGAAAACTCCGCAAACTCCGCGAACGGAGCGAAGTTCCCCGCCCAGGCCTAGAAATCTTATGACTATCCCTGAATTTCTGTCTATATTTCTCTGACATCAAACCACTTTCTGATTAGGGCCTCCTTCATAGGGGAGTACCTCATCCTGTCATTCCCTTCTAGGGCCAGTAGAGTGTCCCTCTCCTCACTAGAGATGTCTCCTAAGACTAGCCCCACAATCTGCCTCAGGGACCTTGTGCATGTGGAGTGCAATTTCATAGGCCTCAAACCATCTGTCTATGTTGTCTCCCACCACAAAATCAGACACCAAACCCTTGGGTATGTGGACCCTCCTGTCACAGGGCACAGAAGAAATGCTGACACCATCACTGCTAGACTCTGCCTCCCTGGCCTTGATGTACTGATCCCTCAGACTCAAATCCTGAGCCAACATAATTTTTTTCCCCTCAATAGCCAGTCTCTTTTGGCTCTCCTCCATCTCCATGGCAAGCCTTTTCTCCTCTAAGGCCTGTTTTGCTTATCCAGCTCCAATTTAAACTTTCTCTCCTCCCTCCTGTCCTCCAACTGGTATTCAGACGGAATATCGAGTTGGAAATGTCGACTTACACAAATATCGAGTTGTAAATATCATGACACAGAAATATTGACAACAAGAATATTGTGGTCTAGAATATCGAATTTAAGGTAAGAAATATTGTTTTAAAAAATATAGAAGTCACTAATATTGTTTGCCAAAATATAGTTGTTTAAAATATCGATTTTTTTAAATTAGTGTTATATATTTTAGTATATATTTTAAATGTATTTGATGTATTTGTTGGTATAAGTATTGCTCATGTTTTTTAATATATGTGTTACATTTTTAGTAGTTAATAATTTTATTTAATCAAATTTTGCGTTTTTTAGTTCCGTAGCGGGTTGTGGGTTTATAGGAGAATAGGGTGGGAAGTAATTTAATGATAATAAATTAATAATTCTTTTTTATTAATATTTATTTAATTGAGATTTTATAGTGTTAATTGGTTTTTTTATTGTAAATTTTATGTGTGGATTGTGGGGTTTATAGGGGTATAAGGTAGGAAGTAATTTATTTTTAATTAATTATTAATTGGTTGTTAATTAATTAATTGGTAATTAATTATGGTAATTGTGTAATTTGTTTTTAGGTGCAGGTTGTGGGGTTTATAGGGGTAAAGGGTGTGAAGTAATTTCTTTTTAATTAAGTAATAATTAGTTGATAATTAATAATAAATAATTGATAATTAATTTTGTTAATTGTTTAATTATATTTTTTTGAGGTGTGGGTTTTGGGTTTATAAAGGTGGGAAGTTATTTATTTTTTATTAATTAATAATTAGTTGTTAATTAATATTAATTAATTAATTGACAATTAAATATGGAAATTGTGAAATTAATTTTTGGTGCGGGTTGTGGGGTGTATAGGTGTAAAGGGTGTGAAGTAATTTATTTTGATTAATTAATAATTAGTTGGTAATTAATATTAATTAATTAATTGATAATTAATTAGGGGAATTGTTTAATTTTTTATGTGTGGGTTTTGTGTTTATAGGGGTAAAGGGTGGGTAGTAAATTAATTTTACTTACTTTATAATTAGGTGTTAAATACAATTAGTCATTTAATTGAAAATAAAATGTAATTGTGTAATTAATTTTTTTACAGTTTAATTTTAGGTGTGGGTTGTGGGGATTATAGAGGCAAAGGGTGGGAAGTTAATTGATTTTTATGTGTTTAAATTTGTTTTTTAATTAATAATATTTGTTTAATTGATAATTAATTATGTTAATTATGCAAGTACATTTTTTTATTTTAGATGCTGGTTGTGAATTGTGTGGTGTTATAGGGTAGGAAGTAAAGAAAGTAAATTTATGTAATAGTTAATGTTTTTGTTAATAATTAATTTCTAAATAAAAATATTTATTTGCTTGAATTTTTTTATTTTATTTTATTTAATATAATATTTGTTGGTATTTGTGATATGTATTTAACATTATAATATATTTTTATTTTTTTAAATTTTTAATATTAAATATATTTGTTTTTTAATTTTTAACATATTTATATATTTTTTTATTTATTTTGTTTTTCAAATATTTTTATTTTGTTGATGGTATTTTGCCTGTTTTTAATTTTGAACTGACTGAAGTGGAAATAGTAGTTTTTACCCCTCCGCTATCCAACACTTTCCCTACTGTTGTACTCATTGGAGTGGGAATAGTAATTTATACCCCTCCACCATTCAACACTTTCCCTACTGTTGCACTGATTAGAGAGGGAATAGCAATTTTTACCCCTCCTCAATCCAACACTTTCCCTACTGTTACACTCATTGAAGTGGGAATAGTAAGTAATATCCCTCCGCTATTCAACACTTTACCTACTGTTGCACTCATTGGAGTGGGAATAGTAATTTTTACGCCTTCGCAATCCAACACTTTCCCTACTGTTGCACTGACTGGAGTGGGAATATTACATTTTACCCCTCTGCTCTTTAATAGTTTCCCTGGTGTTGTATTGGCTGGAATGGCTGCTGTAAATATTTTCTATGCATAGTTTATCACTTTTACTACTATTGCATTTGTTGGAGGGAGATTTGTAAATTTTGTTTTTATCCAGTGTTAATATTTATGTGTTGTGCTAAATGGGAGTGGTAAATTGTTTATATATTTATTTTATTCGTTTGCGTAGTTTTGTTTAAATTGTAGTGGGAATAGTATGCATATTAAATGTTATAATTAATTTTGTATTGTTATAATTTAAATTATTATATTTTGTAAATTCGAAATTATAATATTTTTCATTATTAATATTTGCTAATTGGAAAATTATTTTTACTAAGTTTAAAGATTTTTAAATAGTTTAGGGGCCCATTACGATACCCGGCGTAAAAAAATCCGCCAGGCATGGAAGCGGCAAAAATCCACCCGCACACACCGTCTGAACACCGACCACGCCATTACGATTACACAAACCGAAAACCGCCATCGGCGAAAAATCACACAAGATACCGCCCGCCATCGTCCGAGTCGGAGTCAAACCGCCCGCCACGGACGGAAACACGCACGACAACACAAAACCGCCCGCCCTCACGGACGACACACCGCACGTGAAATTACGATCGCACCGCCATGAGCGCGGGAAAACTACAAATATACCGCCCGCCAGTGCAAACAACGCCGATGAGAATCGACACGGCAGAAGCCATGGCGCCCACGTACCTGCACAGAAACCATCCGCTCACAAAACCAATAGCACACAACATGGCCAACATGTCCACACAGCAAGGCACGCACAAATACACAAGCACAGTACACATCCCGAAAACACCCCCCGGACAAACAAAAACTACAAAGGCCAGAACCCCAGACACAACACACCTGAAAACAACAGACCATGAGGACACACCCACATAGGTAAGTACAAAAGCAGCACTCCCACAGACCACAACCCCTTGCAACATTGCAAACCAGAGAGGAGAGGAGAGGACACAGTGACACAGCAAGGACAGCAGCACACCACAGAAACGCACACATCACAACCACCACCACCACCACCACCACCACCAAACACCTGCACCACAAACCCCCTGCACATTACACAACACACACCGCACCAGCACCACAAACACCATGGCACCACAAAGAATGCCCAAGTTCACGCCCATTGAGCTGACGGTCATGGTCGACGAGATCATCAAGGTGTACCCACAAATCTATGGGAACATGGTCCAGCACACACCACTAGCCACCAGAAACAGAATGTGGAACCGGATCGTAGACCAGGTCAATGCAGTCGGGACCCTGCCCAGGAACAGAGGAGAAATAAACAAACGTTGGAATGACGTCAAGAGCCTGGTCAAGAAGAAGGAGGGCAAAAACAGAGAGCTGGCTGCCGTCACTGGCGGAGGGAATCCCGCGCTCTTCAAGACCTTCAAAGCGTGGGAGGAGAAGGTGCGAGTCATAATACATCCGGAGATCCTCGCCGGATTAGCAGGGGAGTGGAGGCTGGTAAGTACAAACTAATGTATACCAGCACACCGCTATGTACTCACATGCACTACCACCATGCCACAGCTCCCAGGGACAAACACCCCCATGTCCAGCACACAATACACAACACATCACACACACATGCAACAGACACCACCACACACAGCCCAAACCGAACAACTGTAAGATACGTGGGGACATGTGTACACTCAGCCAGCCACGTAACCACCAACAGGTCCCCAAATATGCCAGAAGCGCCACAACGAGCACCCACCACACCCATGTGTCCGCCACAGCTGCACTAACCGACAAGTAACAGGTAAGTGGCAGGAACACAAAGTGCAGTGGGTGGGACGGTGGACAGCCCAAGTACAACACACACCAGGCCCCTAGTCCCACAGCACAGCAAGGAGGAGCATCCCCCACACCCCACAGCCACGTGTCAGCCACCGCAGTGCACAACGACAGCCGAAAGGCAGACATCACGGTCCACAGCAATCGGTGTCAGTGGGTGTCCAGCCACCCCCACGACCCACAACACCCCCCACCCCCACAGACCTGCAACATGGAGCACCCCCCGCTTAGAGCCATGTGGCATCCAGTACAGTGCACGCACGAACAACTTGCAGGTGGGAAACTGGACAGGGCTGGATTACTGGAGGCATGAGGACCGGAACACGACCAACACATGGGACATGTCACGTAGCAGACGAACACGCAGCACCGCCCACCGTCACGGACAAGTGAACAATGTGCACACGGACATGAACAACAGACTCACACCCCACATGACCCATCACAGACATAGCAACACCCAAGGAGCCACGTCTGCATGCACAAGCCACACTGAATATAGTACCACACGGCAGCCACTGTGCAACTCATCACACACAACCGAAACACCATTGAAGTCCTGTCCATGTAGCCCCTACTGCCTGTCAACCACACACCCCACAACTACGCCTATGTAAGACAAACAACACTAGACGCAACAGAGCGGAACAACATAAATGCACACGAACACCACTGAACCCATCAAACACACAGACACACCATGCACATACAACATACCATCCATCCCATCCGTCAGCCCCAGTCTCATGAAAGGCATGTCATCCGCACAGCTGCCACACATACAGCAGTCACGCTAAGATACATGCCCATGACCAACCATGTGCCAGAAGTCAATGAAGCGCACGACACACTGTGAGCAACAACACACAACATGGGCCACACCCCCCGAGCACTGCAGTGATGCACATGGCACAGGGCAGCACGCACACCAGGGAGATGGGACAACTGCAATACGTTGGCTGGCACACAACCATCACTCACTCATAATGATGCGTCCAATGCCATGTCCAGTAATCACAACAGACAGCAAATATGCAGGCCATGTCAAGCATGCACACACCTCAAACCATGCACTGTCATGCTGCCACAACACATGTCACGTTCGGCACCCATGGCTCACAGCATGTACCCCAAAAGCATATTCCCTCCCAAATGCGAATCTGGGGCATGGCCCCCATGTTGCCATATGCGTTCCTAAGCGTTCCATTTGAACCCCAAAAGCATATTCCCACCCAAATGCGAATCTGGGGCATGGCCCCCATGTTGCCATATGCGTTCCTAAGCGTTCCATTTGAACCCCAAAAGCATATTCCCACCCAAATGCGAATCTGGGGCATGGCCCCCATGTTGCCATATGCGTTCCTAAGCGTTCCATTTGAACCCCAAAAGCATATTCCCTCCCAAATGCGAATCTGGGGCATGGCCCCCATGTTGCCATATGCGTTCCTAAGCGTTCCATTTGAACCCCAAAAGCATATTCCCTCCCAAATGCGAATCTGGGGCATGGCCCCCATGTTGCCATATGCGTTCCTAAGCGTCCCATCTGAGCACCAAAAGCAAAGTACAAACCAGACCCAGGATGGGCCAGGAGCCCGCATACACCAGAGTCACAATAAGTAGGGGCACAGCAACACACCCATCGGCATGGCCAATCCGTCCCATGCCACATGTGCACAGCACACAGTCCCATTGCCAAGCACACACAACTACAAATGCTACAGCCACACACACGCCTCCGGGAAACCCATGTACGAGATTGCACGAACTGTTAATGTCAGACGACAAATACATACTTCGCCAGGTGCAACACAATAACAAATCTCATTCTCTCCACAGGTGACGAACTGCTGAATGCTGGGGATGGAGCCAGCAGCCAGCACAGCCAGCCTACAAGCCCCCAACGAGGACACACGGATGTGGAGGATCTGTCCTCCTCTTCGGACACGGACCACCAAGCAGGCCCATCTGGTGTGGCAGGGCCCAGCCGCTCCCCAGGACCCCTCCTACCCACCAACCCATCATCCAGGGCTGCTGAACATTCCCAGCCCCCTGCTGCCACTGTCGTTGCGGCCACACCCACGGTCATTGCGGCCACTACCACTGCCGCAACCGCCACCATCGCCGCACCGACCACCACCGCCGCCACCACCACCACGTCTTCGCTGGCACCAGCCCCAGCGCAGGTGGTGGCCCGGCCGACTGGATCCACCCTGGGAGCCACAGCGAGGACCGTGGTGAGCAATGTGGCTAGTGGGCAGGCCGGTGGCAGCAGGACTGGTAGGAGGAGCAGGGTCAGGGAAACGCCAGCCTCCCCTGGGAGCCATTCCCTGCCTCAAATGGCCAGAGTCCTTGGGGCCTATGAAGAGGCCCAAGGACAATGGGTCAGGTCTGCTTCAGACACGCGGGAGGTGCTGGGGGTGCTGAGGTCCATGGACGCCCGTATGGGCCAACTCGTGGACCTCATGGGCCAGCTGGTGGTGGCGGTGAGGTCACAGCCAGGGCCAGCAGCTCCCCCTCCGCCACCACCTGCCGGGGCGCAGGGTCGAGCAGCAGTGTCCAGTTCCCCTGCGTCCACAGCCAGTGAGCACACCTCAACCACCAGCATGTCGCAAGCAGGCACCCCCCTCGCAAACGTGGAAGGGGCCGTCCGAAGTGGAAACCGATCTCCCGGGAGGACTTTGCACGCTCCAAACGCAAGTGAGGCAGCCAGCCAGC
This sequence comes from Calotriton arnoldi, assembly GCA_963921515.1. Classification (NCBI taxonomy): domain Eukaryota; kingdom Metazoa; phylum Chordata; class Amphibia; order Caudata; family Salamandridae; genus Calotriton; species Calotriton arnoldi. Next base: position 281,163 of record CAWUFW010009349.1, read on the forward strand.
CTTCCGCCAGCCTTCCTTGACCAGCCACTGCATTGACTTGGACTACGATCCCACTCCACACAGCCATCTGGATGGCATGTGTGTGTTGGACTATGGACATAGAACCAGTGGGTACACCCTGAGCATCACGCAGCCATGACCGACAGCTCATTGTCACTGCACGCACCACTTTTGTCATCACCTTACACACAATCACGTCACAGTTTGAAATAAATGCACCTCTTACACTAACTGCTGTTTGTGCCCTGTGTTTTATTTGTACGGAATACAACGGCCACCTTGGGCGGAAAGGCACCTGATGCGTGGCATGGCAATGGAATCCGGAGGGCCTGTAGGGACCTAGGGGTGGGAGACAGAACAGGAGCACATTCAATGAGTGTGTCACACACCCATCACACAGTACATGTCAACAACTACAAGCAATGTACACACATCGCACAGAGCAATAGGGCACAATGCCACAGCCACCAACAGTGGCATACTACCCTGGCCATGGAGCGTTGACACACAGCACGCAGTGAACAAACGGCCACCCTGACACAGCACACACACACCTGCACAGATACAGCCACATCAGCCGTCGTACATGGACACTCACCGTCAAGTGAAGTAGCGGGCGATGAGCTGCTGCCGCACATTACCAGCTTCCTCCTCTCCGCTGTCCTCCTCACTCGAGCTGTCCTGGTCTGCGGGCTGGGGCCCTGGTTGATCTCCGTCATCCACGATGAGGGGATCTGCTTCCGAATGGCCAGATTGTGCAGCATGCAGCACGCCACCACTATCCGGCACACCTTCTGTGGGGAGTACGCCAGCGCACCCCCGGTGCGGTCCAGGCACCTGAACCTGGACTTGAGGAGGCCAAAGGTACGCTCGACCACACGTCTGGTCCTCCCATGTGCCTCATTGTAGCGATCGTCTGCTGGGGTGCGAGGATTCCTCAATGGACTGAGCAGCCATGCCCCATTCGGGTACGCAGAGTCACCTGGGTGTGAGGGACACAGAGAACCGTTGCTATTCCAACTGGACAGGGGACAGCATCGCACAACCAGCACGCTACACCACTCCACATACTCACCGACAATACAGCCACGATCCTGTTGCATATTGGACATCAGTCGTGGCAAGATGCTGTTGCGCATTATGTGTGCGTCATGGGCCGAGCCTGGGAACTTTGCACACACGTGGGTGATCACCATGTCCGCAAGGCACACCACTTGCACATTCAGGGAGTGCGTGTGCTTCCTGTTGCGGTACAGGTGCTCAGTGGCCTGTGGTGGAACAAGGCCGACATGTGTTCAGTCAATGGCTCCAACGACGTGTGGGATTCTGCCAAGGGCATAGAATGCACCCTTCACTGCCGCCAATTCACGAGCCCTGGGGAAGCGGATGTACCTGTTTCGGTACAGCATCATGGCTGCCAGTACATCCCTCAGCACCTTGCTGAACATGGGCTGGGACATCCCTCCTCCAATGCCCACTGTGTGCTGGAATGACCCAGTGGCGAAGAAATGCATGGCGGCCATCACCTTAGCCGTGGGGGTGACAGCAGTCGGATACACCCTGCGGGGACGGAGATGGGGTTCTAACATGGCACACAGTCGATGCAGGGTTGGCCTGTCCAGCCGAAACTTCCTAATAACCTCTGTATCGTCCATGTCCGCCAGCAATTGGTATGGGCGGTCAATGTTCGGTCTCCACCTAGGGACAATGGCAGAGGACACATGTCAAAGCAACACAACACATAGCAATTTCGCATACACATCACTGACATGACTGAGCAAGCACATGAGCCACAGCCCAGCTGTCAAGCTGGGACGGCACGGCCACAATACACTTACACAGGTCTCCCAACAATGGCAATGGCTAGTGATACAAACCACTGCCATGTGCATGCACATGGGGATCTAGGCCCCAATGACTTGCGGGGCGTGCTGATGGGGACTGACTGCATATCCGTCAAGCGGCAACGCCACGGCAACATGAATGTCTGCTGAGCATGGAACTGCTTCCGCGGCTGGATGAGTATGGCACACGACGACGACGATGTGGGCACAGGCTGAGCGGCCAAAACAAGTGGGACCTGTGGCACGAGGGGATATGAGACAGTAGTAGGTGTCAGCACTGCACCCTATGTACAGCACTGTACGGATCACACCTCCCGAAACATTGACAGGTGTCCACATTGACAGCCCCATGCCAAGACGGCTGTGTGCTTGCAGTCACACGTCACAGGTGAGAGGTTACATTGCACGTGCCAGGTGGCAGACGTACATAGTGGGAGCTGGCATGTGTGTGCATGTGTCTCCTGTTCAGGATCCACCAGATGGGCGCTGACTCTGTACTGACCATTGGACCCACATGTTCCGTGGAAGGCTTGTGTGTGTGGGATGGTGGCACTGGATGTGCCTCCGTTGGGTGGGGGGCCATGCACAGGGTGGGTACGTCGATGATTGCGCATTGTTGGTCACGGTGGGTGCACCAACTAAGATGTGTTGCCCTGTGTTAAATTCCTATGTCCGCATGATGATGGACTGTAGATGTGGGCAGACTACACATTGGTCGATGTGCTGTCTATATGCATGTGCCTTCACACCAGGCACAGCTGCCCCTGCACATGTGACCCCTGCTGGACTCGCTGCTGGGTCTGTGGAGCTGATGCACCTTCTGCACGTGGGGCGGACAGCTCTCCTCACTTCCCTCATTGCGCATGTCATGACTTTGCCGCAGGTGACATGGATCATGGAGGGCCCACATGTACGCGTGGGTAGGCTACACATGATTGTTCACTGGTCGCCACCCCCAGTCAGTGTTTCGAATGGGAAGGTTGTCGTGCTGGTGGTATGTTCGATGTGGCGGATGGGCGGGCCTAGGTGCGGGCTTACATTCCGGACATGGGGGGTAGTTGGATTGGCGACTAGTTGCAGTACACACGGGACACGTCTCTTCCTTTCCACATCTGGGTCATCCCTTGTACTAACTGACAGTGATACAGTCATCTTCGCCCCAGCCCTCATGTCCTCCCCTCTCTCCCCCAATATGCATGCTCACCTGCGAGGCTAGCGCTTGCACAGGCAGCCCCAAGCTCGCACCAGAGAGGGCAAGGAGTGTATGTGTGGGTCCAGTTGCACGAGTGGGCTGTCTCAGGGTATGATGTGTGGCGGGACGCCGTCCACCTGCGTGGTGCCCCAAATGGAGACCCGGCCTGCATGGACTATGCATCACAGTCTTCGCCTTCCGGATCCGCCACCTGCAACACCCAGTGGCTGTGGCTGCCCTTGCGGCCAGGCCGCGTCCGTCTGTGGCTGATGGCCCACACATTCACTCTTTGGCCTCTCTGGGGAGGGCTCGGGGGTGGTGGCGCACGCGCTTGCACTTAGTCGCAATGGCATGTGGCGTGGTTGGTATGATGGGCAATGGATGGGATGGTGCGAGCCACCTCCCGTGACGTCAGTGCTGCTCGTGCTGTGGTGCGTCCCCCTACACTTCCATTTGACTTGTGCCATGCTAGACGTTGAGGTTCTATTGCCTGCGTGATATGACCAGGAGGAGCGCGAGGAGACCTCTCACACACCATGCTCCACTGCCATCCCGTGCCCTGTATCGCCTGTGCGGATTGACTATGTTGGGGTTACACCTGGTCGACTGGGGCTGTGTGTGCCTTGTCAAGGGGCATGGCGGGCGCACAACAGGATCCAGCTTGTCCACAGAGGGTGGGCTGAGGTGCGCCTGGTACCGCTTTGTACGTGTGCCCGGCTGCTGTGCACACACGTGTTCACTCCCCCCGACAGGTGTCCTCTCACAATGCCCAGGGAAGCGGTGGTGTACTGTTCATGACCCCTCCCAACACGGCGTGCTCCAACTTGGCATGTGCGCATCTACCCGTCACACCCACCCACCTGAGCACTGCGTCCATACGACTTCACACGACACATGTGTGTCTTCCACAGTTGTGCTACTCATTTGCGTTGACATCCAATACCAGTGGACTACATGGTCATGTCACGACTGCCGTGTACTTCACATACTCTGATCCTCTCTCATTCGTACTTGTGAAATGAGTCAGCGGAGACAGTTTTGGTTTCAAACATTATATTGAGTCTTCTGTCCTCTGTGATGCAGTATAGTGGACACTACTGGCAGCGGAATACATGTTGAGGATATACTGAGCATGATTGCAAATGGGATAGGGTGTGGGGTTACATGTGATTGGCTGTTGCATGTGGGATGTGGGCTTCAGAGTGACATCTGCTTGGCCAAGGCTGTGCTAATGTACATTTACGTATAGCTGCGGAGCTGCGGACTTTGACACAGACGGTATACATGTAGCCTACCAGACCGCTTGGCATCATGGGCACAGTCCATCTCAGTTCCATGTGACAGGTTTGCTGCGGTTGTTCCTCATGCACGCGTGCATGTGAGATGACATCAGGGCATGTGCTTGCGTGCATGCAGCGGCGTGCCACTTGTTGTTGCACTGTGGTGGTTACTGGACATGTCACAGTCACTGGGGTCGTGTTGTTGTTGTATGCACTTGTCGTCCATGCAAAGGTCCTGGTATGGGATTCCCGGGGCGGGGGGTGGGAGGGGTGCAGCACCCACAGACTCCAGGCGACCTATTCATGTCCACTGAGCGGTGTGTGTGTCCATGTGCGCTGGATCCATGTCGTGTCCTGGTTGTTCGTGCAGTTCCGTCCATGTGGGTGCGATACACATAGCCCATGCCACTGCCTCCCACGATGCATGCGGTGTTCCTGGATGTGATGGGGAACAGTGTGCATGTCCCGGTCATATCCGATGTCATGGCGATGTCGTTGATGGTGTGATTACAGTTGCCGGTCGTTTGGTATGGCTGTTGTGGTGGTGACTGGCCAGTCCGTGCGGAAGCTAAGCATGGGTGCGGGGTTGGACATCATAGGTCAATCGGGGAACCTGCGTTGTGGTCCGACGAATTTACAGGTTGTCAGGTATGCGATGCCGTCCAGCAGGGCTTCCATGTCATTGGTGGTGTACATGTTTGCCAGCCAATGTAGCGGATGGTGGCTGTCAAGGTGTTGTTCGTAAGTTGTCCCTTGGAGGACCATGATGGGGCATGCTGGGTGACATTCGATGTAGCTGTTCTCGATGATCCGTCGTGTGGAGGCACAGTGGTCCCATTTCAGTGCGGGTGCGATGTTGGCCACATACGCCATGCCCCCATAGGCAGAGCAGGCCCTGTCGTGTGCGTCCAGAGGGAGGAGTAGTGGTAGCAGGTCCGCCTTCAGACATGCCGGGTTGGAGAGGCATATCTCCACGGGATGCTGGTAGGGACACCTCCGACAGTAGAAGACGGGCATGACGCAGCTGAACAATGTGATGCGGTAAGTCAGTCGGTAACTTACGTTCAGCAGGGACAGGAGATCGCATCCCAATATATGAAACAGGTTGGTTTTGTACAGCTTGAGCTGTTCGGCGTAGTTGGGTAGGTGTGTTGCGGTTGCCATTTCGCAGCGGTGCGTTGTGGTGGCGTGCTCCGGCTGTGTGTGCAGTCTGCAATGTGCACGCTCCGAGGTTGCTGTGAGCTCTGTGTAGTCGTAGGGAGACAGGACTTGTGTTCTGTTGGCTTGTTTGGAGGACACGGGCCCTCATCCCACATGCTTCTCAGACAGTTCAAGGTCAGTGATGTGTGACTCCTTCCAATTAACTTGCATGTGGCCGACATGGGGGAGTGTTTTCTTCTTTCTTCCCCGTCCGTTGTGTGCTTCTGTGATATGCGCTATCTGCCCTGTGGTCGGTCTCCTCGGCATGCCTGTGTTGGTCTATTCTTGGACAATGGCTGTATTCACCGGCTTCTGTCGTAGGGCTGTGGTTTCGGAGTTGGAATGGAAGGTCATTCAGTGCTGTCTGCTCTCCCTTGTGTGGGCGGCAGGCTGCCTTTCCGCTCTGCGTTGGGCCTTGTGTGTGAATGTTATTCTTGGGCCACCTGTTGTCGGTCCCCGGGCTCTTTGGTGTTCCGTTTTATATGTCTTGTTCATATGTGCAGGGTGGTATGGGTGTTTCAGTGTGGTACTGGCGTTCCTCTTCCCGAAGGGAGCCCTGCTTCTCCTAGTTGGTGTTGCCGCCGCTGTGTGCTACTCCATGTTTGTTACACTGGGGTGTGTCCTGCTGTTGCGTGTCTTCACTGACATGTGTGCGTCGGTTGTGTGGCGTTGGGTGTTGTCCGTGAATTGGGCGTTGGGGACATGTCTGTGGCAGGCCTGTCACGTGTCATGTGCGTTCGGGGTGGGGCTGATGTGTGTGCTGCTTGGTTGTGTCCCTGTGTCTGTGTGCGACGCATGCATGGCGCTGCGGTTGGCCTCTGCGTTGTGCGCATGTGTGGCGGCGTCATCGCCGCTTTGGGGCCGTGACGGGGTTGTTCGTTCCTAGTCCCAGGTGGTGTGTACACATGTGTTACGCGATGTTACGATTTGGCCTGTGTGTCATATGTGGATGCAATGGTGGATGTGTAGTGTACACACGCTGGTGGGGGGTTGTCCGCTTTTTCCGCCCTTGCACTGTGTGCGCTGTTTGCGTGCACTTGTTGTGTGTGTGCCTACCTGCGTCTCCGCGGTACGTTGCGTCCTTGGTGGTGCATCAGCAGGAGCATGGGGAGGGCCTGCAGTGCTGGATTCATGCTCGGGGAGCCGCTTCTTCGTTGTCCGTGCTCGGCGTCCGTGTTACCGCTTCGGTTTGTCGTACGGTATCTCTTGGCCGTGGGAGCCGTTTGTTTGCGGCATCGTAATTTATACGCCGGGCGGGACGTGTTTCGTCGGACGGTGTGTGTCAGTTGGGCTGCGCCGCTACGTGTACGGGCGCACTTTGATGGCGGACGGTGTTGCTGGCTTGCCGGCGGTGTTTGGCCTACTTTTCGCATCGTAATTGGGCGGGCGTGTGGACTGCTGCGTGCCGGCGGTAACTGGTGGTTTTTGCATCCGCCAGCACGGCGGTTGTGCTTCCGCCCGCCATCGTAATGAGCCCCTTAATGTTTTAATTTAATTACAATGTTTTTTTAATAGATTTTATGTTATTGATATATGGATATATATATATATATTTGTTATCTTTTTTTATAATTTTAAAATTATAAAATCCATTAAAACTATTAGTTTAATAATTGTTTTAAAGTAAATATATGTATATATATATTCATTATTATATATGTGTGTTTAACTTTTTTAAATTAAGTTTATTTGTTAAATTTGTTAAAATATATATTAAGGGGCCGATTCCGATTTGGGCCGGAAATCTCTCCGACCGAGCTGGACCCGGAGAAATTTCCGACCGAATCGGACCCTAGCAGCCCGACCGAACGAGTACGATGCGCACGTATGCTATCGGACTCGAGTCGGTCGGACTCCCATTGAAGTCAATGGGAGCCGGTCGTACAACGCGTACGTGGGCTCGCATTGACTCAATGGGTGCGAGGCGAACAAGGGCGCCCCCTACAGCATGTCCGCGGCGAAGCGACTCGCGCCGTACACGCACAGGTAGGGGGGACCCATGGGTCCCCCCTGTGTGCGACTCGCGTGGCTACGCGTACAGGGGGGTCCAACACGGACCCCCAAAGTACGGCTCCGACTGCTTCTTGGAGCCGGACGGCGCGAGTCGGTCGGACTGCTCGCGGCGCGCATCGTACTTGCCTGGTCGGGGAACGTCTCCATTGCGCGGTGCGAGGCGCATCTGTGCGAGTCGGTCGGAGCGGTTGGGACCCGCGAACGAGTCGGTCGGCGAATTCGGACGCGCTCGCATCGTACTCGCTCGCCCGGACGCACGTACGAATCGGTCAGGAAAAAGGGCTCCGAATCGGATCCGGTTCAGCCGAATCCGATTCGGTGCCCTACCGGCCGAGATCGGAATCGACCCCTTGTCATAAGGTTTCTGCACATACACAGAGCTATGCACAGGAAAATGGGACCCTAGAATACAGTGGTTTGCCACCATATACCATAGCACCCAAAAACCCCAACCCAACTAGCTTAGCATCCCATTAGCACCCAAGTACTAATGTTTGGACAACCCAGAACACGGTATCTTTATCTCAGGACTCACAGAAGCAAGAACACTCTTTCGTCACTCACTCGTACTTGTCCACAAGGTGCGTAGTAAGAGACACTGGATAGGTTAAAATGTTTATTCCAACTTACGTGCTCTAATGTACAGTACACGTGTCAGTACTAATAGCATAATGCATATAACTAATATAAGCAGCATGGTTACAATTCCATAGAATACAAACGGGGAAAGCATCTCAGAGCTCAGTGGATAAACGTATAAATAACATTACCACCCTCCCCTTGCAGTAAGATAGTTTATTATAGTAATAGAAGACCTCTGGGCTTTGACTAGCGAACCCCCATACCTCAGTCTCTAAATGCAGAATTACATCAGCAGGACATCATAGCTCTTCTCACCGAAAGGGATTTCTCCAAGTGTGTTTAAGCGCTAGTAAACCACAGTATTAAAAGCATATCAAATTCTTCATGGCAATTGCACATAATGTTATGTCTGGGTGCGCGAGACTGGCCATATCAGGAAGAACCAGAATACATTGTTATGCGACCTTGTACATGTTTGTGCAGACTGAGCCCAAAAGGTGAACAACAGAAAATGCAGACAGTGCAAAAGAACTTGGCACGAGCAAAGGGCGAGGAAGGCCCGGCTCAGTGTAACGTGCGCAAAGAGAAGCAGCATGGCAGCCAGGCCTAGGCCAACATAACAAGGCAGGTAACAATCCACAAGACACCCTCCCCTGGACAGTCCGGCGGCCAGGACAGAGGCCCATCAGAGGAGAAAAACAGATGTCGGAGCACAGGGAGCGCCCAAACGGCGAAGGGCAGGTCAATCCATGAAAGTGAAAGTGCAGAAAAAAGCCATACCCTCCAAGAGTTCATCATTGGAATCGTCAAAAAACATAGATGCCATCCAATCCATGAGTTCGAAAGAGCAGGAATGCTCCTCAGCAAAGGGAGCATCCATAAGCAATGCGGGACAGCTTGCGTGATAATTAAAACAGCTTCGTTGTAGGAGATCCTGGGCAGCCGCCCAGATATCCCATTGCGCCAAAATCCCCAGTGCAGCCGCACGCGCCATACAGCCAGCGACGGAACAGTCCTGCTCATGGGCCTCTAAGGGACCCATCAACTGAACAAAATCCGGAACAGACAATGACGAATTGGAGAGGCAATAATCCAGAGTCCAGGTGAAAGGACAGCGGACACAAGTCATCACAGGTTGCACGCAAGTGAAATACGCAAAGCGAAATGAAAGAGTATATGACACGCTCAGTGTCGCCAATGGCAAGACACCAAAACCGGCCAAAAGGCGCTCACGGAGCAGCTGGAGGCGTTCTGGATCGAGCATATCCCATCGGGGAGCAGCCATTGCGCAGAAAGCAAATTAAGAGCAAGACACCAGCCGCTAAAGCGAGGATCAATGGGAAACCGCCAAAGACACTGGAAAATATAGAATGTATGAAAGCCGGGATGACACCAAAAATAGTTTGGAAGGAGGACACCAAGCCCGACCCAACGACCTTAAAAAAGTGTACTAGGCCTTCAGTGTTAGATGCGTTAAAAATACGATGTATTAACTCCCCAAAATGTTGGGGGAGATTAGTGTTTAAAAGGGCCTGTATTTCACTGTGGGTACTCGCCACCTGGAGAATGAATGTCTCCCGGGCGGACGTGAGCATAACTTCCTCGTTTAATAATAGTGCCTTTATTCTGCTCAGTCTATTGAAATCTGCTTCCATGGTAGGGATGGAAGGCCAAATAGAGATATCAACCTTGCCATGAGGGGGAGGAAAAAGCACATTTTTGCAGCAGACAACCCTGTGTGAAACTGTTACAATGTAAGGAATGCCAGCCTGCAGGCCACAACAGTTTTCGTTATTTAAAAGTAAATAACTACCATTGGAAAGGAGAGTGAAAGTAGGTGAAATAACAGGAGCAGGAATACCTTTCAGCACACAAGCAAGATTAGGAGAGGAAACGCTACATGAGCCATGCAATTTAATGTGTTTACAAATAAGCGAATGACCTATAGTCGAGTCGCAGTACTCCCCCGTGAGAAAGACTTCCTTGCCGTCCCGAAGGCATTTATACATGAAAGGCAAGGACCAGAGTTCATGCAGGAAAGCACTGCCCAATGGCCGGTAACGGCCCACAGGATAATGTTTCATGCACGAGTCAAATTCAAACAAGGAAAATGGTAAAGCTATAACCCCATGGACTAGCCATACAGCAGAATCGAGTTCTGCAACAGAGAACGACAAAGGATCCACCTTTTCGATATGTAATAGAGTGTAAGTTGCATCCTTCATGGACATAAATTGCTGTTTGTCAGTTAAGTTAAAAGGTAGAAATAAGGCAGAGGTGTTCAAAAATGCCAAGGAACTTTACCTAACTTGAGCGTTTGTAAAGTCCATGCAAACTGCATAACTGAACGCAATTGATTCTGACCATGATATAACACAGAAACATCATCTTGTACAATATCGACAACAGAGGACACAATATTCTCTAAAGTATAAATGCGAGAAGACAGGGTATTAATACTATTGTCAACAACAGCAAGCACCTTTTCCATATTTGCTTGATCTATTTCCCGAAGACGGGAGGCAGCTTCAATTTGTGATAGCTTCCAGAGTTCATTATATGTTTCATAAATGAATCTCTTAGGTCGGGGACCACGAGGTCCCAAAACAAAGTCGGACAGATCAATATTGCCTGTAAGGAGGGACAAATGTTGTTTAACAGAATCAAGGGACGAATGTTGCAGCCATTGTTTGCATAATATTTTAAATCGGCAAACAATGCTTCAACGGCATGCACATCCCAATCATCAGAATGAATATTATGTTTGTACTACATCACCCATTGAAACACGAAGGACATTAGGTACATTAATGATTTCCGTCGGACCATGGATTTGATAGTTCACTGCATCCCATACGATGCCATCAGCAACAGGGAAAGCTGAAATATTCACAAATGTGTGGTCACGCTTCATGATGTGAGACGAGGAATGAGGAGCCAAAGTTCCAGAAACATAGTCTACAGCAGAGCGTTCAGGTAAATAGTGACCATTGATTAGTAGAAAAAACACTGTGACAAAGCCAATGGACATGAACAAAAATATCAAGAAAAGTACCAACCAGATGTATGTCAGGGGGAAATCAAAGAATTGTCTCTAAACCAGGATATAAAAATACTGAACTTGGATGGAACTTTTGAAGATGTGGAATCCGAATCAAAGGAATAACGAGTCGGGCTTAGTGGCGTTGTTGGTTGATGTGCCACCGATTCTGATGCAGGATAAATATACTCGTCCTCGTTGATATGGGTGGAGAGTTGGGGATCAATCATAGTTTCAGGCAAAGTAGAGGATTCAGGCAAATCAACCATCTCAATTACAGCATCAGCGATCGTTCGTGCAGATGGACTATGAACATATGTCCGATAAATGGCAGGACAAGAGACCGCTGGTGTGACACTATTCAGGATCGGCCAGGCGCTGTAGCTTGACATTTTCAACTGAGATGTATCTGTTCTCTTTGCGACCAGGAAGCGGTGGTAAAATGACTGTACGTGTTCCCTTCAGGCCAAGAACTGGAACCGGTGCACGAAAAGAGGGGCCAAATTCTTTTTTGTTTTCAACCTTCTCTCGAACCAGTTCTCCAACTTTCGGAAGCCAGCCGGCTACCGGAATCTGCAACGCAGGATCTGTGGCTGAAGGCAAATGTGTAGTTGCAAGTTTGTCTCGGGCTTCTTGTAAGTCCTGTAACATAGCAGAATGGTTATCTACATCAAACTTGGCGGATTGCGCCGCGATGTCTGGACCCTCAAGGTCAGGCACAAACATTCTTATGCCAAAGAGCATTTCGTATGGGGTCCGCCCACCCAGAGGTCTTCTAGGAGATTATTAAGTGCACGCTGAACGGTATACAAATGGGCCAGCCAGTTCCTGCCAGTACCTATAACCCTAGCTGTTAAGGATTGCTTTAAGTCACGGTTCATTCGTTCAACGATAGAGTTGCCCTCAGGCCTATACGGAGACGAAAATTTCACCCGCACCCCAAGCGAAGCCATTGCATCCTTGTAAGCCCTAGAGGCAAACGCTGGACCTTGGTCCGAATGGAAGGTGCCGCATGCGAAAATTCCCACAAAGACACGCAAATCCCTGATTACATTTCGGGCGTCAGCACTCCGTTGTGGCCAGACCCAGAGAAACCGTGTGCACGAGTCCACTGCCACTAAAATGTATTTATAAGCAGTGTCTGATGAGAATGGACCGCAGTGATCCAAGTAAACACACCCAAAGGGTCTGTTAGCAATGCAGAGCGGTGTTTGTGGTGGACGTGTTACCGTGGAAGGCTTAATCTGTTGACAAACGTCGCAAGAAAGCACAAAAGCACGGGTGTCTTTATATAACCCACGCCACCAATAACGCTGCTGCAAGATGGAAACCGTAGCTGACACACCTGCATGCGCCGAAGCCATGCCTTCGTGTGCAGCTGATATCAAGGCACTCCTGCGGTCCGCGTTGGGGATCAGCCGATCTCCAACGTCAGGTATAGTTACATAAGGAACCTGATCGGGACTTAATTTGTAAGAATACTTGGAAGGGAAACCTGTAGGGTAATTATCACCTTCCTTGGTTGCAGCAATAGCTGCTAAAATAACAGGGTCTATTTTAGACATGGACCTGGTAACCGCTGCTACTGAACACGTGACTACTGCTGAACGGGCAGCTTCATCTGCCAGATCGTTACCAATAGCGTGTGCGCCCACCCGCTGATGGCCTAAGGTGTGAACCACCTGTGTGAGGGGCAGACGTTGTTGCAATTCTGCCACTCGAACCCAAAGCATTTTATGCTTAATTGTGCTCCCTTTTGCGTCCTTGTAGTCGTTTTTCGACCAGAAAAACAGATTGTCATTGTAAGATTGTACACAGTAGAAGGAATCACATACAATAAGAGTTGTCTCATCCTGAGAAGCGAACTCAAGTGCAAGTAGCAATGCATGCAGCTCGGCCAATTGTGCGGTACTATCTCCAAGTGTGCGAGTATGCACTGCAGAGGATTTGAACGTTCCATTCACAAAGGAACCCGCAACAATAGCACATGCAGCTGAATAAGCGTGCTTGGACCCAGTGGCCGGTTGCGCCGAACCATCGGTGTAGATCACACATTTGTAATCCTCAAGCGGTAGTAAAAACAAAGGAGGAGGATGAACAAATTCATACTGCAAAAACTCCTGAGTCTGAAGAGAAGAATCAAAAACAAAAGTGACGTCCGAAGACGTCAAAGATGTAGCCCATTGTATCCAACGGGGATGCATTGCTTTTGAGTTCGGTACACTTGCCTTTGTTACTGCCTCTAGGGCAGGACAGGGTGTTACCACTAGAATCCGCTTTCCCTGTGCCAGTGCGCGTTCTTTTAGAATCGCCATTTGCACTGCAGTCAGAACTTTTTCAACAGATGTAAAGCGCAATTCAGCGGAAGTGTACAGATGTGACTTGTATGCGATAGGTACTGTATCACCTTCATTAAAGGTTAAATAGGTGAATCCCACCGCCCCGGAATTATTCTAATCACCAGGTTTGTGTGGTTATCACGAGTCAAAAGATATTTAGACTCTAAAAGGTCTGTCTGCAAAGACTGCAGAATTGAGGTATGCTCAGGCAGCCAGCAAGACCTTGAATAAGTAGGTTGTATCAAAGCATACAAAGGCTTGATACGCTGGGCATATTCGGGAATGTAAGTACGCCCGAAGTTCAGGAAACCCAGCAAAGACTGAAGCTTCTTCAGAGTATTTGGGGGCACAAATGTGCACATTTTTCCAAGAAATGGGGGCTAAGCCCTTACCTTCGTTATTGAGCTCATAGCCCAAGAACAGAACGGTAAATTCAGCAATGTGTGACTTAGCAAAGTTAAATTTGTAACCCTGCTCCGCAAATTCAAGAATAATGCGGTCCACACGGGACAGATGCTGATATAACTCGTCGTCTGTCAGATAGATGTCATCAACGTACGAACATGCGTCTTGATCAATGTCATTTAACAAAGAAACAACACGGGCGGCGAATATACCCGGACTATTTTTATAGCCCATGGGTAATCGCCGGAACTGGAATAATTTACCACCGGATGTGAATGCGGTCCATTGACCACTCTCCGGGGCTAGGTTGTGCGTGTAGAAACCGTTTGAAAGGTCAAGTGTCGTTTTGTATTTTTTACGAACAAGACTGTCTACAAGCGCAGAACTGTGTGTATTTTGCACCGCAAAGTTCCGACAATGAGTATTTAAATGCCGGTAATCCAAAACTAAGCGGTACGATCCATCGGGTTTAGAAACCACGAAAAGGGGATTGTTCATAGGTGATACGCATGGTTCAATTACTCCCTGATATTCCAACTGTGTCAGAATTTCGGAGACGGGGCCTTTTGCCTGCCGTTTGATGGGATATTGGGGTTGTGGCTGCGGTAGTGACCGCAAAGGTATTGCATGAGGAGGTGATTCTTCATCCCATCCCACATGGTTGCGGTATAACGCTGGTGCCAGGTACACAGCCCACTCAGCTGCAAGTGCTTCAGCTTTGTCTTTTGGGACATGCTTTGAAAAGCTTGGAAGGATTACCTCCTCTCCTTTATGTGCAGCTAAAACGAATGGGGGTGGCCAATCCACCTCTGCTAACAAAATGTCATATGAAGAGGTTAGATTTTCCCAAAAAATCCCTTTTATTTCACGCGGTATGTCACCTTCAATTTGGATGACTATATTATATAGTCTGTCAGGGGGTGCCACTCTCGTGTCAGCTGTCTCTACAGTAACGAATGTTTCAGTTGCTGTCGCCTCCATATGAGGACGTAGCGCCTCCCGCACTATGGTAACTTCCGCGGCGCTGTCTAGGAGGGTCACTGCCCACGTCCAATTCTGGAGTCTCGTTCTCACGGTCTGAGGCATATTTCGCTGTAACAGCGGCAACCTTTTCTTCTGAAATTGCGGTCGAGGAAGATGAAAGTCTTCTGCTTTCCCTCTGACTTGTTGTCGAGGTTGGTCTCGCTCCTGGGGAGCCTCTCGGCCCCTTCCTCTATCTTGCCGTCCTCCTCCACCAGCCTGTGACGACGTCTGGGCCTGTGAAGAACGAGGAGAACGCGTATCAGAGCTCTGAAACCTTTCTGGTGATTTAATCCTTGACCTATCACGTAAATCATAAGTACGTTCAGAAGAAACCGAAACTGGGGAAGCGCCTCTCGACCCAGGCTTCTTTTGTTGCTTACCCTGTTTTTTCTGTCTCCAACTCTTTTTAGTGAAGACTGGTTTATCATCTTTCTCAGATGCACTTTTTGTTTGTATAACTTGTGTTTGCGATTGAGTTTGCATTTTTACAAAAGGCTTGTTGCCTAGGCTATTTCTTCCAATTGTTTTATAAGCCCGGGCTATTATTTTCGGTAATTCGCGAGGCCTGTCCAACTCTGGGACTAAAGCCAAAGCATTCGCTACTTGAAAGTTCATAGCATCGCCCTTGACATTTCCAAGGATCAGCTCAGCTACTACATCAAACACTCCCACTAGTCTCATCCCTAATTCCACAGCCGCTTCAGGGCCATGTTCATCCTGTACTTTTTTAATTACAGAGGGTAGAACCGTCATGGAAGGAGTTCCAAAACATTTTGAATAAACTGCTGCGAATACCTTACCCCAGTTTTCACATGATGTCAAATCGGGGATTATGTCTTTTGGCAAACTTATCGTGAGGATGCGGTGTTTATCTACTGGGGATGTATGTGGAAACACTGCTTCTATCTGATCGAACTTTTCGGCAAGCCAATAAGGATAATCGTCCTTATTTTGTGGACGTTTGCCCATCACAGAATTTACCATGACAGGACTTATAGTCACTCCAGCAGCAATAGCTGGTTGGCCTGCGACTACAGGAGCAGCTCCATGGAGGCTTCCTGTAACGTATGTCACCAAGGCTCGATGCACTCGCACCAATTCGGTATGCATAGTGCGCAGTTCCGCAAGCGGTAATGCCAGATAATTTGGATGCGGGGTATACCCGGCCAATACAGGCCAAGAGGCCCCCTGAATTGATAAGGGGCCTAAACGAACTGCGGTAGTTGGTTGTGGTAGGGCGCCATTGAACCAAACACGGTGCTGCCAAGCCGTGAGAGGCACTTCAAGAACAGTATAGGGTCGATAGGCAGCAGGAACAGCGGTGGGCTTATATTCATGAAACAGCTTATCACCTGCATCCACCGCTTCAAAAGTGATCCAAGTGTAAAACACTTCAAAGTGATAAGCCGCATCGGCTTGAACCACAAAGACCAACTCGACCCCAGTATCGGGCACTCCATACACAGCTAAGTGGTCTCGGAGTGCTCCTCGACTATGTGCAGCTATCGCCACACCAGCCATGACTAAACAATTATATACGACAACCTAACAGGGAGCACAAAAATGGGTCTACTAACTAACCTTTTTTAATAATATCAAGCTTGAAAGAACCTATAAAACATTCAATATAGGAGGTATCACCGTCACATACGCCTCCGGAAGCGTACGCGAGGGGTTTGTGGACAAGCACAAGCACTACTCAAGCGTCTCGCAGATAAGCTGCCCCACGGTGGTCGCGCCATGTCATAAGGTTTCTGCACATACACAGAGCTATGCACAGGAAAATGGGACCCTAGAATACAGTGGTTTGCCACCATATACCATAGCACCCAAAAACCCCAACCCAACTAGCTTAGCATCCCATTAGCACCCAAGTACTAATGTTTGGACAACCCAGAACACGGTATCTTTATCTCAGGACTCACAGAAGCAAGAACACTCTTTCGTCACTCACTCGTACTTGTCCACAAGGTGCGTAGTAAGAGACACTGGATAGGTTAAAATGTTTATTCCAACTTACGTGCTCTAATGTACAGTACACGTGTCAGTACTAATAGCATAATGCATATAACTAATATAAGCAGCATGGTTACAATTCCATAGAATACAAACGGGGAAAGCATCTCAGAGCTCAGTGGATAAACGTATAAATAACATTACCACCCTCCCCTTGCAGTAAGATAGTTTATTATAGTAATAGAAGACCTCTGGGCTTTGACTAGCGAACCCCCATACCTCAGTCTCTAAATGCAGAATTACATCAGCAGGACATCATAGCTCTTCTCACTGAAAGGGATTTCTCCAAGTGTGTTTAAGCGCTAGTAAACCACAGTATTAAAAGCATATCAAATTCTTCATGGCAATTGCACATAATGTTATGTCTGGGTGCGCGAGACTGGCCATATCAGGAAGAACCAGAATACATTGTTATGCGACCTTGTACATGTTTGTGCAGACTGAGCCCAAAAAGGTGAACAACAGAAAATGCAGACAGTGCAAAAGAACTTGGCACGAGCAAAGGGCGAGGAAGGCCCGGCTCAGTGTAACGTGCGCAAAGAGAAGCAGCATGGCAGCCAGGCCTAGGCCAACATAACAAGGCAGGTAACAATCCACAAGACACCCTAAATCTTTTTTTTTTAAATTAATGTTATTTAATATATTTCATATTTATTTTTATTATATATATATATATGTATATATATATATATATATATAATGAAAATTTGTACAACTATATTAATGACAACAATATTTTTTTCCTCGATATTTTTGTACTTACCTTTATAAATATAGGATGTCGATATTTTTGACTTCGATATTTATAACTTGATATTGTGGTATGGGGATATTTTGGGTGTCGATATTCTGTCAGTGAATCCCTCCAGCTCCTCCTGGGACAGGCCTTTAGATGACACACTGCTCCCTGCTCTGGAAGGGGCCCCCATTCGAGGAAGTAAGTTGCCCTCCTCCTCCACAGACAGCAGCTCAAGGCTAACCCTGGGGGGTAAACTCCGCTCCGTGGGTGGGGTTCACTGAGTTTTTGCCACTCAGCTTGGAGTGTGGCGATTGGCATAAAACCCTGCCTAGGCCGTGTGGCAAGAGTTACCGGCACTCAGACTCATGCCCTAGTTACGCTGTATGATAAACGCTGCCTCTTTTACGAGCTGGGTTGTCTGTACAGTCACTTTCAGGATAGCCCCGCCCTTTCCTCTGCACACCTTCTCCTGATAGGTCCTCCTTACTATTCTCTCTGCGATGCTATTGGTTGGGACTGAGCTAATTCACTGACAGCCATTTACTGGCCTCGCCATTGAAGAGGCAACTTTCTGAAATCAGAAACTGAAAGTATGTTGGATGCACGCGGCCGGGTGGAAGCAGTGTTCCATGTACAGTTGATTTTTTCGGCTGCTTTGGAATCCAGAGTGAGGTTCACACACGATGGGCCGGGAGCGGAAGGGTGAGTCCAAAAGAGCCTAGGGCTCAAGGGGTTGTGGCCATGATTTTGCTTTCCTAGTGTTGGGTCATAGCGTAGCATTTTCTGCCCTTTTTCCGAGCTCCTGTTGGTTTGGTCTGTCACTGCTCTGGCTTTGGCTGTTCTTGCATGCGTGACAGACAACTGGGAGACTGACACATCTGGGACACAGGCTATGGGTGCTGGAGGAGCTCCTCCTCCAGGGGAGACTCACTCCAAGAGTCCTGCAGCAGAGGTGAGACGTGCACTGCGGTACAAAAGACGGACAGCCTGTCTAGATTTTCTGCGAAGAGTTACCTGTCACAGCGGTGATTGTTTGCCACGAGAGCTTGTTGTTGCATTTTTGAAGCACTTAAGCTATTAACGATGCACAACTTGCATGAGGCTCAGCGGTGCGTGTTTTCTGCTTTAATGCAGTATATTGATTTCTACTGTGCGCACGACTGTTTATTTTGAACACCGCTCTAAAGTGCTGCTGCTTACTTATGGAAACATTTTGTTTGTTGGTTACTTTAGAATAATGTCAGCGGTGTAACTCCGATGCCCAATTTTCGATTTCATCCATGTTGTTTGAGATTTCTTTCCTCTGAAGTAGAGGTGGCCTAGCAGCAACCAATACTCCGCTCGCTTGTGGAACTCCGCAGAATTTAGCTGAGTTTTTCAGAAACTCCACGGAATTTCGCGGAGTGAAACACCGCAAGCTCCGCCCAGCCCTACCCAAGGCTTTCTCTTATACCCTGGTCCAAATGATCCACCTCATTCATCTCTTCCTCAGCCTCACCCTCCTCTGGGGTTTCATCTAACACAGCACAGGCTGCAGAACAGGCTCTCACAGTTCACAGTGTAACCCTCAATTCTGGCCAGCTAAAACTCCATTCTTGCATGTGCAGGACCACCAGTCAGAGACATAATTTTGACTAAAAAGCAAAAATGCCAATCAGAGAGAATTTAAAAATTAGAAATACAGATTGAAGAGAGTAGGAGGAATGCCAAAGGGGATCAAAGACAACTGATTAGAACTGGTCTAGATGTGGGTAGTAGTGTACACCAAATTATATAAGGTACTGCACAAACACAAGTCCTATCCTCACCATTGATAACCAGTGTTAGAAATTGAGGGCCTCATTTATGAGAACTTTTACGCAGCTGAAACGTCACTATTTTTGACGTTCCGGTGGTGCAATGTGCCCCCGCATATTTCCAAGGCCATGTAAAGCCACTTTACGTGGCTTTTCATGGCCTTGAAAATATGTGCGCGAAAGGGGCGTTCCATGGGTGTTGCTGTGGGTGTTCCCTCACAACTCCCATGGAATCTAAAGCATTCCCAGATTTATGAGAAATCGCAAACCTGGGAATGCATCAGAATCTAACTCCACCCCATGGGTGGCATTAGGGAGGCGGAACGAGGAGAAATGTTTTATTTCTCCTCGTTTTTTCCTTTTTCTATGTGTGCTGCATTCTGCAGCACACATAGAAAGAGGAAATCACCTGAATTGATTGATTTTGTGCAGGAAGGTGTCCCTTCCTGCACAAAATCAATCAGCCCCACAAAGCAGGCACCCTGGCACCATGGTGCTGGGGTGCCTGCGTTGGCACATGGTAGCCCATTGTGCGCCAGCGCAGGGGAAAAGGACAGGAATGCACAGTATCTCATATATATGACACATTCCTGCCTTTTTGTTTTGATGTCGGGCAGCGCAGCAAGATTCCTTGTGGCACTGCCCTATGTCAAAACCTCATAAATGAGGCCCTGAGTCTCTAGGTTGCAGAGGTTTGAACCCTGTCAAAGTAGGAACCACAATGCTAGTTAGGGTAAGTCAGATACACAACCTAAATTAAGCTTTGCTCACCCTCTGTTAGCTTGGCACAGAGCAGTCAGACTTAACTTAAGAGGCAATGTTTAAAGTATTTATGCAACACTTTAATTACAGTAACACAGTAAAAACACCACAAAAAGACTCCACACCAGTATAGGAAAATAGAGAATATTTATCTGAGTAAATAAGACCACAATGACAAAAGTCCAACAGGTAGAACTTGAAATTTGAATTTTTGAAGAATAAGGGCCTGATTCCAAGTTTGGCGGACCTGGGACCGCCAAACCTGTGGTTGCAGTCCGATTGCTGCTGCCTCGGTGGTTGTACTGCCCAATTCCGAACCTTGTGGTCCAACCGCCACAAGCCCTCAGGTAGCCCGCCAATGCTGGCACCGCCAAGAAGATTACAGCTTGCCTGTCCACTGCCCATTTCATGGCAGGGACCCTGCAATGAAAAAGGTGGCTCGAAAGGCAGGGAAGGGTGCCCAAACAGGCCCCGGGGCAAATCTGCCCATGGGGGTGCGTGCGGAAGGGGGTCATATGTTGTGCCCCCCTAGAAGTGCACCATTGCTCATGCACAACATGGTATGCACAACATGGTGCATGCCACATAGTGCAACTCATGTGGCAGCAGTGCCACGGAAGTGGCATGACAGCTGGCTGTTCTCCTCAGCTGAGGCATGCCACTGTGGTGAGACCGCAGAAACAAACACAGCCTGCACGGCGATGTTGTCGTAATACTGCGGTGGAGAAGCCGCAGGCAATGCAGTGTTCTCCAGCCCGCGGCATCGGTAGTCCGGCGGTCGGACCGCCGATGTTGTAATCAGCCCCTAAATGCAAAAACAGTGCTTAGAAGTCACTAGAGTTCGCAAGGGACTGGTGCAAATCCAAAGTTCAAGCCGACCACGACGGAGGGCAGACCGGCTACAGATCCTATGCAGGGTCTGCTGAAAAAGTACCTTGTATGAAGCAAAACATCAGCACTAAGGGCAAGATGTGTTGATCTTTCCCATGCAGTTCGGTCGCTGCATCTATATCAAGCTCTGTTGAAGTGCAGGCCATACGTCATTGTCGAGCCACGCAGAGCGTCGTCACCAGGCTGTGCAGGCTGTGGAATCGCTGTCGCCACAACCCCTCTGCCTCGAAAGGCGGTGTGTTGGTTTGGATCGGCACAAAGGCAGCGAAGCATTGGTTTTGGCAGAAAATAGCTGCAGAATCCACTTCTTAGGCCCAGGACTGGAGCAGGCACCTCAAGCAAGGGTAGGACTCACAGATGACAGAGTTTAGCAACACCAGGAAAGTTTTGTGTCCCTGAGACTTTAGAAAGCAGGAGGCAAGCCAGCAAGCTCTTGGAGAAACTTGGGTATGTGCATGTATCACAGGCCGGTATGTTTTTCTCTCTTGCTCCATGAAGCCATCTACTCTCTACTATCTGTAGCACCAAATAACTAACTAAAAAAAATAAAATACATCTCATGTGAGATGCACATCAGGAGCTTTAGGGGGAGATTTACTAAGATTTTGCGCCGTGTTTGCGTCACAAAAGTGACGCAAAATGGCGCAAAATCTTTTTTCCTAATTAACTTTCCAGCGCTAAACAAGTTTAGCGCTGGAAATAAAGTAAAAGTGACGCGAAGCAGCGCATTTGTGCTGCTTCTAATTACTTTGCGCCATGGGGGCATGCCAAGGGTGGTGCATGGGCGTTCCCATGCAACCACCCAAGGTTTCTCATGCTAAACCCAATTTACTAAAAACAGTAGATTGGGTTTAGCGTGAGAAAACTGCGCCCTTTCAACTAGGCGCAAGGAAGGAGAAATGCTTTTATTTCTCCTTCCTTTTCCGACTTTGCATGCGTGCTGCACTGTGCAGCACGTATGCAAAGTGGGTTAAGCTTCGCAACGTGCCTAGCATAGTATTTTGTACAGGAAGGGTACCCTTCCTGTACAAAACCTATGCTACACTCATGCACACACCCTAGCGCTACGGCGCTAAGGTGTGTGCATGGCGCACGGCAGCTGAAATCAGCGCCAGCACACGGGAAAGGGGAGGAGAGAGCCATATCTTTAAAAATATGGCGCTCTCCTGCTCCTTCCCTGTTGCGCAACGCAGCGCAACCTCGCGGGGGGCTGCGCTGCGTTGCGTCGGGATTTTGAAATCTCCCCCTTAGTCTCTCATCAAGCTAACTCAGTCTGCCGTCCTCTTAAAATTGGTAACTTGAGCAACTTTAAATTGTGTAAAAGTATCCATGTCAGCGCCTAGAAACGGCTTAGAAGCTACTATCTACTGAAGTGGAAGAAACAGTACTCTTTAGCCAGTCCAACATCACTGGCAACCATTAACAATAAACATCCCAGAACGTTCCTTTGATGATATTAGGTTGGGTTTTGTGACATTTTGTGACATAATCCTCTGGACGTGTAATGGAGAAAACAAAAGAGATGGATTAAAAGTCCCCTGTTTTAATAACTATACAAATGGAATGGAAGCAATGGGAAATCTCCTGACACACATTTAGGAGTGGTTTGCAAAACCCTTTTTTTCTGTTTAGTTTACTGTTCTTGTTTGTGCCCTCATTTAATTTATTTAATTAGGAGTTTTATATAGTGTTTCATGACACCTAGCACTTACATCAAAGCACTCTAAAATTCAGAATGCAAGTCCAGGATGGTGGGCGAATAGGAGTCCAACTGAATGTAGGCCTGACCATTGTCTGATAGTCCTCACTCACTTGCTATCACCAAATCTGTTGTCTCACGATTTAACGAACTAAGGGGCAGATTTACAAGGAAGTGCCGCAGCGCGGCAACGCAACCCCTTTGGCTGCGCCACGCTGCGGCACTTCCAAAGCACAGGAATGCGACATATTTACAATAATATGTCGCATTCCTCTGCTCTCCCCTGCGCTGGCGCACAAACAGCTGCCATGCGCCGGCGCAGGCACCCTTGCACCATGGTGCAAGGATGCCTGCGTCATGGGGAGATTGTTTTTGTGCAGGCAGGGGCACCTTCCTGCACAAAAACAATCACTACAGGCATTTTCCTCTTTCAATGCGTACTGTAGAATGCAGCACGCATTGAAAGAGGAAAAACGAGGAGAAATGAAAACATTTCTCCTCGTTGCACCTCGGGGAGGCGCAGCATTTTTAACGCATTTCCAGATTTACGATTCCTTGTAAATCTGGAAATGTGTCTTGTTCCATGGGTGTTGCGTGGGAACACCCACAGCAACACCCATGGAACGCCCTTTCACGCAAAGTGCTGCGTGTAAAGGGGCCATATTTGAAGGACAGGAAAAGTCACGCAGGGTGGCTTTTCCTGTCCTTGTAAATATGGGGCAGAGAAATACGCCACCAGTTCGTCACAAAAAGTGACGTACTGGTGGCGCAGGGGGCTTGTAAATCTGCCCCAAATAATTTAACAGGGTGGGGCAGATTTACAAGGCCCTTGCGCCACTTTTGCGTCATTTTTAACATGGGAAAAGTGACGCAAAAGTGGCGCAAGGGGCTTGTAAATCTGCCCCGGAGTGTTTAAAGTGAGTGTTTTCACAAGGGTGCCTTTGAAGCAAGGCAAATTACCCCCAGTCCACCACCCACCAACACACACAATATTCTGGTTTAGCAGTAAAAAATACTATAATTGGGGTACAGTCACCCCTCGCAGCTCAGGGCCCCGGTGCCACTGCACTTTCTGCATTGTCCATTGTCTAATAGTTCCCGAACCTGCACTTGCTTGCCTTACACGCAGTCAATTAATATTTCGGTTCAAATGAGAGCACAATAAATCACAGACACTCAAGACGAAGAAAACATTAAAGTTGTCACTGCACACAGTACTTAAACGTACGCAGGTGTGTTCCTTCCTGTTAGGAAACAGTAGTTGGCCGGTTCTCCTTTAAGCCTTCAAAGGCCTCCGCATGAATGGCTGCAATGCAATGACATACACAGACTCGAGAAATCTCCCCTGCCGCAGAAAAAAGGAAAACTGGCAAAAAACCAAGACATGACAGAGAGTGCCAAGAATGTATTCTTGGACAGATTCCATTGTGGTTTGCAGAGAAATGTGTCTAGTTTGGAAACCTTGCAATATAACACTCTGTTCAGGCAGGTTATTCAAGGTGACTCTTATGTCAAATGAAGAAGGAGTTTTCCGTTGTCTTAAAATGAGATTTCGTGTTGTGGACATGTAACCACGGAAAGAAACAGGCCAGACTGCGTTTGAGACTGCCAAACAAATGTTCACCATCACTTCAATGTGGTGTTTACAGTTCAAATTCGGATTACACATTTATCACAGTGCTGAGTTGAGAAAGACAGCCACCACCTAAAATAACCTTTGAATTTCGTGCATTACTAACTGTGTAAACCTGTTCTGATTTGGAGGAATTAAAAAAATATAAAATGAATGGAGTGTACACCATAAGCAAACATGCGCATAAATAAAGTTCATGTTTTTGGATGTTGTTAGATCTGTCGGCCTTAGGGTGGACTTCCCCCCCAAACTTTTTACCTTCCTCCATTTTTTCTGATTTCGTTTTTGCTGCCATCAGGACTCTGTGCACTTTACCACTGCTAACCAGTGCTAAAGTGCTTGTGCTCTCTCCTGTAAACATGGTAATAATAGCTAAGCCCCAATTGGCATATTTAATTTACTTATACGTCCCTAGTAAAGTGGTACGACACATACAGGACCTATAAATTAAATGCTACTAGTGGTCCTGCAGCACTGATTGTGTCACCCACTTGAGTAGCCCTTTAAACATGTCTCAGGCCTGCCACTGCAGAGCCTATGGGTGCAGTTTTAAACTGCCATTTCGCCCTGGAAATATAAACCTTTACCAGGCCCAAACATCCTTTTTAATACATATAAGTCACCTCTAGGGTAGGCCCTGGACAGCCCAGAGTGCAGGGTGCAATGTATTTAAAAGGTAGGACATGTACGTCTAAGTTTTACATGCCCTGGTAGTGAAAAACTCTCAAATTCGTTTTTCACTACTGCAAGGCCTATCTCTTCCTTAGGATAACAGTGGAATTGGCTTATTATATGTTATAAGTGTAATTTTCAAATAGGAAGAGATGACCACTTCATGTTTGGTGTCTTTGGAATCACAATTTAAAGTCCTAACTTACGGTGAAGTCAGGTTTTAAATTGCCGTCTTTTTAAGGTACTCTGCTCAGCGGACCTAACTGGGTCCCTGTAGCCGGCCCACACTCCATCGTAGTTGGCTTGAACTTGTGACTTTGTCCCGGTGCGGTGCCACCAGAAACCCACAGTTGGTGCTTTATGCTTTTTTTTTTTTTTTTTTTTTTTTTTTTAAATCTTTTTATTTTTTTAAATGATCAGCACAAAAGCATAAGACACAGTAAACAATAAGGCATGAACCAATATCGCAACAGTCTTGGCGGAAAATTATAGTGGGGGAAGAAAAATAAGTCAGCATTACAGAAACAAACATATCCATATCATACCACAGCATATCAAATCATATTATAATACATATCATCGCCAATTTAAAGCAAAAAAAACCAATAAATTCCACCAGATAGATTATTTTATCATAAATCTAACTAAGATTCCTGCCACCGTGCCAGGGGTGACCATATGCTGTGCCCCAACCCTCTAGCCCTTTTCCCATTTCTCTCGTAGATAGCTCTTTCAATAGTGAATAATGAGAGTAACCGTGATAACCACTGTTGAAATGTGGGGGGTTGCGTATCAAGCCAGGCCGAGGCAATACTTATCCGGACAACCGCCATTGCCACAAAAAGGAATTGATATGCCGGGTTTTGCTGCTCGCCACAGCTAACTCCCAATAAAATCAAAGCGGGAGTAAGCTTAACTTTCAACCCTAATGATAAATCAAAAAATTTCGTAATGGATTCTAACAATTTTTCCAAACGTGGACAAGCCGAGAACATATGTACCAGGTCAGCAGCTAATAAGCCACACGGTGGGCATGTAATCCCAGCTGATCCACCCCATTGTGAAATTCTTGCTGGGGTGTAATAAAGAGCAAAGATAGTCTTATAATGTTGCGCTTGTAGCCCAGCAGAGCAAAAGGATACCTGGCCTAATTCCAGGGATTCAAAGAACCGCTCTGGTTCTACCCCCACCCGTACCTGCCATTTTCCCGCATGCTTACCCAAATCATCCAATTTTGTTATAATTAATTCAGTATACAGGACGGCAATAAATCCCTTCGGTTTACTCCTTATGGTATCTATAACTTTATTCCTAGAAAAACCCTTGAGCCCCCCCTTTTTTTTACAGAAGAAGCTACGTAGCTGCAAATATTTAAAAAAATTATTACTATCAATCAAACTCCAGCTGTATATCCATGAATTGGCGGAAGCCATCATTCTGTATTAGATCCCGGCCATCCGAATCCCTTTCTCTGAAATTATAAGGTTATTGGGCAAGATGGCCGCTGAGTGACCGCTGTGAGGGCCAGTGCCGGCTCTCTTTCCCTTCCTCTCTCTTGGTTTCTCACAATGGCTGGTGAGATGGATGGAAAAAAGCACTGAAAAGTGCTGATATGGATGGTTGGACGTACCCTTTGCTTGTATTGGGACTTGAGGCTCGCGAGTGGAGCTTGGTTGGTCGTCGGCTGACTGCTTGGAAGTCACGGATCAATGCGGTTTTTCGGCGGCTCCCGCGCCTCCTCCTCGGAGCCAGCTTGCAGCAGTGGTGCAGTATGGCCCCGAAGTCGAACAAGGTGGCTAAGGACTCGAAGTCTAAGGAGACCGGCGTGGCTGCCGGTACTCGCTTCCGTGTGGCCGCCGGGGGAGATGGAAGTATGCGGCAGCAAACAGTTGCGGAGGCGTTCCGGGCAACAACAGTCTTAATTACAGCTGACTCTAGTGCCGTGACTGCACAAGCTGCCCTGGACATCCTGAGTACTGCGGGGGGGCGGAAAGCCCAGAGGGGCACCGACACGACTGTGGATGCAACCAGCTAGGGTTTGGTTGACGCCAGAGAGATGGATTCTGGGCAATGTAGTCCCCTGCCACAACTAACAGATTTTTCTCTGGGGCCGGTAATGAATGATGTGCTGAATGGCCAGGATAAGGGTAAGGAGCTAAACAGCCTGGGGGAAGCAGTTGCCTTATGCGATGGCGTGCACATAGTCAACACCCGGTTTAATGAGGGGGTTCGCTGCCTGCAGACACTCATACTTCTAATATTCGGGCAGAGGCGGTTGCAGGATCGGAAACAGATTCTGCTGCGCCTATTGGTACCGGGCTGGCCACGGAGTCTGTTAGTGTCATTGGCAAAGACAATGCCACAGATAAGGATAATGGTGATGGTGATGCTGGAGTCCCCCCAATTTTGGATATATGCCCTGTATAGAAGGACTCTCAGGTAGATTCTCATCCTGTCAGATCTGAAATGACACAGCCTCTGGTGCAGTTGGCAGTGGTCGAGACTCAAGGGAGTAACATCAGCAGTACATTACGGGGTCGGAAAGCCAAGATCCATCGTGGCTAAGTGCTCCTCTGCTATCCCCAGAAGGTGATAAGTTTTTTTCGCTAAATGACGACTCTGAATCATCTGTGTCTAACGTGGTGATAACCTCAGAGGAAACAGACTCAGATGAATCTTCTGCGATCCAGATGACACAACGCAGTAGGTCTAATAATTCAAAACGCCGGGCTAAGGCCAAATTAAAATCTAAATCAACGGATTTAATTACTCGCAAACTTGAATGGGATTTCTCGGCTGCAACACTGTCTTTAGGTATAGCCCATGGCCCAGATACAGGAATCGAAATACAAGCTGGAAATGATGCTCCCCTTAATCCTGAAGCAGTCGCTTCCTCCCCCACCCTTGAGTTGCTGTACACTACTCTCAAGCAGATGCAGGGGGAAGCAAGACAGGAGAGCAGAAGAGCTTCACAGGCTACTAAAAATATACAGGGGGCAATCCGCAAGATGAGCAAAATATGCGCTGACACGACTGTACGAGTCACTCAAGTAGAAGAAAGAACGGCTAATGTAGAGATACAGGTTGATAAATTACAGGCTTTCCAGGTGTCTCAGGAAAAACAGTCCATGGATGTATGTTGGAAGCTCGAAGAATTTGAAAATCGGCAGCGCCGCAATAATGTGCGGCTGCTTGGTTTGGAGGAAAGTGTTGAAGGGGAGAACATTATGGCCTTCGTTACCGCGTTGTTGAAGGGTGCCTTTCCTGATCTTGCCCACTGGAATTGGGAGACGGAAATTCAGCGGGCTCACCGCTTCCCAATGTTTAGAAGAGCTCAGCCTAAAGATCAGGGGAGCGCCCTAGAGCCATTCTTATCTTTGTGGGCAACTTTTTATTAAGACAGGCAATAATAGATAGGGCTAGACCCGATTCAAAGAGGTCTTTTGGGGGGCACACCTTCTTCGCTCGGCCTGACTTTTGCCACATGACTGTAGAACGAAGGTGGCGTTTACGGCAGATGATTACTCCGTTTCAGGGGGAGGGTTGTGAAGCATTTCTGCTATTTCCTGTACGGCTAAAAGTCATCACTAAAGGGAGAGTTAGAATGTTTTTTTCTGAGATCAAGGCTCAAGAGTACCTCACTGAATTAAAAGAAACTAGAGGGCAGAGGGGGGCATGCTCTCTCTTGCAAAAGGGTGGTGCTACTGCTGCTGCTGATTAATGTTTGACGGGATTTTTGCATATGTATGTTAAATTTTCCTTAGACTGACAGGTGATTGATAGTTGGGTGTCTAAGAAGTATTAAGATGTTATAAGGCTTTAATAGAGAGGGGTGGGGGGGGTGGGGGTCTGCGCGGTCTGAGACGAGAGCTCAGCTGCCATATATAGGTCATGTCTGACCTATCTGCCTGTAAGGGGTGTAAGGGGGGGGGTGGGGGGTAGCTTGAGGGTGTGGGGGGCCACGAGTTCAGCACAAAGCAGATATATACATTTTGTGAGGCATGTTGATGAGGTGGGCATGGGGAGTCAAAAAATATCTAAAAGATGGTTAGTAAGTTCTATATGTAGTTTGAAGGTATTAAGAAGCGGTAGGGTAGGGGTTTTAGGTAGGAAGCTTGGAAATACAAAAGTATGAGTTTACGAATAGGCACAATTAATATCAGTGGATTAAATGACCCAAATAAGAGGCAGCGGGCTGCAATTTTGTTTAAATCCTTGCGTATTGATATTCTCTGTCTCCAAGAGACTCACATTGAAGGTAATAGAAGCCGTATTATGGAGCAGTTAGGATATAATCTTATGGTAAACACGTCTCAGGGCACTCGAACAAGAGGGGTTGCCATCATGACCCGCAGAAACGACATAAAGGTTATTAAAAAAGCTGCAGATCAATGGGGACGGTGGGCAATTGTCGAGTGCTCAGTCGGTGCTGAAAAAATTACCATATGCTCTGTTTATGGATCAACGGGGGACGACCCGGATGTCTTTGAATTTTTGGATACTGATCTTGCAATATGGTCAACTCCTATAATTGTATGCGGGGATTTTAATATTAATGGGTTGGGGGTACACTGGGGGCTCCCAGGAAGTAGATATGTAGAAGGGTTGGATTCAGGAATTTTGGGATTTTAATCGGGGGAGCACAAGTATAGGGTTTGTTTGGGATGCTTTTAAAGCCGGGGTTAGAGGGGAAACAGCCAGTTATAGTAAGTTCCGGCAAAAGAAAGAGGCTCAACAAGAAGAGGTGGTAAGAGACAACCTAATTAAACTAGAAGAGGCACTTGCTATGGCTGTTAATACGGGTAGTCCTACAGAAGAAATTATATTCCAGCTGGCTATAAAAAGGCTGAAGCAGGGGAGCGTATTGCTGTGAAAGCAGCGGAAATTTATTTGGCAAAAAAGAGCACTGTCATGAGTTTAGTGAACAGGTGGGGCGCACCTAGCCGTTAGGTTAAGACAAAAGGCCTCTTTAGGAGAGATTTCAGAAATATATGATGCTGATCGGAGTTTAATTACTGATGGTTCTGGGATACGGGAGACGTTCCATCAATTCTATCAACAGCTTTATAGTAAAGAAATATTAGAGACACCGTTGATAATGCGAGAATATTTAGAGAAGATACCTAATCAGCGGGTTGAGGCTATAGACAGGGAGGCCCTCGAGGAAATCTTAACACAAGAGGAAATTCTGACCTCTTTGCAAAATTTGCCATCTAATAAGGCTGCGGGCCCCGACCAGATTCCTCTTGAGTTTTACAAAACTTTTATGGATATAATTAGTTTGGATTTGATCAAGGTTATAAGGTTAGCCCAACAGGGAGGATCAACACCAGAGTCATGGGCGGGAGCAGATATTGTAATATTCCTGAAAAAGGGCAAACCACTGAGAGAGCCAGGCTCCTATCGGCCTATTACGCTTATTAATAGCGATGTTAAGATTTTTTCTAAGGCTATGGCCACGAGGTTAAACAATATTGTCTGTAAAACTATACACCCCGGCCAACATGGGTTTATAACAGGCCGTGGAACGACGCAGCATGTGCGTCGAGTAATTACACTTTTCGATGCTACAGAGGTCTCAGGGGACCCCATGGCTGCTCTGCTGCTTGATGCAGAAAAAGCCTTTGATAGGGTCTCCTGGGATTTCTTATGGGAGACGCTGAAATGGTTCGGCTTGGGGTGTGGCTTTGTTAAAGCCATACAGATATTATATAAGGCACCTACAGCCCGAATAAGGGTGAATGGCGGATACACGCCCTCTTTGATTATCGAGCGAGGGACCCGGCAGGGGTGTCCATGTTCACCTCTGCTTTTTGCCATATATATTGATCCGTTAATACGTTTATTTGAGGCTAATAATGAAATTCTCCCCATTGTCTGTCACGGCCTGGAATCTAAAGTCTTCGCTTATGCGGATGACGTGGCTATCATTGCAGCAAATCCCCTTACTGCATTAAGGGCTGTAGAGCAAGTCTCACAAGAATTCGGCAAACTCTCTGGGTATGCATTGAATAGATCTAAAACCCAAATTCTTAAAAACAGGCATGCTATTATAGATGACCCTCGAGTTGCAGAATCCGCAGTTTATTTGGGAATTACGATAATGGCAGATTTGGGGAAAATTGTAGAGAGAAATATTCATCCAGTTATAAACAAAGCTAGATCTGACTTTGATAGAATTAACAATTTGCATTTATCTTTAGTTGGTCGTTGTAATGTGGTGAAGATGATGTTTTTACCAAAAATTCTTTATCTGTTCAGGGCAATACCCTTGGAGTTTGATAGACATTGGTTTATAACCTTAGAGAATATTGTTAATCGATTTATATGGGCACAGGGGAAAACAAGGAGGGCTCTTAGATTTATGTCATTACCTCGGGAGCGAGGGGCGTTTGCTGTTCCGGATTTTAGGCTTTATTATTGGTCGGCCGCCCTTCAATATATGAGCATATTGTTTGGTACACCTCCGGGGATCCTGATGAAATAGGACTCCCCGATGTATATAAGTTATTGCTAGGGGATCATGCCGAGAATTGCTTTATGAAATTCAGCGAGCCTAGTTATTACAAAAAGACAAAATTTAAGACGCTGGTGGCTGCTTTTAAAATCTGGGCAGCCTTAAAAAAAAAGTTTGGTTTAGGAAGGCTTAATTATTATACCCAGTTATACCAAAACCCTATGTTTCCAGAAATCTTTTCAGATATGATAATGGCAGAATGGTCGGTGCTTTATGCTTTTTGATGCTATTTTCTGTAAGAAAATTAAAATTCAATATCTCCAGTGTTTGCTTTGTTCGCCGTAAGTTGGCAGGGTATGCCCAGACGTGGGTCCCTTGCTCACTTTGCCACTGGATTTAAGCTAGCCTGGCTGTTGAACGGTGTTACCCAGAAACAGGTCCCAAGATGCTTGTTTCCGGTTAAGGGAAGACTTGGCTTGGCAGTTCGGGCTGGACTGTTCCCATGAGGCACAGGGTCCAGATTGCTTTGCATATAGCTGGGTCTGAACTGAGGTGGCGAAGTGAGCTAAAGAATGATGATGGATTCAACCCAGATCTGTGACTGGGGGTGAGTGTCTGAAAAGTTTCAGCGCTCCATCCATCATCTCCTTGTGTTTGCTTTGTTCGCCCTAAGTTGGCAGCGTATGCCCAGACGTGGGTCCCTTGCTCACTTTGCCACTGGATTCAAGCTAGCCTGGCTTATGAAGGGTGTTATGTTACCCAGAAACCAGTCCCAGGATGCTTGTTTCCGGTTCAGGGAAGTCTTGGCTTGGCAGTTCGGGCTGGACTGTTCCCATGAGGCATAGGGTCAAGACTGATTTGCATATAGCTTGGTCTGAACTGAGGTGGCGAAGTGAGCTAAAGAATGATGATGGATTCAACTCAGATCTGTGACTGGGGTGTGAGTGTCTGAAAAGTTTCAGCGCTCCATCCATCATCTCCTTGTGTTTGCTTTGTTCACCCTAAGTTGGCAGGGTATGCCCAGACGTGGGTCCCTTGCTCACTTTGCCACTGGATTCAAGCTAGCCTGGCTGATGAAGGGTGCTACCCAGAAACCGGTCCCAGGATGCTTGTTTCCGGTTCAGAGAAGACTTGACTTGGCAGTTTGGGCTGGACTGTTCCCATGAGGCACAGGGTCAAGACTGATTTGCATATAGCTGGGTCTGAACTGAGGTGGCGAAGTGAGCTAAAGAATGATGATGGATTCAACCCAGATCTGTGACTGGGGTGAGTGTCTGAAAAGTTTCAGCGCTCCGTCCATCATCTCCTTGTGTTTGCTTTGTTCACCCTAAGTTGGCAGGGTATGCCCAGACGTGGGTCCCTTGCTCACTTTGCCACTGGATTCAAGCTAGCCTGGCTGATGAAGGGTGTTACCCAGAATCCGGTCCCAGGATGCTTGTTTCCGGTTCAGGGAAGACTTGGCTTGGCAGTTCGGGCTGGACTGTTCCCATGAGGCACAGGGTCAAGACTGATTTGCATATAGCTGGGTCTGAACTGAGTTGGCGAAGTGAGCTAAAGAATGATGATGGATTCAACCCAGATATGTGACTGGGGGTGAGTGTCTGAAAAGTTTCAGTGCTCCGTCCATCATCTCCTTGTGTTTGCCAAGTCCCTACTATGCACAGCATTCACCCAGTAAGAACTCTTCTCACAGAGACCAGTTCCTCACTACACCGAAGTTCCATTAGGTCAACAAGCCCTTACTAAGAACAGGCTTTGCCCTCTACAGAGCTCTTAATGGACAGTCCAGTCCATCATCACACCCAAGCCTCATTAACGGTCAAAGCCATTACTAGGCACAGTCTTTGCCCTGTACAGAGCTTAGTGCCTTACCACATACAAGTCCCATTACATGGCAAGCCCCTACTATGCACAGCCTTCGCCCCGTAAGGAGCTCTTTAAGCAGAGGTCAGTTTGTCACCACACCAAGCCCCATTATGTGGGCAAGCCCCTTCTACACACAGCCTTTTCCAAGTCCAGAGCTCTTCATGCAGAGGCCAGTACCTCACCACACTGAAGCCCCATTACGTTGACAAGCTGCTATTATGAAAAGGCTTTGCCCTGTACAGAGCTCTTCATAGTGACATCAGTCCATTATCACACCCAAGTCCCATTGTGTGTCAAAGGCCCTACTGTACACAGTGTTCGCCCAGCATAGAGCTTTTCACAGTGATGCTAGTCCCTCAGGTACAGTCAAACTGCATTATGTGGGCAAGCTCCTACTACGCACAGCCTTTGCCCTGTAAAGAGCACTTCATGGAGAGGCCACTCCCTCACTACACCCAAAACCCAATATGTGTCCAAGCCCATACTACACAGTCTTTGCCCTGTACAGAAAGTTTTACTCTGAGGCCAGTCCTTTAACTCACTCAAGCCCCATTACGTGGCAAACAACTGCTACGCACAGACTTCGCCTTGCACAGAGGACATTACAGAGAGGACAATTCTGCACAATAACCAAGCCCCATTATGAGGGCAAAGCCATACATACAGTGTTCGCCCTGGAATCAAGTCTTTATAGAGAGGTCATTTATGCCAGACACCGAAGCCATATAATGTGGTTAAGCACATACTACACACAACCTTTACCTTGTCTAAAGATCTCAACATCAGCACACTCCCTCCAAACACTGAAGTCACATTTTCTGATCAAGCCCCTTACTACAATCAACATATCCCTTACTACACTTCTTCAGACAGATAACAATTCATTGCCCCATTAGGTGACCAAGTCTCTACTACACTCAGCCAACAACCTGTGCACAGCTCTTCATAGACAGCCCACTACCTACACAAACTCAGACACCTTTAGGTGACCAATCCACTACTATGGAGAGCCTTCACCCTATACACAATTATTATACATCTAGAAAGAAATGCAACAGTTCCACTGTTTCAAAGTGTGGCAAACTGTGTGCAGACTTCTACTAACACAGGCACCATTTTTCTGTAGTCCAACAGTGTCTTCATTCTTGTTAGAGTAGTTTTGTGCAGAAAGGAGTCCTCTGCTGCAATAAAACTAGCATTTAAGGCTATTTTCTCTGTGTATATGTACTGTCGAATGTAGCACATGTGCAAAGAGGAAAAACAAGGAGAAAAAAAAATATTTTTATTATGCCAGCCTCAAAGAGGTGTAGTACTTTGTTACAAATCCATGTCTGTAAGTGAATGTAGATATTGATTTGCATCAAAATCCATGGATGGATGTTTGGCAATCCCCATACAACAACCAATGAGCACCCCTTTGAAGCAAAGTAATGGAAGGCAGCCTACTCCATTTGCATTTAATTACTATTGGTTATAAACCAACAGAAAAAAATGATTTCATTTGGTTTATGAGTACAAACATAAATTTTGAATGGGGTATGCATTAAAAAGTGATGCTGACCTGATATAATATCTTTATAAAAGTTATCTATTGTTGGACATGCTTTGGTTTTATTTACACTTATAGCAAGGACTTACTTTTTTTTAGTACGTAAAGACTACTGTAGCAGGTTATTAAGCAATACAACATAAAGAGAGGCAACATTATTATTTTTATTTTTAAACCAGTAAAGGTGGTTCTGAAAAAGACCAGTTTTAAAAGAAATTCAGTTATTTTCTTTCTATTTATAATTTTTTCTTCTTTGGGTTCAACATACAAAAACAGAACCAGAGCATCAAAACCTGGAGTGAGATAAGAAAAAAATGAGTTCTACTTTGTGCACTTGTGCTCCTTTATCAATTTGTCACCAATTATGGCGCTCTGTTCTCCACTATAAAAAATCTTGTTCATTTCAGTGTACATAGGCTCCAGGTCAGAGTGCACTTTCACCACTTGTTGTGGCATCCAATCACCTGGCCTAGAAAGGCGCATAATGTAGAGGCGGAGGTCTCAGCATCATGCTGCTTTTGCTCAGCATTACCTAGGCGAATAGGGTACATTGGCCTTATGTTCCTCTACATCCCTATGGTACCAAAACTATACTTTTTTTCCGAAGCCAGATAAAACTCTTTCTCGTATATAGTGCAAGTAAAATAACATGATGAAATGTTCACTCACACTTCCAATATTGTAAAGAAATACTAGACGAGGGATTGTTTGGCTGGCTGTTGAGAGGTCTCCTCCTCCTGGAATTCCTGTTCTTTCCCTGATGCCATGTTGAACCACGAAATAAAAAAGAGAAAAATACAGGAGTCGGACAACACAAGGTGTTGTCACATCCTAGTGTAAACCTCAAATGAGGTTGAAAGGGTTGATCTTCCTATAACTGAAGCAAGACATTGATTTTGACCAATCAAATGCCTTTCATGTTTGTGATCTCACGCCTGTAGGACTCTTGAGAGCCTCTCACAGGAGCATTTAAGTTAAAAATGGAGCAATTTCTACACAATAAGACTCAAGGGATCCTCATTAACTGACTCAGTTACAAAAACCTCTAGGTTCACACTTAAATAAACACCTCTTTCATAGCAACCACAATGTTTTTGAAATATTACCACTCTGGCAAGACTCATGCAGGAGCCAAAGCAGGAAGTAAACCCTACTCGGGGTTCCCACTGGGGGGCCTTTCACTGACTGAGAAACTCCTGCGGGAGCATGGAAAGTGGGGAAGGGGGGTAAATACACGTGAAAACAAACATTAATTATTAATCTTAACGGCTATTATTAAAAATTGACTACAAACTCTAAAAGCAAAAGTAGCAATATAGATTACTTTGAGAATTACATTTTTTGCTATGTTAAAAAATATTTAATTCACTAAAAAAGCCAAAGTCTAAAGTAAGGGTAAAGTTAGATATACAAAACAGAGTGTAGCTTACATTTAAAAAAAAACATAGAACATCACTAAAAAAACAAAGGTTAAAGTGATGTTATAGTTAGGGAAGCAAAAAGACTATGGGCCTGATTGAGATTTCAGCGGACGGGTTACTCCATCACAACGGTGACGGATATCCCATCCTCTGATATATAAATCTCATAATATCCTATGGGATTTATACTTTGGTGGATGGGATTTCCTGCACCGTTGTGACAGAGTAACCCATCCGCCGAAACCTAAAGCAGGCCCTAAGCTTATGTTTAAAAAAAAACAAAAAAACACACAAAAAAACAAAGGTTAAAGGGATGTTATAGTTAGGTGACAGTGTCAGTCATAACCTCAATTAAAAAAAAAAAAACAACACTTCAATTTTCCAGTCATAGATCAGTGAGCTAATTATAACTTACGCCCCTGCAATGCTCTGCTTATGAACTCACATATTACATCACTCATGACGTATTTAATGACATCATTGATGACATCACTGATGACAACACTGAAGACATCAACACTACTGTTGTTCAGTTTAATCTACAAACCAGTCCAATCTTTCAAAAATGTAAATAAGTAGTGAATGTCACAAAATAATGTAAAGCATAAATTACATGAACATATGTGCGTACATAAAATAATTGTACTGTAGCCCACTCTGTCTGCACACAATCCTCATTAGGTGGCCAAGCTCCAACACCACACAGCTTTCATCCTATGCAAAGATCTTCATGGAGATGTCACTCCCTCCAGACATCCAATCTGCGTCACATGTACAAACCACAACTACACACACTCTTCGTCCTGTGCAAAACTCTTCACAGAGAGCCCACTTACTCTACACACCCAAGCCCTATTTGGTGGCAAAGGCCCTATTATACATCACCTTTGTCCTGTACACAGTTCTTCACGGAGAGGCCATTCTCACCAGCCACACAAGCCCCATTACATGGGCAAGCCTGTATGACTCACAGCCTTTGTCCTGCCCACATCTCTTCATGAAGAGCCCACTCTCTCCAGACACATAAGCCCCCATTAGGTGGCTAAGCTCCTACTTCGCACGTCCTTCTCCTTATGCACAACTCTTCAAGGAGAGGCTAAGTCCATTAATAAACCCATGCCGCATTACGTGCCCAAAGCTACCTTTCACCCGAGCATAGTTACATCGCACACAGAAGAATTAAAGCATTAAGTAAAAATTAAAACTGCACACATGGGATCAGCACCTTGGGCGCATAGTGTACAAGGAGCTTTATATGTAAGATTTGCACCGTCAATTAGTAAGTCTAGCTTTTCGGTTGGTTGTTCAAGTTCTTCTCTCCTAGGTCCCAGCCTTTGATCTGGTGTCTTCCTGTCCATCTAGTTACGTCCATCAGATATCACTTAGAAGGAAGAAGGTACGTTCATAATCCTATTCAAGATGTTTTTTTGTCAAGGATATATCTGACAGTGGTTCTCCTGATGTAATCACAGAGAGGGCATTTTAACAGTTTCATTACAAAGACAATCTGCTGTGGTGGGTTGATTTCTGTTTTTAAGCAGGTAATTCAGAGGAAGAGCGCTACTTTTGGTTAATGTGAAAAGCCTTCTCTTCGTGTAATTTTTCAGTTTTGTCAGAAAGGGTTGTGAATGTAGCGAGATGTCCAACTATCTAGCATTTCCTGCTGTGTGAAAGCTCTCCGGAAGTTTGCGTTTTTGACTGTTTCCAGAGAGGAAAATTGTTTTCAAACAGTTCAGCTTATTTTTTTTTACACGTAATTTTTAATGCGTTTTTATTCAATGTCAGATCAAGACTCAAGTGGTTTCTTTCTTTCTCCCAACATGTGAAAGGGCAGATTTTTGGCCAAGGTGAAGTTCTCTCCAATCTTTGTCTTTTAGATATATTCCAGAGCATGTCATTCTTTTTAGGCCAAACTTTTTTTTGAGAAATTTAGCATCTGCTTGGAATGGAAGTAAAGCTAATGTTAGCCTCTAAAGGAGCAGTACGAAATCCTGCTGATAGCATCAGTAGCCCTTTCTAAAATGCCCTTTCAAGACATCCTATTTTAGAAAGTTTTGTCTTTGTCCAGGCCCCAAAGTTCCACTCAGTAATGGATTTGCATTCCAACTTTGCCTGGATGACTCTGTCAATGTGTACTGAGAATCAGTGGCCATTATGGTGAATGAGCAGCATTTAGGGAACATTTGGATTTCTCTATCACTCTCTTAATGTGCAGGTCCCAATGAAAATTGTCTGAGATGTGAAGACCAAGATGTGTAAAAGAGTTTACTTCTTCCAGTTTTATTTTGTTCATTTGAAAGATTTTGGGCTCTTTCTGATTATTCCTGAAGATCATATTTTTTGTTTTAAGGGGGTCTATTGTCAGGTTATTTGCACTGCAGTATTCTGCCATTCCTGAAATTTGGGTGTGCAGCCCTTTCGGAGTCTGGGCCGGTTGCGGCTGGTACTGAACAAGGGTGGTGGGGGGAGTGGGGGGGGGGCGAGGGGCTGGTTAAAAAATCATAAATAGCACGTACCTTCTAACCCTGCAGACTCCTCCGTCGTCGTCTCTTGTCCTTAGTCCGGTGGAACAGGAAGCACAGACAGGCTCCCCCAGCCAATCACAATGCTGCAATGAGGTGTTGTGATTGGTCTAAGCACTTTGGTTCGGTGCTCAGACAGGCAGTGGGAGCCTGTGCATGTTCCCCACCCAGGCTGTGCATTACAGCCTGATGGGGTACATGCTAAGTGCGCATGCCCCGAGAGGGCCAGCCAAACCATCATGCGCACTTAAGTGCACATATTTCCTCCTTCCCCCTGATGGCTGCATTGACAGACAAGCCCTGCCCGGCACCAAAACCTGCTTCAGCACGAAAAATAAAATGATAACAACATTGGGACCGATTCCGATCTCGCTCGGACAGCCCTCCGAGAGCTGTCCGTAGCCTTACCTTGCGACCGACTCGTACTGGGAGCCGGTCCGTCCGGGCGATGAAGTACGATGCACAAAAGTGCCACAATTCCAAACGACACGTAGGCTTCGATTCCAGCAACATTTCCCGTCCGAGCCGCTTATCCAAACGCCCATCCGAGTCGCCCGGAAGCAGTTTCCACAATAGTTTCCGGCCAGACAAGTACGATGCGCAAATCCTACGCGCCGAATGGGTCGCCACTAGCAGCACGTCACAGCATCCGGGAGAGATGAATAGCAGGTCCGATTTGCACCACAACACGATCCACTGCTACGAAACGGACCAACTCACAACGTGTACGAGACGGAGCACCAATCAGCAAGTACGTGACGAACCAATGATGAATCCCATCGCGCAGGTCATCCCAGTACTGTATATCTATGACCGGATCATGAACAGATGCGTACGTCGCAGACGGTAAGTCAGACACCCACAGAAACAAACATCACGAACACGCGAAATGCTACACACACATAGGGGGGGGACATGCCGTCCACCAGCAAAAGCAAAACCACAGGGGTAGCATGGTCCACACCCCCAGCAGTGCCCACACCTAGGGGGGGGTGCCCAGCACCACCACCATCCCCACTCATAGGGGGCTGGATGCCCTGCACCACTACCATCCCCACTCATAGGGGGCTGGATGCCCTGCACCACTACCATCACCACTCATAGGGGGCTGGATGCCCATCAATACCAGTACCCCCCACTCATAGGGGGCTGGATGCCCTGCACCACTACCATCACCACTCATAGGGGGCTGGATGCCCTGCACCACTACCATCACCACTCATAGGGGGCTGGATGCCCATCAATACCAGTACCCCCACTCATAGGGGGCTGGATGCCCCTGCACCACTACCATCCCCACTCATAGGGGGCTGGATGCCCTGCACCACTACCATCCCCACTCATAGGGGGCTGGATGCCCTGCACCACTACCATCCCCACTCATAGGGGGCTGGATGCCCATCAATACCAGTACCCCCACTCATAGGGGTCTGGATGCCCTGCGCCACTACCATCCCCACTCATAGGGGGCTGGATGCCCTGCACCACTACCATCCCCACTCATAGGGGGCTGGATGCCCATCATTACCAGTACCCCCACTCATAGGGGTCTGGATGCCCTGCACCACTACCATCCCCACTCATAGGGGCTGGATGCCCTGCACCACTACCATCCCCACTCATAGTGGGCTGGATGCCCTGCACCACTACCATCCCCACTCATAGGGGGCTGGATGCCCATCAATACCAGTACCCCCCACTCATAGGGGGCTGGATGCCCTGCACCACTACCATCCCCACTCATAGGGGGCTGGATGCCCTGCACCACCAGCATTCACATGCATAGGGTCACTAAGCAAACCCCCACCCCTACCATATTTGCAAGATTCTATGTATGTGTGTGCCAAATGCCCACAACACTGATTCTGATAGTGAACATACAATGTGACTCCCATCACATGTGTGCCCAAAAGATGAGTGTGGGGTTCAAAACTCCAGCATCTCAGGAACATTGTGGTAATGGGTTCCAAAGCCCACATCACTACAGTGAACAGAAGTGAGTGTGGACAAAATAATAGCAGCATCACCAGACCAGCATTTGTGCTCACTGGTCCCAAATCCACAACCAATGTAGTGGCAATGTGGTGGTTGTGTCACATACAAACATAGATTTGAGAGGAAAAGATTGCTGTGTATCACAAGAACTCCCTCTGCCATGTGCAGACAAGCATTGGCCATGAGCCCTGACAATGCCCACAGTGTCCAATTAGACTATGTGAAAAGTGAGCATCATGATGCATACACACATATCTCGACGAACAGACACACAAACTGAGGAATCCTGTGGAGACTGTCGATGTTAGGTGACAAAGTCCCATACCATGGCAGCAATGGGACATACCAAACATGAGCAATGTGCAGGATGATGAGCTACAAGATGCATGGACATTAGGGAAAAACCTCCAAACTACATCCACACAATGGAACGCAAAAGCAATACCAATGCAGAGGTGCAGATGCACAAACACAGACAGGCAGATCCACACTGCATATCATACATAACACGTGTGTCTGTCTCAGTGTCCCCAGGCTAGTACACAACACAT
Source organism: Calotriton arnoldi (assembly GCA_963921515.1). Lineage (NCBI taxonomy): Eukaryota > Metazoa > Chordata > Amphibia > Caudata > Salamandridae > Calotriton > Calotriton arnoldi. The sequence continues at coordinate 322,650 of CAWUFW010009349.1, forward strand.
GACGGTGGGATGAACTCCAATCACACAGATGTGTCCACAGTGCCATACAAAAAGTAACTAATGAACTGGGCACACCTTTGTGGTCAAGCATACATCGTCAGATGAGTGGTATAGCAACATATTCATGTGACACAAGCTGGGTGGAACAGCAACCAACACAGCAAGAGACAGACCCACTACAGCACTACCCTCTAGTACCCTAATTTGTGGTGACAGTAGCCTGTACGCCAATCCCACTGTGATGACAAAGGTCTGTTTTGCCTATACTGTGGAGCACAGTCAGCTGTGCATACTGGGTCATGTGTCCAGAACAACAAACTCACATCACACTTCCATAAACACAAATCACTGGCCATGTCCTGCAACCAATGTGCAAAATGTAGGTAGGGGCCTAGACATGAAACAACTCACATGTGGCCACCCTCAACACCACACACCCTGATCTGCAACAATGTGCATCAGCTAGGCACACAGGGACTGTTGACATTGCTCAAGCACCCATTACAATCCCAGGGGTGGTGGGGGGATCTAAGGTACACAAAAATCAACACACATGGCCTGTCAACAACACCTGTGAATGTCTGCCACACTGCACAGTATGAGGAACATGGGCATAATGTGAAGACAACATGATTCATTAGGAACCCTGCCACACACCTACACCAATGAGGAACCAAAGGAGACCCACAAAGAACACATGTTGACACCTTCCAACATTGCAGCAATGACCCTGATGAGTGGGAGTAGTCATACACACATACGAGTGAGCCTCACACTGACAGATACCACATAGGGAAAACAACATGATGTTGGAAACACATAAGTGCCAATGGGAATCCTGAATGTGTCCCATGTGCGTTTCACAACATCCCCTGAAATTACAACTAAAACAGCCATGGATGACAACCTAATGACCAGTAGTCTGCCATGCACCTACATCCCAGTAAACCCAGGGAAAAGAAGTCTGATGAAAGCAGGACAACTCAGCAAGTGCACATAACAGGAACATCTGCATGGAACACAGGCTGAGTCGAAAAAAGGAAGGCAACACACACAGACATGCTCACACAACACACACCATGTGCACAGGCAATGCCACGGAATGACACAATGCCATGAGGGGTCTCCACTCCTGGGGAATGTCAGCTGTGAAAAACATTGTTTGTGCAGGGTCCTGTCATGCCAGCACACCACTTGCACAGTGAGCCAACAATTACAACACAATGAAAGCTCTGGTCACAGCAACATGTGTACGGGAGTGTCCCTTCAGTCATCTGCACATACGCAATACACATGTAGAGATAGTTGAACTGATGACACAGATGACTTGTGTACCATGGATGCACAAACCTGCCTGTCCAGTGTAGATGGGCCCAGTCAGGGAATCTCACCATGTGCCCAAATGTAAGTACAACATATGTGCAACAGTGTATTCCAAAGATGTGAAGTAGCAAACCCAAAGAGATAATCCTGGTTACAACATTTTGCAATCATTACACCCTGTAATTGCAGCAAAGGATGTCATGGATACATAGCAGAAAAGTACACATATCCCATGGACCACATGGAGTCCATCACATCAACAAATCATCCTGTTGTACCTTCAAAACACAAGTAGAACATCAAGTCCATGATACTCATCATCAACATCATGTACATTGGATGCAACAACAATGGATAACAACAATTTGCTTTATTAAAAAATGAAACTCCTCAAAACTGGTAATTCGAGTCCACAATGTCAAAAGGCCAATGGCCAGTCCATTTCTCAATTCAAACAGGGTGACATGTGACAAGTTGTCACCCATTGCGTGCCTGCACTGCTACGACCAGGGGACATCTCCCCTTGGAGGGGCATACATGGGGCAGGCCAGGCACCGCAGGGACAGGATCAGGAGACAGCAGAATGGGGCAGGGGAGGGGTGGTGGGTGCTGGAGTGTCACTGGCAACTGCAGGGGAGGTGTCTGACACAGTGGGCACCGTCACAACTGCAGGGATGAAGTCAGATGGGGTGGTTGCCGGCACCACAGCAGTGGGCAGGTCAGATGGTGTGGACGTGGTCTCCACTGCAGTGCCAAAGTCAGACGGGGTGGATGAGCTCTCCACTGCAGTGCCAACCTCCAAAGTAGTGTCATGGGGTCCAGGTGAGGTGGGCAGGACAGAGGGGGAGACACAGACTCCACACCAGTGGCAGGAACAGGCTGAGCGTGTGAGGTGGGGGTGGAAGTGCATGTGGTAGGGGGAGGGCCTAATCATTTTGGGGATGCGGTATCGGTGTGTGGGTGAACCAGGGGCAGGGTGTGGCTGGGGGACCTGTGGAGTGGTGGCCTGGGGGCTGCAGGACGGATACTGTGTGGTGGAGCTGCGGGATTGTGGTGGGGTCTTGCTCTTCCTAGTCCGGGGGGACTTGCGGATGGGGGCCTCAGTGTCCGTGCACCTGGGGGAGGGTGTCCGTGTGGCAGGGGAACTCCCCCCTGTGCGTGGTGACTTCCTCTTCCCCTTGTGAGTCGGAGCAGATGGATCGGTGGGGAAGAGGCCAAGGTCACAGAGGAAGAGCTGCTGGGAAGGGGGGGTTGCAGGTGAGGCAAGGGAAGGGGTTTTGGAGGGAGAGGTATCTGAGGACTGCGGAGTGCTTGTGGATGTCTGTGTATCTGTGACCCATCCCCTGTGTGTGTGCCATCAGTCCCCGGAGTGTGCGTGCCTGTGGCTCTGGATTTTGGCTTGTGTGGCTGTGTGCTGCTTGTGTCTGTTGTGGTGCATGCCGGTGCTGGTGTGTGTGTGCATTGGACAGGTAGGGCAGTGGGGATTGTGGATGTGGCAGAGGTAGGAGGGGTGAGGGACTGTTGGAGGAGGGACACTGCTGATGTCTGTGTGGAGGCCATGGCCTGAATAGTCCGATGTAGGGCAGACATGTTTGATGAGATGCCCTCCATGAAGGACACCAGTTGTGTCAACAGACTGGTGTGGGAATGGAGGACACTCAGCATCGCTGTCTGCCCTACATGGAGCTGCTTCAGCAAGTCCACAGACTCCACACTCAGGGCAGCAGGGGAGACAGGGGCAGGGGTGCGGTGCCTGGCACAAAGGAGACATGCTCCCTTACACGGGGGCCTCCACGGACCTCTGGGGTGGGAGCAGATGGGAGGGTGGAGATGGTTGTGGTGGCGGGGACAGACTCCCTCGGTGTTGTCTGGGGTCTGCTGACACCCGCCTCCACAAGGGAGTCCTCACTGGAGATGCTGTGTTCCTCAGCCGAGGTGGTGTAGCTGAGATATCCTCAGTGTGGCTCCCCTCACCCTCTGTGCCACTGGGTCCCTCCAACTCCTCTCCAGCAGACCCAGTTTGGCTCTGCGGCTCCTCTTGGTCCGTGGAGCTGTCTCCTCCAGTAGCCGAAGATGTTTCTGCAAACAATCAGGATAAACAGATACACATAAGTCACTTGTTTCACCTGAGACATCACAGTCATAACAGCACATTACAGATGACGCATTTGCCGCATTTGCTAAATATTGCTATAAGTGCTGGCACATATTGAAGAATACACCTGTCATTCTGCCAGTCAACCATGCCACTCATACACTTCCCCTCCATGGACCCATCTGTGTGGTGCATGTAGTATGCCACTACTTATATGTGCACACATTCACCGCATAGACATATCTCAGAACATCTCAAATTGTGAATGAAATGTGTCAGCACACACATATCCCATATCCTGCCACTGACTCAGTACTTGTGTCAGGATAAGGGATGGCCAAACTCATTGTCAGTAAAATGGATATGCTTCCTTCACAAGACACCATGATGTGCCCATGTATTGATGGTCAATGCCACAATAGAGTGTATGCCGTACAACTGACATAACTGCAGGATACACATTAGCAAGTGGGATACCATGCTACGGGCCAGTCTGGCTAATCAGTCATCACTGGATAAAGTCACAGGGGCAGTGCATCCATAAATAAAAAAGTCTGCACTGTGTCACAATCATAATCATTTTGGGGAATGTAAGCCCTGCAGCTGTCAAGTGCACATGTTCCACTACTGCTACACACATCTTAAGGCATATGATGATCCCACGTAATACAAATGCGACAGTTGAGTGACTGCAAGCACCAATCTGTGAACATGATAACATCACAGTCTGATGAGAGCGAATTGAGGCTGCCTGCACTATTATGTATAATACATCATTATGCACTGTCAAGTGATCACACACCTATGTTTTTCCCCATTGTGATGATCCATTAGCCACACCTCAGCTAGCTGCCAAAACCAAAATGCTCAACACCACAGGAGTCTAAGATGCTAGGCCACTCCAGAATGACACCGAGGCAGACACCATATTGCATATTTCACAATTAACTAAATGTAGGCTGACACACAGGAATAGGAGCACAGAGTGTTCCTCATGTCCGGAGTAGGCATACTTGTCCAGTTCCATGTGCAACATGGGATTACCCTGAACACTAGGCATGTGTTCATGCATGTGTGACACACATGATGTACATTATTATGAGGCCCCAAGATTGTCTTACCTGCTGCATGGCTGTGTGGTAAATACCACAGACACATATGGTGAGCCAAAGCATCAATTGGAACACATATCATTTGCCCACATAGAGTACATGTCTGATTTCTGGCAATGTGCAGACACATGGCAATCAATTGCCTCACTCATGAGGACAAAACAATGCACCGGTAGCAGATGCTGTTTACAACCTTTAATTTTGGACAACAGCAGGGACACACAACACAAGTGACACAAGTCACAGACTGAAAGGGCCACACCTGTGTATCAGATGAGGATGGGCCATGAACTAATTTAGGAACATGACTCCTGTTCAAGCAGACAGGAGATCTGTGGGAGTGTAACCAGGATGAAGGAGTGCAAAGAGCATGTGAGACATAGTTCACAGAAAAGGCATGCACTTACCCCTCCTTGCTGCTGTCTGGCCTTTAACTGCCCATCCAGGTCAGGGAAGACCACCGCCAGGATCCCGTGCATGTGGGGGGTCAGTGTCCGTCATCCGCCCCTTCTGCGAGGAGGCGACAGCTTCAGCTGGACTCTGGCGATCCTCCAGGTCCAGCCACGAAGGTCCTGCCACCTCTTCTGGCAGTTGCGGATGCGGCGTCTGTAGACCCCCACAGAACGAACAGCCCGGGCAATGGTCAGCCATATCTCCTGCTTCTGATGGGCATCAACCTGTGAGGATGACAAGGATAAAAGTCCGTTACCAGAAATGCAACATGTTTGTGCAACACACAGTTGGATATACATGTCTTCATCACAAGGGCATATGATGTATACGGGTAGTGCAACTATGGTGATTGACAGTTGTCCTGCATTTACAAAATTGAAACATTGCCTGAGTATAATAACTGTGTTAAAATGCCCTTTTCATGCACAGTACCTGTCCACTACAGGTACATACACACTTTGGGGGTAACAACTACTCAGTGAGCATGCTAGCCACTGGTGTACACAATGCCATTAGTGCCAGTAAGACAACATGCACAATGAAAAAGGGATGTGGACTGCACACTCACCTGCTCCCCTGGTGTCCCATACAGCTTGCTGTACTGTGGAAGGAGGCTGTCCAGCAGGGCCTTGTTCTCCTCCTCTGTGAAGGCTGGGGCCCTCTCCACAGTACGTGCCATTCTTTGAGCCAGAGGATGCAGAGACAGCAGCAGTGGTAGCAGAGATGTCAAACTGGAGCATGTAGTGCAGGCAAGTGAGCTCTCAGGGGAACAGACAGCCTTATATCTGTGCTGCAGAGGCAGATTCTGTCCCATGCGTCCAAAGCGATAAGTCCAACACGTTTGCATCCTATGAATCTGGCCAATCCATCGCATTGCACGGCTCGTACACGCCTTCCGCATCGTTCAAATATTCCAAACCCATTACACCAACGAGTCTGATACATTGTTGTAGGGAGCCAACTGATTTTTCACAACACGAATCGTACAAGGGCCAAATCCGCGTCAGTCCCCATTGCAGTCAATGAGCAAGGCGTGTGTGCAAGGCGTGCGCTCGCCTCGTTCCCTAGGTGTCCGACGCGTCTTTTGAATTGGTCACCCGCGTCTGTCCCCATTGCAGGCAATATGCAAGGCGTGTGTGCAAGGCGTGCGCTCGCCTCGTTCCCTAGGTGTCCGACGCGTCTTTTGAATTGGTCACCCGCGTCAGTCCCCATTGCAGGCAATGTGCAAGGCATGTGTGCAAGGCGTGCGCTCGCCTCGTTCCCTAGGTATCCGACGCGTCTTTTGAATTGGTCACCCGTGTCAGTCCCCATTGCAGGCAATGTGCAAGGCGTGCGCTCGCCTCGTTCCCTAGGTGTCCGACGCGTCATTTGAATTGGTCACCCACGTCAGTCCCCATTGCAGTTAATGTGCAAGGCGTGTGTGCAAGGCGTGCGCTCGCCTCGTTCCCTAGGTGTCCAACGGGTCTTTTGAATTGGTCACCCGCGTCAGTCCCCATTGCAGGCAATGTGCAAGGCGTGTGTGCAAGGCGTGCGCTCGCCTCGTTCCCTAGGTGTCCGACACGTCTTTTGAATTGGTCACCTGCGTCAATCCCCATTGCAGGCAATGTGCAAGGCGTGTGTGCAAGGCGTGTGCTCACCTCGTTCCCTAGGTGTCCGACGCGTCTTTTGAATTGGCCACCCACGTCAGTCCCCATTGCAGGCAATGTGCAAGGCGTGTGTGCAAGGCGTGCGCTCGCCTCGTTCCCTAGGTGTCCGACGCGTCTTTTGAATTGGTCACCCGCGTCAGTCACCATTGCAGGCAATGTGCTAAGTGTTCCACCCACAATAGCTTTCCATGGACTCATGGGCACACCAACAACAATAGAGCCTGTGACACAGTATATCAAGGGCCATGTCAGGCTGCATTACCTGTGTGTGCATATGTGGGTAAACATGTGATTTGGTATGTGTCACTTAGTGGCACCCACTCCCAGGCAGGGCAAGGTGTCATGGGGACAGATACCGCTGTGTGTTGGAAACATAACCACTGTGATTGACGACTGTACAGTTCAGGGCATGAGGCATGTACACAGTTCCCGGGGTACATTGTGTATGACATGTGACATACACCCTGACTCTTAGGTGGAATGGGATGTGTGTCACAGGGTGTCCCAGTGCCACAATTGTGATGTTCATCCACAGTATGTGTGCATTTAGCTACGGAGATTACTCTGATTTCATGTGCTCAATGTCAAACGGTCAACACATCCATGTGTATTGTCAATGTGAGTTGATGTGGCGTCTGTGTGTCACAGACACCATGTGTGAGATGCAAACAAACGTTGTGGCACTTCATGTGTGTGTCATGTGTGCGTTGTGGTGTGTATATGAGACGCTACATCATGATGGTGTCCTTGTGGCGACACAAGGTCCCTGTGTGTGTCTGTCAAAAACCTGTGATGTGTGGTAGACATCTGTCCTCACTAGTGACTGTGGTGTGTGTCTGGTATGTGACACTCATACTGATGTACTGTGGCAGAGCCCATAGATTGGTCACAGCACAACATGGACCTTGTTGTGTGGACCTGTAGAGCTGAGATTTCAGATGATGGGCATGTATCTGACATGTGTGCACATACACTACAGCACATACATCATGTCTTTGTGTCCTGTTGTTTCATGTGCTATTTAGCATGTACACTGGCACCTAGATAGGGGAACTGACAAACTGTCTTTGCTCATCTATGTACTGCAGGAGACCAGCTGTCCACAGACCGTTCCCTGACCTTGCCACCATGGTTGAACGTGACTGCATGCGACGGTACCACTTCACTAGGCCACTGATTGAAGATTTGGCGGAGCAGTTGGCACCACACTTGCAACCTGGCCGGACATACCCTACTGCACTGACCCCCAAGGTGAAGGCGATGGCAATCCTACACTTCTTTGCCACCGGTACCTTCCAACACACAGTTGCTACTGCTGGTGGGATGTCACAGACCATGTTCAGCCGTGTGCTACGAGATGTGTTGGAGGCGATGTTGCATTTCCTCAACCACTACATCCATTTCCCAACACCGCAACGACTCTCTGACATCAAGGATGACTTCTATGCCCTGGGAAGGATGCCACATGTCATTGGCTCCATTGATGGGACACATGTGGCTTTGGTACCACCACAGGCACATGAGCAGACCTACCGGAATAGGAAACATTTCCACTCAATCAATGCACTGGTGGTATGTCTGGCCGACATGACCATTTCACATGTTTGTGCACGTTTCCCAGGTTCAGCGCACGACGCTTACATCATGCGGAGTAGTCGCATCCCAACGATTATGTCACAGATGCAGCACCAGCATGCCTGGCTTGTCGGTGTGTACTGGCTGTTTACTATTATGTGATTTTGATAAAGTTTATTTACACCCTCTTTTAAGACTCATCTAATGTGCTATTGTCTTTATGTAGGTGACTCCCGATACCCCAACATGCCGTGGTTGCTGACACCCCTCAGGAACCCTGTGACACCTGCGGAGATGCGCTACAATGAGGCACATGGTCGGAGCAGGAGAGTGATCGAGCGGACATTTGGTCTCCTGAAAAGCAGATTCCACTGCCTGGACAAGACAGGAGGGGCCCTCCCATATGCACCTGCTAAGGTGTGCAAAATCTTCATAGTGTGCTGCATGCTACACAACCTGGCAGTGAGGAAGGAGTTGCCTCTGATCCAAGGTGACGATGACCAACATCCGCCAGCCATGGAGGATCCTGCCCTGGGGCATGATGCCAGTGATGAGGGTGAGGATGATGTTCGTAGCCAGCTGATCCTCAACTTCTTCACATGAATGTGAGTATACACTGATGTGTCTTCAAAGTATTGTGTTTGCCTGATATCTGTTGGTGGGGAACTTGTGCTGCTTGAGTGTGACTGTGTGCTACTTATCAGGATGCTTGATGTGATGTGTCCTTTCAGGTAGTCTGTACTCCCAAACAGTGTTTAGCTGATTGATGTGTTGTGTGTACGTAGTTTTGTTACATTTGTGGGCATGTATATTGTTGTTGTATGCTGTAATTCAAGGTTTTTGATTGTGTTTTCTGTCTGTCCTTCACAGGGTACTTTGGCTGCTGTATGGTGAGGTCTGAACCCCAAAACCCAGATCCTTGTTCCAGAGTGCAAGTAGTCGTTGTCCCAACCAATGATGTTCCACACACCCCTGGACTTTCCTTGTTTCCAACTTGTTTAATGTTTGCTCACTGTTACGTGAGGTTAACTTGCATCAGTTGTGGGCTTTTCATGTTGTGAATCTGTAATAAACCTGTGCTTCACTTTGGGATGTGCTCCGTGTGTATCTACACATCAGACAGTCATTAGCATCCTGTACCTGTGGAATGCTTGCCACTGACCCAGGATGGGTGTGGTGTATGTGCATTCCACTGTATTTCCTGTTGACATCACTTATGAGGATGAGTTAGCTGGACATGGTGAGTATGTCTTGTGTTGCCCTAGTGGTGTGTCTCCCTCATATGTGTCACATTACCATGACTCACATTACGGTGTTCAAATTGCTGTGGTAGTTTGCATGCACAGTGTTCCTTATCAGATCATCATCGCCATGACACAGACAAAGTATAAATCACGACAGAGGCAAGTATTGTGTGAATGTGATTTTATTTACAGACATGTGTAAGGATGGTGAACGGAATTTGAAGTGCTGTACAATGTGATGGTAATCCAAAGTTCACAGGTGAGTTGGTAGTCTTAAGAGATGAAATGTCCAGAGTAGAATCCACAGTCATTTGCTGCATTGTCACAGCTTTGACCCTCCATGTCAAGTGGGAGATTTGTGTGTCAGTCGACAAGGTTAATTGGTTTGCACACAAGGGACGACATACAGAACAGGTGTTGAGTTCCTGGGGGATATGCATGGCCATCAGCGTCTCAATTCCCCTTCTTTGGACGACCCCTCTTCTTTCTCAGGGGACCCTCATGTGCAGGCAGCTGCGGTGCAGAGGACTCTCCGCCAGAGTCCTCCTCCCTCCCTGTGGCAGTTGCGGATGTTGTGGCAACAGATGTTGTGGGCGCACAGGGAGGTGTGGACATGTTGGTGCTGATCTGGCGGAGGCAGGTCAGTATGCCCCTATGCACCGCTGTTAGTTCATCCATTTTGTCCCACTTGGACTCCATCCGGGACATGTGGGCATGATGTGCAGCATGCTGTTCTTTGATGTCCTTGAGGATCCCCACTACCTGTCCAAATCCTCCGGTGCTTTCCTGGTACGCATCTATGATGCGTCCCAGGTGTGGCTCATCATGCAGTCTAGCCCCCTCTGCAGGCCGTGTCCTCTGCCTGCCCACCCTCCCCCCTGCCCCTACCCACACGGGCGGGAGCTGCCGTGGCCGGCACAGGCAACACTGGGACCACTTGAGTGTTTGCGACGGTGGTGTTGTCCCTTGATTCCAGGGTGCCCTGTGTACCTGTTCCGTTGTTGTTCAGTGGCCTCGGCCTGTCCGTGTCGGCAGGGCTACTCGGTGTGGTATCAGATGTGGCAGGTGTGGTTGCAGGGGGTGCTGATGTTACTGCTGCTGGGGCTGCACAATGAGTCACACTGGAGGTGCCAGGTTGTACAGGGTCGTCGTCCGAAGAGGACAGGGACTGATCCACACCGGTGAGCTCAGGGTCCGCCAGAGTCTGGGACTGGGACTCTTCTTCAGGTCGTGCTGTGTCCCCAGCATCCCCTGTGTTTGGAGGAGACACACAATGTATGTTATGTTTCTACCAACATCAACGTTTCACACACATGACATTTGCCACTGGACATCATAATGAGAGTCTGTACATTGCATTGTCAAAAGTTGTGACAGACTGAGGTTGATATTGTTGGAGCACTTTGTCATGGCAACCTGAAGCATTTCGATGTGCACGTCAAGCTGTGTGCATGACCAGCTCATGTATTGATCAATTGTCTGTACATGTCCATTGCTACTCAGGTTCCATCACATGCCTGACACAGCTGTATCATCCCTGTCCACATTTGTGCTATAACGATGACATACGTACAATTACACTTAGGGTATGTATCAAGCTTGGTGCATGGGTGGTGCCTACTGATGTTGGTGCAGAGTTTTGTCAGTGCTAACGTCTTTTATCTTGTCTATTTCCTCCACAGTGAGAGGGATTGGGCACAGCAGCACTCTTTCTTTTCCATGCTCATGACAGTGATGGGCAGAGGTGTGTGTGTTACAGTTCTGCTGCTGTGAGTTGCATGCGTCATCCGATGCAGTCCAGGATAGTCATTGTGTTTGGATTGTCCATGACAGTGAGTGATGTGTTGTGTGAATGATACGTACAACGCAGACCGATGTGGTATTGACATGCAGCTCACAACTGCACATTTTGTGTATGACACCATGCTACAGTGTCAGCTATATGTGTGTGTCCATTCTAGTCACTGTCAGGTGTCCACTGTCAATGATGTATATGTGACATTGTGTGTGCTTGGTGCTATGTACTATGTCTGCATCTCCCCAATTGTCATCTACGAAACACACCTTCACAGGCAGGTCAAGGGACACCCCAGGGACACTGAATCTCCAGACAGTGGGAGGATACCTACAGTTCCAATGGCTGTGAGTGTAAATGTGTTTGAGTTGGCCAGTGCGTAGGTGTGACTTGCAGCCAATTCATACATCTGGACCATGTGTCAGACATCTTGCCAAGGCATTTACTTTTGGGGTGACTGGTCCCAGGGTGCAATTTGTTCGAGCAGAGAAGGTGTGTTTTGATGCGGCATTGATGGCATTTGGAGTCATTGCAGGACCTCCTTCACCCACAGTGGCCAGGTAATCCCCCATGTGGCATGCTTCCATTGCAGGAAGTCACAATTACGTTCAGGCTGTCAGTCAGTAGTTTCCTGTTGTTTGTTTGAGCACAAGTCCCAGCAGGGCCTTGTGCTCCCCACAGCAGAGGCCATTGTCTGTGTTCTTGGTAGAGACTTTTCACTCACTCTCTTGTGGAGCATAATTCTAGGTGTGTATTTTGGTGTTGGTGTGAGGGGTGTGTGTGTGCAAGTACCTGCTGGTAGATGTGGTCAGAGCAGGCAGTACTCCTCCCCCAGTCCAGTTATCCCACCATGCAGCATGCTTCCATTGCAGGGAGTGTGAGTTACCTTTCAGGCTGTCAGGCATTGGTGTCCTATTGTTTGTTTGAGCCCAAGTCCCAGCAGGGCCTTGTGCTCCCCACAGCAGGGCCTAGTGTCAGCCATCTTGGCAGTGCTTTTGCACTCCCTGTGAGGTGAGCATGGTTCAGTGTGAGCTTGCTGGGACAGGGGGGGGGACTGTTGGCTGTGACTGCAACTCCCATCATGCTTTCTGCTACATGCACATTCCCAGCAGCCCAACCTTCCTTCATTTTGACTCAGCTTTCCTGTGAGGTGGTGTGACGTTGTTGGCGAAATGGATGACTGTGTTTGTTGTGGATTTATGCTAATGCCTTTCAGTATTTGTCGTTAGGTTTGTACATGTTATGTCGTAGTTCCATTTTACTGTGGGATGGCAGGTATTGTGTTTGGGTAACTGGCATACACATCACAGGAGACTTGCCTTTATGTTGCTATGGCTTTGCTGGCAGGAATTGGTTTAACAGTCCCCTTGAGAGTGATATATGTGTATTGCCGCACAAAATTGAGTATATTGTTTGTGTACTCACCAGGCTCTGGTATTCCTGTTAATCCATGGATGCTCTCCGGTGGTAGGATGGCCTGTACCTTCTCCTCCCAGGTCCTGAAGTGCATTGGTCTGGCAGGAGGGCCACCGCCAGTGTCTGTGCTCAAGGCGTGATCCCTGTTGATGAGCTTCTTGACCCTCCTGCGCACATCATAGTACCTGTTCTGTATGTCGTCCTTTGTGCGCCGACAAGGAGCTTGTGCGTTAACCTTGTCGACAATCCTCTCCCACATCTTGGTTTTCTGTGACATGGGGGTCTGTTGGACCAATGTGCCAAACAACTGTGGCTCTACCCTGAGTATTTCGTCTATCATGACTTCCAACTCACTATCTGTGAACTTTGGATTCATCTTGGGGGGCATGGTGCTGGGTGGTTGTGGTGATTGATGTGTGTGTGAGGGTGTAAGTGAGTGTGGTGGGTGTGAGTTTGTCAGTGGATATATGATTTGGTTTTTGAATGGTGCAAATGGTGTAGTTGTTGTGTTTTGTGTGTGTTGTGGTGTGTCTCTGCAGTGTGATGGGGTTGTCTGCTGTCCTATGCCTGTAGTTTGAAAGGATCATGGTAGGGATTTCTGGCCTTTATATAGTTGGAGTTGTGGGTGTGTCTTTGTTCCTTTTTTTTTTTATATTTATAAATTGGCTGTGTCATTGCATTTTTTTTTTGTCTTATTTCCTTTGCTTGTGTTGTGCTTGATGGAGACGTTCGTTTGACCGGGTTGGACGCTGCCTATGGCTCGCGCGGGGTGATCCGAGTCTGTCACACTGACAATCTGCTGTGTTTCGACGTTGGTGTACGCCTCAGACGCGAAGGGCTCTATTGTTTGCTAGTCACTATTTGCTGTACGTCTCGGTTTTCATGCTCGTGCTCCGTGCGAGTCGGTCGCGTTTCACACGTATTGCATTGTGCTACGCGGCTCGTGCATCGCGGGTACGTTTCGCTCGCGTCAATTCCTAATGCGTGTCGGTCGGTACGATTCCCGGTCAATTTACGGGCGAATCAATGATTTCCAAACGGGTCGGGTGTGCGGCTTGTGTTCCGTGCGGGTGGGTTGTATTTCACACACAAGGCATCGTACTGCGCGGGTCGTACGGCGCAGGTCCGTGTCGGTCGGTTTCCATTCCAGGTCCGAGTCGGTCGGTACGGTTTACGACCGGAATCGGAATCGGCCCCATTGTGTTGTTATCATTTTATTTTTCCTTCTTTGCACTGCTAAAAGCAGTGTTGCGACACTCCTCCGCCTTAGTGTAGGAGCCGCCACTAGTATGGGTAATCAAAATATATTTGTATTGGTTTATTTAACACACAGAACAAAATAGAAAAAAATACTGCACTATTAACTTAATTTTGACTTACATTTTTAATTAATTGAAATATATTAAATGAAATAAAATTTATTTTTCTGAAGTTTAAGTTAAAAATTAAACCCGCACCTAAAGTAACACTATTGCTTTCTTATTATTCTTTAATAATTATTAAAAGTGATGTATAGAATTAATGAAATTAATCAAGTTTTAATAAAAAATGATGTTACATCATTCTACAAAATAAAAAGGTTGTTGAATATTATGCAGGTAAAAAATAAATATTTTTGATTTAAAAAAAAAAAATGAATTGTAGTTATATATATTTTTTCCAATTGTAAATTATTTTATTTAATTTAACAGTATTTCCTATGGAGTTTCACTTTAAGTTCCTACCTTCATTATATTCTATGGGACGGTGTTGCAGTAGGTTCATGTCTCTCCCTAAACCCCTCCCTAATCTTCCTTAGCGCCCTCCCTACTCCTCACGAAACTCCTCCATGTAGCAGTAAGTATGCTTTTTTTCTGGCCACTCCCCTTAACTTACTTGCATGTGTGAGGATCTCCCAATAGAAACGTTAGGAGTAGTGGAGATTTACGCCCCTAGGTTTGTGAATATCATTTTGTAAATCTTTAGTAGTACTTTTGTACTATGCTTTTATTACCAAAAGTATACTACAAAACGTAGTTTGTGAATAGGTACCATGATTGCTAGATAGATGAGTGTAAACTTGGGGGCTGTGCTGCCCTACGCTAATTCGAAAGGGCAGGAATGCACCGTATTTAAAAAATACTGTGCATTCCTGTCCTTTCAGCCAGTGCACAATTAGCAGCCATGTGCAAACTCAGGCACCCTTATACCATGGTAAAAGGGTGTCTGTGTTGTTGGCATGATTGTTTTTGTGAGGGAAGGGACAGCTTCCTGCACAAAAACAATAATTGGACGTGTTTTCCTCTTTTAATGTGTGCTGCAGAATGGAAAGAGGAAACAACGAGGGGAAATAATGTGTTTTCTCCTCGTTATGCCACCCCTGGGGAGGCATATGGTTTTAACACATTCCCAGATTTCGCCATTTTGAAAATCTGTAAATGTGTCGGAACCTGAGCCGTTGCGTGGGAACACCCACTGCAACGCCCATGTCATGCCTCCCCAACTCAGTGTGAGGCAACGCAGTGACTTGCTCTGCATTGCCTCACTCCATATCTACAAGGCCATGAAAAGCCATGCAGGGTGGCTTTACGTGGCCTTGTAGATATGGCTAAGTCCTGTGCGCCACCGGAACGTCACAAAAAGTGACGTTCCGGCATTGCACAGGGCTTGTAAATAAGTCCCTTCATGTTTACAGTTTAGAATGATAGTTCAATGATTTGAACATTCTAAGTTGATGATACATTGATAGATTGTGCTTTTTTAAAAGCATTTACAGGAAAACTCACGCAAGGAGTTTACTTCGTTCCAATATATATGTGTTGTCAACCATTGAGCCAACTGTATGAATGTACACACGCCTACTGGCTGCAGTAAAAGCATGCAAGAGACCTTGCACACAAATTTAAAGCCTGTCATTTTCCAAAGAAAATTAAAGGCTCCTAAAACCTTTCCACAGTTTAATGTGCAAGTTGGTGTATTTTTTAATCTATTATTATTATTATTATTAATATTATTATTATTATTATTATTGTTGTTGTTGTTCTTGCTGTTATAATCAATATTATTAATACTAATACTACTGCTACTAATATTAATAAAAATAATGACAATAATAATTTGGTAGATATAATAGATTGGTCCTTTCACCAATTGGAAACAATTTTTGCCTCAATTGGCTGTGACTTGTGTATTAAAGTCGTTAGGTTTTCCCTATCATTTTTCCATCTAGTTTGAAACCTATGCATCAATATATTAAAGGCGAAGCCCTAACGTAAAGAATGTGTGTTTTCCAGCCAGCATGGCCATTAATGGCTCACAGATGGAGAAACCTACTGAAGCTCCCTCTGTGCCGATCAGACGTATGGTGCCATTAAGGAGAAAATCAAGTTCCGCCTCGTCTTTTTTTAATCAGATGTTGTGACATCTTAAATTCGGCACCACTCGATAGCACTGGCCACAATTTGAAAACCCCTTTCTTTACAATGTGTTCATGATAGCTCTAGCTGGCTATGAACAACATAATCCCCATGGGTTTGAATTTAAATTTGAATTTCTGTGATACATAGCCAAATAATTGAAGATTTTTGCACGTGTTCAGCAATCGTAATTAATAGGACTTGATTTTAAGAAACTATGGGGCATATTCACAAGCCCCTATCGCCACAGGAACGTCACTTTTTCCGACGTGCCTGTGGCGATTGGGGCTTCACCTTATTCACAAGGCAGCGTTAAGCCACTTAACGTGGCTTAACGCTGCCTTGTGAATAAGGCCCCCTTTCACGCTATACTTAGCGTGAAAGGGAGGAGCAATAGGTGTTGCTGTGGGCGTTCCACCGCAACACCCATTGCTTCTGGCGCTACCTCCTATTCACAAGAGCAGCGTAAATAGGAGGCAGCGCCAGAATTAAAACCAGGGAAAACCTGGTCTTAACCTGGCAAAGCGAGGAGAAATATTTAATTTCTCCTCGTTTTTGCTGTTTTCATGTGTGCTGCGTTGTGCAACGCACATGAAAACAGCAAAAGGCCAATGATTGTGTATGTACAGGAAGGTCCCCCTTCCTGCACATAAACAATCATTTTTTGAAAATGCCGTTTTGCAACTTGTGTGTGTGCTGCATTAAGCTGCACACATAGAAGTCACAAAACGGCATTTCAAGATTGTTTATGTGCAGGAAGGGGGACCTTCCTGTACATACACAATCTTCCCTTGCACACAGACACCCTTGCACCATGGTGCAAGGGTGCCTGCGTTGGTGCTAAGCTGTTACACTTAGCGCCAGCGCAGGGGGAAATGCAAGGCTGAACCATATCCTTGTGAATATGGTGCAGCCTTGAGTTTCTGAAGTGGCGAAGTGAGGCGTTAAGCCATGACGGCTAACGCCCCACTTCGCCACTTCCTTGTGAATATGCCCCTATGGGGCATATGTACAAGGAGTTAACGCCACGTTAGCGGCACTTTTCTGCCGGTTTTGCGGCGATATTTTTATCGCCATATGTACAAGCTGTCGCTAACATCTGTTAGCGGCAGTTTTCCGGCGAAAATGTCCATTATAAAGATCGCCACTTCTGTTAGCGATAATGACATGCAAGGGAGGCGTTCCCGTGTAAAAACAGCCGCTAACCCCACTTCACGTTATTTACAAGGGGATTCTTTAAGTTTGGAGGACCAAAAAAACTGCCTCTAACTGCAGTTAGAGGCAGTTTTTTAAGACCAGAAAATAGCCGGTCTTAAAAATGGAGATAACACTTGGGGCCTCATTTCAGCAGGTTTTGTTGCTGGACAGCGCTGCAAGCAATGTTGCTGCGCTGCCCTGCAACAAAACTACAGGGCAGGACTGCGCACCATCAATAAGATAGTGCGCATTCCTGGGCCTCACTCATGAAAAGTGTTGCAGCGCTGCAACAAGACAGCGTTGCAACACTTTTCACTACCCCCTTCTTGCGACACCATTGATGCGCTGTATTCACTGGACAGCGCTCCATGACGCAAGTAATGACAGATACGTCTGGAATCCTGACGTATTTGTCTGCGCTAAAGTCACGCATTGCTGCAGTCGTGTCACAACCATGACGCAACTCTAGCAATGCATGGGGCCAGCCTATCCCTGTGGCACTGCATCACCCTTATACCTGCCATTATGTAGGCGTAAGGTTCTGACGCAGTGCCGTTCTTGAGGGGTGCCCGGGAGTCGGCGCAGTTGGACATCCATCGGTGGCGGTTGCACGCTGTGGTGTCATCATCTGTAAGCGTTGGCGGAGTGGTGGTGCTGAGGGAGTTGACAAGACGTACTTCGGTGGCCTTGATCCAGCTGCGAGGGGGGCGATGATGGCGGTTGTGTACGGTGGGCATGGTGAAGACGTGATGTATACAATGATGGTCGGTCCAGGAGAGTCCGTTGGTGTGGATGTAGTTGAAGGTCCCGCTGGGGGAGGAGACGTGCTCGACCGTGTGTCCTGCTATGTGGCTTGCTGCGGTGACTAGTTGCTTGAGTCTGATGTTGGGGGCTACCCCAGGAGGGGGTGGTGTTCTGGTCACTGGGGTTGTCCAGGTGGAACTTGAGTTCGCCGAGTAGGATGTCGTCGGTGGATGGGAGTCTGGTGTGCAATGAGGTCTACAATGGCATTTGAGAATGGGTGTCCATGACCCGGGGGGCCTGCAGATGAGGGTGCCGCAGAGGATGGGGTTGGGGTTGGTCCTGATCTGGAAGTTAAGGTGTTCCATAGTCACCGTTGGGTCATTAGAGTGCGTAGTCAGTCAGAGTGTGCCCCTGTAGGTGATGGCAATGCCTCCTCCTGGACGGTCGGGGTGGTCCTTGCGGGTGATTTAGTAGCAGTCAGTGATGGCGATGGCGATGTCCGGTCCGGAGCAGATGTTGGTCCTGGCGGGCGATGTGGCATCCAGGGTTGATGGCGAGGAGGGTGCTGGCGCCGTAGGGGTGGAGTGTCCGAGAGGAAGAGTCCTTGGTGCTGAGCGTGGTCCAGGGGCAGACGGACACAGATGGGCTTGCCTATGGCTTGCCTTTGGCATGGGAGACGTCCATTACAATGCAGGCATTACATCGTAATGCCTTTACAACGCAAATCCAACAATGCAGGTGCCTTTACATCGCATTCCATTACAACGCATTGTGAGGTTAGTAATGGGGTATTTTTAATTTTTAGGGTGGGTATGGGTTTCGGGTGTCAGAGATGAAATGTGGGGTGTATTATGGGGTAATATTTAAAATTTGGGGTGTGCATTTGGGGTCAAATATTCAAATTGGGGTGTGCATTTGGGTCAAATATGAAAATTGGGGTGTGCATTTGGGTCAAATAAGATTTTTAGGGTGTGTTTTGGGGGCTCAAGGATGAATTTTAGGGTTCAGGTTTTGCTTTGGGGTGCAAGGGTCAGTTTTAGGGTTGCACTCACTGAAGTGGGAATAGTAATGTTTACATCTCCGCAAACCAACACCTTTCCTACTGTTGCAATTTGCCTAGTATTACTATGCATTGTAATGGAATGTGATATAATGGTATGCGTCGTAACTCCATATATACCTTTGGCACACCAATGGTACGCCCGCTGCACATGGCCACACAGCGGCCGCCATTGGGAAGTGCTGCAGGGGGGGACTGGACAGCTGGGAGGTGGGAAACGCCGGGAAGAACACTGGATGGGGCGTGGACGCGGGGGTGTGTGTGTGAGCGGGTGTTGTAAATATTTACAGGAGAGAAATCTTACCTCGAGGCTGGGTCCCGTGTCTTCGTTGCTCCTGCTCTCCTGAGTCTGCTTCCAGGAACAGGAAGTAGGCAGCCAGGCTCCCTCCTCTAAGCCAATCACAACGCTGCAATGCGGCGTTGGGATTGGTCATTGGTGCCGGGATGAGGCGTTCAGCCAGGGGCTGGAGGTGTGGGCATGTTCTCCATGCAGGCTGTAATGCAGTCTGCATTGCGAACAGGACAGTGAGCATGACTGCTTTGTTCGGCCTGAGCGGGCCGACCAAATAGTCACTGCGCACTTCAGTGGGCATGCCACTCCGCCCCTGCCCTGCTCCGAGAGTGGAGAAGCCCTACCCACCCTCCAGCCTGCAACTGAAACATGGCACCATAACATCAGGAAGTTATCATCATGTGATGATTGTTCCTCTTCTTGCACTGCTTGGAAGCAGTGGGGCGACGCTCTTCCGCCATAGCGGATGAGCCGGCACTGGGGGTGCGTCATCTACTGGTGCTAGGTCTGGGCGACTCGACCCCCAGGCCTCCTCCGCTACGTGTCCCACCTTCTCCTTACCTGGACATTGACACCGTGGCGCAATCCGCTAAACTCTCTCCAAATCTGTGACTCACCCAGCAGGAGCCTCAGCCAGGTGGGATTTCACAAGCGTGGGTACAGCAGTCGCCACCAAGTCCGCTGGTGAACCTCCCGATGCAGTTGATGCAGCAGGGCCCCCTTAGGCGTGAACTTGCAGCGCTCCCGCAACACATGTTTGGTGCAGCTCAGGGGCCTCACCCTCCACAGCGTCCGGCCAGCGCAACCTCATCCGGCCTGTGATGCAGAGAGGTGCAGCCACCATTGGTAATCCTCTCTGTGCACCCCGGTGTAGTGGTGGATTGTAGTATGCGATGCAGACCTCCCTACGTTGGTGCGCAGGAGCGCCTCTACCATTCACAGCTCCAAGGGGCGCAAGGCGGTCTTCTCACACAGGTCAGCAACGTGTCTCCATGCGAGCGACCAGACTTCACCACCAGGTACGGGTGATCGCCGCGCCTCAATGTCTACCACCATGGCTCATCGACTCCACAGCTCCTCCGCATCCCACTCCAGGCTCCAGACGCAGGTCCAGCAACGCATCCATGCGCAGGTCCAGCGAGGCATCCAGGCTCCAGACGCAGGTCCCGCGACGCATCCAGGCTCAAGGCACAGGTCCAGCGAGGCTCCAGGCTCCAGACGCAGGTCCAGCGACGCATCCAGTCTCCAGGCGCAGGTCCAGCGAGGCATCCAGGCTCCAGGCGCAGGTCCAGCGAGGCATCCAGGCTCCAGGCGCAGGTCCAGCGAGGCATCCAGGCTCTCATCCTGGTCATCCTGGATGTTGGGTGGCTTGAGGGGGTTGTTGATGTGTGCTTCACTTAGCCCTGGCTGCTCCATTCTGCATTTCATTGTTTTTTTTGCCTATTTTCTATTGGAGGTCAACTGATAGGCAATTTTTTCCATTAGAGGCAAAAAAAACTCACGTTGGGCTGACTAACGTGCGTTTTTTTGCCGCTAATGGGCCTTTCGTTGGTTTTCGCCTGGTAACGCCGGAATTCCTATCGCCATCACGCTAATGTTAGCGGCAGTTTTCACCGCTGATCCCTGCAGCCATCGCCATGTAGCGACGTCTTGTACATACGTCGCTAACAAGGCGATAGTTTTCCGCAGTACAAGGCAATAGAAAAACTGCCGCTAACTAGCGTTAGCGATAGTTATCTCCAATTCTTGTACATATGCCCCTATGAACACTATACAAAATATTTTCCATTTGAAAACGTCGGCCAATCGAGTGAATTCAATGGATTCATTAATTTTGTTTTAAAGTAGAAAGTTGTATTAATTTTTAAATGCACCCAAACCGTTTTTCTAAAATGTTCACCATTCTATGATTCATAGTTTACTTTGGAAGAAAAAAAATTCTACATTTCGGAAGTGCATACAAACATGTGCAACTTTGTGTAACTTAATGATACTTAAATCATGATTAAAACACCTTGAAATTAATTTTTCCACTTTGATTAAATTTTATATATACCAGCTCTCACTACATTTCTGGATGTAGATGTTATTTCCTGCATCACATACGAAGAAGGTATTTTTGTTGGAAATTAGTAATGTCTTTATAATACATGGGATTTTGCAATCCCAGTATAAAAACGGGTCTATAATTTCTTTGTAATCTGTAACTTGAAAAGTACATTGACCTCGACTGTAATAATTTATTGAGTCGTGAATGATGTCACAATACCTGCTATAAGCGGCCAGGGGAAAGACAGGTGATTGAAGCAATGGTTTAAAGAAAAACAAAAGTTTGCTTTTCTTTATTCTGCTCTGTTTTTCTAGCTTACAGCAACAAGCAGAAAAGAGATATTTATGGCAACATGGTTTTCACTGCACTCTTGCGGTAATAATAGAAAATTTAGAATCTTTCTGCATGTTTCTACATATTTCAAGCTAAGGATTTTTTTAAGAACACTGACTTGGATTAAACTGATTCTAATATCCTTTTGCCTCAAATATGTAGAAGCGTTTTTGATTAATTTAATTTTGCTCTAGAGATTCAAATTTTATTCTTCATATTTGCAGACAGCTCTCATATGAAAGAGCTACACAGCACAGATTTTAAGAGGTTTGTGGGAAAGGTGATGGTTTGACCATGCATTATATGGGATAAAGTACCCCCTGCCTGGATTTTGCAGGTCACTTCGGAGTTCCATAACTTTATAAAGGAACTCAGCCTCCGGCCACATTCCTCTATATGGTCATGGATCTCCTCCGGCGACTTGCAATATCCTTAAATTGTATCGAGGGGGTACTTTATCCCATATATTATGTCAAATGTGCTTTAAAAAGCCTCTGAGTCATCAAATGTGCCTCAAATTGCATGGGAGCAAATTAATAATAAAAATAAACTCTCTGCTAACAGCATAAGTTAAAAGCTAAGCACTTATCAGGTAAGTATATTGATATTTGAAAAATGGAGCAGTGAGCTGCAAAGACCTGTTGGCATCCTATAGACCACAGTTTCATATCTTGGTGGCTGATGGCTCATGCCATGCTAATCCCTTCACAAGCGCTTGAAAAAAACGGGTTGTGTCATGATGGCGTTTTCTGTGTTGCAAAGGCGCCTTCAGCACATGCAATAACTTGAAAAGTTTATGAATTATTGGATGTTTTGCTGACAGCAGAGCTCGGAAACGCAAAGATTAAATTACAACCCAGTGTTTCCAATCTCTGCTCTCAGCAAAACATACAATAACAAACAATACAAACAGTGGCGTAGCAAGGGGGGCGGTCCGCCCTGGGCAGCATGAGTTTTGGAGGCGGCGGCCTCCCTCCCTGCTCTTACATGCATTTGCAGCGGGGCTGCAAATGCAGGAATCGCCAGCACCCCCT
Organism: Calotriton arnoldi; assembly: GCA_963921515.1. Lineage (NCBI taxonomy): Eukaryota > Metazoa > Chordata > Amphibia > Caudata > Salamandridae > Calotriton > Calotriton arnoldi. The sequence goes on from CAWUFW010009349.1 coordinate 345,414, forward strand.
GCTCTTTCATGCAGCCGCTGCGGGGTCGCAAAGGCAGGGACTGACATGGGCGGCAAAGTTTCTGGCTACGCCACAACAAAAACAGCAAAAGAATGTTAAAAGTGAAAGTACCTTAAAACACACAAGTGCTCAATTTATAGAGCTGGCATTTAACCCCTTCGCTGCTAGGCCTTTTCCCCTCCTGTGCTAAGCCTTTTTTTGGCTATTTGGGGTAGTGCGCGCTTAGGCCCCTGTAACTTTTTGACCACATAAGGTATCCATGCCAAATTTGCGTCCTTTTTTCTAACATCATGGGGATTGTAAAGATACCCAGGGTTTGTGGATTCCCCTGGAGGGGACCCAGAAATTAGTCAAAATACAGCTAAATTTTGTTTTTTTGGGGAAAAATGCGAAAAAAGGGCTACAGATGAAAGCGTCTTGATTTTTCCCTGCAAATGGCATCAAAAAGGGGTTGTGGGGATGAAATCACCATCTTCCCAGCTTTCAGGGACAAGCAGACTTTTGTCAGAAAACCAACTTTTTTTACACAGTTTTGGCATTTTTCTGGGACATAGCCTATTTTTGCTATTTTTGTGCTTTCAACCTCCTTCCAGTTAATGGTAGAAATGGGTATGAAACCAATAATGGATCCTGGAAAGCCATACATTTCTGAAAAGTAGACAAAATTCTGAATTTAGCAAGGGGTCATTTGTGTAGATCCTTAAAATTTTCCTTATAGAAACTAACAGTTAAATAAAGGAAAAATAGAAAATTAGTTGAAAAAAACAGCCATTTGTGTCAACGTTTTCACCTGTAACTTCTTCTAATTATGAAAGCTATTTGAAGGCAATATACCGTTATATCCGCTGGACCTTTCTGGTTGTGGGGATATATAAGACTTGTAGGTTCACCAAGAACCCGACGAGCCCAGAGCCAATAATTGAGCAACATCTTGCAATGATTTTTTTTAAAGTACCGGGTATATAGCAATTATTTTGGGAAAATGTATACATGGAAAAATTGTTATGAAAGACACCTATATATTTCTGAAATGGGAACAAAATGTAGATTTTAGAAACAGTAGATATTTGCACATTTCCGAAATTGGGAGTACCCATACTAGCATTAGAATTATAGGTCATTTTTCAAAATGACTTATTTTTTACACATTGTCTTTCATTTGGAAGGCAGAAATGCATCGAAAGTCAATAGGTAATAACAGTTGCTCTACAATTCTGTGTTACCCTAAGTCTCCCGATAAAAATGGTACCTCACTTGTGTGGGTAGCCCTTGTGCCCACAACAGGAAATGGCTCAAAATGCAACGTGGACGTACCACATTTTCACAATGAAAAATTACCCTTTTTTTGCAAAGTGCCTAGGTGTAGTTTTTGAACCCTAGCTCTGCCGGCACCTAGGGAAACCTAGCAAACCTATACATTTTTGAAAACTAGACACCCAGGGGAATCCAGGATGGGGTGACTTGACTGCCTCCCATCAGGTTCTGTTACCCAGAATCCCTTGCAAACATAAAAATTGTCAAAAAAACCACATTTTCCCCACATTTCTGTGGTGGAAAGTTCTGGAATCTGCGTGGATCCACAAATTTCCACCCACCCCGCGTTCCCCAAAGTCTTACGAGAAAAATGGTACCTCACTTGTGTGGGTCGGCCTAGTGCCTGCGACAGGAAACGGCGCAAAACGCAACGTGGTCACACCTCAATTTCGCAGTGAAAAATGACCCTTTTTTGGCAAAGTGCCTAGCTGTAGTTTTTGAATCCTAGCTCTGCGGCACCTAGGGAAACCTAGCAAACCTATACATTTTTGAAAACTAGACACCCAGGGGAATCCAGTATGGGGTGACTTGACTGCCTCCCACCAGGTTCTGTTACCCAGAATCCCTTGCAAACATAAAAAATTGTCAAAAAAAACACATTTTCCCCACATTTCTGTGGTGGAAAGTTCTGGAATCTGCGTGGATCCACAAATTTCCACCCACCCCGCGTTCCCCAAAGTCTTACGAGAAAAATGGTACCTCACTTGTGTGGGTCGGCCTAGTGCCTGCGACAGGAAACGGCGCAAAACGCAACGTGGTCACACCTCAATTTCGCAGTGAAAAATGACCCTTTTTTGGCAAAGTGCCTAGCTGTAGTTTTCGAACTCTAGCTCTGCCGGCACCTAGGGAAACCTAGCAAACCTATACATTTTTGAAAACTAGACACCCAGGGGAATCCAGGATGGGGTGACTTGACTGCCTCCCACCAGGTTCTGTTACCCAGAATTGCTTGCAAACATAAAAAATTGTCAAAAAAACCACATTTTCCCCACATTTCTGTGGTGGAAAGTTCTGGAATCTGTGTGGATCCACAAATTTCCACCCACCCCGCGTTCCCCAAAGTCTTACGAGAAAAATGGTACCTCACTTGTGTGGGTCGGCCTAGTGCCTGCGACAGGAAACGGTGCAAAACGCAACGTGGTCACACCTCAATTTCGCAGTGAAAAATGACCCTTTTTTGGCAAAGTGCCTAGCTGTAGTTTTTGAACCCTACCTCTGCCGGCACCTAGGGAAACCTAGCAAACCTATACATTTTTGAAAACTAGACAACCAGGGGAATCCAGGATGGGGTGACTTGACTGCCTCCCACCAGGTTCTGTTACCCAGAATCCCTTGCAAACATAAACAATTGTCCAAAAAACACATTTTCCCCACATTTCTGTGGTGGAAAGTTCTGGAATCTGCGTGGATCCACAAATTTCCACCCACCCCGCGTTCCCCAAAGTCTTACTGAGAAAAATGGTACCTCACTTGTGTGGGTCGGCCTAGTGCCTGCGACAGGAAACGGCGCAAAACGCAACGTGGTCACACCTCAATTTCGCAGTGAAAAATGACCCTTTTTTGGCAAAGTGCCTAGCTGTAGTTTTTGAACCCTACCTCTGCCGGCACCTAGGGAAACCTAGCAAACCTATACATTTTTGAAAACTAGACACCCAGGGGAATCCAGGATGGGGTGACTTGACTGCCTCCCACCAGGTTCTGTTACCCAGACTCCCTTGCAAACATAACAAATTGTCAAAAAAAACACATTTTCTCCACATTTCTGTGGTGGAAAGTTCTGGAATCTGCGTGGATCCACAAATTTCCACCCACCCCGCGTTCCCCAAAGTCTTCTGAGAAAAATGGTACCTCACTTGTGTGGGTCGGCCTAGTGCCTGCGACAGGAAACGGCGCAAGACGCAACGTGGTCACACCTCAATTTCGCAGTGAAAAATGACCCTTTTTTGGCAAAGTGCCTAGCTGTAGTTTTTGAACCCTACCTCTGCCGGCACCTAGGGAAACCTAGCAAACCTATACATTTTTGAAAACTAGACACCCAGGGAATCCAGGATGGGGTGACTTGACTGCCTCCCACCAGGTTCTGTTACCCAGAATCCCTTGCAAACATAAAAAATTGTCAAAAAAACCACATTTTCCCCACATTTCTGTGGTGGAAAGTTCTGGAATCTGCGTGGATCCACAAATTTCTACCCACCCCGCATTCCCCAAAGTCTTACGAGAAAAATGGTACCTCACTTGTGTGGGTCGGCCTAGTGCCTGCGACAGGAAACGGCGCAAAACGCAACGTGGTCACACCTCAATTTCGCAGTGAAAAATGACCCTTTTTTGGCAAAGTGCCTAGCTGTAGTTTTTGAACCCTACCTCTGCCGGCACCTAGGGAAACCTAGCAAACCTATACATTTTTGAAAACTAGACACACAGGGGAATCCAGGATGGTGTGACTTGACTGCCTCCCAACAGGTTCTGTTACCCAGAATCCCTTGCAAACATAAAAAAGTTGTCAAAAAAAACACATTTCCCCCACATTTCTGTGGTGGAAAGTTCTGGAATCTGCGTGGATCCACAAATTTCCACCCACCCCGCGTTCCCCAAAGTCTTACGAGAAAAATGGTACCTCACTTGTGTGGTTCGGCCTAGTGCCTGCGACAGGAAACGGCGCAAAACACAACGTGGTCACACCTCAATTTCGCAGTGAAAAATGACCCTTTTTTGGCAAAGTACCTAGCTGTAGTTTTTGAACCCTAGCTCTGCCGGCACCTAGGGAAACCTACCAAACACACACATTTGTGAAAAGTAGACACCCGGGGGCTTCCAGGGAGGTATGGCTTGCGTGGATCCCCCAACGTTTCCTTACCCAGAATCCCCTGCAAACCTCAATTTTAGCTGAAAAAATCACTTTTTTCACACATTTGTGTGTGGAAAGTGTGGCATCACTGGCCTCACACAAATTTCCTACCACCCAGCGTTCCCCCAGGTCTCCCGATAAAAATGGTGCCTCACTTGTGTGGGAGGCCCAAGTACCCGCGACAGGCAAGGGCCCACAACGTAGTGAGGCGACCTCAAAATGGCCTTTCACAAAACCACCTGGTTTTGCAAGGGAGTCACCTGGGTTTTTGGCCCCGTGCTAAGCGGGCATCTAGGAAACCTACCAAACCCACACATTTCTGAAATGTAGAGACCCGGGGCTTCCAGGGAGGTATGGCTTGCGTGGATCCCCCAACGTTTCCTTACCCAGAATCCCCTGCAAACCTCAATTTTAGCTGAAAAAATCACTTTTTCACACATTTGTGTGTGGGAAAGTGTGGCATCACTGGCCTCACACAAATTTCCTACCACCCAGCGTTCCCCAGGTTTCCGATAAAAATGGTGCCTCACTTGTGTGGGAGGCCCAAGTACCCGTGACAGGCAAGGGCCCACAACGTAGTGAGGCGACCTCAAAATTGCCTATCTCAAAACCACCTGGTTTTGCAGGGAAGTCACCTGGGTTTTTGGCCCTGTGCTCGGCGGCCATCTAGGAAACCTACCAAACCCACACATTTCTGAAAAGTAGACACCCGGGGCTTCCAGGGAGGTATGGCTTGCGTGGATCCCCCAACGTTTCCTTACCCAGAATCCCCTGCAAACCTCAATTTTAGCTGAAAAAATCACTTTTTTCACACATTTTTGTGTGGGAAAGTGTGGCATCACTGGCCTCACACAAATTTCCTACCACCCAGCGTTCCCCCAGGTCTCCCTATAAAAATGGTGCCTCACTTGTGTGGGAGGCCCAAGTACCAGCGACAGGCAAGGGCCCACAACGTAGTGAGGCGACCTCAAAATTGCATATCTCAAAACCACCTGGTTTTGCAAGGGGGGTCACCTGGGTTTTTGGCCCTGTGCTTGGCGGCCATCTAGGGAAACCTACCAAACCCACACATTTCTGAAAAGTAGACACCCGGGGGCTTCCAGGGAGGTATGGCTTGCGTGGATCCCCAACGTTTCCTTACCCAGACTCCGCTGCAAACCTCAATTTTAGCTGAAAAAATCACTTTTTCACACATTTTTGTGTGGGAAAGTGTGGCATCACTGGCCTCACACAAATTTCCTACCACCCAGCGTTCCCCCAGGTCTCCCGATAAAAATGGTGCCTCACTTGTGTGGGAGGCCCAAGTACCAGCGACATGCAAGGACACAAAACGTTTTGAGGCAACATCAACATTGCCTATCAAAAAATGTTTTGGGCCCTTGCCTGTCGCGAGTACTGGGCCTCCACACAAGTGAGGCACCATTTTTATCGGGAGACCTGGGAAACGCTGGGTGGTAGGAAATTTGTGTGAGGCCAGTGATGCCACACTTTCCCACACAAAATGTGTGAAAAAGTGATTTTTTCAGCTAAAAGTGAGGTTTGCAGGGGATTCTGGGTAAGGAAACGTTGGGGGATCCACGCAAGCCATACCTCCTGGAAGCCCCGGGTGTCTACTTTTCAGAAATGTGTGGGCTTGGTAGGTTTCCTAGATGGCCGCCGAGCATGCGGCCAAAAGCCAGGTGACTCCCTTGCAAAACCAGATGGTTTTGTGAAAGGCCATTTTGAGGTCGCCTCAATACGTTGTGGGCCCTTGCCTGTCGCGGGTACTTGGGCCTCCCACACAAGTGAGGCACCATTTTATCGGGAGACCTGGGGGAACGCTGGGTGGTAGGAAATTTGTGTGAGGCCAGTGATGCCACACTTTCCCACACAAAAATGTGTGAAAAAGTGATTTTTCAGCTAAAAGTGAGGTTTGCAGGGGATTCTGGGTAGGAAACGTTGGGGGATCCACGCAAGCCATACCTCCCTGGAAGCCCCGGGTGTCTACTTTTCAGAAATGTGTGGGTTTGGTAGGTTTCCCTAGATGGCCGCCGAGCACTGGGCCAAAAACCCAGGTGACTCCCCTTGCAAAACCAGGTGGTTTTGTGAAAGGCTATTTTGAGGTCGCCTCAATACGTTGTGGGCCCTTGCCTGTCGCAGATACTTGGGCCTCCCACACAAGTGAGGCACCATTTTTATCGGGAGACCTGGGGGAACGCTGGGTGGTAGGAAATTTGTGTGAGGCCAGTGATGCCACACTTTCCCACACAAAATGTGTGAAAAAGTGATTTTTTCAGCTAAAAGTGAGGTTTGCAGGGGATTCTGGGTAAGGAAACGTTGAGGATCCACGCAAGCCATACCTCCCTGGAAGCCCCCAAGTGTCTACTTTTCAGAAATGTGTGGGTTTGGTAGGTTTCCCTAGATGGCCGCCGAGCACGGGGCCAAAAACCCAGGTGACCTCCCTTGCAAAACCAGGTGGTTTTGTGAAGGCCATTTTGAGGTCGCCTCAATACGTTGTGGGCCCTTGCCTGTCGCGGGTACTTGGGCCTCCCACACAAGTGAGGCACCATTTTTATCGGGAGACCTGGGAACGCTGGGTGGTAGGAAATTTGTGTGAGGCCAGTGATGCCACACTTTCCCACACAAAAATGTGTGAAAAAAGTGATTTTTCAGCTAAAAGTGAGGTTGCAGGGGATTCTGGGTAAGGAAACGTTGGGGGATCCACGCAAGCCATACCTCCCTGGAAGCCCCGGGTGTCTACTTTTCAGAAATGTGTGGGTTTGGTAGGTTTCCCTAGATGGCCGCCGAGCACTGGGCCAAAACCCAGGTGACCCCCCTTGCAAAACCAGGTGGTTTTGTGAAAGGCCATTTTGAGGTCGCCTCAATACGTTGTGGGCCCTTGCCTGTTTCGGGTACTTGGGCCTCCCACACAAGTGAGGCACCATTTTTATCGGGAGACCTGGGGGAACGCTGGGTGGTAGGAAATTTGTGTGAGGCCAGTGATGCCACACTTTCCCACACAAAAATGTGTGAAAAAAGTGATTTTTTCAGCTAAAAGTGAGGTTTGCAGGGGATTCTGGGTAAGGAAACGTTGGGGGATCCACGCAAGCCATACCTCCCTGGAAGCCCCCGGGTGTCTACTTTTCAGAAATGTGTGGGTTTGGTAGGTTTCCCTAGATGGCCGCTGAGCACTGGGCCAAAAGCCCAGGTGACCCCCTTGCAAAACCAGGTGGTTTTGTGAAAGGCCATTTTGAGGTCGCCTCAATACGTTGTGGGCCCTTGCCTGTCGCGGGTACTTGGGCCTCCCACACAAGTGAGGCACCATTTTTATCGGGAGACCTGGGGGAACGCTGGGTGGTAGGAAATTTGTGTGAGGCCAGTGATGCCACACTTTCCCACACAAAAATGTGTGAAAAAAGTGATTTTTTCAGCTAAAAGTGAGGTTTGCAGGGGATTCTGGGTAAGGAAACGTTGGGGGATCCACGCAAGCCATACCTCCCTGGAAGCCCCGGGTGTCTACTTTTCAGAAATGTGTGGGTTTGGTAGGTTTCCCTAGATGGCCGCCGAGCACTGGGCCAAAAACCCAGGTGACCCCCTTGCAAAACCAGGTGGTTTTGTGAAAGGCCATTTTGAGGTCGCCTCACTACGTTGTGGGCCCTTGCCTGTCGCGGGTACTTGGGCCTCCCACACAAGTGAGGCACCATTTTAATCGGGAGACCTGGGGGAACGCTGGGTGGTAGGAAATTTGTGTGAGGCCAGTGATGCCACACTTTCCCACACAAAAATGTGTGAAAAAAGTGATTTTTCAGCTAAAAGTGAGGTTTGCAGGGGATTCTGGGTAAGGAAACGTTGGGGGATCCACGCAAGCCATACCTCCCTGGAAGCCCCGGGTGTCTACTTTTCAGAAATGTGTGGGTTTGGTAGGTTTCCTATGTGGCCGCCGAGCCCTGGCCAAAAACCCAGGTGACCCCCTTGCAAAACCAGGTCATTTTGAGATAATGTGTTGTTTATTTCTGCAGCGTGAAAATTTTGGCACAATATTGCAAGGAAAATGTGACAGACATTTTGAGGTTTGCAGGACATTGTGGGTACCATAACTTGTTGGGATCCACAAGAGAGATATCACCATGTACTCCCATGGGTGTTTCGTTTACGACAATATCTACAGTTGGTAGGTTATTCTTAGACGGAATGTACACCTTGGCAGACAGACTAAAAAGACAAAGATTACTGCACAGCCATCTATTCCTCAAGCACACACACATACTGGTTGGATTTGGCACGAGGGCAAGTGATGGTTCAGTATATACAATTTTATTAACAAGAGATTTCACAAAAATGAAATGCACTGTCAATAATTGAAAGGACAAAAACGGAACCAGTGACTCGCAGCTCGTGAGCTGTAAAGCCACGTCAAGGCCCCAACCGCTTTACAGGCCATTCACACACCTTTCATACGTGATACACACAAGACCATTCACACCCCCAGGCACGAAACAAACACATTACAACATTCACAAAAAGGTACAAGGTACACCCTGCTTGAGAAAGACAAAAAAAAATATTACTGCACAGCCATCTAATCCTCAAGCACACACACACATACTGGTTGGATTTGGCACGAGGGTGAGTGATGGTTCAGTATATACAATTGTATTAACAAGTGATTTCACAAAAATGAAATGCACTGTTAATAATTGAAAGGACGAGAAACTGAACCATTGACTCACAGCTCGTGAGCTGTAAAGCCACGACAAGGCACCAACCTCTTTACAGGCCATTCATACACCTTTCATACGTGTGACAAATACAAAACCATTCACACCACCAGCCGCGGGCCCATCACATTACAACACTCACACCAGCAGACAGCGCCATTCAAGGGCCCATCACTTTCACACGCCCACATTCCTAACACAGCAACCACACAAGCTGATGGATTGCGTGGAGTGTCGCTCGGCTAGCAGTGTGTGTAGTGACCAGCAGCAAGTCACTACTCACACACTGCCAGCCGAGCGCCAGTCCACGCACACCGCCTGCCAAGCGCCACTCCACGCACACCGCCAGCCAAGCGCCACTCCACGCACACCGCCAGCCAAGCGCCACTCCACGCACACCGCCAGCCTAGCGCCACTCCACGCACACCGCCAGCCTAGCGCCACTCCACGCACACCGCCAGCCAAGCACCACTCCACGCACACAGCCAGCCAAGAGCCACTCCCCGCACACCGCCAGCCAAGCGCCACTCCACGCACACCGCCAGCCAAGCACCAGCCTACACACACCACCATCACATTTAGGATGTTTTTATACAAAAAAGAAAACACAAACAAATTGCAAATAGATACAAATCTACTAACACAAAATCAGAAACTAAATACATTGCACTAATGCTAACCTTGAAACAGAACAACAATTCTTAAACATTACAGACCAGGCAGTTCACTTTACCACTCATGGTTGCTCCCAATAATTCTTTTGCTTGTGGTACGCTCTATAACAAGCAGGCACACACAGCCCAGGGTTAGAAGGACACTCAGGGCAGTACATACGAGTCTCCTTCCGCGTACCTCTTCGCCAACAGACTCTACATCTCCTAGTGGGAAAGTCTTTTGAGAGTGTAGGAGGAATGTGATCAGGAAAGTGGCGATCTTTCAATCGAGCCACATCCTCCACCACTCCAACTCTAGGAACACTTGCCTGTTCCACAACAACAAGGCTGCCTATGACAGACTCCTGAAACTGAACAAAAGTCAACTTTGACGCAGGAGAACACTCCTTGAACACAACAAAAGCATTGAAAGTTGCTAAATTGAAGAGATGGATGGCCAACTTCTTATACCAAATGTAAGACTTACGAATAGCAGTGTAAGGTTCCAACCTCTGATCTACTCTATCAACACCACCCATGTGCTTATTGTAGTCTAAAATGCACACAGGTTTGCGCACTTCAGCAATCTGACCCCAAACAGCCACAGGTGAAGTACTCTCATCATGGATGGTAGTCAGCATGTACACATCCCTCCTGTCCACAAATTTCACAGCTAGCAGTTCCTCACTACGCAAGGCACTGCACTGTCCCCTCTGAAGTTTTTGCAAACAAGCTCTTTTGGATAACCTTTACGGTTAGAGCGGATTGTGCCACAAGCAAAAGTGTCCACTTTGAACAATTCCTTAAACAATTGCACAGCAGTGTAGAAGTTATCAAGGTACAAATGGTGGCCTCTGTTAAACAGTCCTCTAGCAAGTTCCCACACAATTTTCTCTGAAACTCCTACTAAAGTGGACGGACAACCAGGGGGTCAATAGTGGAATCCCTACCAGTGTACACACGCAAATTAAAAACATATCCTGTCCTACTCTCAGACAACATATACAGCTTAATTCCATAGCGTGCCCTCTTGCTAGGAATGTACTGCCTAAAAACCAAACGGCCCTTGAACAGCACCAAAGACTCATCAATAGATATTTCTTTCCCTGGAGTATAGATCTCTGAAAATCGATCTACAAAGTGATCAAGAACAGGCCGAATCTTAAAAAGACGGTCACATTCAGGGTGATCTCGTGGCAACGCCAAACCATTATCAACAAAATGCAGCATCCGAAGCAAAAGTAAATACCGATCACGAGTCATAACTGCAGGAAATATGGCCGTTGCCATCAAGGGACTGGTAGACCAATATGAACCCATGGACGGCTTCCTTATCAAACCCATCAAAAAAGTCAAACCCAAAAACTTCTTCATCTCTTCCAGATTTGTGGCACTCCACCGGGTAGCTCTAGAATGGGGCCTAAGTCTGGCACTGTTGTCCCTCAAAAACTGTTCAGCATACAAATTAGTCTGCTCAACAATCTCACCCAAAAATACATCATCCATAAACAACTGAAAATACTGTATAGGCAAATAATGTTCACAATCCACTCTACACCCTGCATAACCACTAAAGGCAGGCAACACCGGCTGCACCATGTTTGGATCAACCCAGAGTCCAGCACTTCCAGTAGGAAGCCTAGCAGCCCCAGGCTGCAATCCAGATGCCTCTTGCACCATCGGCACAGTAGTATCCTCCTCTAAATCAGGCACTTCATCTGCACTGAGAGTACCTTCATCATCCGATGATTCCATGTGGAGAGAAAACTCACTGCCTGAATCTTCCCCTCCCTCCTCTCCCTCAGACGCACTGTCAGTCTCATAATCCTGCTCAGAGGAAGATTCAAGAAGCAAACCAACCACCTGCTGAGCAGTAATTCTACGGCTAGCCATAATGCTTACTAATAAAGGTTACTTGTCAAACAAGTCAACAACAACAAACCCTTTGTAAAAAAAGAAATAAACAAAATGTAGCTTTATCACAAAGACCTATATACTCCAACACTATACCACTCACGTGACAGAAGCAGCTAGACTCACCACCACCTACTCTGCACAGACACAGTAAGGATCAACAATATCCCACTAAAAGAAGAAGAAAAAAATTACACATAAGACAATGCAAAACATCGCTAAAGAATTTCATGCTCTGAACACTAACAAATATGCTGCCATTATGGCACCACTTACAAAAAAATTCATTCATGCATGACAATAATACTCATTTGGAGTACACACAACAAAAATATTTTTCTTACCAAATAAATGCAATTACGCAAAACTGCAGAACCACAACTGCCGAAACCGCAAACAGGAATCAAAAGCTTTACACTAGAATAAAAAGGAGAAAAAAAACATTACAATCACATATGCAAATAATGCACCAGTCCACACACAATCCACCAGCCAAGCTAAGGGGTAGGTGGGCCTAACAGTATAAATAAAATATTCACCCCCGTAAAGGGGAGCAACCCTTGCCCTTTTGGCCACTCCCCAACACAAAAATTAAAAAAACCCTGGTGCCTAGTGGGCATTCCTGCTGCACGATCACATGATCGTGCAGCAGGAATGCACAAAAGAGGCATCGGGGGAAAGGAAAACCCTTTCCTTTCCCTCGATGCCTCTTTTGATACAAACCGAAAGGGAAACCCTCAATGATGTCAGCGCGCTGACGTCATTGATGGGGCGGGGTCATAAGCACCGAAGGGGATAAAGGGTCAGAGCAGGATCTCAGCGGCAGACGAGGAGAAGGAACCTCCTGGTCACAGGAACTACACGAGCATTGCGCTCGAGAAATTCAAGGATGCAAAGACCTCCATCAAGGATTACAGCTAACTTTTCAGGGTGTAAATGGAGAGAAGGCACATCTGCCCTGCATATTTCTCCACGAAGATGCCACCGTTTTGTGCAATACCTCTACTCAACTGGAGTACTTTCTACTGGCTAATCAGTAAGTGCTACCTCGTTGGGTAAATGTATAGCGCCTTACCTACACTACAGCTGCGTAAAGGCCCAGAAGAATTGTCTCCAGTGACCTGGTGTGTCTGTAACTTTGCCACCGCGCCGGAAAGGCGCTCGGGGTCTTTGGGTAAACTGTCCATCATAGTGGGGAAAGGGCGGGAAGACGTTGCATACCGAAGGTGTATGTGGGGCAGGGCTTCCATGCGAGTTCACATGCCTCTTGTTTATAAAGGGTCAGAGCGCGATATGAGCAGCAGATGAGGAGAAAGAACCTCCTGGTCACTGGACCTACACGGGGATTGCGCTCGAGAAAATCAAGGATGCACAGACCTTCACCAGGGATTACAGCTAATGTTTGACGGTAGATATGGGCAGAAAGCACTCCTGCTTAGCCTCGACCTTGCTGACGAATTTTTGTGCTGATTAATGCGTTACCGAATTTGAGCTTCAACTCGGGCACCTGCTTTATTTATATCTGGAAGTGCTTCCTGTTGAGGTTTAATTTTTGAGACAGGAGCATCGTGCCAGAATGAATCCTGCCCTGCGTATTTATCCACGAAGATGCCACCGTTTTGTGCGATACCTCTACTCAACTGGAGTACTTTCTACTGGCTAATCAGTAAGTGCTACCTCGTTGGGTAAATGTATAGCGCCTTACCTACACTACAGCTGCGTAAAGGCCCAGAAGAATTGTCTCCAGTGACCTTGTGTGTCTGTAACTTTGCCACCGCGCCGGAAAGGCGCCGGGGTCTTTGAGTAAGCTGTCCATCATAGTGGGGAAAGGGCGGGAAGACGTTGCATACCGATGGTGTATGTGGGGCAGGGCTTCCATGCGAGTTCACATGCCTCTTGTTTATAAAGGGTCAGAGCGCGATATGAGCAGCAGATGAGGAGAAAGAACCTCCTGGTCACTGGACCTACACGGGGATTGCGCTCGAGAAAATCAAGGATGCACAGACCTTCACCAGGGATTACAGCTAATGTTTGACGGTAGATATGGGCAGAAAGCACTCCTGCTTAGCCTCGACCTTGCTGACAAATTTTTTGTGCTGATTAATGCGTTACCGAATTTGAGCTTCAACTCGGGCACCTGCTTTATTTATATCTGGAAGTGCTTCCTGTTGAGGTTTAATTTTTGAGACAGGAGCATCGTGCCAGAATGAATCCTGCCCTGCGTATTTATCCACGAAGATGCCACCGTTTTGTGCGATACCTCTACTCAACTGGAGTACTTTCTACTGGCTAATCAGTAAGTGCTACCTCGTTGGGTAAATGTATAGCGCCTTACCTACACTACAGCTGCGTAAAGGCCCAGAAGAATTGTCTCCAGTGACCTTGTGTGTCTGTAACTTTGACACCGCGCCGGAAAGGCGCCGGGGTCTTTGAGTAAGCTGTCCATCATAGTGGGGAAAGGGCGGGAAGACGTTGCATACCGATGGTGTATGTGGGGCAGGGCTTCCATGCGAGTTCACATGCCTCTTGTTTATAAAGGGTCAGAGCGCGATATGAGCAGCAGATGAGGAGAAAGAACCTCCTGGTCACTGGACCTACACGGGGATTGCGCTCGAGAAAATCAAGGATGCACAGACCTTCACCAGGGATTACAGCTAATGTTTGACGGTAGATATGGGCAGAAAGCACTCCTGCTTAGCCTCGACCTTGCTGACGAATTTTTTGTGCTGATTAATGCGTTACCGAATTTGAGCTTCAACTCGGGCACCTGCTTTATTTATATCTGGAAGTGCTTCCTGTTGAGGTTTAATTTTTGAGACAGGAGCATCGTGCCAGAATGAATCCTGCCCTGCGTATTTATCCACAAAGATGCCACCGTTTTGTGCGATACCTCTACTCAACTGGAGTACTTTCTACTGGCTAATCAGTAAGTGCTACCTCGTTGGGTAAATGTATAGCGCCTTACCTACACTACAGCTGCGTAAAGGCCCAGAAGAATTGTCTCCAGTGACCTTGTGTGTCTGTAACTTTGACACCGCGCCGGAAAGGCGCCGGGGTCTTTGAGTAAGCTGTCCATCATAGTGGGGAAAGGGCGGGAAGACGTTGCATACCGATGGTGTATGTGGGGCAGGGCTTCCATGCGAGTTCACATGCCTCTTGTTTATAAAGGGTCAGAGCGCGATATGAGCAGCAGATGAGAAAGAACCTCCTGGTCACTGGACCTACACGGGGATTGCGCTCGAGAAAATCAAGGATGCACAGACCTCCATCAGGAATTACAGCTAATGTTTGACGGTAGATATGGGCAGAAAGCACTCCTCCCTCCCTCCCTCGTGGGCATTCCTGCTGCACGATCACATGATCGTGCAGCAGGAATGCACAAAGAGGCATCGGGGGAAAGGAAAACCCTTTCCTTTCCCTCGATGCCTCTTTTGTTGCAAACTCCCCCTCCCCGAGCCAAAACTCACCTTATTTCCCCGACGCGCTGGAAGCAAATGGCTTCCAGCACGTCGGGAAGCTAGGAAACCCTCAATGATGTCAGCGCGCCTCGCGCGCTGGCGTCATTGATGGTGGGGCAGGGGCGAGGGGAGGCAGGGGAAGTCCTTCCCCTGCCTCCTAAAAAAAACCCGACGATCGGATTCCCACGGGGGGAGCGCCAGCGCTTCCCCCGTGGGTGGTCTTATGACGAGCTGGACTCGTCATGAGCACACGAGCACTGTGTGCCATGACGAGTCCAGCTCGTCATAAGCACCGAAGGGGTTAAAGGATATAGCCAGAATTTGGTTTACACTTTCACTGTAGCATAAAGGTGCTAAAGTGATTGACAGGGATTCAGAAACAAGTGAACTGCTAAAATAAGTTCTAATGGGGTAATTCACAAGTGTGTTTATGAGAATGTGAAGAAGTGCTCACGTTAGTTAGCGGCAGTTTTCTTACCGCCGTGTACCGCTGTAAACTATCTAGCGGCAGTAGCAACGTATTTACAAGCCGCCGCTGCATGACGATAGCTTCAGGAATCGGCGGCGAAAACTGCCGCTAACATTAGCGTGATGGCGATAGGAATTCCGGGGTTAGTGGGCGAAAACTAACAAAAGGCCCATTAGCGGCAAAAAAACGCATGTTAGTCAGCCCAACGTGAGATTTTTTTTGCCTCTATTGGAAAAAATAGCCTATCAGTCGACCTCCAATAGAAAATAGGCAAAAAAAACAATGAAATGCAGAATGGAGCAGCCAGGGCCAAGTGCCGCACACATCAACAACCCCCTCAAGCCACCCAACGTTCAGGATGACCAGGATGAGAGCCTGGATGCCTCGCTGGACCTGTGTCTGGAGCCTGGATGCCTCGCTGGACCTGCTTCAGGAGCCTGGATGCTTTGCTGGACCTGCGTCTGGAGCCTGGATGCCTCGATGGACCTGCATCCGGAGCCTGGATGCCTCGCTGGACCTGCATCTGGAGCCTGGAGTGGGATGCGGAGGAGCTGTGGAGTGGATGAGCCATGGCGGTAGATATTGAGGCGCGGCGATCACCCGTACCTGGTGGTGGAGTCAGGCAGGTTGCATGGAGACACGTTGCTGACCTGTGTGAGAAGACTGCCTTGAAACCCTTGGAGCTGTGAATGGTAGAGGCACTCCTGTGCACCAACTTAGGGAGGTCTGCATCGCATACTATGATCCACCACTACACCGGGATGCATGGAGGGGATTACCAATGGTGGGCGGCGCCTCTCTGCATCACAGGCCGGATGATGTTGCGCTGGCCGGACTCTGTGGAGGGTGAGGCCCCTGAGCTGCGCCAAACTTGTGTGGCGGGAGCGTTGCAACTTCATGCCTAAGGGGGCCCTGCTGCATCAACTGCATCGGGAGGTTCACCAGTGGACTTGTCGGCGACTGCTGCACCCAGGCTTGTGAAATCCGACCTGGCTGAGGCTCCTGCTGGCTGAGTCACAGATTTGGAGAGAGTGCAGCGGATTGCGCCACGGTGTCAATGTCCAGGTAAGGAGAAGGGGGGACGCGTAGCGGAGGAGGCCCGGGAGTCGAGTCGCCCAGGCCTAGCACCTGTAGATGACGCACCCCCAGTGGCGGCTCATCCGCTACAGCGGAAGAGCGTCGCCCCACTGCTTTCAAGCAGTGCAAGAAGAGGAAAAATCATCACATGATGATAACTTCCTGATGTAATCGTGCTGTTTCCTTTGCGGGCGGGAGGGTGGTTAGGGCTGCTCCACTCACGGAGCAGGACAGGGGCGGAGTGGCATGCCCACTCAAGTGCGCAAGGACTGTTTGGTCGGCCCACTCAGGCCACCCAAAGCAGTCATGCGCACTGTCCTGTTTGCAATGCAGGCTGCATTACAGCCTGCATGGAGAACATGCCCACCCCTCCAGCCCCTGGCTGAACGCGTTGTCCCAGCGCCAATGACCAATCCCAATGCAGCATTGCAGCGTTGTGATTGGCTTAGGGGAGGGAGCCTGGCTGCCTACTTCCTGTTCCTGGAAGCAGACTCAGGAGAGCAGGAGCAACAAAGACACAGGTCCCGGCCTTGAGGTAAGATTTCTTTCATTTAAATATTTACAACACCCGCTCACACACACACCCCCACGTCCATGCCCCATCCAGTGTCCTTTCCAGCATTTCCCACCTCCCAGCTGTCCAGTCCCTCCCGCCGCACTTCTCAATGGCGGCCGCTGTGCGGCCATGCGCAGCAGGCGTACCACTGGTGTGCCAAAGGTATATATGAAGTTACGACGCATACCATTACATCGCATTCCATTACAATGCATACTAATACTAGGCATATTGCAACAGTAGGGAAGGTGTTGGATAGCGGAGATGTAAATATTACTATTCCCACCTCAGTGAGTGCAACCCTAAAACTAACCCTTGCACCCCAAAGCAAACCCTGAACCCTAAAATTCATCTTTGAGACCCCAAAACAAACCCTAAAAATCATATTTGACCCAAATGCACACCCCAATTTTCATAATTGACCCCAAAACACACCCCAAATTTCAAAGTTTACCCCATAATACACCCCAAATTTCATCTTCGACACCCGAAACCCATGCCCACCCTAAAACTTAAAAATATCCCATTACTGACCTCACAATGCGTTGTAATGGAATGCGATGTAAAGGCACCTGCGTTGTTGGGGTTGTGTTGTAAAGGCATTACGATGTAATGCCTGCATTGTAATGGACGTCTCCCGTGCCAAAGGCAAGCCATAGAGCAAGCCTGTCTGCGTCCGTCTGCCCCTGGAACGCGCTCAGCACCAAGCACCCTTCCTCTCGGGCACTCCACCGCTACGACGCCAGAACCCTCTTTGCCATCAACCCTGGACGCCACATCGCCTGCCAGGACCAACCTCTGTTCCGGACCGAACATCGCCATCGCCATCACTGACGGCTACTTTATCACCCGCAAGGACCACCCCAACCGTCCAGGAGGAGGCATTGCCATCACCTACAGAAGCACACTCCGACTGACCACGCACTCTAATGACCCAACGGTGACCATGGAACACCTCAGCTTCCAGATCCGGACCAACCCCAAGCCCATCCTCTGCGGCACCCTCATCTGCAGGCCCCACGGGCCATGGACCCATATTCTCCAATACCATTGTGGACCTCATTGCACCCCAGGTTCTCCCATCCACCGACGACATCCTACTTGGTGAACTCAAGTTCCACCTGGACAACCCCAGTGACCAGAACACCACCCCTCCTGGGGAAGCTTCCCAACATCAGACTCAAGCAGCTAGTCATCGCAGCAAGGCACATAGCAGGACACACGGTCGAGCACGTCTTCTCTGCCAGCGTGAACTTCAACTACAGCCACACCACCGGACTCTCCTGGACTGACCATCATTGTATACATCACGTCTTCACCATGCCCACCGTACACCACCGCCATCATTGCCCCCCTCACAGCTAGATCAAGGCCACCGAAGAACGTCTCGTCAACTCCCTCAGCACCACCACTCCACCAACGCTTAAAGACGATGCCACCGATGGATCTCCAACTGCGCTGACACCCTGGGTGACACAGTGCCACCGGGATAGGCTGCCCCATGCATTGCTGGAGTTGCGTCATGGTTGTGACACGACTGCAGCAATGCGTGACTTTAGCGCAGACAGATACATCAGGATTCCAGACGTATCTGTCATTACTTGCGTCATGGAGAGCTGTCCAGTGAATACAGCGCTTCCATGGTGTTGCAAGAAGGGGGTAGTGAAAAGTGTTGCAACGCTGTCTTGTCGCAGCGCTGCAACACTTTTCATGCTTGAGGCCCAGGAATGCTCACTATCTTATTGATGGTGCGCATTCCTGCCCTGCAGTTTTGTTGCAGGGCAGCGCAGCAACATTGCTTGCAGCGCTGTCCAGCACCAAAACCTGCTGAAAAGAGGCCACAAGCGTTAACTCCATTTTTAAGACCAGCTATTTTCTGGTCTTAAAAAACTGCCTCTAACTGCAGTTAGCAGCAGTTTTTTTGGTCCTCCAAAGTTCAGGAATCCCCTTGTAAATATCGCGAAGTGGGGTTAGCGGCCGTTTTTGCACATGAACACCTCCCTTACATGTCATTATCGCTAACAGAAGTGGCGATCTTTAGAATGGACATTTTCACCGGAAAACTATATAAGGCGATAAAATCTTGCCGCAAAACCATCGGAAAAGTGCAGCTAAGGCGGCGTTAACTCCTTGTACATATGCCCCATAGTTCTACGGTTTAGGTGTAAAAGTAGTAATGGCAAGAAGGAGTGGATAGAAATCGGGATTCTATACTACATAATGGGAAAGGGAGTGATAACATTTAGGAGGAGCATATTGATGACCAGGCAAATGTTAAATGAGTGCGTGGCCCCTGAATATCTACTCTAAAATATCGTTTTACCATAATATTGAGGTTAAAAACTTATAATAGCGTGACTACACAAATATGGAGAAAGGCTGAGTATAGTATATCTTTTTTTAACAATAATATTGATCGTTACAATATTGGTAAAATATTGCATTTGTATGGTATTCTGTTAGATTTTTAGTTAGGTATTCATTTTGAATAATAAAATCAAATAATTAATAGAAAACTATTTTGCGGTGCTAATTCTGGGGCTTCAGCTGTGTTACCTGAGTAGTGTGTAATATAACATGTATTATTTTATATTTTTTCAATTAATGATTTTTATCATTCATTATTCATTAACGTATTTTATTAATTTCTAATTAATTTGTTAATATTTTGGTGGGAAAACATAGGATACTAAATTGAATAAGGCTGATTTATTGATAAGTTATTTTGTATCTTTTATATTTTAAATAATGATATTAATTATTAATTATATTTACTTTGTTTAATTATTGTATGAATTGCTTATCAACGTGGTAATATTTTCTTCCAGGTTTTGTGGTTTTATCGGATCAAGACGGTGACTAATATGTTAAAATAAATAATGTAAATATTATTTAATCATTAGATGTTTTTCAAACAAATATTTGTTTTGCATATATTTGTTCAGATTGATTAAAACATTTTGGAATATTTTGTTGGTGCCTAACAATTCTAAAACAATATTTAATGAAGCAATAATAATCATTTAAAAATTTAAAATAGGTTTATGATTTTTATAATTAGTAATAATGTAGCATTTTTTCTCTTCAAAGTTTATTTTTAATTGTAAATAATTAAAGAAAATATTTGGGATAGAAAAAATATATATATTTAATATTTTTATAATGTAAGTTTACACATTTACAAGTGTATTTATAATACGTGTTACGATTTAAATGTTAATGACATTTATTTATGTATTTAGATTTGGGTTTTGAATTTTTAAATGAATGTTTCAAAATATTTAAAAACATTGTGGTGTGTGTGAATGTAGTTTTAACATTAATTGTATCACACCAATTTTCTTGGAAAAATATATTACAAGTTTAATAAATAGAGATAGTGTACTCGATATAAAATTTGAAGATATACTAATTTACTACAATGTATGAGTGATAGGAGTTATCATATCACACTAAATATATCCACTGCCCCCTATGTTTATAGGACTGGAGTTCGGAAAGAAAATATGTCACACGCCACCCTTCTTAATTACATGCACGACTCCAACGTGGGTAGGATAATGTTAATGTAGTAAATATGCCCAAGCCCTGATTAAATGTGCTTTTCCAAAAGAACATAGTACTTGATTTAGAAGAGTAAATGTGACCAGCGGATTCCCCCTAACAAAAACATGTATTTTCCCTAATGTTAGTGGAATGTGAGTAAGAATGGTTATTCTGGCTACCACAAATAAAGTACCTACCCTAATGTTTGCTGGACTGGAGTTAGAATAGTAAATATGCACCCTCAAATGATATATTCACTTTTACCAGTGTTTGTAGGACTGACGTTAGATTAATATATTTGACATCCCCAAACACATACACTAACCCCGTTTGTAATATTGAAGTTAGAATAGTAAACATGCTATGCCCTCCAATTATATATATTTTCCCCAGTGTTTGAAGGACCGAGGAGAGAATAGTAAACATGCACTCTCAGTACTAATAGTAAATCTGACCTCCCCCAAATGCATGCACTTCCCTAACTATTTATGGGACTGGAGTTAAAATAGTAAACCTTCGACCCCGAAATAGATGCACTTTCACCACTGTTTGTATTAGTGGGGTTAAAAATGTAAATATGCATCTGTCCGCTTAATATATATACTTTCCCCAATGTTTATAGGACCGGATTGAGAACAGTTATTTAAGTAAAATACATGCATTTTGAAAGTGTGTGAGATTAAAGTTCAAATAGTAAATGTGACTCTGTAAAATATATGTTTTCTCTAGTGTTTGTATGACTGGAGTTAGAATACTAATGTCACACCCACACCAAAATATAATTTTTGTAATGTTTTTAGGATTGGAATTAGCAATTTAGAATCTAGGAATTCTTTAAACATTAATATTTTTGTTGATCCTTATCTATGTATGCTACTCATTAAAATAAAATAAGTTAAAAATATGATGTTTAGTAAACTAGCACCTTATTTATATTAGTTGCATGTCTAAATACCGACTTAGGGGCCGATTCCGATTCGGGCCGGAAATCTCTCCGACCGAGCCGGACCCGGAGAGATTTCCGACCGAATCGGACTCTGGCAGTCCGACCGAATGAGTACGATGCGCACGTATGCCATCGGACTCGATTCGGTCGGACTCCCATTGAAGTCAATGGGCACGACGCGAACAAGGTCGCCCCCTACAGCGTGTTCGCGTCGATGCGGGTCGCGCCGTACATGCACGTGTAGGGGGGACCCATGTGTCCCCCCTGCGTGCGACTCGCGTGCCTACGCTTCCAGGAGGGGTCCGACACGGACCCCCAAAGTGCGGCTCCGACAGCTCCTTGGAGCCGGACTGCGCGAGTCGGTCGGAGCGGTCGCGATGCGCATCGTACTTACCCGGGCGGGGAACGTCTCCATTGCGCGGTGCGAGTCGTCCCCGTGCGAGTCGGTCGGAGCGGTCGGGTCCTGCGAACGAGTCGGTCGGAGATTTCGCGAGCGCACGCATCGTACTCGCTCGCCCGGACTCACGTACGATTCGGTCGGGAAACAGGGCTCCGAATCGGATCCGGTAAAGCAGAATCCGATTCGGAGCCCTACCGGCCGAGATCGGAATCGGCCCCAATGTGTTTCGGGATACAGGTATTCTAGTTACATACGGTTGCTGATTTGTTTAAAACATATAAACTTTTTTAATTAAAATGTACTTTATTTGTAGATATGTTGAATTCTGTTTGTATTGGTAGATTTATAAACTGATCAAACATTTGAGTGGACCAGTATATAATAGATATTTTAAATATGTTTTTACATTGATTACAATTTAGTAATACATACAATTTGCAGTACTTTATTATTAATATATAAATATATAATTATGTGCTTAATTAAGACAAAAACTAATGTTTAACAAAAAAACACTGACATTCACAATTTATAGTTTACTGAATTACTCATAATTTAGACCACTGCCATGCAATTCTTATGGCCTCACATATTACATCACTCATGACATGTTAAAATACATCATTGATGACATCATTGACTGTAATTAAATAATCTGGGAGGGAGACGACACCTCTATTACTCCTTTCCTCACCAGGGCAAATAATTGTAATCACAGTCTGAAATTTACCCATACAATGAATAAGGAATCAATTACGTTCCTGGACGTTACCATTTTTACAGATCATGGCAAACTGTACACAAAAACCTACCGCAAATACACTGACAAAAACACCCTACTAAGGTTTGTCAGTTTCCTCCCCCGACCTCTGAGGGAAAACCTACCCTAGGGACAATTTCTTTGGCTAAGAAGAAATTGTAACAAACCATCCGATTTCAATCTCCAAGCTAAGTCCCTGACAGATAAGTTGCAGGACAGCAACTACCCTGAAAGGGTGATAAAAACTGCACGTAAACTGGCTAAGAACAAAAATATAGAGGCTCTCTTGAAAAGCCATACACGTGACAACACCATCATCCCACTGACGTGTCACCACTTATAACACTATTTCCAACCTTGTGAAAAAAAGTCATCAACAAACACTGGGGCATAATAAAAACAGGCAAACTTAAATGGGAAAAAAACCTTTTTTTCCTTTAAAAGGGCCAGAATCCTCAAGGACAGTTTGGTATCCACCTGCCCAAAGAAGAAGCCGGAAATCAGAACCACTGAATTGTACAACTGGGGGTTACCCAATGTCATAGGGTGCGATGAATTTGGGAACTGCAGCGTATGCCATTTACCAACCACTACCAAAACACTTAACCAGGAAGAGTATGGACAATCAGGAGCCATATTAACTGCAACTCTGCCAATATAGTACACTTAATAACCTGCCTGTGCAGTCTACACTATGGGCCCAATTACGATTGCGGCCGGAAAAGCACTCTGACCGCCGTGGCAGCGGAAATTAACCGTCCGCATGTACCGCGGCAAAACCGACGGTCAGATTAGGATGCACTGCCAGAAAAATCCAACCGCGGCGGACGGATTCCACGAAACTCTGCCGGGAATGTCCAGAAAAGCTGAAAATCCATCCGCGGCGGTCGGCTTTGCTGCGGAAAGACCAAAAACCGCCATTCGACCAGCGGAATGACCGCAAGTGAAATTACGATATGATGGAGGTGCCAGCGGAACGATCAGTTGTTTCCGACCGCCGCGATTGCAACAAATGATGAATGGGAGAGCCGGTGGAAGGACTATTGCATTTCGACCAATGCGGTCGCACGGAAAGAGCAATGGCGGTCGAAAGGCTACTAAATGTGGCTGTATATCTGTCTCAGCCTCGAAAAAACATCTAATACACCCCAATGACACATCCCCATTGCAAGTTAAAACTACTAATCCCAGGTCAACCCAGACAACACACCTGACATGAATACTCCATTTTGACCCACCCACATAGCTGAGTATAAAACCAGCCCCTTCCCTGCCCAGAATCCTTTGCACAACTCCAGCACTGAAGGGCCCAACCCCACAGCAAAAAGGAGAGGCAAATCAGCACACATCACACCATCACAACCACACACACACACACACCACACACATCACCACCACCACCTTCACACCTGCACTTCTCACCCATTTGCAAATCACACACCATGGCACAGAGGAAGGTGCCCAAATTCACTGACACTGAGTTGTCAGTGATGGTAGATGAGATAATCAGAGTAGAGCCACATTTGTCTGGAAGGATGGTCCAACAGACACCAGTAGCAAGAAAAAATTAGATGTGGGAAAGGATAGTCAACAAAGTCAATGCAGTAGGGACCACCCGCGCACCCTGAAGGACATCAGGAGGATGTGGCATGACCTCAAGACCAGGGTGAAAGAGCATGCCAACAAGAACCATGAGCTGGCTCAGAGGACTGGCGGTGGCCCTCCCAATCCACCACTAACATTCAACAAATGGGAGGAGAAGGTGCTTGCCATACTGCATCCAGAGAGTCTCACAGGAATACCCGGGGGAGTGGAGGCTGGTAAGTACCAACAAATGTCTCCCATTACACTGCTATGTACTGTCTTGCACAACTAGAAAGCTACACTTCCTAAACACAAATGCACTTACGTACAACACACTCTTCCCAACACATGTCTCACACATCTAACATATCCTTCCTCTGAATCACCCCAAAGGTAGCTAGCAATATTTCCATGGGGGCATGTGTACAGGCAGCCAGCACTACAACTCCCACCAGGCCCCCTTGTCCCACAGCTGAGCAGGATGGTACACTCCTCCCACTCATAACCATGTGACAGCCATTGCATTGCTCACCTTCACTTAACAGGTAGGTAGCCTTCTTAACAGGGAGGGGTGTTTGTGGGTGGGAAGCCATCACTACAACTCCCACCAGGCACCCTTGTCCCACAGCTGAGCAGGATGGAGCACTCCCCCTCCCCCCACCATGTGGCAGCCATTTCATTGCACTCATCAAACTTACAGGTAGGTAGCCATCTTAACAGGGAGGGGTGTTTGTGGGTGGGAAGCCAGCACTACAACTCACCACAGGCCCCTTTGTCCCACAGCTAAGCAGGATGGTACACTCCTCCCACTCATAACCATGTGGCAGCCATTGCATTGCTCACCTTCACCTAACAGGTAGGTAGCCTTCTGAACAGGGAGGGGTGTTTGTGGGTGGGAAGCCAGCACTACAACTCCCCACAGGCCCCCTTATCCCACAGCTCAGCAGGATGGAGCACCCCCCCAGAACCATGTGGCAGTCATTGCATTGCTCACCTTCACCTAACAGGTAGGTAGCCTTCTGAAAAGGGAGGGGTGTTTGTGGGTGGGAAGCCAGCACTACAACTCCCCACAGGCCCCCTTGTCCCACAGCTGAGCAGGATGGAGCACTCCCCACACCTAGAACCATGTGGCAGCCATTTCATTGCTCTACTCAAACTTACAGGTAGTCAGCTTTCTCATGCTCTCTTGTCTCACCCCTGAGCAGGATGGAACACTCCCCCCACCCAGAACCATGTTGTAGCCATTGCATTGCTCACCTTCACATAACAGGTAGGTAGCCTTCTGAACAGGGAGGGGTGTTTGTGGATGGGAAGCCTGCACTACAACTCCCCACAGCCCCCCTTGTCCCACAGCTGAGCAGGATGGAGCACTCCCCCACCCAGAACCAAGTGGCAGCCATTTCCCTCCACTGTGTCACCAAACAGGTAGGTAGTCAGTACATGCACCCTGCCATCCTTCTCAAAAAGCATGGAGCCAGATGACCACACCAGCACTCACATGTCAGCCAACTTGGCATAGATCTAAAAGCCACATCCCGTGTGCATACAGCTAAGCGCACGTAACTGTCACAGAAATTAAACTTTGACTCACCAAGTCACATGTGAAAGTAATTCATGGCACAATCATGCACAGCACAGAATGCAATGTGTAAGTGCCATGGTGTCAGAGCATGAAGGCCCATATGAACACGAAACATTCATGGTCATTTTAACAAACAAAGTAAAGTACATTATATGAAAAAGGTATGTATAACATTCCAATGGCTAGTTCTTGCTTAGCTGAAATTGATTCCATGAAGAGCAAACAAAAAAGATGCATTACATAAAGTTGATGTGCTGCAAGTTGTTAGATGATGACATGTCCTTGTAATCACACAATCTGTACGTGGCACATGGTTTCAATTTACATGTCACACCATGGACAAGTAATGTATGTACCTCAACATCATGTCATGATGCTCAGTATCTTGCTGCCATACCAAGTGATTGCAATGTAAAGTGTTTGGTGTATCAAATGTAACATCCAAAAGTCTAACACCAAGCTTCTGGAGTGCACTTCAATGACCATTTAACCTCTGTCCAACAGGAGATCCACAAGCAACTGCAGCAGAAAACCCCACCAACCTGCAGAGCCTGTCTCCCCCCCCCCCCCCGGGAACATGAACTCTCGGATGCAGACTCCCTACGTTTCTTGGATGAGGAGCAACAACCTGGCCCCTCCGGACTGCCAGGGCGCACCACGTGTCAGGCCCTCATTGTCCCCACCACCACCACAGCAACAACAACAGCGCTGACCCCTACTACAACGACCTGTGCGGCCTCCACCATCACCACTGCTGCCTGCAACACTCTCCCTGCCTCAGTGGTTACCAACACCACAACACAATCAGAGGATGCCAGGGGGAGTGTGCGGGTGCATCCAGTGCCAACGCCACATGTCCGTGTCAGCAGGGCAGGTGGGAGGGCAACTGGGGGACAAATACAGGAGGACACTGAGACCGAAGCCCTGGCCACCGTCACAAGAGTCCTTGGGGCATATGAACAGAACCAGGGACAGATGGGCCAGGTTGTGGAAGAAGTGTGTGAGCTCCGCCTGCAGCTGAGGTCCATGGACACACGTATGGGCCAACTTGTGGACCTCATGGGCCAGCTTGTGGGTGTTCTGAGGGACAGACATGCGGCCCAAATGACAGCTCAACCCCCCTCCAGTGGCCCGCATGCTGATACTTCCACCACCTCAGCTGCGGCCACAGAGAGGGGTGAGCTGCAACAAAATGACTCCTCAGACACCGCTGAGCCTGCAGCAGAGGGCCCCCCTGCCAAACGCACGAGGGGCCATCCGAGAAACACCAGGGGAGGATCACGTGGCCATGCACCATCCAAACGCAAGTCGCTGAGCCAGCCATGATGGCACCTGTGTTCCCCTTCACATTGACTTCATTAACTATCCTTAACCACATTGCCATTTTGATGGCAGGAGTCTGCTGAACTGTGTGACTACATCAATGTGGTGACTACTCTATTTGTCTCATTTACCATCACTGGCAACTCATAAATTCACTTGGCACACTTTTGTAAATAATCACTTCTCTGTCACAAATACTTATTGTAAATAAACACTCTTTACACACCTATGTCTTTGTGTCAGCTCCATGTTTATCACAGTATGTACAATGTCAATTCAGATTCCAATGTACCACAAGCTCTGATTGTGACGAGGCATTGACAGGGTGAAGGAACCTAGAAAGACACAAGAGAATGACATTTACTTGTCAGGTGATGCCATTACAGCTAAAACACACCACTAGTCATCAACGTACAAAAACCAGCACACATAACAATGAGCAACAACATCAACATAGACATGAGGTACCTGGATAAAAATACCCTGTGCCACACACATCAGCCATTAGCCCAGAGCCAACAACAGCCAGCAGTCAAAAAGATAATCTATGCCTTGCCACTACCATCAAAGCCAACAGACAATGTCACTGTTGTACAATGTCACACTCAAGGGAAGTAGTTGTCGATGAGCTGTTGACGCAGGTCAACACCTTCCTCTTCTCCACTATCGTCGTCACTGGGCATGTGTGGGATTGCAGGGGGGGGCATCTGCTGCTCATCATCATCATCAGGAGCAGGGGGATCTCCTTGCGCAGGGCCAGGTTGTGGAGCATGCAGCATGCAACTACGATCTGACACACCTTTTGGGGAGAGTAGAGTAGTGCACCTCCGCTCTTGTCCAGACACCGGAATCTAGACTTCAGAAGCCCAAAAGTACGCTCCACCACACGACGTGTCCTCCCATGTGCATCATTGTAGCGGCCTTCACCCGGGGTCCATGGATTCCTCAGTGTGCTCAGCAACCAAGGCCGGTTGGGATACGCAGAGTCACCTAGGTGTGACATACAGAGAGCAATTTACTAATATAAACAGTAGCTGAGAACCGCATGTCACACATACAGCACACTACTTGACTCGGCATACTCACCAACAAGCCACACACGCTCCGGATGCAGATTTGCCATCAGTTGTGGGATGATGCTGTTACACAGTATGTAGGAGTCATGTGTCTGGCACAGACATGGGAGATAATCATATCCGCTTGGCATACCACTTGCACATTAATGGAATGGAAATGCTTCCTGTTCCTGTATATGTGCTCACGTGCCTGTGGTGGAACCAGGCCAACATGTGTGCAGTCAATGGCGCCAACAACATTAGGTATGTGGCCAAGGACATAAAAATCACCCTTCACAGCTGCCAATTCATGTCTCCTTGGAAAATGGATGTAGCGGTCCTTGTATGACATCATTGCGGACAGGACATCACGTAGCACCATGCTGAACATCGCTTGAGACATCCCACCGGCGATGGCCACCATGTACTGGAACGAACCAGTTGCAAAGAAATGCAGGGCCGCCATCACCTTAACTGTTGGTGTCAAAGCAGTCGGATAGGTTCTGCGAGGCCTCAGATGGGGCTCCAACTGACCACATAGGTCTTGAAGGGTAAGGCGATCGAGACAGAATTTTCTTATGATGTCCTCATCCTCCATGTTCGCCAGCACTGGGAACGGACGATGCACATTTGGTCATCTCCTACATAATATGAAAGGGGACACATGTCAATTTAATTCCCCTATGAGATGTGTCAAACATCTTACATCTTGACGCAGCGCCAACAATGACTGGACTGTAACAACAGCTTAATGCACAAGTCACATGACTTCTACGTAGTTGCTGTACCTGCCACACCTTCTTGCTTAAGTTGCACAGAGCACAACTTTTCTACACAATGAGCACAGTGTGTGTAAGCTGATCAACTACCAAAACCAATATAGCAATGTGCACAGTGAAAGAGGCACATTATGTGGTCAGTCCATCATTACTGTGGGTTGATTAGCCATCTCACACATTGAGATGTTCACAAATATGAGACTCCATTACACACCCAAACTGTGTACATGCACACAAATATCATAGGTGAAATGTGAGGAAGTACATGCCAATGCATGTAATCATGTGCACTGACATGGCATGTGTAGGCATCAGTGAGTTGAATGTCACACTAGCATTACATTTTACAAACAGGTGCTGTAATACATTGTGAATGTATAGTGTTCAATGATTAAAATTGGCTATTGCCAATGCTAGAGCATATTGTGTCCATAGGTGTGGTATGCGTTCTCCGCCACCGCGATCACGGTCATTGGCCACAATTGAAAGATGCAGGATTGCGGTAGCGACCGCCTGGCCCCCGCGGTGTGACACCGCCAATGCCAATAGCATTGCAGCCAATGGGAACCGCGATCGCGGTAGTGCAATACATATTTGAAACCCGCGGTAGGCATGCTCCGCTACCGCGGGCCTGGGTATTGGCCACAACTGAAAGATGCAGGATTGCGGTAGTGACCGCCTGGACCCCGCGGTGTGACACCGCCAATGCCAATGGCATTGCAGCCAATGGGAACCGCGATCGCGGTAGTGCAATACATATTTGAAACCCGCAGTAGTCGTGCTCCGCTACCGCGGGCCCGGGCATTGGCCACAATTGAAAGATGCAGGATTGCGCTAGCGACTGCCTGGACCCCGCGGTGTGACACCGCCAATGGCATTGCAGCCAATGGGAACCGCGATCGCGGTAGTGCAATACATATTTGAAACCCGCGGTAGGTG
Source organism: Calotriton arnoldi (assembly GCA_963921515.1). Classification (NCBI taxonomy): domain Eukaryota; kingdom Metazoa; phylum Chordata; class Amphibia; order Caudata; family Salamandridae; genus Calotriton; species Calotriton arnoldi. The sequence continues at coordinate 375,311 of CAWUFW010009349.1, forward strand.
TGCTCCGCTACCGCGGGCCCGGGCATTGGCCATAATTGAAAGATGCAGGATTGTGGTAGCGACCGCCTGGACCCCGCGGTGTGACACCGCCAATGCCAATGGCATTGCAGCCAATGGGAACACGATCGCGGTAGTGCAATACATATTTGAAACCCACGGTAGGCGTGCGCCGCTACCGCGGGCCCGGCATTGGCCACAATTGAAAGATGCAGGATTGCGGTAGCAACCGCCTGGACCCCGTGGTTTGACACCGCCAATGGCATTGCAGCCAATAGGAACCGCGATCGCGGTAGTGAAATACAATTTTGAAACTCGCGGTAGGCGTGCTCCGCTTTCGCGGTCCCGGTTATTGGATGCAATTGAAAAATGCTAACCAGGCAGACCAATTGCAGCAGCTGAGTACCACTGAAACAACCCAAGGGGCCTATAAATCTCTGTGAGAGAGCCACACATTTCACTTGCATTCAGACACTGCTGCCTGCCATTCTTCACCACCAACTGCTGCTGTTTCTGTATTCTGGACCCAGTGATGGCGAGAACTGAGAACATCAGGGCCCGTCTCTTTACCACAGAGGAGCTGGAGGTCCTGGTGGATGAGGTCCTTGCACAGTATGGGAGGCTGTATGGTGCGCCAGATGTACTGGTAAGTGTTACTGAATAAAAGTTTGAGAGTGCTCAGAATGCTCACATGATGTTGCTCTGCAGTAGTATGTGCCTGTAAGTGCAAGTCAATGTGCATGCATCCATATTTTTCCTATAACCTGCTCCATACATGGCCTATTAAGAATTGCATTTGAGTATGTGGGGAGGATGGCAACATGGACACTTCTACAGCCCTTCTTCTGCAAAAAACAACAATCGTTGGTCTGAGACTGGTTAATGTAAAAGTGTGATACACTGCCTAGCATGCTGACTTCATGTCAATGGGGTGCGTAGCCTTATTTCCACAGATCCAAGATTGCATTGAAGGATGGGAGTGACATGCAGTGTATTTTGCAGCCATACAGTTACACTGCTGGTTTGAGTCAGTCGAAGTCTGAACAAACGTTGCCTGTGCTATGTGATGTCATAGTCCATTAAGTCTTCACATGCTCATTTGTGACATTACAAATGTATTTTGTCCAGAAGGTACTGAATGATGTGTGTGCAGTTCTCAAATTGCCCCAATGGTGATGTGTGCATTATGCACAAGAGTACAATGCCTGTGTCTAACACTCTTGGTGGTAGTTCACCTATGACACATCAGATAAATTTAATTTGGAGATGTCATCCTTCTATTGATTACATTATGTGTTCAGTCTCGCATATGTAGGCACTGTTTACCCTCTCATATTGTACATGCATGTGATTTCTCTGATGGCCCATGTTTAACCTCAGTGTGAGTCCCTCTGGCCTGCACAGAAACTGCCCAATGTTACAAGGACCCATCACTAAATGGAATGAGTGAAACATATGTGTTGTCCACCACCCTATTTCTCAATGAGCTATCTTAGGCCTGAGGATTGCACAAGACAGGCCTCCACCTTGTGAGAAGAGTGTGAGAATGTCAGATCATGGCCCTAAATGTGACCACCATGACACATGTAGCCATTCACTGGTCAAGGACATTGAGGGGTGTGTGGTGTTATGACACAGTGAGTCAGCCCCGACACATCATTCCCAATGTATTGTATGTCATGCTCACTCACATACTGCATCACAGATGAGGGTCATTTTCACATTGGTTGCTGTGCTGGCACTCTGCATGTGTATGAGATGGCCATGTACTGTGTCCATCATCATACATGTATACATTTCTATGGGATTATCCGATGCAAGTGTACTACGTGTCATGCTGTATGGCCTCTGCTCAACATTTATGTATTAGTGTGCTATGTATTTTCATGCTCCTGTACTGACACACAGTGGTACATAAAACAGTGTCACTGAAACTTCCTCTTCTTGTCTCCCATGCCTGCAGCTTAAGGTCCACCAGCGTAAGGCGATATGGAGGGCCATTGCACGCAAGGTGCGGGCTCTGGGTGTCTCCAACCGACGGCACACACACTGTCACAAGAGGTGGGATGACATCTGCCGGCTGAGCAAAAACGTGGCAGAGATGACGCTGGGGGTGCTCCCTCGGAGTGGCAGGTTGGCGTGCAGGAGCATTTACCACTAATGGCCCGCATCTTGGCAGTGACACAGCCAGAGCTGGATGGACGCTTGAGGGCCCATCAGCAGCAAGTTGGGGGTGAGTATTCAGCTAAGTGTGACTTTGGGTGTGAGTGACTGCATGAATCCCAACCGTGAGCCAGTGGGAAGCTCTGTGATGTCTCTATTGTGTTGCAACGGCTTCTAAGTGGCCTCAGTGTTGAGTGCAGCTGTTCTGCATTTGTACAACATGTGGTTTCTCATGTGTTTAAAACCATGACCCTTGTCATTGACAGATGAGATGTGGCCTTGTGACATATGCTGCAGTATGAGTGTCATAGACATCACCTGGCAATGAACAGCAGTGAGCATCATGTTAGTGTGCATTCATAGATGTGTGCTGTGCACAACAGATAATTTGTGACATCTACACAGCAGACACCAATGTACAACTGTAGTTGTGCTTCGAAGCACAACATGGTGGATATCAGGAGCTTGTAGCCATTGCAAAAGGACATTTTGGAGTAAGTGTCTGTGGTGTTCCCTTAAAGAGACTCCATATGTGACAGAGACAACATGTTTTGATGTATAGCTATCTCACCTACAGGCACGTAGGTATGCTTACAGAGAATAGTATGTGTGGTTACAGGGAGGCACAGGGCCAGCTATTTGGCTGTGTCAACGCCACATGGAGCATTACTATCAACTATGCATGTTTCCATGCATCTTCTGATGATTGCATAAATGTAGCACATGCTGAATGTACATGGAGGAGTCCAACATTGGAGTATCATTTTAAAGTTTTGTGCTTTGCTTGCATATGATGTTTGTGAGTATGGCACTATACTGAACCTATGTCTCTGTCTCTTGCAGCATCTACGAGGGCTGGGAAGGACGTGGGACGGACACCAGTGGGGAAGCTTCTGGCACGACTGCTACACATGAGTTCACTGACACTGATGTGACCAGCACCTCGGAGGGGGACAGGAGTGCCTTGGATGATTCATGCCTGGAAACACCAACCTCCACATCTTCAGACTCCAGCGGTGACTCCTCTAAGTTGGCGGGGACAGGAAGTTCCAGATCTGCCTCTTCTTCTGCCACACATCGTCCAGTGCCCACCCTCCCGGATGCTCCCACAAGTGCTGTCCGTGCACGCAGCCCTAGGAAGGGTAGAGTCTCCTTCCCCCCAGGCACTGATGCCCCTGCCCCTGTCTCCCCTGCTGCCCTCAGTGTGTAGGCGGTAGACCTTTTGCGCCAGCTGTGTGTGGGTCAGACTGCTCTCCTGAATGCCTTCCAGGATCATGACAAGAAGTTGGCACAGGTAGTTGCCTTCATGGAGGGCATTCATTCTGACGTGGGTGGCCTACACCGAACTGTCCAGTCTTTGTCCTCCACAGTGACGGCAGCCATTCAGCAGTCACAGGCTCCCAGTCCAGCTCCTGTCCCTTAGCAACCACCCTGCCCGTGGCACCACCTGACAAGAGTGCCCACACGCCAGAGCCCTCAGACATCAAGTCCTCCACATGCAGCACACAACAGCAGCACTCGAAGCATACCAGACCACAGACACCATCACCACCACACAAAACGGGCACACATGAGCGCAAAACCAAAAGCCCATCACGTGACACTCAGGGGCATCAGGCCAAGAAGCAGGCATCAACATCACATTCATCAAAATCACCACCATCCAAGGGCACTCCCATCCCCACACCTGCTCCCAAAGACCCACACACACTTGCCCTGTCTGCCGTGAACCTGGTGCCTGCAACGACTAAGCCCAAACACATTTCAAAGGCAGATTCACCCACAACGTCAACTCCCACCCACACCCCTGTGAAGCAGGGACAAGAGAGCAAAGTGGGTGGTTTACCTCAACAACAGGGGATGCAGGGGAAGAGGCAAGGCCACCCCAAGCGTACCACCAGGTCCAGCAAATCCCCACGGGGAGAGCCACCTGCACCTGATACACCTTTGGTGGAGAGTGAGGCTGTTGTGCCCACCTCACTTCCCACTCCGGCCAAGACACTTGTGGGCTATCGAATCCCCAAAAAGTTGAGACACAGCCCTCAACATTCACCCTCAACCACTGTGCCTCCAAGCAGCATGTCTCCACCTCCCCGTGCCACCACTCCACCCGGTCCAAGCAGCCCTCAGGCTCCCACAGCCACGGATGCCTCTACCTCAGCCGGTTCTCTCTCTCCCAGGTCCAGTCCTCCAACTGGCCCCGACAATCAGCCCCTCCTAGTTCAACTTAAAGCCAAATATTTAAGCCAAGTCCTCCTCCCCACACCATTTCTCCAACAGTGGTGCCTGGACTGCCCATATGTAGCCCCTGAGCTGTGGTGATTCCCATGGCAGTGGACGGTGTTAGCCATTTGATGTGCAAGTTCTCATGCACACATGTGCGGAATAGAAATATGGACTGGCCAATGGCGTTGCTGTTTGTTACTTTTGATGCCCATTTCCTGTGCAGTTTCTCATGCACATATGTGCGGACTAGAAATATGGACTGGCCAATGGCCTTGCTGTTTGTTACTTTTGATGCCCATTTCCTGTGCAGTTTCTCATGCACACATGTGCGGACTAGAAATATGGACTAGCCAATGGCCTTGCTGTTTGTTACTTTTGATGCCCATTTCCTGTACAGTTTCTCATGCACACATGTGCGGACTAGAAATATGGACTGGCCAATAGCCTTGCTGTTTGTTACTTTTGTTGCCCATTTCCTGTGCAGTTTGTCATGCACACATGTGCATACTAGGAATTTGTACTGGCCAATGGCCTTGCTGTTTTGTACTTTTGATGCCCATTTCCTGTGCAGTTTGTCATGCACACATGTGCATACTAGGAATTTGTACTGGCCAATGGCCTTGATGGTTTGCACTTTTGATGCATATCTGGATATTATGTAATAAAGACTGTTACTCATGTTGTCTGCTTTGTCGCTGCCCTTGCTAAATAAAAAGTTTTATGTATGGGTATAGGTTCATGTGACACATGCTCTGTATGCCACTTTCACATTGGCAATTACTTGATTTACTTTTTCAGAGGTTGCCAGAGGTGACAGGCACTTTTGTTCTTCTTGACTCTGAGGCTTGAGGGTGCAATGATGGTTGTTTGTAATGATCTACTCTTATCCTAATCATTCTATGGTCAGGTTTGCTAAATTGTATACATGTCATGTTAGGATGCAATACCACAACAGAGGTGAATTCTATCCACAGGATTACTTGCAGGGTGGCCAGGTCCATCATATCTGTGGGATCTTTCTTGATGTGTGAACAGCAGTGTTGATGTGTAGTCATCTTTTGTAGGCCTGTCTTCATAGTCACATGGGTACATTTGAATGTGTGCACTTGAGTAGTCATACAGTGTGATTGGCCTGTCATTGTCAGTAGTGTTGAGGTGTATGTGCCCCTGCACATGCCAACTATACACATGTATGATCCAGGTAATGAGTGCCTGTATGTTTACATTGTCAGACATGTGCTTCAGATTGTGGACACATGGAGGAGTTGTAGGTTGAGCACTGTGCAGTGTGTCAGTGTGTCCTTGCACTCCTGGGGGACACCTACTTGTTGTCGCTGTCAGTTGTGAGTATGCAGAGTGTGTCTCTGCAAAGTCTGTGTTGTGTTTTGTTGATCAGCCATAGGTCTTGTTTAAGTTTGTCCTCACTGTGCTGACCTGCTCAGCCACACTGACATTATTTGTGAGTTTTCTCATGCATTGCTGTCACTTGACACATTTTTGGGACAAGTATAGTATGTGGTATGAGGAGTCATATCATCCCCTATGGGTGCTTCTGATGCCTACACATTGTGAGTTACTCCTCTATGTGTTTTTGCACTGTACACTCCTCACCTGTCCAAGACTGATGTACATACCACTTCAGTCTCATGTCTTCCACCCCATGCCTTGCCAGTGTGTGACCCTCCCCAACACTTCATAGTGTGACACTATACTGTGGGAGAATGATCTGTGTACAGGACCAATGTGCCACTCAGGACAGTTTCACAATTAGTTATGTGTTATTTTCTTCTACTTGGTTGCAGTCATGGTTGCTCATGTGCAGTGCATATGTTTGAGCAGCACAGTCCTCTAGTCATGTTGTTTGCATCTGGGCTTTCCTGAGTTGTGCAGCTGTGGGTGATGGCTAAGCTGTATGTCTGTTTGCTGAGGTACTGCTACCCTTCCTGAGTGTGATGTGATCTGTGTGCTGTGATGATTTGTGGTGTGGACGTTCATGGTGGGGCACTCAGATATATGTGCTACTGGTTTTGTTGGTGTTCACACACTGCTTACTGTGCATGCAGTGCTGTCAGTGTATGTTGCCTTGTACTTGCCTGGTGTGCATCCCCCTGATGTCCAGCTGAGTTGACTATGTGATGAATTGTTTTTTGCATATGTTGTGTTTTTGTGGTTGATGAATGCAGTGTTTGGCCTGTGTTGGCTCTTTCTGCTGACAGGTACATGTGTGTGTGATGTTCTATTTGCATGGCATTGTGTGAGAGTAGTTTCTGCATTGTAATACATTCAGATGTGTGTTGAATGTGTAGTGTGCATTTCTTCTGTGAATGTCACATGCAGCAATGTGGAGTCTTGTTCATGAGCCTGTTTTGAGTGCACAATAGTGCTATGTCCTCCTATATTTGACCTGTCACTTGTCAGGATTGTGCATGTGCATGCTTGTGGTACACATTGACACCATGCTCACTTGATAACTGGTGTGGTGTCTATGTCTGTGTTAGCTGATTTGTCCCATTGATCACAGTTAGTGTTCATGATTGGCATTTGATAATGCAATTTTTGATTGGGTTGGGGTATGGTGTCTGTGCATTTGTCCAGAGTGAAAATGTTGTGTATTCCTGTTCTGTCTAGGGTCACATTGCCTATCCACTGTTTGCCTGCACATGGCTGAGCTTGTTGGACTTCTTTGGATGTTGTTTGTGAGATTTGTGTTTGGCTATTGGTTTTTGATCAGCATTGGTTCAGACATCCCTGAGTGGGAGTCTGACATTTGTAGATACACACCAGGGTGTGTGATTGGTTGTCAGGAAACTCACAGGACCTTATTTGCACCTTTATGTGTGTTTCTCACAGGTGTTGAGTATTGCAGGTGTGAGATGGGTAGATGAGGGGTATGTGTGAAGGTCCTACTTGGGTTTGACAGTCAGGGAGTGTGACAATGAGCCACGTGTGTTGTGCTGGTGGCATACACATGTCAAGGTAGTTGACACAGATGTGGGGCTGGTCACTGTATGGCTTCTGACACTTCCTATCATTCCTGTGCCTATGCATAGCTTGCATTGCTGTATCCCAGAGATATTGCACAGATGTCACTTTGGTTTAATTTCAATCACTGTGCCACCCATGTCTGATTTGATGGCCTAAGGGTAGTGTGATATGTTCCTCCTCTTGCATGTCATGTACAAATGCTATGTGGCTTGCTCCATGGTTTTCCAGCACTGTGCACTCCACTTTGGGGTAGTCCATTTATTGTCATACATTGCTGCTGACCTATGGTATGTGTATGTGGCAGAGTGTCAGTGTGGGATCTGTCTGAGGGACTTGACATGCAGTGTGAACAGTTCAGTGGTTGTTAATATGCAGAGTGAGTCTTCATTTCTTAATTTACTCAGTTTGATTCACATGAGTGGAAGGCAGGTGTGAGGAGGAGGGTCGTCCAGCCCCTGACCTTCTGTGCAGGGTGTTCATCTTCACCCCCACCTTCCCAGTCAATCTACCTTGCCCTTTGATGTGTGAGGTGCGAGGTCGAGCCACACCTGGCTGCTAAATAGTGCATTAAGGGGGGGCACAAGAGGGGCAGACAGCATGTGCAGAAATGGATGTGGGAAGCGTGCTGTGGGCTGTGGCCAACTGATGCGGCCCACCATGTGGGTAGGGTGAAGGTGGAGCCCTGGGAAGCTGCCCAGACTGCCCATGCCTGGTGCCGGCCCTACCTACTACATTGTGCGCAGGTTTTCCCGCGTTTTCACCGCTGCGGTGACGTGACCGGGACATTGCAGTGATTTCGATGTTGATGGGTGACCCCGATGCGGAGGTGTGGATTTCTAGCAAGCTGGACATGTGTGAGTACACTGGGGATATGTTCCTGTCTCCACCAGAGTGTCTGATGTGGACAGGACCCGTATTTCAGCACAGGAGTTGTGTGTTGTGGTTGTATGCAGAGATGTGTTATTTACGTACCTGCGGTGTTGACGGCAGCGGCATCTTATCTGCTGGTAGTGGATCAGGTTCAGCAGCGGAGGGGCTTGAAGAGCTGGATCCATAGCGGTCAGGAACGCGTGGAGGTGCCCGGGATTTGAGTTTTGCTCTCCGCAGTAGTGCTTCCGCCGTCTCCGAGTGGCTGGTTTCTCCGCTGCGTTGTGATGGGCTGTTTGAGGCATCGTGATTTGTACGGCGGTCGTAACGTCATTCCGCACGGCAGTCTTTCTCTATTGGCTCCCTCCGCCACCGTTGCGGAAGGAAATTCCTGGCGGATCCCGAAACTCCGCAGCGGACGGGAAATGGGCTATCTTTGACCATTATAATACAGCGGACGCGAGGACCGCCGCTGGAGTGCGGAAAAGGACGTTTTCCACCAGCACCGGGGATGTGCCAAACACCGCCATCGTAATCGTCCCCTATGTTGGCATGACAACAAGGAAAATTAAGACACAGATTTGCAAACATTGCAGCAACATCCATTGCAAACGGAACACAACCAAAATGACTGACCATTTCCTCAGAGAAGGCCATACCACCAACAACATGAAATGGGTTGTCATAGAACAACTGGAGAGCAACAACAGCAACACTGAAAGGCAATTGATATAAAAGGAACAACAGTGGATATACTGTCTTTCTACACACAAAAATGGTCTAAACAACAATTTTCCATGGAACAGCATAACATTTTGATACCTGGCCTACATTAGTCCTGACCCCATACCTTAACACTCAATTAAATGGGCTATATACAGACCCCCAAAACTTGTATTTCAAGAATTTCACATAACCAAGCAATCATCTTAGCACTACTTGATGGACACTTTTATCCTCAACACAGCTTATTTATTCCGGCATTTTTAATACCCATTTGAACTGCGTCACTACTACATATAGTAAATGAGGTTGCCAAATAATCCCTGGTTTCTCATAATATCCTTTGGCAATAGAATTGGCAACAGGATGCATAGAGGTCATCCTTAAATCCACCACATTTTTCTAATATAAATTAGGAAAAGATTCCCCCTTTTTTATGCACCTTTTTATGTGTGTTTTGAATTTTACAACAGCACAAATGTTCAACAGTATTTTTGTCACGTTTTCATTGTTTCCCCACAATATGTAGTCGCAGGCTTATCTGCCATTATCATAGGGCCAAAGAAAAGTTTTCTTTTCGCTTTTGATTTGTTTTTACAAGCCATGGTCGAGTGCTACAGCATTAGCACATGTCCGTTTTGGCTTCCATAGTTCTATCTAAAGACGCAACATGGAAATGCACACATGTGCGTGACATGTACTCTGAAGCACCTGCAAAGCACGCCACGTTCACGTGATGCATCGCCGCACCACACTGAGTACTTAGTCAGACACCGCTGGGGGCAGTAACAATGTACGGAGCTCCGGAGGCCGGAAAGTAGATACTCATGCGGGCGATCAACCTTGAGTAAGTGAGGGCTGGGGGGGCTGAGTAGCAGAATCTTTTTCTCTAAACTGGACCCCAACTTTGGATGGACTTGTAACCAATAATGTGATCACTACAGTGTATAACTACAGGGCTTGCCCCCTTGGAGCCTCCATGCTGTAAAGAATTACTGAGCAATAATTATGTTATTTCTACCTTAAGTACTGCATGATATTCATGTAATTTTCCCCACACCACTTTGTGTCCTTTGTCACTTTTAAACTAATCAGTATGAGCCTTATTACCTGACATGAAACATGTTTACATACATCGCTCTGTCATAACACTGCAGTGCATGTGGAATTACAATGTGCTGCTTAGGGGCACAGAGGTTCCATCACGCTTGGAACTACATGCATTGCACAAGCGTGCTGAGAGTGCTAACCTCATGCTCCCTTGAATGCTTTTTCTTCCATAATATGAAATACCTGTCTCACTTTTTTCAACACAGAGACTCAAATGGAGTAAAACAAAGAAAAAACCGTGAGTTACGAACTGTGATATTGTCACATGCCTTAGCTCGCATGCAACTCTGGTCCTGAAAAAAGCCATACTGATCCTCTTGGGCCACGTAGACATTATGGCTGAACCACGTTGACCTAAACTGAGGATGTGAGATTTCATAGGTTTCTTACAGCACATCCACCACTGCTTTTAATCCTTGTCCAAGGTTACTACTATTAAAAGATACCGCATTGGTTGGTAACATGAAGCCAATTTTTAATTCACCTCCTTCCTCATTGGAATCCACTGTAATCAGGCATTGAAGCACACCCTTAATGCGCTAGGTGTCACAGGTGAGAGCCCCATGATGAAGCATGCCACCAACTAGGTTTGAGGTGAGGGGTCTTTTAATCAAGACTAAAGGTGTTTTGTTCACACAGAGGGGCATATTTACAAGCCCCTGCGCCACTTTTGCGTCACTTTTCCCATGTTAAAAGTGACGCAAAAGTGGCGCAAGGGGCTTGTAAATCTGCCCCAGAGTGTGAGGGACATCTCAAGCAGACTAATACATGAGTATGGTAGCGTGCTCGCTTTTCTTTGTTGAATATATTATACAGGAATGTGAGTGAGCTCACTTCTCATGCTTTTTTTTAATATCCTTATACGTGTATAACAACATTGTTGCAATTGCTAACAAGATTGACCAATGAGTCTGACAGTGTGCTGTAGGCTTTGTGAGCAAGGAGTAATACTACAATCTAAATCGATGATTGGTCTCCTTTAAGCTTGTCTGTGAGATTTTGAAGGATGCCTAAGAAATTGAGTATTGTAGAAGTGAAACACTTTTGAATGATTTAATTATCTTTTTATATGTATTTTCCCAAGGGATAGGTGTAGTGGTCAATTCTAGTTGTAAAGGGCTAAAGGCTGAGCAAGTAGGGTGTTTGGTGGTCATGGATGGGTGGGTGCGGGTCCTGGCCACAGGTCAAGCCTACCGGCTAACCCCTATTGTATTTTGGCTGCAGTGTCTGGTGTGACACCAGGGATTGCCAGCAACCGTTTACTACTTAAACAAGCAAATGCAAGCCCTGTGATGCTCCATCCGAGTGCCTCTTCACCCATTCCAAGGATATTCCAAGGACACTTGAAATACGGGCAAGCGTGCTGATAGACCCCAGCAGGTGTAAAAGCGCAATTTTTCACAGAGCTTCATAACACCATGGATGAAGTTAAAAGTTGACTCATACTGACCACTAGCTTTTCCGCTCTCTCACAGTTTCCAGTACCCCACAAGGTTTTATTTCACAGATATGCCGTGCATCCCTGCTGTTTCTGCCAAATAATACACATATAACTTGAAATTCACCACACCAGCCCCCATCTTGAGGAGACCCCCTAAAATCATAGTGTCCTAACATGTCAACACACTAATTGAAGGAAAACAGGATCATTAAGGACACTAAAATATGGAACTATACAGTCTCCAATTCCAAGAAGTCATAAAGAGTGACCTTTTCGTATTCAATATAGTCCATAACCTTGACAGATGACATTGGAAGTTGGGTACAAGACTTTCCCATTAAAAAGCAGTCATTTACCAAGTGATTAGTTCAATTACTGGGCATGGAAATGATGGGCTTCTGGGTAGTTATAGTTAGGACCGCATTTCCATAGGAAAAGCATTTTTTGGTTTGCTTAGAACTTTGGCACAGTTTGACGAATCTTCACAAAAGTTTCCCAAAAAAAGTCTCATCCACCTCAGCTCCTTAATGGACAGTTATGGAGTACTCCATCAAGCGTAGGGCAGAGAAAAAGAGGGGTTCCCAAAAAAATGTTCCCCATTCATTTTTCCGTAGGAACATTAGACACAGCTACATCCAAATCGTCTGAACGAAAATACACCAAATTTGGCAGACATCTTGATGAGGTCCAGAAAGCGTGCCTTTTGCGATTTGGTGTAAAACCTTTCAGCAGTTTTTGAGAAATAAAGGCTCAAAAGCTTTGTACATTTCAAAGTTTCAAAGTTCATTGGCAGAGCAAAAACAAATTTCTTCATCAAGACATAAAAACAGTTATCAAAATGCGACATAAAAACCTATAAAAGTGATAGTTAATCAAAATGGGTAAAGGCCAACACTTCCAGCATGTACATCAATAAACACTAGTAAAAAATAATTAAAAAGAGCTACATATTGGATCTCTATATGTATAAATTCTTGAGAGTAAAACAGACAGATTATGTCTCGACCAAGCCGCAAAACGAAATTTGGAAACAGCCACTGCAATCATCTTCGAGGAATCACGTTTACAAATCCTAAGAGCATATACTTGATTTGTTAGACCCATGAGCTGGCAAAGGGGCGCAATCCATCTGGCTCTGGGTTTTTCATATTTGGGGAAAAAAGAACTGTGAATGGTCCTCGGTTTCATCGAAAAGCATGCTTGATTGACACTCAGTATCCCCGGACTTTGCAGGATCCCTCAGTGAAGTGTACACAGCAGCTGCCCCTTTCCAAGTCACTGGCATCGCTGCCCCTGAACCTATTACATTGGAGACCGTATTAATATAGGGGACCCCTATGTTGGTGTCAGATCTAAACAGATCTTCTGGGATCCTATCTAAACCAGGAGCCTTCCCTTCTTTTAGTGATGCTACCGCAGAAGCTGTCTCTGTTAAGGTAAAAACTATGGGGGTGGAAGGCAGACGAATTTCACGTGGGCAGGAATAGAGATTCCCAAAATGGGAGACCCATTCACAGGGCAGAATAGATTTCTCCACTGGTTTCCAATGACCCCCTCACTTTTGCTTACTAGCCACCAAAATGTCATTATTAGAAGAGGCGTCTAGAAGGTCAACCTATTTGTTACTCTCCCAAGTAACTTTAGCTCTCCTTACTTCAAGCCAATATTGAGTACTGCATGCCCTAATTTCAGGTTTGTCCCTTTTTGATTGCTTTAAGGAGGTTTCTCTTTGCCACTCTACAATGCCATGTAAAACACCAATTTGTGGTGGTCTCTGTTGGGGCCCTCTTAAACTCTTTTTGAAATAACTCTTTGAGATCAGCAAATAGTTTAGTATACTCAGCTGCAATCATTTCATTACCCCCCCAGTTGTCTAACATGGTCATCATATGGGAGGCGACAACTGAGTATATGTCTACAAGTACATTGGGTAAGGAAGACACTGCTTCCACTTCATGTTCCTGTGGTTGTTTGTGACCTCCAGTTGATGGCAACCCATCTGGGTAGGAAGGAGAGAAGCATGGGAGACCAAGTCCTTCATGATTAAAACTAGTGGATTATGGTCATTCTCGTCCCTCTCTAGCACCTTCATATCTTCCATCAACCCCCATAATTTGACATCCAAAATGATGTAGTCAATGAAACCTACATAAAACCCTCTTCTGAATGTGGAGACAGGGGTAGCATCAGATGTTGAACGACCATTGCAAGCTCGCAATCCATGGGGTAAGCTGAGCTCCACTACTTGAAGAGCAGCCCTTGTAAGGTATCTCTTCACTGGAGAAGTTAATTCAGGAATTCCCCACACTAAATCTTTCTCATGACACAAATCCTGTGTTATGCTATTGGGTTCGTAAGCTAGGTTCAGGTCACCTGCAACAAAACATAATAAGAGATAGAGTACTGAACCGAAATCTCAGCCATCAGTTGGAGAGAGGGAGATTCTTGACGGTTGCCAAAACTCTGATTGTTCATGGTAATCAGTAAGATAGAAATATCTGTTGTAAGGGAGATAATTAGCTTCTGAATGTCTTGCAATCCTGTTTGGAGTTCAAGTACAGTAAAAGAAAGTGTAGTATTCATCCAGGCAAGCAGCACACCCCATAGACGCCCAGCTGGAGACCTAATTGCAGGGACTCAGAAGCTCTTAAAGCCATATTTAAATACATGCTCAATCGCCCAAGTTTCCTGAAAAATACAATTTGCATGTTTGTCAAATAATTGGCCCCACACAGGGACATCTAGCTTGGATTTGATACCAGCAATATTCCAACAAACAATAACAGCAGAGTTGGACAACAGACTCATAGGAGAAATGCAATTATTGGGTGGGACCAATAGCCACTGGGCGAGAGATGTAGAGTGGACCAAGTCCTCAGCAAACAGCTGGGCTGCAAGAAGGGGTCGTCACACAACGTCAGCCATTGATTTAGAAGCATTATCAAGATTTAACATGGGTACTATATGGCCAAACTCTAATGGAGTGCATGGAGGAGTTTGGAGAAGCCGACCTTACAGACCCCAGTCATGAAGTAATGAAGTACCAGCTCCAAGGACAGAAAAAGACACAGTAGTTATTGAGCTGTGATCAGCGTACAGCCAATCAACTTCGACAAGAGTTGAAGGAGCTGGATGATGACAGACACTAGCACTGGTAAAAATCAATGGACTAGGAAGATGAGTCGGAGGCACAAACAAAGGCTGGAAATGACGATAAAAAAAACAAAGGAAGAAGAGAGATGTCAGATTGAGATCCACTGATACAGCGACAGTCAACCAATAACTTCTGTACAATGGCAGGAGATCTAAAATTAACAATCACACAATATCCCAAAAAGCTCTTTGGCAAGGGGCCAACCCAACCCACCCTACAAACCATCAAAATAGCATGCGCTGCTGAATATGGACAATGCGTGCTGATGTGCAGCCATTGGAGAACTTTGTTCTTGAGCTGAGGAGTGGATTCAACTGTTCTGGGTGACAGGCGGGGCACATTTGATAATACAACCATGTACGGACAAGCTTTGGGGGTAAATCAATTGAGGTAGGGTTGGATACCTGGATGGGTTTGCATCCCACCGCCCCAACAGCCCCTTCCCCAGGTTGGCTTCCCAAAACCCCTCCATGCACTCCATTGGAGTTTGACCACCTATAGTACCCAGGTTGACTCTTGATCATGCCATCCTTTGCCGGAAAGAGGCTGGGCCACCATGCTTTCATCTGGATATCCACCTGCAACCGGTTATTTGTACTCCAACAAGGCACTGTTATCAAGCATCAAGTATCAAGTAAAATACATACACAAACATCGGCGCTCGATTTTTTTCTACAAAGCTACCCAAGTGCTATCATTCAACTTAGTAGGTCCATTGGGGCATATAAAGGCCTGATGGAGGGTACTTGCCTTACTCCAAAAGCCCGCCTGTGAGTCCTCGAAGATGTGTTTATCAGATACCCAGGTTTGAAACGTTACCAGTGTTTGCCTACAAAAGATTTTTTTGACTGTTGTCAAATAGAGTTATAGGCCTATAGTTCTATGGTATTTTTCTACTCCCCTTTTTATGTATCGGGACAATGACAGCTCCACTCAATGATGGGGAAATGTCCTCACCTTTCATGATAGCATTATTCAGGGAATTGAGGTATGGTACCAAGACCTCGGGCTGTGACAAAAACAAGTCTTATGGGATACCATCCAACCCAGGGGCTTTTTCTTTCTTCAACTGCTTTAGTGCATTAGCCGTTTCTGCCAAGTTAAATCTGATGGTCTCCTTCCCTTTATTACCCTTGTCTTGAGCCTTTACGGTATAAAGACCCTTTAAATGGGCTACCAACTTTTCAGGTTGGACCACTGCGTTGAGATACTTGTCAACAACTTGTGAGCCAACTGAAACCATCTTCCAAAAAAGCTTAATGTTCCTATCATGAAGAGCATCTGTCAATATTTTCCATTGCTCCACTTCACACCTCCTTTTATCCTTACTAAGGGTTAACTTATAGCTCCTTCTTGCAATGCTTATTTCTGGGCCTTTACTCTTCTTAATTGCTTCCAGTAGAGGTTTTTTGCATGACGGCAGTCTTTTGAATACCATCTAGGCAGACTATCCGGGCATCACCCGGACAATGGGAACGCCTCGGTAATAGTACTGTTAGATATGTCGGCCGCCTTCGACACAGTAAGCCATGCAGTGCTGCTGGGAAGATTGGAGAGGGCAGGGGTGAAAGGCCGAGCACTGAAGTGGCTACAATCATACCTCACTGAGAGACAGCAGATGGTAACCATGATGCTGTATGCCTCTCCCAAATCCCAGGTTCGCCATGGAGTGCCACAGGGTTCGGCAATTAGTCCCATCCTCTTCAATATATATCTGTGCCCACTGATTTCCCTAATAAAATCTTTTGGGATCGACCTGGTTAATTATGCTGACGACACTCAACTGGTTTTCTCCATGGGAGGGAGAGATGCAGTGACCATGGATACCTTACAAGAATGCATGCGCTAAACATCTGGCTGGCTTAGAGAAAATTCTCTGCAATTTAATAGGGAAAAAACGGAAGTGGTGTACTGTAATACTGCCAAATTGACGTATCAGATACCGACGGAGATTAAATTCTCTCCTGGAGATAAATCTCTGTCCTCAGTTAAAACGGTCCGCAACTTAGGTGTCCTGATCGATGACAACCTCCAGATGGCATCACAGGCCAATAAAACAACCAGTGTCTGCTTTGCCCTATTAAAGGCACTGCGGAAGATCCTCCCTTACTGCCAGATGAAACCAGACCCTTGGTAGTAAGGAGTGCAATCCTGAGCAGACTGGACTACTGCAACTCCCTATATTTGGGAGCCCGCAGTATATCCTGCAGGGATTGCAGAGAGTCCAGTCTATGGCAGCTAAGCTGGCATTGGGAAGGCAACGCAGGTCCTCGACCACGCTGTCTCTAAGAGAGATACACTGGCTACCAGTTAAGGACAGAGTTAGTTTTAAATCACTATGCATAGTGTTTAGAGCGGCACATGGCTTGGGCCCCCTCCCTATGCAGGATAGATTTACATGGTACAAGCCGACTAGACCTCTTCGATCTTCAGGTGCCAATCTGGTTAATACCACTAGATTTAAAAAATCCAGGATGGGAGGAAGGGCCTTCAGTAATGCGGCCTCCCGCCTGTGGAACGAACTCCCCAGAAGATCAGACAAGCTGATACCCTGCTTTGCTTCAGAAAAATCTGAAAACATGGCTCTTCCCTAGGAATGATAATGCCATTCCTTAGGTTGAGAAGCACTGTAGACTGACGAATTCCTCTGCTAAGTGACAGCGCCAGGATACCCGCAGGGTGGCAGCATGCGCTATATAAATATGCAATACAATACAATACAATGCACCCCCTCCTCCCCTCTATCACAAAAGATTCCTCATTTGTTCCATCAATTGACAGTGCAAGGTAACAAATTTAATTTTGGTCACATCCAGTGACTCAATCCGGGACATTCTATCCATGAAGAGATCATAAATTTGAGTCTGGACCATAATATTATTTGCAACAGATGACCATTTTACATTCCTTCCATTTGTGGTTTCAATCGGAGTTCTTTTTGTATTAAGTGGCATCTTAAGGCCCACAAACAGACTAACTTGGAATTTGGCACTCAGAGCTTCATGGCCACTGTACGTCCTTGAAACAACCTTCATATCAATTAGAAATGGCCAGTTTGCGTGCGTGATCCAGAATATGTAATCTATATTGCTAGTTATCTCCCCCTTTGTAAAGGTTAGCAGAGTGGGCGTATCTGTTCTTGTGTTCCCATTAACAATTCTTAAGGTGTAAATTATGGCCAGATCCTCAAGTTGATCTGCCACACTAGGTAAATTTCTCGACCCACCTTGGACTGCCCTTGATCTTACCATGAGGTCATATTGCTGGAGCGCCTGATCTGGCTTCATCTGATCATGCGAGCGACAGACATTACAATCTCCTGCTATAATTATTTGAACACCCCAGTGTAATTTACCCATCATGTCCAGTAGATGATTCACTGTTGGAAATTGAGTATATGCTGGGACAGATCTTATGTATATGTTCAAGACAGCACTGTACTTAGGCCCTGATGGAGTAGATGTCTGAGCTCAAGACCCAGTAAGTCCATGCTGCTGGAGGGAATTACTTTGACTACGGGAAACAGGTCCAGCCTCACCAGATCAAAAGTCCCCCTGAGGCTCTTTCCGAAATAGATGATATGGCGTTATCATTATATGAAACGAACCCAGACCTAAATGCTGGTTCAGTCGCCCATGTCTCCCGTAGTGTTGATCTCTAAAATTGCCCCATTCAGAGTCACTAAGCTTGGCTCCAAGTCCAGCTATGTTCCACAATAGTAATTTAATAATGTCCTCCCTGGGCTCCACCCCCTCATCTTCATGAGATAATGTATTGCAATGCTGGCCTTCTGTTGTTACTGAGCAGTTTAGATTATTTGCTGGATTGGGGGGTTTATTTCCCCATTCTCACTACCAGAGGGGTCTAGTCCGGTGGGGCGAACTGTGTCATTCCCATCAAGTGCAAAGGTGGTCAGTGAAACTATCTGGGTTTCCTGCAGTCAATCGATCTCAGATAGATAATCAGAGATCTCCAAAGGTGGAGGTGAGGGTTCTTGACTTGGCATGTCTTTATAATTGTTAGCACTCAGTTGTGCTAACGAAACATTTGGAGAGTTTAAATTGAATCTTATTTGTGATCTTATGGGAGGCCTAAACCTAAGTTCTAATCATATTACCCTTCGACTAGGTCATGGTTCCTTAATTTCAGTTCTATACAGTCATTATGTGAATCAATGACTCTAATGCGAGTATCATACAATATGTCTACCCTTATAATGGACCTACAGCCTCTAGTTTTTCTAATCCAATGTATGGTTTTGTTAATGAGTGAATCATGTGCCTCCCTATCACCTTGAGGAATTTTTGGAACATTTGTCATGAATATGTCAAGGGGCTTGACTGAATACTCATTGGAGACTGCACTGTAGGTCTTCCTATGGTTGCTGTGTGAAACTAAGTTTTTCTGCCTAAGTGGGAAATTTGGGATTAGCCCCCACTGAGTGTTGTAATTGCAAGTAGGAGTCACTGCTTTCCCTGTGGTACTTGCACTACAAGACTGCTGTTCAGCTCTGGCCGGATTTTTGCCTCCTGAAGATGCTATAATGGCCTCTTGATTTTTATTTCCCAGGTGTGGAAATTGACTGGGACGTGATTCAGGTACCCGCTTTAAGTTGTCCTGTAGCGTGGCTTTTATGTTCACTACCAGGGCTGAAAAGCTATCCATTTTCTCGTTCTGTACTTTAGTAAATTTTCCCATACAATCATGCAAGCTCATGATTTCTTCCCTTAAGGAACAGAACTGTGTGGTAGTGTTGTCTCTTCCCTCATTAGCAGCAGATGGTGCAGGTTCAGTACCTCCAACTTCATTGCACTGGGAATCTTCTAAAAGTCCCAGTACTGCAAACCTATTTGAGACTCAATGTCCGCTATTAAGGTAGGGGGGGCTATCAATTGCTCAATTTAGGGGCCTACCTGGGGAGTTTCAGGATTCTTCTCTAAGGTGGGGGGTAGTGGTGTGTTTTTCCCTTTTGGAGTCTCCTAGGAGAATGACATCCTCAGATCTACTAAAGTATGACTTAATGTCCTTCTGAGCAAAGCCCTTCCCCCCTTCCCTGGTGGTACCCCCTTGTCTTTTGGAGCGAGTAGACCCTCTACTTCTACTATCAGCTCATCAATTTGGTCCAGTATACAATCCTCAGCCAAATGTCTGGGGAGCTTTCTAGCGCCCCCTGGGCCAATCGATTTATCACACACCTTCCGTTTCACCATATTCTGGATTGACCACAGGTCTATACACACATTATGATGGGGGCAATTCAGGAAATTACATAAGAGCACTACTGGGAAAAGAAGAAAGAAACCCCCTATAGTGCACATTTAGGATACTGAAAAGAATGCCACAGTAGGCAGGAGCACCTTCCAGGGTTGAGCAATATTTAATCTGGCGGACACAAAATAGTAATCAATATGGCCCTATGCCTCAAATGAAAGCAATTGCTGCAGCATTAGACTTCCTAAAAGACTACAGAGAAGATATGTAAATATCTAAATATCTAATGTTGAGCAACCAAAACAAGCACTCGCCTCGTGAGGCTAGATGAAAAGTCATAGAAAGACGTTCACAGTATGGGCAAGAGTTTGCAGGGCAGCCCTGTCTGCTCCTATCCTTGCAGGATCTGGCTATTAGCTCAGGGACTCCGTTCCCGCCATTTGTCACTTGCTGTGGGGTCCACGGTTACAGACAGTTTTAACAGTCCTTCAACTTAAGGGGTCAGCACTTTTAGCTTCAGTGAAAATAGCAGTGCGGGAAAATAGCTGTTACCGGACACACGAATATTTTGGAGAAAGAGCCAAGGGGGTGGCCCTGCCTCTTTCTGTTGTTGACGGTCGCGGATGGGCCCATCCCTTGGCCGGGGCTTCACCAGCGCAGGGGCTTCAGCTGCTGTCCTTTGTAGCACTGGTGACTGGGCAGCCCTGCCTCCTTCCTGATGTTTGTTTTTGGTGCCTACAAGCACAATGGTTTGTGGGACTCAGAGTCCCTTCCTGGTGGAGTGAGTCATGTTGCGGGGCTCGTCACTACCCCACAGATTTAAACAGGGCACAAGTCCTAAAAAAAGAAGTGGAGGGACTCTCCAAGTTAGGTGGTGTCACAGGAAGTGACATCACGGCCGGAAGTGACATCACGGCCGGAAGTGACATCACAACAGGAAGTGACATCACAACAGGAAGTGACATCACAACAGGAAGTGACATCACATGTGCAGCAGATCTATCATTTGCACGTATTGCAAGATTTAACAATTGAAGCTGCTCAGTACTTAAGCCTGTGACTTAAGGTCCCTGTATGGAGGAATTAACAGCCCAAATGTGGATGAAGTTTGTGCGAACAACTACATTAGTCAAGCCATTAAGTGCTGTAAGCGAGGCATACTAAAACATGGCATGCCAAGTTTTCAGGATGCTTATGTGTAAGGCTCCCCGTTTTCATGGATTTTTTACAGATAAATACAGACAGAAAACAATGTGTTTTCTGTCTGCATTTATTTTTAAAGTGGATAAATACAGAAAATTGTCCTACTTTTAAGTGACTCTCCATGCTGTCTTTCATGAATTATAGGCCAGCAGCTGGACAGCATGGAAATTAACAAACAGGATGACATTTCTTTAAATAATGGCATATGTCAACATACATTTATGGTATAATGATAGTATTTAAAGTGGATGTATTGTTATGTAATATTTGCCAGCTTAAATAGCTAAAACTCGACAGACAGCAAAGTATGAGTGCGCGTCTATCATTTAAATAAATATGGAAATGTACAGTTTGACAACTTCATTTATATGCAAAGCACAAAATAAATATGGATAAATACAGATAAAATGGCCAAAAGATAAATATGGATAAATACAGACGGAAATGTTCAAAAAATAAATACCATAAAACCGGGAGCCCTACTTATGTGTGACTTTTCCATGATTTCAGTGTGTATGTGTGACACTTAGAGTGACACTTTCCACTCAGTGAAAACCAAGCTACAAAGTGCAAAGTAATAGATATCAGTCATTGCACCCTATTCAGCAATGAGAAGCTCCACAATATTTTGAAATTGCTTCACAACACCTGAAATAAAAGTTGCGTTTCATACCATGTTCACACATTCAAATGCAATCTATAGTTGTGAGAAATTGGAGCGCAAATACTGATTAGCCTACACATGCTTCAAGCAACAAAAATGTAACTTTCTAAAAGCCAGCCAATTAAAAGCGATGGTAAAGTACCTATGCTTCATGGGAGCGTTGAACAAGATTGGCAAGTTGAGACACAAGTACTGACCACACATCTAACTCTTCAGATTTGTGTTGCTTTCTCCATCATGTGCTTTCTTCACCTTCTGAACACCCCTGCACTCTGTGTTGCTCTCTCTCCTGTGTGCTTTCCCTTGCAAATCCCTGTCTTGCTCATTTCTCCCCTGCCCTTTTACTGTATTTCTCTCCTCTCGTGCGCTTCTTTCCCCTTCAAACCTCCCTTGCCCCATGATCTCTGTTCCTCCCTATCTGTTCTGTGCTTCTCCCCAGGAAGATGCTCCGTCTGCTCTGTGTTGCTCTCTTCCTCGTGTGCTTCCCCCTGCAAACTCCTCCATGCTTTGTGTTACTCTCTCCCCCTCTGTGTGCTTCTCTACCCTGAAAACACCCCTGCCCCGCACTCCTTGTCACTCTCTTCCTTTTGTGGTCCCCCAAAACCTGGAAAACACCTCCCCTGCTCCGTTTTGGTCTCTCCCTCATGTGCCTCCCTCCTCTAACCACCTAAACCCCGAAACAGCATTGGCAAAACCAGTAGCCCATCTAGTCACTATACAGAGTGTAATCCCGCCTGCTATTACCATAGGCTGACTGCAGCATCGCTCTTTTTGGTGCCTCCTCATTGGTTCCCGCACCCGATACATCACTTCCTTTTGCAGCTCAGGCGCATCGCACAACTACAGATTCATTTTCCTTAATTAGTGGCCGTCCAAGTTGATACAGGTACTATTTGGTGTACCCTCTCCCATTCCCCATGCCGTCTTTGCCAAGCCAGTCGCTGTTTTTAGTCAATGTTTTCCTCTGCCACTGTTTTTTTTTTATTAAATGATTTCCGCCGTCGCGTTATCAGCCCTCCCCCCACTTTCCGAGCACAAATGCAGCAGAAACAGTCCTCCATATTGGGGTCCGGTTGTCGCTGACGGACTCGCCCGCAGAAGTTGAGTCCAAAACTTGGGCCGGTGCCAGAGGCCCCTTGGGTTCTGCTCAGACTGGGGGGTTTCCAGCTGCAAGCCCCGAGAGTGCACTCTTGCTCCAGCTGGGGAGGCAGCCGGGAAGTTTTCCTTTAATTCCGGGTCCCGTTTCTTGTCTCAGTAAAACCTCTCGGGCGGCTTTGGCACTGAAACAGGTGAACAACGGTTTTTATTTTGCAAAAATGAAGGCTGCCGCTAACGAGCAGTTTCTCCTGACGGTACCCTGGCAGTCAACTTAAGGTGTTTTCAGTGGCAGGATGCGAGGAGCGGTGCTGTCAGGACATGTGTCCAGGAGCTGCATTTTTTTGTTGCAAAAAGTTGCTCTATTAGTATAGTAATTATTTGCATATTGTGTGCAGTGTTTAATCAAGCCCAAGATTCACCGTTCCCCAACCACTTTGGCAACTTTTAAAATTATACCTGTTTAGAGCGGTATTTGCTCAACTACTTTTATTGAGATTTAAAATCATATACAGTCTAACAAAATTCCTACCAAGTTTAACGATTTTCCCCAAATCTTGTTTGCATTTTAGTAATTATGACATCAGCAATAACAGGAACACGCCCCTTACATAAATTGAGACCACTCTGCTCCTTCCAGTCTGCACTGCATTAATGCAATTTGCTCGATTGCAATCGGCTGATTTTGCAAAGCGCTGCATGTGGCGTATGTTTGAGCCAAATTTCGGGGGGCTGCTAACATTTCGGGGCTGACTCTTCCAGCAATATGCAGAGTGGGGATGCAGGGGCTCTAAAAAGGGTGAAAACAACAAAGCCTCATTCACAAGCAAATGGTCTTTTAAAGACCTGTGAAGTGCTCGGGTGCGGCTGGTGTGTGTCCGGGAAGCTGTCTCAGCCGGGCTGACACAGGAGGGGGGCTGAAGCCCTTTGAGGCACAATGGGCGTTGCGCGCCTGGCCTGCCAATGGCAAATTATCCCTGCTCCGTCCCGGCCTCCCAGTCATGGACACTGCAGAGGGCAAAGCAGAACTTTGATAGGTAGCGCATTCGCGCGCTACACAAGATTGACAGCGATGTACGGGTAAGTATCTTAGAAAGTTAGGGGCGGCCGTGCGGGCAAGTAACTCGCCATCTTAGATAGTCCAGCTTTTTAGCAGGGGGGACGGCGTCCACCCTGTAAAATAAGTGGGGGGACGCCGTCCACCCGCGTGGTCCTCCGACTCGTGCCCTGGATTTAAACAATGTCTTCAGGGCGTCCCGCACAGCGTCTTCAGCTGCTGAGCTTTGTAGTGCAGGTGAAAGGGCAGCCCCGCCCTTTTCCTGATGGTCGTCATTGACGCCTGCAAGCATGATGGTTTGTGGGACTCAGAGTCTCTTCCTGGTGGCGTGAGTCGTGTTGCAGGGCTCGGTACCCCCCATGACTTAAAACAGTGTACTTAGGGCGTCCTGCACAGCGGGTTCAGCTGCTGTGCTTTGTAGCACTGCTGGCTGGGCAGCCCCGCCCCCTTCCTGATGGTTACGATTGATGCCTGCAGGCGCAATGGTTTGCAGAATTCAGATTCCCTTCCAAACAGCTTGAGTCGTGTAGAGGGGCTCAGCACCCCCGCAGGTTTAAACAATGTCCTCAGGGCGTCCCGCAAGCGCTGGTGACAGGGAAGCCCGCCCCTTCCTCAATGGTCATCATTGATGCTTGCAGGCGCAAAGATTTGTGAGACCCAGAGACCCTTCCTATCGGCATGAGTCATGTCGCAGGGCTCTACACCCCCTGCAGGTTTAAACAATGTCCTCAGAGCGTCCTGTACAGCGGGTTCAGATGCTGGGCTTTGTAGCACTAGTGGCTGGAGAACCTGCCCCCTTCCTGATAGTCGTCGCTGGCACGGTCGATGGTTTGTGGGACTCAGAGTCCCTTCCTGGCGGTCTGAGTCATGTTGCGGGGCTGGGCACCCCGCAGATTTAAACAATGTCCTAAGGGTGCACGTCAGTTCTATGCCATTGCCAATTTTTCTCTAAAGATATGTGATAACGCTGATTCTTATCTTATCACCTTTAAGAATCCTCAGGTTGCCAGGATCTTTTTACCTGCTAAATAGTGTGAAGGGAAGAAACTCCTTTTCAGTTATACGACGAAATTCAGGATACAATTTATCTTAAAAGACCACTGACTCCGAATTCAATTTTGTGGGTTTATTACAGCCAAGAATAACTGCACGTGCAAGCACCTCAACACGAGGTTAAAGAAATAAATGGGCACTAATACAAATAGCATCCTACGCAGAGTCTCATCTGACTCAAGATAAGAAGAATCGTTAGTTCCAGAAGTATTAGACAAGCGATAACTGCTCCAATCTCTATATTATTCTTCATTTATCTAAATAAGCGTAAAATCATTAACTGTCCCTACTCTATTCTAGGTGGCATACCTACTTAACGAACTTCCCAAGCAAGAGTAAAAGAAAAGGTGTCAGCTGTGAAGACTTCCTAAGAAGTGCACTCACTTAGCGTTTCGAGCTCGTTCTAAGATGCTCCTTCCTAAATTTTCTCTCTGCCTTTCTCTCTCGTCTCCTCTACCTCTTCTCTACCTCCTCCCTCGGGGCACCGTCCCTAATACAAAATGCACCCACAATTGAACACGCCCTTGGCACGCCTCTTCGCCCAGGTCTTCCTTCTCGTACTTTTCCATCGAACTCTTACTTCATCCAGGACGGTTACGATGACCTTGAGTCCCAGGCACCTTCTCTGCTGAAAATATCATCCCTAAATTCCATTATACTCTCATCTCCATGCCTCCCACCACCCTAACTCCTAAAACAAAGAACCAGTCTTTCGCTAACGAGGCATGTGTCCTTGCACCTGCAACAGAAGATACGTTTCAACAAACCTTCCCTCTGCACTAATCTCCCAACTGTGCCCAGAGAGCCTTTCCAATAGAACCTTCTCTGCCTACAAAATAAGCTAACATAAGAACAAATCAGGCCTTCCCTTTATGTATATACAGTCAGGCCTTTACACAATTTAAACACACAAATTATGATCACTTCTATAAGCATTAGTTCATTACATTTCATATGCGAAAGTGAACTATACATGCAACTTAATATGATACACGTTTAAACTACTGCATCTCGATTACACATGGCCTAATCCATTAATGCATCATTTTGAACACGTTTCAGTTAAGCATTACATTTGCAGGATTATAATAGCACAATTACTCTTCTATTCACTCTAATAATGCAAGTGAAAACTACATTTTACTAGCCATTCACTGATATATAACTGGATATATGCGAGTGCAGACTAACGGTGATTATGATGCACCCCTACAATTTTTTTCGAGAGCATAACGCTCTATCAGTTCCCCCCTTTGATGACTCCAGTCATCACAATTTTCAACTCCCTTGGAGAAAGAACCGACCTAAACAGAACTTGTTGCCATTCTCCCCTGTCGGAATCTCTCCAAACTCTTAATGTTTCGATAGTGACTGTCCTGCAGTCTGGCCATTCTCGTCTCATTTTCTCTCAAAGCCCTCTCAGCTCTGCCTGCTCGATACCACTTGTATGCTCTGATCAGACCCCACAGACAAACCACGCAAACCACCACGATAATGAGAGGTCTCAGAACATAGCCAAGGAATCCCTTTCCCAAACTTGCAAACCAACTCCCTCCTTGACCAAATCCCTTTCCAACCTTCTCCCAAACTCCCTCTTCAGTCAGATCCGCTATTTTCGTATGGATCGTAGTAATGTTACTTATATATTTCTCCAGATCCTTGCTGTGGTCTGGTATATAAGTACAGCACTCTTGAACCTTCAATAATTTACAGACTCCGCCCTCTTTTGCCAATAGGACATCCAAAGCAAGGCGATTCTGCAAAACCATTGCCCTTATCGACAACATCTCTCCATCCACGAGTATCAATGACTTTGCTGTATTCATCGATAACTCATCAACCACAGTCGCCAATCTCCGGATCTTCACATCATTCAAAATCACTCCCAAACTTGGTATCATTGCTCCAAATATATCTCCTACTACAGCTCCTACACTTGCACCTCGCTTCACTCTCGAATGCCTTCCATCTTCCAAAAGTTCCAAATCCTCTGCATGATAAATCTTTGGAAATATTATTCCCAAGAAACAAGTACCATACCAGTTCGCTGGTAACCTCACATAAGCATTCCTTCCGTACACAAAATACACCGTAGGTATCACTTGTACAGTGCCTGGCAGAAAATTCTTTGCTGAATCTTCCATGGTGAAGACATGATCACACGTACTCTGTCCCACCGGGACCTTTTCATAATACGTCTGATATCGTCTCACACACAACTTTCCCCTCTGTTCCTTGTCCAATGCTATAGGACCATTACTCCCTTTTGTTCGGTGCAATCTTTCCTCCTCGGTCCAATCTACTGGACTACCTCCTGTGTCTTGTGTCTGTTTTAATTTTCTATATCTATCTTCTACCTGATCTACAAACTTCTTCTCTACATTTGACAATGAGCACGTCAAATTATGTTGGTGGGCATATGCTGTATCTAGTTCCAACGACGGTATGAAATACTTCCTAAGCCTATCCTCTGACTTATAATAATCGTATTTATTCAAATGTTTGTAAGCTGGGACTTCAGGAAGCACTACATCGTAATTGGAAAAGAAATACTCAAACTGACTTCTTCCATAAAATACACTAAGCAACAGACTACATGAAATCCCATACGTCAGTGGAAGATGGTGATATCTAATACCCTCATCCACTGAAGCTGGCAACTGCATACACACATAGCAATCTTTCGCATTCATCGCATCTACATACTCATATAGCACCTTGGCATATGCATTAAGCTTAAAATCACTTCTAGACAAATCTACATGCAATCTACGACTCTCTTCTATTAACAAAGCTCTGTCAGCTCCTATGTTTCCCTCCTTTTTGCTAGGTGTAGTGGTAGGTGTAGGAGTTCCTGGCACCCCCTGCACTTCTAGCTTGTGTGGAACCGTATATGAAACTATAACTACTACGATTATAGAAACTATCACACCCCCTATAAAGGTGCCTACAATCACTTTGGATCTACGGTGTGGATCTCCCGCCTCCATGGTCTCGAAAGTTCTCAAAGTTCTTGGGTTCAGCAACGAGCACTCAAAAAGTCTCTGTCTTTTCCACACTTGACTTGCTTATCCAGTTCGAGCAACACTTCGAAACCTCTGGAAATCCCCTTTTTCAGCTACAGTGTCTTATTTACATAGTCCAGAAAAAGACTTCCCTAAGTTTTCGTTCCTCTTCGGTGGAAAGTCCCTAAGTTTTTTCTTCTTCCACTCGGATCTAGGTTATCTTCTTCTTTGATTCTTTTTTTTTTTATTTACAACAGGTTATATTTCATCCACGATAAGATCATCTGCAAGCGCTTCTAAAACGTGATACAAAAGTTCAAGACGAAGAATTACCTTTTCATGTGAATACGGCTCAAATCCAAAAGACGGAAATTCGAGTCGATGCAGAACCAATTCTCGGACCTTAATCAGAAGCGGAGGATTCGGAACGGTAAGGGTTAGTATTCCTTCGACTTCGAGCCCTGGCAACAACAGCACCACCTTCAGTACCACATTCGGGCTCTTGCTGACCACTTGCACAGACCTCAGCCTCCCTGTACTCACTACCCCCTGCATCAGTCACGGTGTAAGTCCACTCTGGGGTAGCGTATCTCTGGCAAGGCACTCTCGTTCTTTTCGACCTCCTCCAACCCTCTTGAGTCTGCTGTCCGTCACTTGCCTCTGATTCAGACGTTTCAGACACTGGAGCAAGATCTCTTTCGGGTGCCAGCCTCAGGTTCAGTCGCCTCTGTCTCTCAGGCCAAACCTCCTCACCTCTGTTCCTTCTTCCGCCTTCCCCTTCTATACCCTGTGCACCACTTCCTTCTTCTGCTAGATTTGACTCCACTCCACCCACTGCACCACCTCTGTCTTCTGAGTCAGAGTCGAGGTTCTGGTTGTCGAAACCCCCTTCTGCTTGCTCTGGTGCACAACCAGCTGCATCAGCGGCCCTCACAGCTTGACTTGTCCTCTCAAGTGGCCCTGAGACATCAGCTGGATTTTCATTTATGAGAGGAGCTGTTTCTTCCGAGGGTGCTGAAACTCTGCGGGTATGGGAAGCATGCACCCAATTCGGCAATCCTCCACACTTCACTGCTGTGTTCGTTACCAGTATCACCTGGTACGGGCCTCGCCACCGAACATCCAGACAGCTCTTCCTCACGTGCTTTCGGACAAGCACCCAGTCACCTGGACACAGGTCGTGGCACATATCACTCGAGGCTGGAACAGCTGCAGCTTGGACCTGCTGGGACACAGAATGGACCACATCAGATAGTCCTTTACAGTAATCGAGAATCAAGTCATCAGTGATGTTTATCAAAGCTGTAGCTGGTACTGCTGGCAACCGCATTGCCCTCCCCATCAAAATTTCATGGGGAGACAACCCAGTTCTCCTGTCGGGGACACTGCGAATACTCAGAAGCACAAGTGGCAGGGCATCAGGCCACTTCAGAGACGTTGACGAACACATTTTTGCCATCTGGGCTTTCAAAGTCCCATTAACCTGCTCCACTATTCCAGAAGCCTTGGGTCGATAACTGCAATGTAGTCTCTGATCGACATTCAATGCTGCACAAAGTAACTTCATGATTTCACTGTGGAAGTGTTTTCCTCTATCTGATTCCAAAGAGGTTGGGAAACCAAACCTCGGGATGAGTTCCCTCAACAATAACTTAGCCACTGTGAGAGTGTCACACCTGCGTGTCGGGTAAGCCTCCACCCACCGTGAGAATACACACACCACCACTAGAATGTACCTCAACACATTGCACTTGGGCATTTCCACAAAATCCAGCTGCATCCTATTGAAGGGTCCTCCTGACCTTCCAATGTGACTCAATGTGACTCCAGTCTTCTTTCCAGCATTCATCTGTTGACACGTAACACACCTTTGACAAACTGCTTCAGCAACTGCACGAAATCGTGGATTATACCACGTCTGTCTAAACACACGCATCATCGCATCTCTTCCAAGATGTACCGACCCATGTATTAATCTCGCCATCGGGCTCAGCAAATTCTCTGGCAATACAGCTCTCCCATCATTGGAAACCCATACATCCACATCCCCTCTTTCACATCCTGCTCTGACCCATCCATTCCGTTCTTGGTCTGTCACCTCATCCTGCAGTCGCCTGAGTTCCTCCCAAGTGTCTGCCATGGCCAACATCATGTTGAGCTCGGTTCTTTCTTGGCTCTCTCCTGTGTGACCCCCTGTAAATATGCATCCTTGTTCTGCACAGAAGTGGGCGACTTCGTCCGCATAATTGTTCCCCAGAGAGACAAAATCATCCCCCTTTCCGTGCGCAGTGCACTTGACAACTGCGATTTCCTTCGGACATTGCATTGCATCTAACAGTTGTCTTACATGTTCTCCATTCCTAATGGGTGAACCAGATGATGTCAAAAATCCCCTCTGTGACCACAACTGTCCGAAGTCATGAACCACACCGAACCCATACTGGCTGTCCGTGTAGATCGTGATTCGGATTTGATCAGCGGCCAAACAGGCACGAGTCAAGGCAATGATCTCAGCTACCTGCGCGGAGTGTACTCCTTCTAAGCAAGCAGCCTCAACCACTCCTGAAATGGTACATACAGCAAACGCTGCTCTCAGCTGACCAACACTGTCTCTTAGGCATGAACCATCGACAAAGAAAATTTCATCCGGGTCAGTCAGTGGTTCATCGACAATGTCAGGTCTCGGTTTGGTGCATAGTTCAGTCACATCAAGACAATCATGGTCCTCACAATCTTCATCATCGGTATTTGGTATAGGCATTAATGTCGCAGGGTTTAAGACAGAGCACCTTTTCAGAGTCACATTCTCTGCGGCAAGTATGACTTGCTCATACCTCGTTAACCTGTTATTCGTTAGGTGCTGGGTCTTTGTCCTGGTCATTAACAATTCAACAGAGTGTGGTACATAAACTGTTAGAGGGTGACCCATAACAATGCTTTCACATCTTTCAATGCTGACACCTGTTGCAGCAACGGATCTGAGACATCCGGGCAACGCAGAAGCTACTGGATCTAAAGTAGCTGAAAAATAGGCAACTGGTCTACGGACACCTCCATGGTTCTGAGCTAAGACTGCTAATGCACAACCTTCTCTCTCGCAACAGAACAGTGAGAAAGCCTTATTGTAATCAGGCATTCCCAAACCTGGGGCTGAACACAACCCTTCTCTCAGTCGTAGGAATGACATCAAGCATTCCTCGTCCCATGGTACCGGATCGCTCACGTCCTTGTGCGTGAGCCTCTGCAAAGGCTTTGCTCTCAAAGAAAAATTTGGAATCCACTGACGACAATAGCCGACCATTCCCAAAAACATCCTAAATTCCCTCTGAGAGGTGGGCACTGCCATGTTCATTATTGCCTCAATTCGGTCTGGTGACACCTTCCTCTTGCCTTTTTCTAATCTGTGACCCAAATACTGTACTTCGTTCAGACAGTACTGCAATTTGTTCGGGGACACCTTGTGTCCATTCCCTGCCAGGTGATTCAGTAGGGCTATTGTGTCTATCCTGCAAGCATCTTCTGTTTCTGATGCCACAAGTAGGTCATCTATGTACTGCACAAGAACTGAGTTCTGTGGCAATACGAGACTCTCAAGATTCTTCTTCAAGATCTGATTAAAGATCGATGGACTCTCTGTATACCCCTGAGGGATACGACACCACGTCAACACACGATTTTCCAGCCGGAAAGCAAAAGGAAATTGGCTTTCCTCGTGGAGCGGTATCGAGAAGAATGCTTGACACAAATCAATGACAGTAAACCACTCGGCTTCGCATGGGATCTGGAACAGTATCACTGATGGATTCGGTACCACTGGACAACATGGGACACCTATCGTGTTAACCTTTCGCAGGTCTTGCACGATCCTGAACTTCCCGCTCGGTTTCTGTAGTCCCATGATAGGTGAATTACATGGGCTACCTCTTATCTCCTTCAGAATGCCTTGCTTGATCATAGACTCAATTACAGGTCTAATCCCTGCAATCGTCTCGGGTGACAAGTTGTAGTGGGGTGTCCTAGGGAATTCGGCATTCGGCTTAACCTGAATATGTACAGGTTCAACCCCTTTGATCAGTCCGATCTCATCTCCCGTAAAGTCCCACACATCTTGTGACACAGAATCTCTCAAATCCAGTGGAAGTTCTTCCACTGTCACCACTGGATACATTTCTATACACAGATGCTGATTAGTAACTTTAAAGGTAGCATCATCGTCCTTCGTCTGAACCTCCACTTCCCTGGGTGTGCAACAGATAGTGCAGTTCAATTTACACAATAGGTCTCTTCCTAACAGACAAACTGGACTCGTGTCGCATACCACAAACTGGTGTTTAGCTTGAAAAGAGCTTATTCTCACTGGGATCGGCTCGGTCAATGGGCTAGTTATCTTCTTGTTTGCCACTCCAATCACTTGGATCGACTGTCCTGAGAGGGGTAGGTTGGGGACTACTGCTGATCTTACAGTAGACCGGGTAGCACCAGTGTCAACCAACAGCGTGGTAGGATGACCATCAATGTCTGCCTCCACAAAAGGTCCTCTCTGGTCTACCTCCAAGACTGCTCCAAGTGTGCAGTCTTCCTCCCCTCTCAGGCACCGTCAGGCTAACGGGTCTGGACTGTACTCATCATACCCTTCGAAAAGGGGCATCTGCTGGTAAGTCCGCACTCCTTGCGGAATTCTCGGTGACTGGGGGACCTGCACCTGTGGATTGTACGTCCCCCCCTTCGTCAATCTGGGCCTTGTCACAGTGTTGACTACCTCCGGCACGGATGCCTGAACCTCTTCTACCTCCCGCTGCACCTGATTGGCTGGTTTCAAGGGACACTCGCGCTTCCAGTGTCCAATCTGATGACAAAGGTGACACGCAGTGGTCTTTTTCAATGTCGCCACATCCATCCCCGTCTTGGGATCGATAGGTTTCCCTTTTCCCTGTCCTTGCCCATTTTGGTTCCCTTGATAGTTTCCCTGTCTCCTTCCCAGCGTCCCTCCACTAGGCTGGACTTGAGCCGTCTGCATCTGAACGAGCATCAGCTTGTCCTTTTGCTTCCGGTGCTTTGAGTCTACTTCATCGCTACAGTACCTCGCATACCGCAAGATCTCATCCACCGGCTTGTTTTGCCAACAGATCAAATGGTGCTGTATCATGAGGCTGACCTCTGGTCTCAATCCCAAGACAAACTTTGAGACGAACTGTCCCATATCCTTGGGGTCTAAGGCATCTAATCCACTATACTGTTTAAAGGCTTGTAAGAGTCTTTCATAATATTCATGCACTGTCTCCTTGGGTTCCTGCACAGTTCGATCTATCTTAACCCAATCGATATCCTGAGGTGAAATATTCAGCTTCAACCATGTAATCACTTGCTCGAATTTTTTCATGACAATGGGTGACGGACCATTCGTAACAGCATCCCTTTCAGTTTCGAAGGTCGGCCACTCAATTGCAATTTTACAAGCTGTCCACAAATCTCCTGGTACCACTATATCAAACAAAGTGTTCAAATCAGTCCATAGTACCTTCGAGATTTTAACGAAACGCTCAACCTGTTTGTACCACTCTACGGGTTTTTCCCTCAGCCGAGGAAAATCATTTGTAAACGCAGCCAAGTCACCTCTACTCCACGGCACATGCACGTACCCTCCGTTCTGTACTTCCCGTAAAGGATAGTTCCCGACGCCCGTCGCCCCTCCCCCTGGAGGTGGCGTTTCTCCTACAATTTTTTTGGTAATCTTTTTCCTTGACCACCTTTCCTCCCATTTACCCAACATCATCCATATACGCATCCCTACAATCAGGTCTTTGGTATGCGTCCTTAATCCTATGATTCTTTTCTCCTCCAATTCCTGATCACTATGCTGCAACCTATGTGACCCTTGCAACGATTTGGTGTTATTCACATCCACCTCATATCTCTTTGCCAATTCTGTCAATTTATCATGTGCGGCCCTTGCTTTACGAGTCACATCTTTTGCCACGAAAAGCAGCTCGTCTGGCCCATAAATCTCTATTCTCTCCAAAGGCAGGTTCCCACTAATCATTTCGTCTACCTCCGCCTTTAGTCTTACTACATCCAGCAACCTTGCCTGCACTGCACTCCTCAGTGACTCTTGACAAGCTGCACCATTCCGTTCGTCATAATCATTGCTTTGTTCTCGTGACCTGCTCTCTTCTATTGTATTCCTGGAACCTGGTCTGTCTCCTAAGTTGCCTTGCTCCACATCTCTTGGCATCCTATCGCTCTGATTCCTTACAGGTGGTACCCACGTTCTCAAAGCTGATTTGGACTCGACCAGAGACCCTGGTCTTACCGGTCTCACATCCACCTGTCCACTAGAGGAGTCTGCGGTGGCTGGCAATGGCGTGCTCATTTCCATGGGCTTCGGAAGGTGAACCACTTGTACCCCCAAGCCATTCCCTCCAATGCTGGTCCCCTCTCCCCCTGTCGTCTGCATTGGACTTCCTTCACCTATTCGATCTGGGTCATATACAGATACTATAGGACCAATGGTGACAGGTACCGTCAGGGAGTCCGGTAACCGCATATTCCCAATGGAAGACTGGGTTCCCACTCCCTCCGTCCCTGTGGAAATTTTTCCTACTACCCTCATGTTTGTCTGATTCCGTAACTCGTCCGTTTCCACTGCTGAAGCTGATTTTCCCTCTTCTGAATCTGGATTGAATGGAGGTGGTCTCTTTGCTAGTAACCTATCTAACAGGCTATCATCTGTATCACTGTCGTCTTCTTCGGCCCATTTCTTCTTAGCCTCTCCTACATTTATCAATAGTGGAAATAGCCTATCCCCCTCAATAGTTTCCACTCTCCACCTTTTCTCCAATGCATCCCATCTCGCATCTTGAAATGCCCTGATCGATTTCTTCACCCTTTCCTGACTTTTATCTCTTTTCCTGTCGTACGCTGCCCTAATCATGCATGTAGCGCCTCAAACTGTGTTGGTTTAGGCAGTGGACGTAAAGAAGACATCACAGTTTTTAGCTGGTACAACACTTCCAACCTGAAAGTGCCATAACGTGGGAAAGTCAATTCTCCTTCTCCTTCTGTCATTTTATGCCAATTCTCAAGCCAAATTATAGTATGCAATCCTACATTCTTAGCCATATAATGTGCTGGCGTATCCTCTGGAGGGTCTTCCTCACCACCCTGAGTAACCACCTGTCTATCACCTCTGCAAAGTTCTCGTAAAACTTTAAAACATTTCATGATGAATCAATTTCCGTTCGCGCACAAAATTTCGGTTATACTTCCTGATTTCAATCCACCAATACCAGCGCGGCTCACACCAACCGACCTATCGCAGCGCGGCACTGTCTGACGTCACTCTTCCTCCGCTCGCAGCAGTTCCCCTCCTTCTCAATTCACCCTTTCCCGCTCGCACGTGTCCCAATCACACTCTGAAGCGATTATCCGTCCTACCGAAAAATTACCTCTCTGACTGTCGGTCCACCGATGACCGACCAGCCTCTCGAAATTGTTGACCTCAATCTGGCAACTGTCTGTCCGCGAACGACCAGACAATCACCTCTGACGCAATCGATAGGATCCAAACGCTCAATGTTCTGCACACAACAACCTACGACCAGCGTCGGTTATTCACACACTCACACATGCGCTTCCTATCTTCTGTGGGTTAATCAACGACGTCTCATGACCCCCACAATCTCTGGTCAACGATCTCAGCTCTGGGTGTCTTCTACACCACAATAATCAAATCTCTTGGTCACGCGCGCGCTCACGGTCCGATCCTCAATCACACAACTCTCATTCCAACTCCGCAAGACATCACACAACAATTAAACACCGCAATCTAACACGCATCACCCTGTTCATACTCACTCTACCACGGACTGCTACTTTCGCCGCACCGTCACTCTCCGTCAGTTCTCGTCAACCGCCGTCGTCCTCCTCTTACGATCCACTGGATCACCATCACTCGGGCTCCTTGGGGCAAATAGTCTCTTATCCTAGTCTAGATCTCCCCTTACTATCAGAGGAAACCATCCTACGCTGCTACCAACTGATAACGCTGATTCTTATCTTATCACCTTTAAGAATCCTCAGGTCGCCAGGATCTTTTTACCTGCTAAATAGTGTGAAGGGAAGAAACTCCTTTTCAGTTATACGACGAAATTCAGGATGCAATTTACCTTAAAAGACCACTGATTCCGAATTCAATTTTGTGGGTTTATTACAGCCAAGAATAACTGCACGTGCAAGCACCTCAACATGAGGTTAAAGAAATAAATGGGCACTAATACAAATAGCATCCTACGCAGGAGTCTCATCCGACTCAAGATAAGAAGAATCGTTAGTTCCAGAAGTATTAGACAAGCGATAACTGCTCCAATCTCTATATTATTCTTCATTTATCTAAATAAGCGTAAAATCATTAACTGTCCCTACTCTATTCTAGGTGGCATACCTACTTAACGAACTTCCCAAGCAAGAGTAAAAGAAAAGGTGTCAGCTGTGAAGACTTCCTAAGAAGTGCACTCACTTAGCGTTTCGAGCTCGTTCTAAGATGCTCCTTCCTAAATTTTCTCTCTGCCTTTCTCTCTCGTCTCCTCTACCTCTTCTCTACCTCCTCCCTCGGGGCACTGTCCCTAATATAAAATGCACCCACAATTGAACACGCCCTTGGCACGCCTCTTCGGCCAGGTCTTCCTTCTCGTACTTTTCCATCGAACTCTTACTTCATCCAGGACGGTTACGATGACCTTGAGTCCCAGGCACCTTCTCCGCTGAAAGTATCATCCCTAAATTCCATTATACTCCCATCTCCATGCCTCCCACCACCCTAACTCCTAAAACAAAGAACCAGTCTTTCGCTAACGAGGCATGTGTCCTTGCACCTGCAACAGAAGATACGTTTCAACAAACCTTCCCTCTGCACTAATCTCCCAACTGTGCCCAGAGAGCCTTTCCAATAGAACCTTCTCTGCCTACAAAATAAGCTAACATAAGAACAAATCAGGCCTTCCCTTTACGTATATACAGTCAGGCCTTTACACAATTTAAACACACAAATTATGATCACTTCTATAAGCATTAGTTCATTACATTTCATATGCGAAAGTGAACTACACATGCAACTTAATATGATACACGTTTAAACTACTGCATCTCGATTACACATGGCCTAATCCATTAATGCATCATTTTGAACACGTTTCAGTTAAGCATTACATTTGCAGGATTATAATAGCACAATTACTCTTCTATTCACTCTAATAATGCAAGTGAAAACTACATTTTACTAGCCATTCACTGATATATAACTGGATATATGCGGGTGCAGACTAACGGTGATTATGATGCACCCCTACAATTTTTTTCGAGAGCATAACGCTCTATCATATGTGTCATTGATCACACCTATGTGATACTTCAGGACCCCCGCCACAGAAAATAGCATTTCTGCAGAAGACACTATTGGCACTCCATCAACATGCAAGCTGTCTGCAATGCCGGAGGCAGCTTCACTGATATGCATGCTCCTCCTCCTTGGTGTATACCCAAAGGGTCTGGTTCAGATTAGGGCAGACGGCCCTTGGGTACACTATGGGAATGAAGTAGGGTACTCCGTCACCATGGTAGTGAGGCTACCCACCTTATTTAGAAATGATCGCCAAGCAGGCAGTCATTTATAAAGGCATTGGCAGGAACAGGGCTGGCGCTAGGCATGGGCAGTGTGGGCAGCTGCCCAGGGCCCCGCGGCTGTCTAACTAGGATGGGGCCCCCCACGAGTCCATCATGCTTTTGAAATCGTGCCATTGTACAAGTTACAGGTGGGCAGCCCCCTCTATTTGGGTTCGCAGACATGGTGAATCGTGAAAGACACAAGGCGGGGCCCCCCTCTCCTGGGCCCGGCTGCCATGGGCTGAAACGGCAACATGACACCGCATCCCTTTGAGGTGCTGCAGACTGGGGAGGGCAGGGTTTGTGGCCGTGATTAGCTTTCCCTGCATCTCTTTCTCTTAGCCTAATCGCTGCATCTGCATGATAACAGCGGTTAGGCAGGCACTTGAACTGGTGTGAGGTGTGAAGTGAGCCCTGCCCCTGCATGAATGAAATGCAGCGTATCCTGCAGGGCTCACAACAAAAAATCAGAGTGACCTCACATCACGATGGGCTCTGCTCACTTCCAAAGATGGGAAAGGGAGAAGAGCAGAAAACAGAGAGAGAGGTGGTTATTCTTTTTTTTTTACAATTCTGTTTTGTTGTTTTATTTTACAAACAAGCATGTGCATCCAAAAGTAACATGAACAGAGTCAAACATAAATAGTAACTGCAGTCGAGTATAATCTCTTACTGTTTTTTATTTTCATGTAATTTACATGAAACGAAGAAATATTGAACAATTGGGTTTGTAAAAGAATAGTAGAGATGATAACATTGAGTTGGTAGGAGGGGTGACCCCACATCCATCCTTACCACCCTGAGGTGAGTGCAAAGAACCGTCTAAGATACACCCAAGCTATTTAACCCGTCAAACCACATACCATTCCTTACATCTGAAAAGGTAGCACTACTCCCCGGCATCATGTTTGATCACATCTGAAATCCCTAATTCCTGTGTTCCTGGGTACATCTAAGGAGGTCTGGTGTTCTCTTTAGCTTTTAATAGAAGTATTGAGGGAGAGGCACATCTAAAAGGGGTTAGGCAAACAAAAGAAAGTAAGAGGTGGGGGAGATGACAGAGTACAGCAGAGAGGGGAGAGCTGAACATAAGGGGCAAAATAGCTATATAGAACAAGACGCTCAAGGAAAGGAAGAGGGGGAAGGAGTGATGTGTATGTATGGCAGAATCAACGAGAGAAGGGAAGAATGTTGGTTAGGCAAAAGGAATAGCATGCAAAAAAAGAAATGTAACAGGCTTGGGGAGAGTGAGAGGGTGGAAGAGGAGAGAATGTTGTAAGTTACATAAGAGCCGTGCTGTAACACAAAATGATGGGGTCTCTCTCTGCAGAATGTGATAATGGGCCCCTGAGTCTCCCACATCTCATAGATATTCATTGGCCCTGGGCTGAATGGGAGCCCCCTGATGGGTTGGGTGCCCTCTGAAGTGTTGTGGGCCCATCTGTGCTGCAGGGGCCTGTATTGCGTCCTGGCACAAGAGGTGAAGCAAGGTAAGAGGCCGGGGAGAAGAGTGGTGAATAGCAGCGCATGTAGGGGGAAGCGGAAGCTACTGGGGCAGAAACAGCGAATGGAGGTAAGAGGTGAGAGAGAGAGATAAAACATGAAGAGTTGAGCATGGAGGGGAGAGGTGGACATGAAGGGGGCAGAACCAGTGAATAAAGTTAAGGCTGGAGAGTAAGATGAAAGGTGAAAGGCAGTGCTTGGATAGGAGAGGTAGATATAAGAGAAGCGGAACCATTAGGATAACTTGAGTGTCATGGAGAGGGAATGGTGAGTGTTAAATGTAAGAGGCAACACAACCAAGATCAGGTACGAGGCTGGGAGAGAGAGGC
This sequence comes from Calotriton arnoldi, assembly GCA_963921515.1. Lineage (NCBI taxonomy): Eukaryota > Metazoa > Chordata > Amphibia > Caudata > Salamandridae > Calotriton > Calotriton arnoldi. Next base: position 414,754 of record CAWUFW010009349.1, read on the forward strand.
AGGGGAGAGGTAGATTTTAGAGAGGTAGAACCAGTGAGAGAAGGTTAGAGACTGCAGAGAGATGAGAGGTGAAGCGTTCAGCAGGTAGGTAAGAGGTGGGTGTAATAGAGGCAGAATTAGTGAGAAAGGTAAGAGACCATAGTAGAGATAAAGTGAAGTGTAGAGCATGGAAGGGAGACATGGATATAAGAGGCAGAAACAGTGAGACAAGGTAAGAGGCAGGGGGCTCAAAGAGGAGAGGTGTATGTAAAGGGGACAGACCAGCAAAAAAATGTTAGGAGGCTGGAGGAAGAAATGAGAGGTGAAGGGCAGTACATGCATGGGCTATATAGATGTAAGAGAGGCAGAACAATCAAGAAACCTTACACAGAGAAGAGAGTGGGAATGGAGAGAGGTGGATATAGAAGGCCAGAATCGGTGAGAAAAGTAAGAGGCAGGGGGAGAGATGAGGCATACAGCATGGAGGAGAAAGGTGGATATAAGAGGGACATAACGAGAAAGCGAAGCGACAAAGCTGGGGATAGCAGAGCGATTGATGTAAAAGGGGTGTTGTGAGAGGCTGGCTCAGTATATGGTGCTCACTTATGTAAGTGTAGCACCCTGCACTAATCCAGACAACCCTTATGGTGATTTTAGTGGTCTTAGACAACCTTAGAAAGCTCTCTAAGTGGTAGCTATGGAGAGCTGCCTTCAGGCTTAGTCCACAAGGAGTGTAAAGCAGCTTGTTTTACCAGTACTTAATCTTATGGTATAGGTTAGGTGAAAAAGAATCACACAGTGTAGTTATAAAAATAGATATTTTATAACAAACACTCATTAACACAATGTATTATCTCCTACCCAGAGATATAAACACAATACACACAATACTTAGGAAATAGAGCACGTAGGTCGCATAAATACACAGTGGTCCCCAGGGGGAGACCAAACTATATACTAAAATAGTAGAATGCGAACCACGACCTAAGTCGGGAATGGACCCAGAAGACGTAGAAGAGCCAGGGACCCAAGGAACCACCCTAGGTGAGTTTCTAGGAGCCCCACAGAGGTCGTGTGCTGAGTGGGAACATGACAGCGTGCTCTATGTTAGTCAATAGGTAAGACGCAGTTGCAATTTTTTAAGAAGGACCCTCCCCAGTGGACCCTGAAGAAACCCTGTGGAAGATGGAATGTTGGAGAGTAACCCCACCCATGGATACCCCATGAACCAGGATACCCACATCAGGGAAGCCGGGTGCATAGGTGTCAAGTGGCGTCGGAGACCGCTGTAAACCACAGTGGAGGACTTCAGGAAAGGTGCCACTGGAGAAGAAGACGAAGGAGTCCGGTGGAACCCAAAGAGTATTCAAGATGAGGTCTTGGCTGCAAGAGTTGTTTGAGGTTGGAGCTTCTTGGAGCCTGAAGATCTCTGTTGGAAAGAGCCAACAAGCCTTGGCAACAGCAAGTCAATGCGGTGAACAGGGGTTCTGTTCCAGCGGGTCCGACGAGGGATACTGGCCTCAAACTTGGTATGTAGACAGTTCAGGCCTCAAGGGAGTTGCAGAACCACCACCTGTGTTGCTGAGCCTTTCGAAGTCAGTGGGAGCCCAGGATCAGCAGACTGGTCAGCTGTGTTGCGGTGCCTGCAGATGCAGGGGAGTGACTCCTTCACTCCAAGGGAGATTCCTCCGGGTGTCTTGGATGGCCACAGGCCTGGTTAAGAACCTGTATGGAGCACGGGCACAGACGTTGTAAAAGACCAGCAGGACGACGAGACCAGGAGCAGCAAGAATCTTACCCGTTGCAGTCTCGGTTCCCAAAGCAAAGTCCAGAGTGTCCAGACGGTCGAAGTCAAAGTGGTGTATGATTTGATTCTTGTCCCACAGCGAATTTAGGGATCCACCCACAGGTAAGCCCTTAAGTACCCTTAGGAAAGGGTTGAGACGATTCAAGGGTCCCGAGGGGCTGGACCGTGGGGGGATACTCCCATGTCCTTTGTCCAGTTTCGCGCCAGAGCGGTGAGCCAACGGCTCCCTGAACTGGTTTGAACTGGAGTTTGCAAGGAGGGCACCAAATGTGCCCTTCAAGCCGTCTCAGTGGCACTGGCCAGCGCCCCCACCCTGCCCCAATACACTAAACCCTTTCTGGGAGTTGTTCACACCTTTGTTCTGCCTTCCCCTGCTCGAGCTTGTCTCAGCAGCAGGAGGGCAGAAACATGTCTCTGGTCGACAGCAGCCCTAGCTTGCTGTCCGGTTCTGGAAGACTGGTATCGGGAGAACTAAGGGCCTCCCGGAGGAGCTTTACAGTGCATGGAATCATACCTCCCACACCATTTAAGGTATGGTAGGATCCCAACATGTTTGATACCAAGCATGACAGGGTTCGTTACAGCCAGTTTAGAGATGGTCATTGCGTAATGACACATGGCCAGTCTATATGTTATAATGGCTAATGCACTTACAACCCAGGAGAATGGACTCCGAAGGTTGTACATGTGCCCCACTCATGCAGGGGCACCCTAACACTTAGGACCCAGCATCTTGCCTTCAGGATTGAAAGGCCTGCCTTAGGGGTGATTTATAGGTTTTAAATGTAGTGACCTAAGATATAGGGAAACCTATATCTGTCTTAAGTGGTGCTAGCACCAGCTTACACAGGCTGCAATGGCAGGCCTGTAGTCACAATTTGAGTGGTCTCTCATGGGTGGCATAATACATGCTTCAGCCCATGAGGGAACACTGGTGTACCTATGTCCTGGGTACCTCAGTACCATATACTAGGGACTTATAAGGGTACCCCAGTAGCCAATCTGAAGTGTACCTAAGTACTCACCATGTCCAGTTTAGGGAAGACGCACGGAGACTGGTGTCCTGATTAGCAGGATCCCAGTCAGACTAATCATAAAATCATAATGACTCCAGCAAAAAGTGGGGGTGACCATGAGAGCAGATCCTACTTTTCTACACGCGTAATCCACAAAATAAGGTTTGAGGAAGAGACGAGAATAAGAGTAGAGAATGAACAGAAATAGGTGGTGTAAGAGGCAAAATCAGTGAGAAAAGATTAGAGTGTTCTGGAGGATGAAAATGGAGAGAAGATGTAAATGGGGCAGATCCAGTGAAAATAGTTATACGGCTGGGGGACAGATGAGCAGTGAAGGTAGTGTATGGTTAAAATTCATGGCTATAAGAGAGACAGAACCAGCAAGAGTACATAAGCAGAGTGGCGAGAGAGAAGTGGATGGAAGAGAGAAGACCCACCAAGAGATAGTAAGAGGTTGGATGAAGAACGAGAGAGGAGGGGAAGGTAGATGTTCGATGTGCAGAACCAGCGAGAGAAAGTTAAAGGCTTGGTGAGAGATTAGACATGAAGAGTAGATCAGGGAGGTAGAGTTCGATGTAAGAAGGGCAAAATCAGCAAGAGTAGAGAGGGAAGCAGAAAGGGGAGAGGTGTAGGTAAAGGGTCAGGAGCAGCAAGAGAAGATAAAAGGAAAGGGGAGAAGGAAAAGGCATAGCTATATTTAGGATGCAGAACCAGCAGAGAAGATAAAGACTGGGTGGAGAGTTGAGAGGTGAAGAGTAGGGCCGGGAAGAGAGATGCGGATTTAAGAGGGGCATAATCAGCAAGCGAATTTGAGAGCCAAAGTGGAAAGATGAGAGGTTACGAGTAGAGCATGGAGGTATGAGGGTCAAGATGGATGTAAGAGTGGCAGAGCCAGAGAGAAAAGGTAAGAGGCTTGGGGATTGGGAAAAGATGAGACGTTAAGAGGAGAGCATGCAGAGCGATGTGGATATAAGAGGGGCTGAACCAGCAAGAGAAGAAAATAGGCTGAGCAAGAGGTGAGGTAAAAAGTAAAGCACAGAGGAGAGAGGTGGATGAAAGTGGGCAGAATCAGCAGAAAAAAAGTAGGAGGTTGGAGGAGAGGTAAAGGTGACTTTGAACTAGCATGTGCTGCTAAGTACATTGAGCCTTCTGCCAAAGTTTGCAATTATTGGTCTCTTTATTTTCCAAGTAGAAAATTTGACTTAGATTTGTGATGTGAATCATCCTTCACAAAGGTTTGTGATCTTGAACCATCCTCAACATGTCTGAGGAATTCCAGCCTGCTCGCTGTGTATTCTTACTCCTCTTGACCTTTTTATTAAATCTAGCTCCCAGTTGGGACCCTTTCCTCCCCATTTCATGAATGGACATCTAAAGATCAAAGCCCCTGCCCTGACCTCCATTTGCAATATCGCCCTTGCCTCGTCATCTGTCCCTACCAATGTAGAAAGAAAGAAAAAAAAACCTCAAAAGCTGCATTTGTTTCTCTGTTCAAAAATCCTTCAGCAGGTTCAAAGTTTCTCAGCATCTTCTAACATCTCTTTACTGCCTTTTTCTGAAAACTCCTTGAAAAATAGGTCAACTGACAAATCTCTTTCATAGAAACTAATTTACTTATTGATCGCTTGCCAGTTGGATTCTGACCTCTCCATGAGTTGGAAGTAGCATTTCTTGCTGTGTCAGACAGTTTGTACCTGATTCCTGATCAGGAAGGCAGAGCAGCCTTGATGTTACTAAATTATAGTGTCACATTTATCAGTTTCCAATCCGGTGCTTTTGAATCAACTGGAACAACCTGGAATTCAAGGTATTTCCCTGGTGTGGCTTTAGGTCCATCCTTTCTGAGAGGCCTGGTCTCTAGCCAAGAAAATGGTTTAGACTTGCATGCAATTAATCAGTTGTTGCATTTTGGATAAAGACAAATTCATTAAAACTATATAGTGAAACATCAGGCATCCGCATCTTTAAGGGGGCTGGTACCATATACACTGTCCTTTGGTGGCTTATGGAGCTGGGCCAATCAACCACCATGGTTGAGTCAACAAAAAAATCTTGGATTGATTTTCCATGTCTTCTCTCCTTGTCTGGACAAACAGTGTGTGATCTACTTCTACTACATCCATATGCAACACAAAATCCTGCATTTTCACCCGTCACTGCCGCAAGACTGTTGTACAGTCAATTATCTTCTCACAACCAGATTATGCAAGTGCTCCCTGTCTTAAACTTCCCACCTTTTGCATTTGGTACCCTGCAGATCATCAAGAACACTGATAGGATTCTAATCTGAGGCTGCCCTAGATGCTGTAGCATTACTATTCATCTTTGTGCTTTCTGCTGATTCCCGCTACCAAACGATCTATCCATTTGCCATTGTGCACTGCATAAAAGAGCCCCCTCATTATTCAGCACTATATTATTCCTTCCGTTTATTCCAGAATCCTACGCTCTGTAACAGCCATGCTCCTGTGCCATCCTAAAATTAAGAGGAAACATATTGGAGGTAGATACTTCTCCGTTCTAGCTGTACAGGACTGGACATGTCTCAGTCTTGAGCTATGGTGCATCTTAAATATTTTGGGAAAAAACGTAAAACTGGCCTTTCCATACATTAGTATAGCCTGTACATTTTCCTTGGAAATCCCTTAGCGTCAGGATACCCTCTTGGTGTGGTATTTTCATTCATCTCTTTCAATAGAACAATAACTAAAGAAATTTGCATTATCTGCACAATTTGGTGAAATTTAACAAAACACCCTGAGGAAAGGGTAAGGTGAAGAAGTCCAAATATCTTGTAAAAGTAGTTTGAAGGCCTATTAGGTATCTACTCCAGCGCGTTTTAAAGTTTATCATTTGTCACTAACTGTCCAAGTAACTAGAGCCATGCATGCTACACACTAGTTATCCTGTCCCAAAGAGTATTAAAATACATGTAGCAGGCTGCTGCACAGGGTCTGTCTGGTCATGCTCCCAAAGACAGCCTGATCACCGTCAAGTGTAGAATGACAATGGCCCGGCCTGGGCAAGCACAAGATGATGTGCGCCTCTTCCCACAACAAATGATCCCAAACCTCAAGGAGTGACATGAGGCCTGGGGAAATTGCTGCTTTTCAGCAGTACAGTTTGAATTAGCCTTGCTTTGGAGATGAGAAGGGGCAGTGTACAGGAAAAGGGGGCTGAAGAGAGGAGCTGACTGAGGAGTGAGTGCCTCATTCCATAGAGTACATCATCACACATGGAGTGATTAGCCAGTCACTGAGCCTAGGTGAGTGGGTGGCCAGTAGTTTTAGGAAGGCAAATCTTGTATTGGCGATTGGAAGGACCAAAAGTGTTTGATTAGGTAGTAATTTATGGATGATGGACATGGTCTTTCAAGGGTCTTGCATTCAGTTATCTCTTTAACCAAGATCCAGTGGATTTACCTGAGGGTCGGTGCAATTTGGTTGTTACTTCTTAGGCTAAATTTGAGTCAAGCGACATGTCTGGACCCTTCGCAATTTGGCAAGTGTCTTCTCAGCTATTAAGGATATGTGACTTCAAATGTGACTTCAAATCTTTAAAAATGCAAATCTAAGGGATACTCAGGGAGTATGGGAGATTTATTTTGAAAGTCAAACACCACCTCCCCAACCTATTCCACATTGCTAGATTTAATTTCCTTGTAAGGGAAAACTGTACTGAGTCTGCTATAATAAATCCCTCTTGTTTTGTTGCTTTAATTTACTACTTGTCTGTTGAGTGACTGGCTCCCATTGTAGCTTTTGACAGTTTTTTCCCTTTTTACACATTCTTGTCCCGATTTAGCCATCTCATCTTTATATCTTTAACTTAGTTCAGCTCTTTTCATCTCTTAGAAATGAAGTTTGAGAGTAGTTTCTGGGTTTAGGCATTCAGTTTGAGGGAATGGTCTAGCTTTTGGTGCTCCTGCCACCCAACCTGTGTATGTTATCTGTGTCATCTCATCCTCTTATTTGTGTGTTCTGTTATATACTGGAGCATTTGCATGTCACTCACCCAAACCAGCATGGATCCCTTTGTGTTGATGCCCATGCCTGCTAAAACCAAATGCCTTAACCGTGAACTTCACTGGTGCAACTGGAGTATCGGGGAATCACCTGAAGATCTACTGTATAGCTATGGGGCAGTCTGGCTTAGAATTTTAATCATGCACTTATCTGGAAACATTGGTTTTGGGGAGATATGTGCCTAGCTTTTAAACCCAGTTTGACATGTTGTATTTCCACATAATAGAGCTTTAAAAAAGTTGCACTTATTTTATTAGGGCTATTATTTGTATTTGTAGCCATCTCAGTGATATCCACATTAGAGAAGTAGCTTCTTGCAAAGCTAATTCAACAGTGCCAGAAAATGTTTGGTCAGTTGACACTTCCTATGATGTCACTTGCTGTGATACTACATCTTATGCAAATTAGAGGGGCCTCGCATGTTCCTATCCTGCCCGGGGCCCCACAAATCCTAGGACCGGCCCTGGGCAGGAGCTGCTATTACTGCGGTTCCTGCCAATGTATTTCAGTATTTGCTTCAGCGCTGTGTCAGAAGGACACAGCCCTGCTGCAAACAGGGTTCTTATTTTGTTTTCAAAAAGAAAATCCTGAAACAGGTAATGCTCCCCTCACCATGTGAGTCTTTTCCCATGGCGGGGTTAGCATCATAATGTTTTTACTGTTATTTACCACCAGGTTTTACCTGGCAGTAAGAAACAGTAAAAAATAAATGCATGTTCCCCCATCTAAATTGGGCCAGTGGACATGTAGCCATTTCTCAGGCGCCCTCACTCCCCAGGACTGTCTGAGAAGTTTGGCCGCGGTGGAGACAAAGTAAATTACGCTGTGGGAAAACTTAAGGTCTGCCCACAATTACATTTGGTGGGTGTTCCATTATATTGGTGGGGAGGGAACTCAAATGCTGTTGCAATGGAGTACCCTCTGCGCCAATTTAATCAGGCACAAAACCTTCAACATTTGCAGGTCAGCTATTGCATCTCAGCTCACTGCTGGGAATTATGGTGACATCTGGCTACTAGATAAGTATTTTACATCACACGGTTACTGCATGTGTACCAGAAGGATGGCATCATCAAGATAATAACACACACTCCTCCTTCGCAGTAGATCCATAATGAAGGCACTGACTGCAGGCATATAAGCAGTGCCTGGTGTAATATCAAAATACCAACTTTAACCTAATGTCATGTCTTTGTTGCAGGAGTTGCTGGGTATTGCCCATATCACCTCAACTGGTTTCCTCGACAGAGTAAAAGTGGGGGGACTGGGAGCTTGATTAGAAGGTCCAGAGCCCGTGCTCCTAATAATAGATCACAATCTCAAAAAATGGGCTTCTGTTCCTGTGAGAAGAAGAGAAAGAATCTGAACAGGTTGTGTGTGACCAGAGAGAGGTCATGGAGACAGTCAACAAGACTGTTTCATGTTGCCCTCACACATCCCTAAGGGGATGTCATGCTTCACCATAGGGCATTGCTCCTCTTTAGGCCGGCGCTGCAATGCCCTACAGGTCCCCCGAAGGGTCTCTTTAGAGGAGATCTTTTTTTAGAAATTGCCGTTTGATGAATGCAAGCGAGGTAGTAACTGCAGTGGAGTAGTGAGTGTGTGTCTGTGGATTAAAACTGATTGGGGAGGTCACAAGCAATCCTTTAATAAGTGGACCACCCTGTCAGGAATAAAAACCTATTACAGGCAAATGCTACCATAAAGGTTTAAAAGGAACCCTGGTAGTCATTGTACAACAACTGGGTAAAGAAAAGTACCCTTTAGTCATGAGTGAGAAGCCTCCCTCAGGTCTCTCTCTCAGTAATTGGTCAACATGTTTCGCACCTATCTAGTGGTCTTAAGGATCCATGGCGCTTTGTCAAGACTTGAGAAAATATAATGATTAACTACTCCACACATAAATGGTGGCCCTAAAGTGCTACCTACTGTGTGTATGGTTCAATGTCCAACCTGTCAAAGGAAAAAGGGGATACAAAAAGAGAAGAGGTTATTATGTTCCTGGTGTGAGGGCGTGTCATCAACCAGGATTCGCGCCACCAGACGATCCACGGCTACGAGATGAACACGCCAGCCACGAGTATGAGTCGAAGCAACGAGAAAGCCGAACGAGACGAACCAACCTTGAATCCCATCGCGCAGGTCCTACCAATACTCTACATCTATTACCGTAACAGGTACGGACGCGTACGGCGCAGAAGGTAAGTGAAACTCCCACCACACAAACAAACTACACGTACCCGACACATAACACACACACACATAGGGATGCAGGAATGACTTACACTAGCAACAGCAGAACCATAGGGGCGGGATGGCTATCACCAATCCAATATACAGCCATAGGGGCCTGGATGCCTACCACCACCACCACCCCTACTCTGGGGGAGCTGGATGCCTACCACTACCACCACCCCTACTCTGGGGGGGCTGGATGCCTACCACTACCACCACCCCTACTCTGGGGGGGCTGGATATCTACCACCACCACCACCCCTACTCAGTGGGGGCTAGAAGCCTGTCACTACTACCATCCCCACTCATAAGGGGCTGGATGCCTACCACTACCACCACCCCCACTCTGGGGGGGCTGGATGCCTACCACTACCACCACCCCTACTCTGGGGGGGCTGGATGCCTACCACCACCCCTACTCAGGGGATGCTGGATGCCTACCACTACCACCACCCCTACTCTGGGGGGGCTGGATGCCTACCACTACCACCACCCCTACTCAGGGGGAGCTGGATGCCTACCACTACCACCACCCCTACTCCGGGGGGGCTGGATGCCTAGCACTACCACCACCCCTACCCTGGGGGAGCTGGATGCCTACCACTACCACCACCCCTACTCAGGGGGGGCTGGATGCCTACCACCACCCCTACTCAGGGGGTGCTGGATGCCTACCACTACCACCACCCCTACTCTGGGGGGGCTGGATGCCTACCACTACCACCACCCCTACTCTGGGGGGGCTGGATGCCTATCAATACCACCACCCCTACTCTGGGGGGGCTGGATGCCTACCACAACCACCACCCCTACCCTGGGGGGGCTGGATGCCTACCACTACCACCACCCCTACTCAGGGGGTGCTGGATGCCTACCACTACCACCACCCCTACTCTGGGGGGGCTGGATGCCTACCACCACCACCACCCCTACCCTGGGGGTCTGGATGCCTACCACTACCACCACCCCTACTCAGGGGGTGCTGGATGCCTACCACTACCACCACCCCTACTCTGGGGGGGCTGGATGCCTACCACCATCACCACCCCTACCCTGGGGGGGCTGGATGCCTAACACTACCACCACCCCTACTCAGGGGGTGCTGGATGCCTACCACTACCACCACCCCTACTCTGGGGGGCTGGATGCCTACCACTACCACCACCCCTACTCAGGGGGGGCTAGAAGCCTGTCACTACTACCATCCCCACTCATAGGGGCTGGATGCCTACCACTACCACCACCCCTACTCTGGGGGGGCTGGATGCCTACCACTACCACCACCCCTACTCTGGGGGGGCTGGATGCCTACCACTACCACCACCCCTACTCAGGGGGGGCTGGATGCCTACCACTACCACCACCCCTACTCTGGGGGGGCTGGATGCCTACCACTACCACCACCCCTACTCTGGGGGGGCTGGATGCCTACCACTACCACCACCCCTACTCTGGGGGGCTGGATGCCTACCACTACCACCACCCCTACTCAGGGGGTGCTGGATGCCTACCACTACCACCACCCCTACTCTGGGGGGGCTGGATGCCTACCACTACCACCACCCCTACTCTGGGGGGGCTGGATGCCTACCACTACCACCACCCCTACTCATAGGATGGGTAATGCATGACACAACCAGCATACTCCAACATAAGGAATGTCAGAAAAACACATCCCCCCAACACCATGACAAGCGTGTGTAGACTGTGTCAAATGCCTAGAACACTGAACATGACATTGAATATACAATGTGACCCCCCATCACATGTGTCACACATAAATGTGTGTGGCCTCCACAATGCAAGCAGACCATGACCACTGTGGCAATGGAGTCTAACCCCCCATCATCACAGTGACCAAAAGGTAAGTGTGGGGTCCATAGCTGGGGCACATTTTGAACATTGTGGCAATGGGGTCTAACCCCCCATCATCACAGTGACCAAAAGGTAAGTGTGGGGCCCATAGCTGGGGCACATTTTGAACATAGTGGCAATGGGGTCTAAACCCCCATCATCACAGTGACCAAAATGTAAGTGTTGTCATGGTAAAAGCTGCAAATGCAAAACAGCATGGATGATTCCTGGTCACAGAACAACAAACACATCAGTGGCATAGTAGTGCTTGTGTCCCATAGCAACATAGATTGGGTGAGGCAAACAGTGCAGTGCAAATAAGACATACCTTTGGCCATGTGCAGACAAACATCACCCATGGGGGATGACATTGTCAACATTCATCAATAACACAATGACAGAAGTCACCATCATAAAGCACACCCACATATCTGCACCAATGGGCACACAAATGTAGATATCCTGTGGAGACTGTAGATGTGAGGTGAACAAATACCATACCATGGCAGCAATGGGACATACAAACCATGATCATTGTGCTGACTGATGACCTAGGAGTCCCAGGGACAGCAGGGGAAACACACCAAACAACATACAGCCAATGGCACACTAAAAATATGCCAATGCAGTGGTGCAGATGCACAAACACAAACAGGCAGCCCCACACTGCATATCAAACACAACAGGTGATGGGGGGGGGGTGTGCCAGTGTCCCCAGGCAACCACACAACACATGAGGGGGCCTGAATACCAATTACACAGATGTGCATACAGTGCCACACAAAAGTAACTCATGGATCGGATTCCCCTATGTGGGCAATCAGGCATTGATAGATGAGAGGGAGCACAAATTACACATGTCACACAAGCTGGTAGGAACAGCAACTAACACAGCAAGACACAGACCCACCACAGCACTACCCCCAGGGACCCCACATTGTGGTGACACTGGCCTGCATGATTATCCCACTGTGATGACAAAGCTAGATGTCGTTCACACTGTCAACCACAGTCATGTGTCCTGAGCAACAAACTACCATCACACCTACACATGCACAAATCAATCAGCACGGTCTGTCAGCCAAGGCCAATATGGAGGCAGGGGTCTAGCCGTGAAACAACTCTCATTTGCACACACTCAACACCACACACCTTGATCTCCACCAATGTGCAGCAGTGAAGCTCACATGGACTGCTGACATTGCACATGCACCCATGACAATCCCAGGGGTGGTGGTGGGAACTAAGGTGCAGAAACACATCACACATGGCCAGTCAACAAGACTCCTGAATGTCTGACACACTGCACAGTACGCCGTACATGGGCATGACGTCAAATCCACAACCAATGGGATCCCGGCCACAGTCACACACCAATGAAGAAGCCAAGGTCACCCACAAAGAGCACACATAGACAACTTCCAACATTGCAGCTCTGACCCTGAGGAGTGGCAGCAGTCACACACACAACGTGTCACAATCACTGAAAGCTACCATAAACTGTAAACTACATGACTTGTGTAACCAACAAGTGCCAAGGGGAATCCTGACTGTGTCTCATCTGCGTTTGCCCACAAACTCAGCCCTGACAGCAAACACACCTATGGGTGACACCCTGATGACCAGTAATGTGCCATGCACCCACATCCCAGAGAACCCAGGGAGAAGACTTTGGGGGAACATAGGTCAATTCAGCAAGCATCACAAACAGGAACATCACTAGGGATCCCAGCCTGCCTAGCAAAATGGCAGTGAACACACACAGACATGCTCACACAACACACACCTTGGGCTCAGGCAATGTCACGGAATTACACACTGCCATGAGGGGACTCCACTCCTGTGTAAGGAAAGCTGTGCCATACGTTGACTCTGTAGGGCTCTATCATGTCAGCAGAACACTTGGTCACTCAGTCAACAATTTGCACAAAATTAAGGCTCCCGTCAAATCAGCCTGGTCATGGGAGTGTCACCTAAATCAACTGCACAAATCCAGCACACATGTATAGCAAGTTGCACTGATAACACAGATGAGTCCTTCCCCATTGATGCCCAAACTTGCATGTCTAGTGGAGATGGGCACACGGTCAGGGAAATAGACAAATTGAACAATGGCAAGCACAACAGATGTGCAGGGGTGTAAGCCACAGATGTGATATTGCAAATAAATATTGGAAATACCATTGCCAATTATTGAAAACATGACACCCAAATATTACTGCAAAGGATGTCATGGATACACACCAGGATAGGACACATTCCCCCTGGACCACATGGGGTCCTGCACAGTAACACTTCATATTCCTGAATTCAAAAATCACCATCACTGCAGCAAGGGCATAGTTAGCATCATCAACATCATGTACATCTGAAGCAAAACCACTAGAGAACAGAAAGTAGCTTTATTCAGCATATGTGTCATGAAAAGCAAAAGTCCAGAAAAACACAAAGGCCAATGGCCAGTCCATTACAATAGTCCAAACAGGGTCACAGTGGCCTGCACTGATGCACACTAGGGACATTCCCCTCGGAGGGGCATACGGGGGGCAGGCCAGGCACCGCAGGGACAGGATCAGGGCACACCAGAAGGAGGCAGGGAAGGGGTGGTGGGTGCTGGAGAGTCACCAACAACTGCAGTGGAGGTGTCTGACATGGTGTGTGCCGGCACAACTGGGGGGCATGAGTCAGATGGTGTGGGTGCCGGCACGACTGCAGTGGGCTGGGCAGGTGGAGTGGTAGTGGACTCCACTGCAGTGCCTATCTCCAGGGGAGTAGAATGGGGTTAAGGTAAGGTGGGCAGGACAGAGGGGGAGGACACGGTCTCCACACCATTGGCACAGACATGCGCAGCGGGGGGTTTGGTGCTGGAAGAGCAAGTGGTAGGGGGAGAAGGCCTGGTCATTTTGGGGATGGTGTATCTGTGGGTGGGGGAACCTGGGGCAGGGTGTGTTGGTGGAACCTGTGGAGTGGGGGCCTGAGGGATGGAGGAAGGAGACTTGGTGGTTGAGCTGCAGGGTGGCGGCGGGGTCTTGCTCTTCCGGGTCCGGGGGGACTTGCGGATGGGGGCCTCAGTCTGTCTGTGCCTGGGGGAGGGTGTCCGGGGGTGAGGGGCACTCCCCTCTGTGTGGGTGGACTTCCTCTTCCCCCTGTATGCTGGATCAGCTGGATTGGAGGGGAAGATGCTGAGGTCACAGAGGAAGAGCTGCTTTGTAGGTGGGGTTGCAGGTGAGGCAAGGGAAGGGGCCTTGGAGGAAGAGGTATCGGAGGACTGCGGAGTGACTGTCGATGCCTGTGTGTGTGTCTGTTCCCCATCCCCTGTGGGTGTGGTATCAGTCCCCTGAGGATGCTTGCGTGCACGTTTTGTTTTTGATTTGGGTGTTCCTGTGCTGCTCGTGTCTGTGTGTTTGAGTGATTGTGCAGGTGTGCATGTGCTTGGGACAGGTAGGGTGCCAGGAAGTGTGGATGGGGCAGAGGTAGGAGGGGTGAGGGACTGTTGGAGGAGGGACACAGCTGCCGTCAGGGAGGAGTCCATGGACCTATTGCTCCTCTGTAGGGCAGACATGCCCGATGAGATGCCCTCCATGAACGACACCAGCTGTGTCAACAGAGTGGTGTGGGCATGGAGGACACTCAGCATTGCTGTCTGCCCTACATGGAGCTGGCGAAGTAGGTACACAGACTCCTCACTCAGGGCAGCAGGGGACACAGGGGCAGGGGGTGCGGTGCCTGGCATGAAGGAGACATGCTCCCGAACACGGGAGCCTCCACGGACCTCTGGAATGGGAGCCGATGGGAGGGCGGTGCTGGTGGTGGTGGTGGTGGCGGGGACAGCAATGCTAGCTGCGGTGTGGTGGCTGCTGACACCCGCCTCCACAAGGGAGTCATCCTCCGAGCTGCTGTGGTCCTCAGCTGAGGTGAATGGTGCTGAGGACTCCTCGGTGTGGCTCCCCTCGCCCTCCGTGCCACTGGGTCCCTCCGACCACTCATCGGCTGCTGACCCAGTCTGGCTCTGCGGCTCCTCCTGGTCCGTGGAGCTGTCCCCTCCTGTGGCCATGGATGTATCTGCAAACAATTAGGGAAACAGACAAACATCAGTCACCTGCACTGACCGCACACACCACAGTAAGTACAGCACATTACAGATCAAGCCCTGGCATCCTTAGTTGAACATTGCCAAAACTGCTCAAACAGATTAGGAGAAGCCAATTGTCAGTCTGATGGTCAACCATGGCACTCACATCCCTCCTGGCCTTGCACCCATCTGTCTGGTGCCTGTCGGATGGTAATACCCCAGTGTGGACACATGCACCACCTACACAGTAGTTGGACATTGCAGAGAACACGGTGAAGTATGTGAACATGCACACATCACTTCTCTTGCCACTGAGTCAGTACAGGTGTCCGGATAAAGGGATGGCCAGAGTCTATTTAGAAATGCATGTGATGCATACCAGCACCAGACAGCATGATGCACCCATGTCCTGATAGTCAATGCCACAATGGGGTGCATGTAGCACATGTCACTCACCTGCAGGATCACTCTTAGGGAGTTTAATGCCATGGCACAGGCATGCCTGCAAAGTCATACATCACTGTCTCCAGTCACATGGGCAGGGCAGCCAGCCAGCAACAGTCTGCACTGTGTCACAATCCTAGGTTATGGGGAATGCAAGTTCTGTAGCTGACAAGTGCACATGTCCATCCCCCACAAACCACATCATCTGAACTCCTATTTGTCCACGTCATAACAATTGGACATATGGGAGACATGAAACACAACCCTCTGAACCGGAGCACCTCACAATCTGCTGTGAATGGGAAACAGCTGCCTGAACTTCACAGTCGCATACCCCAGTCTGCACAGTCAAGTGATCAAACACCTATATGTCACACAAGTATCGTCTCTTATGGTCACATCTCAGGTGGCATGCTGAGCCCTCACCGATAAACACCCCAGTAGTCCTGACAACGGAGCCACAGCACAATGACACAGAGGCAGACACCAGAGGGAACATTACACTGAGCACAACGTGTCAGCTGACACACGGGAGTGGGAGTACAGAGTGTATTGTATGGCCTGGAGTAGGCATGACTGTCCTGCTCCACGTGAAAGAGGGATGAGCCCTGGACAGTAGGCAGGTGGCTAAGTATGTGTGACACACTTGATATACATACTCCTGAGGCCCAAACATTGTTCCCACCCGCAGCATGGGTGTGTGCCAAATACCCCAGGCACATGTGGTGAGTCAGATCAGCAATTGGACCACATATCAAAGTTACACGCAGATTACATGGCAGTACTCAGGCATTGTGTGAGCAATTGACCCACCCATGAAGCCCACCACAATGTTACGGGAACAAATGCTGTCCCCCACCTTGAGCTAAGCAAAATGCAAGGACACAGTACCCAAGTGACACAATTTCCTGACTGAAAAGGCCACACCTGGGTATCAGATGAGGAGTGGGCATGTCACAATTGAGGGACATGGGTCCTGGACCACAAGACTGATGTACTGTGGAAGTTTAACCAGGCCAGAGGAGAGCACATAGCATGTCAGACAAAGTTCACAGTGCAGTCATGGACTCACCCCCTCCTTGCTGCTGTCTGGCCTTCAGCTGCCCATCCAGGTCAGGGAAGACCACCGCCAGGATCCTGAGCATGTCGGGTCAGGGTCCGGTGTCCGCCCCTCCTGCGAGGAGGCGACAGCTTCAGCTGGACCCTTGCGATCCTCCGGGTCCAGCCCCGAAGGTCCTGCCACCTCTTCTGGCAGTTGCGGATCCGGCGCTTGTAGACCCCCACGGATCTCACTGCCCGGACGATGGTCAGCCAGATTTCCTGCTTCTGGTGGGCATCAATCTGTGAGGATGACAAAGTGAAAAGGCCATTACTACACATGCAACATATCCGTGCATCACACATTTGGATATACATGTCTCAATCACAGGGGCACATGGTGTACACAGGCAGTGCAACGATGGCTATGAACAGTTTGCCAGCAGTCACTACATGGTATCATTGCCTGGGAAGTAAAACCATGTTGGAATGCACTGTTACTGCACCATACCTGTTCAGTGCATGTAACTACACACTTTGGGGGGTGACAACTACTCAGTGAGCATGCTAGCCAGTGGTGTGCACACTGTAAGTCTTGCTAGTCAGACAACATGCACATTTAGTAAGGCAGTGGACAGCACACTCACCTGCTCCCCTGGTTTCCCATACAGCTTGCTGTACTGTGGAAGGAGGCTGTCCAGCAGGGCCTGGTTCTCCTCAGTGCTGAAGGCAGGGGCTCTCTCCACAGTACGTGCCATTGCAGTAGCCAGAGGATGCAGAGACAGCAGCAGTGGTGGTGGCAGATCTCGTCCTGGAGCATGTAGTGCAGGCAAGTGAGCTCTCATGGGAACAGCCAGCATTATATGTGTGCTGCAGAGGCAGATACTGTCCCATGTGTCCAAAGTGATAGGTCCAAGTCATTTGCATCTTCTGAATCTGGCCAATCCATGGAATTGCACCACTCATACACGCCCACAGCATCCTTCAAAAGTTCAACTTCATGACACCCATGTTTTTGCAACATTGTTGTGGGTGGCCAACTGAATTCACTGCATCAGACTCGTGAAAGGTTTGAAAACGCGTCCGTTGCCATGCCAGGCCATAGCCAATGCGTGCGCACCGATCGGTCCATTGCTGTACAACGCGTATTTCGAAAAACGACACGCATCCGTCCACATCATATGCAATGGCCAATGCGTGCGCACCGATCGGTCCATTGCTGTACAACGCGTACCCGTTCACATCATATGCAATGGCCAATGCGTGCGCACCGATCGGTCCATTGCTGTACAACGCGTACCCGTACACATCATATGCAATGGCCAATGCGTGCGCACCGATCGGTCCATTGCTGTACAACGCGTCCCTGTAGAAATCACTCGCATATGTCACCATGGTTGTCACTGGTGAACGTATGCCATCCACAATTACTTGCCAGGGACTCAGGGGCACACCTACAACACCACAGCCTGTCCACACTGTGTCCTAAGGCATGTAAGGCTGCATTACCTGAGTGTGTATGGGGGTGAAGCTGTGTTTATTTTGGTGGCACTTGTGGGCAGCCACTCCCAGGCCATGCACGTGTTCATGGGGACAGATTCCTTTGTGTGTTGTGCACATGACTACTGTGATGTGCAACTCTTCAGTTCAGGGCATGTTGCATGGTCACATTTCCAGGTTGTGTATGTGTATGTCATGTCACATACACCCTGAGTCCCATGTGGGAAGGTATGTACGTCACAGGGTGACCCATTGGCACAATAGTGATGGCCCTCCACAGTCTGTGTGCATGTTGGTTTTCAGATGTCTCTGATCAAATGTGCACAATGGGTGACAGTCTCCACATCAACGTTGTTTGTGCATCGACTTTGATGTTGTGCGTGTGTGTGTCACAGACGTCCATGTCTGTCCTGCAGAGGCAACAGGGGCCACTACCTGTGTGAGTCATGGTTGTATTGCTGACGTGTACATGATACGCCATGTCATGACAATGTCCATGTGGCAATACAGGGTCCCTGGGAATCTACCTGTCAAAGAGCTGTGATGCCTGGGGCACATCTGTCCTCACTTGTCACTGTGGTGTGTGTTTGGAACGTGACAGCAGTACATGGGTACTGTGACACAGCCTAATGATTTCCCATAGCACGACCTGGGACTTGTTTCCAACACATGTTGAACTGTGATGTTAGATGTTGGCCATGTAGGTGCCATATATATGTCCATACAGAACGACACACACATCAAGTACTTGTGTCTTGTAATGATGTATCATGTGATATTGAGTATGGTCAATGCCACATATGTGGGGTGACTGACAATCTTTCTTTTTAACCTATGCACTGCAGGGCACCAGCTGTCCATAGACCATTCCCTGACCTTGCAACAATGGTTGAACGTGACTGCATCCAACGGTACCGCTTCAACAGGCCGCTGATTGAGGAATTGACGGTGCGGTTGGCCCCACATTTGCAACCTGGCCGGACATACCCTGCAGCGCTGACCCCCAAGGTGAAGGTGATGGCAGCCCTACACTTCTTTGCCACCGGTACCTTTCAACACACTGTGGCGTCTGCTGGTGGGATGTCACAGACCATGTTCAGCCGTGTGCTACGCGATGTTTTGGACGCAATGTTGGGATTCCTGAACCAGTACATCTATTTCCCTAATCCTCAACGACTCACTGACGTCAAGAGTGACTTCTATGCCCTGGGAAGGATGCCACATGTCATTGGCTCCATTGATGGGACACATGTGGCTTTGGTACCACCACAGGCACATGAGCAGGCATACAGGAACCGTAAACATTACCATTCGATCAATGCTCTGTCTTGCAGATATGACCATCTCACATGTGTGTGCACGTTTCCCCGGTTCTGCACACGATGCCTACGTGATGAGGAGTAGTCGCATCCCGAGGATGATGTCACAGATGCCGAACCAGCGTGCCTGGCTTGTCGGTGGGTGCTGACTTTGGACCATTGTGTGTGTTCTGCAATGTTGTATTCCACCCTCTTTTCCAACCCAGCTTATGTGCAATTGTCTGTATGTAGGTGACTCTGGATACCCCAACATGCCGTGGTTGCTGACACCCCTCAGGAACCCTGTGACACCAGCCCAGATGCGCTACAATGAGGCACATGGTCGGACCAGGAGAGTGATCGAGCGGACATTTGGTCTCCTGAAGAGCCGCTTTCGCTGCCTGGACAAGACAGGAGGGGCCCTCCCATATGCCCCAGCACAGGTGTGCAAGATTTTCATCATCTGCTGCATGCTACACAACCTAGTAGTGTGGAAGGAGTTGCCTCTCATCCTGGATGACGATGACCAACATCCGCCACCTGTGGAGGATCCTGGCCTGGGCCACGATGCCAGTGATGATGATGATGATGATGGTGGTGATGTCCGCACACAGCTCATCACCAACTTCTTCAGCTGAATGTGAGTATCCAGAGATGTCATGTCAATGATTTGAGTTTGCATGTTATGTGTTGGTGGTGCTCTGTTGCTGTTTGAGTGTGGCCATGTGCTACTTGACTGGATGCGTGCAGCGGTGTGTCCTTACAGGTAGTCTGTACTCCCCAACAGTGTTGACATGCTAACTTGGTTTTGTGTAGGTATCTTGTGACATGTATTGGGCATGAGTATTGCAGTTCTGTCCTGTTCTTCAGTGCTTTTGACTGTGTGTCATGTCTGTCCTTCACAGGGTGCTTTCAGAGTTGTTTGGTCCACTCGGATCCCCCGACACCATGGTTCAACTTCCAGGGTGGAAGCAGTCGTTTCCCTACAGGTGATGTGCCCCACACCCCTGGACTTTATTTCTTCTACAATTGTTGACTGTGTGGCCACAGCCACGTGGGATTAGCTTGCATCTGTAGTGGAAACAACATGTTGCAAATGTGTAATAAACCTGTGCTTCACTTTGGGATGTGCGTTGTCTGTGGTCACACATCTGACTGACATTAACTTACTTCGCCTGTGGGCTAGTTAACACAGACTGTGAATAGGTGTTGTGTCTGTGCATTCCACTGTATTTCCTGGCAACATCAGTGTAGGCGATGAGTCCGATGGCCCTGGTGTGTATGTGTTGTGTAGCCCTAGTGGTGTGTCTCCCTCATATGTGTCACGTCGCCATGACTCACATGACGGTGTTGAACTTGCTGTAGCAGTTAGCATGCACAGTGTCATTTAGCAGATCATCATCTCCATGACAGAAACAACGTTGTAATCACAACAGAGGCAAGTATGGTGTATTAGTGGTTTTATTTACATACATGTGTGGGGACTGTGCACAGGATGGTGGGTGCTGTACATTGGGATTGGAATCCGAAGTTCCCAGATGAGTTGGAAGTGTTGGTAGCAGAAATGTCCTGAGTAAAGTCCACAGTCATCTGATACATTGGTCCAACTTAAACTCCCCATGTCATGTGAGGGAGTTGGGTTGCATTCGACAGGGTGAACAGTTTGCACACAAAGGTGGAATTCCAGAACAGGTGTTGGGTTCCTGGGGGATGTACATGGCCATCGGCCTCTCAGTTCTCCTTCCTCGGACGACCCCTGTTCTTTGGGGGGGGACCCTCATGTGCAGGCTGCTGCGGTGCAGAGGACTCTCTGCCAGAGTCATCCTCCCTCCCTGTGGCAGTTGCAGTTGTTGCGGCACCAGATGTTGTGGGCACACAGGGAGGTGTGGCCAGGTTGGTGCTAATCCGGCGGAGGCATGTCAATATGTCCCTATGCACCGCTGTCAGTTCTTGCAATGTGTCCCACTTGGACTCCATGCCAGCCATGTGTGTCTCCACACGGGACATGTGTGTCTCCACACGGGACATGTGTGAGTCCAAGCGGGCATGATGGGCAGCCTGATGCTGTTGAATGTCCTTGAGGATCCCCACTACCTGGCTGACCTCTCCGGTGCTATTCTGGTACGCATCAGCAATGCGTACCAGTTGTGGGTCATCATGCAGTCCAGACCCCTCTGCAATAAGCGACCTCTGCCTACCACCCCTCCCACCACCCCTGGCGACACGTGCGGGACATGCGGTGGCACGCACAGGTGACCCTAGGCCCCCTTGGGGGTTGGTACTGGTGTTGTTGTCCGTTGCTTCACGGTGGGCCGGGGTCACTGTGCTTTTGTCATTGGTGATCCTTGGTCTGTCCGTGTCGGCGGGGGTGGTCTGTGTGTTGGCAGTTGTTGGAGGAGTGGGTGCAGGTGGTGCAGATGGTGGTCCTGCTGGTGCTGCATGATGACTCACACCGGAGGTGCCAGGTAGGTCTTCGCCATCCGAGGAGGGCAGAGGCTGTTCCACACCAGAGAGCTCAGGGTCAGCCGGAGCCTGGGACAGGGACTCCTCCTCGTCTGCTGCTGTGTCCCCATCATCACCTGTTTTTGGAAGAGACACACAATGTATGTTATGTTTCTACAGGCATCAATGGTTCGAACACCTGACAGTTGTGCCTGTACCTGGATGCGGGCCTGTACATTGCATTGTCCTAAGTTGTCACAGTCAGAGGTTGGTATTGGTGTAGCACATTGTCCTGCCAACCTGAAGCATTTCAATGTGAATGTTGAGGTGTGTGCATGGCCAGCATTGGTGGTATTTGGTTGACATCCGGCCCTCCTTCTCCCCCCAGCCCAGTTATCCCACCATGAAGCATGCCACTGTTGCAGTGGGTGCAGGTTGACTCTCAGGATGTCAGTCAGTGGTGTCCTGCTGTTGGTTGGTGCCCAGTTCCCAGCAGGGCCTTGTGCTCCCCACAACAGAGCACCATTGTCAGACATCTTTGAAGTGGCTTTTCACTCCCTGTGAGGTGTGCATGCTTCAGTGTGAGCTTGCTGGGCCATGCGGGTGGGGGATGCTGAGCTGTGACTACCACTCCCATCATGCTATTGCCTACACCCCCCTTCCCAGCATGCCCATACTTCCTTCCTTTAGACTCTGCTTCCATGTGGGGTAGTGTGCCTGTGCTGACAGGATGGCTGACAGTGTTGTCCTGGCATTAGTTTGGCTGCAAGTCCCAAAAGTGTCCCTGTGCTTCACACAGCATCACCCAGGGTGGTGGTTCCTTGTGGGATATTTAATTAGAGTGTGAGGCAGTGCATTCTCCCAGGTGAGTTGTGTGGAGTTTGTGTTAAGGGTGTGTGTGAGAGGAGCTGCTGGTAACTATCGTCAGTGCTGTCAGTCCTCCTTCCCACCCAGCCAGATATCCCACCATGAAACGTGCTTCCATTGCAGGGAGTGCAAGTTTGCTTTCAGGATGTCAGTCAGTGGTGTCCTGCTGTTGGTTGGTGCACAGTTCCCAGCAGGGCCTTGTGCTCCCCACAGCAGTACCCAGTGTCAGCCATCTTGTCAGTTCTTTTCCACTCCCTGTGATGTGAGCATGTTTCAGAGTGGTGTTGATGGGCCAATTGTGAGGGTGAGCAATATCTGTGACTACCACTCCCATCATGCTATTGCCTACACCCCCTTCCCAGCATGCCCATACTTCCTTCATTTTGAGTGTACTTCACTGTGTGTGAGTGAGACAGCAATGGCAAGATGGCTGACAGTGGTGTCCTGCTGTTCGTTGGTGCCCAGTTCCCAGCAGGGCCTTGTGCTCCCCACAGCAGTCCCCAGTGTCAGCCATCTTGTCAGTTTTTTTCCACTCCCTGTGATGTGAGCATGGTTCAGTGTGGTGTTGATGGGCCAATTGTGAGGGTGAGCAATATCTGTGACTACAACTCCCATCATGCTATTGGCTACACTGACTTCACCAGCATACACAGAATTCCTTCCTTTCAGTGAGCTTCTCCGTGAGGTGGTGTTCTGGTGGTGGCAAAATGTCTGTCAGTGTTTGTTGGTTAGATTTGTGCGGCTGCCTTGCTCTATTTGTTGTTGGGTTTGTACATGTCATGACACAGTTACATTTCACTTTGGGATGGCAGGCATTGTGTTTGTCTAACTAACATACACATCTTGGGATGATTCTGTTTTGGTTACTGTGGCTTTGCTGACGATGCATGGTTTGACTATCCCCTTGACAGTGAAGTGTGTGTATTGTCACAGGATATTGTGTATATTGGTTGCGTACTCACCAGGCTCTGGGATGTTTGCTAGTCCATGTACGCTCTCTGGTGGTAGGATGGCCCGTACCTTCTCCTCCCAGGGCCTGAGGTATACTGGTTTGGCAGGAGGGCCACTGCCGGTGCGCTGGCTCAAGGTGTAATCCTTCTTGAGTAGGGCCTTGACCCTCCTGCGCACGTCATACCACCTGTTCTGGATGTCTTCCTTTGTGCGCAAACATGGTGATTGTGGGTTCACCCTGTCGACGATCCTCTCCCACATCTTGGTTTTCTGCGACATGGGGGTCTGTTGGACCAGTGTACCAAACAACTGTGGCTCTACCCTGAGGATTTCATCTACCAACACTTCCAATTCACTGTCTAGGAACTTTGGATTCTTCTTTGGGGGCATGGTGATGGGTGGTGGTGGGAATTGGTGTGTGTGTGAGTGTGCAAGTGAGGGTAGGTGTGTGTAGGTTTTGCAGGGTGTATGTGAGGGTGCTATTGGGGAGTTGCTAATGGTGTGTGGCTTGTGTGATGGATGAGTTGTGGGTGTGTCTGTGGTTGGTGTCTGATGGTGTTCTGTGCTGGCAGGTAATTTGGATTTGCAAGGGATCATGGTAGGGATTTGTGGCCTTTATATGGGTGGAGTTGTGGGTGTGTCTTTGTTCCATTTCCCCCCCCAGTATTTATTGACTTTGTCAGTGCTTGTTTGGCCCTTTTCTTTGTATTTTTTCATTTGTAGTTTTGGTGCATGTAGGAGACGTTCTCCTGACCGAGTCGGATGCTGCAGTTGGCTCGTGCGAGCTTCTCCGAGTCTTTCAGGCTGTGTTTACTGTGGGGCGTACGCGTCGGTCGCGGTGTATTGCGTTGCTTCGGCTCGGTTTTGTATGCATGTCGGTCGTACGGCTTGAGCTCCGTGTGACTCGGTTTAGTTTTCCACGCATTGCATCGTACTGCGCGGATCGGAGTTCGCGAGTACGTTTCTGTCGGCTTCATTCCTGGTGCATGTCGGTCGGTTCGAATCGCGTTTTTTCCGGCCGGCTAGCTGGTTTCCGTGCGGTTCGGTCGCTCGTATTGTGTTCCGTACGAGTCGGTTGTGTTCCACGTGCATTGCATCGTACTGGGCGGATCGGGCAGCGCCGATACGTGTCGGTCGGACTAAATTCCCGTACTGAGTCGGTCGGTACGTTTTCCGGCCCGAATCAGAATCGGCCCCAATGTCGGTAGGGTACTGAGTATGTATCTAAGGCAAAACCCAAACATACAAGACATATATTACACTTCATCATTGTTCAAAAGGAACAATATGGCCATAATTAATAGACTCAGAGCACAGTTGTCAGGCTGTGAGGTAGAAGACTGGCATCTACGTGTGAGTGTGTTTCATCATGAGTGATGGATACATGGTGGCAGGCATCACAGACAGAAACAAACATGAATGAATATCCTGGTTGCAGTGCACATGTTCACTCAAGTGGTGCTCTCTGCACGAGTCACGAGTGACAGGATAACGTTATGAAAAAAAGATCAGTGATTATCACACAGGTGAGCCCCTGATGTCTGTCATCCGTATTGGTGACTCAGTGAAGTGTAAAGCGTCCTCTCAGGAGATAAAAACTGGTCGTATATACTCTTATTAAGGATGTAGTTGCGCTTACCTATCCACAAAATGCTAATAGCCTCATCAGGTGGCGCGGAGGTGCCGCGCTCAAGCGTGCTGAGCTGTAATTGAGGTAAATCAGAGAAAATCAATCTGCTATGACCGGACTACCGTAGTGAAGAGAAAGCGTTGGCTGGCCACAAGGTCGGCAAATATACTCACAGTTTGAAGAGTGCGGACCAGTCGTCTGCACCTAACCTCGGCCTCCGTGTCCCTGGAAGTGGGATTACTCGGGCCGTTAGTGCTCATTATAAGCAGTGATTCAGGTCAGGCGGCTGCAACGGAGATTCGTGCAGCTGCCGAGTATTCATTGCGCATGTGTGGTGGCCATGTTGGGGTGGCTGGGTTGCCAGTACAGAGGATGAGATGTCTGATGGCCATATTGAAACGGGCAGTGATGTATGGAAAGTGAGCTATTTCATTATATCGTGTAAACACTTGATATATACGAAGTGCTAGATGATCAATGCACATGAAACACGGGATGTGGGTCCCCCTAAAAAGCGCCATGTTCACCAAGACATGGGATTAATATTATAAGGGGAGGTAGGGGTGTGTCTCCCTGAATGTCAAAGAACAGTAACAGTAGTATTTGAACTTGGGGAATGCTCAAGAGCACATGGATTCAAGGAAAAGGATTGACTGTGGTAAAAGAAGAATTTTACATTCATGTGTGAGAGGTCCCCTAGATGATGTCGACATAAGGTTATGACTTGAATGAAGTATCACAGGGGAGAGGTCTCTTGTCAAAGATACTTAAATGTAATGTACAGTCAATGTAATATAAGGTAGGAAACTCAGGGGTCTCCAGATAATGTTATAATATGTTGATAGTATAAATCTCAGGCCCCTAAGTTAGAGGAAAGTGGTAGTGTCTTATTCGTGGTTTATATAGGTCTGGTGGGGCGTGATGTATGTTCATGCAGAGTCTGTGGCTAGATGCATAGGTGTAAAATCATGGGGAGGCGACACTGTATGACACCTGGAGGGTGGTTGCCTATACCTCAATCCACAGAATGTTATCATTAAGTCCGGTCCTGTTAGTATGTAGACAGAACAACCAACGTTGCTCTCGTCTGTAGAGGATAGCTGCATTCCAAGAGGGGTTGGCTTGGAGAACTGTCCATCTGAGGTCATCAATGGAGTGATTTTGATCCTTGAAGTGATTGCCTATCTTCGTTGCATTCCGTCAGCATCTGATGGTGCTCCCATGTTCCCCTATTCTGATTTTCACCGGTCTTGCAGTCATCCCTACATAATACATCATGCAGGAGCATGTAATCAGATAGACGCAGTTCTTGGTGTTGCAGTTAGTGTGCTGCCATTGCATCTAAGAAAATGATCCTTACTGTATGGTAGTAGAGTGCGCAGATGAGCTGCACGCAGTGCAGCTATCTCATGGGTAGTATCCGGTTACTGGTGGGAGGTTCCATAGTGTGGTTTGTGATTTGGGTTTATTCTTTCGTGGTCTTGTATGCACCAATTGGTCTCTCAGATTGGATGCTCGTCTGAATGCAAAACGAGGGCGTTCTAAGTCCAGATCACCTGTATTCAAAATCCTCCAATGTTTCAATATGATCGATTTGACCTTATTGGAGAGGGGTGTAAAAGAAGTTACACATGTCATCACTTCCTCCTTTGGGCATG
Organism: Calotriton arnoldi; assembly: GCA_963921515.1. Taxonomy (NCBI): domain Eukaryota; kingdom Metazoa; phylum Chordata; class Amphibia; order Caudata; family Salamandridae; genus Calotriton; species Calotriton arnoldi. The sequence goes on from CAWUFW010009349.1 coordinate 441,570, forward strand.
TGTTTGTTTCCAGTAGAGCCTCCCTGTTGTTATTGCGTGCTCTCTTTTCTGCAAGTCTGATTACCCTCGGGGGTACTTTCTCTCGAGAAGGTTTCCACTTAATTCCTTGGCTTGGATGTCGTAATCGGAGAGCTTCCTGCAGTTACATCATAGGCGTAGGAACTGCCCATATGGTAGGTTTCCTCGAAGTGCCTTAGAGTGATGGCTCTCAAAAGATAGGAGGCTATTGCAGGCCGTGCTCTTTGTGTATGTTCTTGTCTGTAGTTGGCCTTGGGTTAGGCTAATCAATAGATCAAGAAAGGGGATCTCTGAGTCCGAGACTGAGCTACTGAATTTGAGGTAGGGGTTCAGTGTTTTGACCCAATCCGTGAAGGCTTCACAGCTATTCTTGTCACCCTTTCACAGGACTAGGATGTCGTCTATGTATCTCTTCCATAAGATGATGTTAGTCTCAAATGGATTGGTGGTGTACAAGATATGTTTAGATTCAAAATCGGCCATATAGAGGCAGGCCAGACTAGGGGTGAACGTGCTCCCCATAGATGTCCCATGTACTTGGTGGTAGACCTGGGTCTTGTACATAAAGTAGTTGTTTTTGAGAGCGATGGTGGCGCATTCTATAATGAATTTCGCAGGAGTAGAGGTAGAAGAGTTGATACCTCTCAAGAGTATATCAATCACTTCAATGGTTGCGTCTTGGGGGATGTTTGTGTAAAGCGTCTCCACGTCCAATGTCATCAGGAAAGTTATCTCTTCAGGGTTCTCGATGTTGGCGATGAGATTCAGGACATCTTTGGTTTCCTTGAGGAATGAAGGGATAGTTTGGACCAATGGTTGGAGGAAGTGGTCACAAAACTGACTCCATGGTTCCAGACCGACCCTATCCCTGAGACAAAAGGTCTGCCAGGAGGTGAACGTGTTTCCTTGGGGATCTTTGGTAGTACGTAGAAGTAGGGTATCACAGGTGTCTCGTTTATTAGGAATGATGTTTCCTTTTTGGAAATCCAACCCCGGTTTTATGCCGAATTTACCAGGTTTCTGATCCATTTCAAGAGGTTTCCTGTGGGATCTGTGTCCAGTTTTTCATAATAGTGTGTGTTGGCCAGTTGTCTCTGGCATTCGTGGTCATAGTCTCCCGTGTTCATGATTACAGTTGCTCCTCCCTTATCAGCTGGTTTTATGATGATTGTTTCATCTTGCATCAGATTGTTGAGGGTTGTCCTTGACTTGGTGGGGAAGTTGTTGTAACGCTTGGTCTTCTTCAGTGCACCTACATCTTTAAGTATGGCTTTTTCAAATGTTAGTACTTCACTCTGAGTCATTGCAGCTGTTGGTGTGAAGGTTGACTTCGGTCTTAAGCCTGTATCTGTTTGTGTAGGGCTCGGTTCATTTTGAAAGAATGAGCGCAATCTGATTTTACGGAAGAACTGGTGTAACTCGCCAGAGAGGCGAAAAGGATCCTCACGCAAGTTGGGGACAAATCCCAATCCAAGTTGCAGTGCCTTTGTCTCCTCTTCATCCAGCATCCTATTCAATAGATTGACGATTAATTTCTTTTGGCTGTCTGGCTCAGCGTCTGGCGCTGGGTGTCTGTTTCTTGGCATCGCACCTGTTTGTTGTTTCCTCGTCTTCTTCCTCTGCCCCTGCCTCTGTTCCAAAAAGGTTGAGGGATAGGGTTTTGGAAGAAAGGTGGATATGCTTGTTGTTGTCCTGAAAAATCTGGGAACAACATTGGGTTGGCTACTAGAAGGGTGGGCCCTGAAATCCGTACATCGGGGGAGCAGGAAGTGATCCCTGGTGGCTTCTATTGCTGTTGCGACTCTCATTGCTTGAGCTGCTATGGGATAACTGGTATGCCCTGTTTGAAGTAGTAGAACCATCATCAGAGGACTGGTCACTGCCAGAGTGCTGGTAATCCTCCTTTGTGTATGGGTATACTCTCTCCCTGTCAAATTTACGTATGTCCTTCTGCAGTTTCTGTATTTTTTGTTTCATCAAGTAGTCCTTGTGTTCATTCAGCTCTGTATTAATCTCAGCTAGGCGGGATTTGTAAGCTGTGATACTAATGCTGGCCTTGAGTGCATTTTCAGCGAAATACCTAATATCCTGCGAATATCCCATATCCCCATTGCTTTACCCTCTTCCTACTGACATCCAACCACTCCGGCTTTAAGAGGTTTAAAAAATAAAATAAAGTGCGTAGGGTAAAAGGCAGAAATCTCTGCCAGGCAAGCAAGGATCTCCATCTATGACTGGCGGTCTTCGATTAGGAGAGGAGATCAGGGTCTCTCCTAGCCTGGAGGGTTGATGGGCTGTCACCATACCGGGAAGAAGTAATGTAATAGGATTCGTAATTTTAGAGGTACTATATCAGATATTGAAAGTCTTCTTGCTGAGTGGGTCTTTTAGTGTCATAAAAATAAAGGAATAAGACCAGACTGATTTTAGAGGATTGCACAATTATTTTGACATTATTCAATATATGAGTAAGATGGAGTATACATCTTTGATCGCACCTGAAACTGTGAGTGTGTCCCTGAGTTATTATGGGATTAGTCACTGTGAAGAATTTAAGAAGGCAATTGTTCCAAGTTGTGTTGTCATCAGCAAAAGGCAGAGGGGGAAGTGTCCATCACGAACAGCTGTCTCTTCTTCCTTAAATAATACCAAATACAAAAACAAGAAAACAGACACTTTTTACACAGTCCCAGTTGACATCCTGAAAGATCCCTTTCCTTTAAAGAAGATATCTCTGCTCTTTTAAAAAAAGACTCTCACCCAGATGAGATTTTTGTGGCATGCTTCATCCTTGAGTCCTCATCCGGTTGTCTAATACCCGCCGGATGGGCTCAGCCCTTTTACCGTGATCAGTGGGTAGGGAGGGAGCACTTTCATTTTTTGGGGTTTCTTCACTTTTGGGATCCTAATTCACAATTAACATAGCCTCCCAGTTGATCTAATAATCTTTAATATCCATGGGCTAGCGACAAAAAAAAAAAGTAAGAAGGGACGTGCATGAAGGATACTATGTTCTCCTCGTCGGCTTATGTCGACATGCTACAGACGGCTTTTTCAATCACCCATTGGGTTGCCCAGCTTCATGCGACTACCATAGTGTAGGTTTTCATTTCAATGCACACTCAGAAAAATGTGAATTTATGTTTTCTTGAGGCCGTGCTCGTTAGTCTGCTCTAATGTCATTGATGCATACCGTCGACCTAGTTATTCTCAAAACAATTATCCCAATTCTTTGGTTCACATGAATGCACACAATTAACTTCTAATGTGATGAGTATATACATCAGTCCTAATAGTTCAGTGCCTCATGGGAAAGTATAGGCGGGCAGACCCTTTCATCACACTCTTTCAGTATTGTACCACGAAGGTGGAAATAGAAAAAACACAAGTGAATTGTTTCAATCAGTAGTCTGGTCAATCTTAGTACAGTCAAAATGTAGTAAAACCTGGTAACAAACAGTTACTCCCCACAAGCAGATACATGACTCCATGTACTATGCCATTGAGGTCTCCCAGCATCTGCACCTAGAGTTTTTCCAGTCTGCTTCTGAATCAGTAACGTGCCTTCCCGATAGCAGTGTTTATGAACTAGGATCTGCATATCTGATACGCTAGCGGCGCGTCAGCCGTGTCATCACGTGACGTAATGTGACAAAGTACCGTCGCTCGGCCAGGGCCAACAGGCCCATGGAAGATGTAGTTTCTCTTGTTTTTAATAGTCTGAAAACTTCCGTCAAAACAGGCAGACATGTAATCACTATTCTAGCCACCCAATTCGCTTTCTTCTAACAATTGGTGCCTTCAGTTACTATTGTAACAAAGCAACAATGTCTCAACTCGTAGTCATTTGGGAGGACAATTATGATGATAATATAAATCACAGGAAGGGAGAACAAAGGAAGGGAGACCACAACGGGATTTTGTAAGGTGAAAAGTATTATTTGTATGTAGTTATAACAGCACTACAGTACAGTTTCATATACAGTGACCATACCACACAAGTGTGCACTGAACATGCTAGTGACGGTGAACGGCGCAGTGACACTGGGGTGAAAAACAGCGTGAATGGCGGAAAGAACAAATAATTAAGTGGTCAATGATACAGATATGTACAAAGTCAGTAGTATGGATGGTGCTGGGCATAGACACAGCCATAGAGCACAGTCGCAAAGAACTTGACGAGATTGTCGAACTTGAAAAATTCATTCTAGCAGACACTACCATTGCTGACGCTAGGGCTCTCCTTGATAAGATCAACAACACTATTGCAACATTTCATACCTTTGAACAGAACAAGAAAATAAATAAAATACAGAAAGACATAAAAAAAACTACAATAAGGACACAACTTACCCATATCTGCTTGACACATTTTACAATACACCTTACCAACCACCTAGGAATAGGAACTGGGGTAGGTACAGGAATAATCAGGTCATTACCTTCTCGGATTCATCAAATACTTCCATTGAGAATTCAGACTCTGGTGAAGGCCCAAGCTCAGAGCGACCACAGAATAGACCCCATCCACCCCCACTCCTACCAACTGTTTTTTTAGGAGCAAACCGCGGACGCGGTCGGGGACAAACAAGGCCCAACTATCAATACGAGTACGCGGGCGAGTGACAAACACGTCGCAAATTCTATCAATGGGGTCCCCAATAATTACTGCTCAACCGAACACAGCACACAATGAGGAAGTAGCCCAGATAGGTCCGAGTACCTCGAACCACACAACTACTCCACAGATTGCATCTATGGTGCATCCTATCACAATTGCCCAACCCATCCTAGTCACCAATGTCGATCCCTTACCCAGAGGCCCTAGCACCTCAAACTGCTCATCCATTCCCATCTTCAACCTGTCAAAACATATCTTGTCCTCAGATGAAGTTTCACTCCTCAGCAAGGGCCTTTCCTTTGTCCCCGCTGATCGCAGCAACTTTTTTAAACTACAAGAGGACTTACTTCTTTTTTTCAGGCGCATTCGCCTTAAACAATTTTTTGCTGATAAACCCGATTCTGACAGACCTTATGAGAGGCAATTCCACCCGGCCTCTACTTTTCTACCCCCTGCTTCAATGATGCCACCCGAAATCCTTACTTTTGAAAGACCAGTCATGCACGAAATCAAGGAACTACAACATCAATCTGAATTTGTTCCATACAATCTCCCACTAACTGAAAAACAGACCCTAGACAGTCTATGCGACAACAAAGACATAGTTATCAAACCTGCAGATAAGGGTGACGGCATAGTGGTCATGGATTTGGACAAATATGATCTGGAAATCCAACGCCAACTCAACAACATCTCCCATTACCGCTCCTTGCCCACAGAACCCCTCCCGGACATCCGCAAACAAATACAAGCGGTCACTAACCACGCTTTGCAGTCTGATATTATATCCAAAAAAGAGCATGCTTTTTTAAATAACCAACACCCTAGAACACCAGTAATCTATGTTCTGCCCTAAATCCATGAAAACTCTTCCGAGCCACCGGGACGACCCATAGTGTCCGGTTGTGGCTCAATCTTGGAACCACTGGGCAAATACATTGACTCAATCTTGAAGGAATTTGTCCCATTAACCGACACCTTTGTCAGGGACAGCACACATCTGATCAACATCATCGAAGACAGACCATTTGATAACGGAACCGACTTAATGATAGGCCTTGACATTGAATCGTTATACACTAACATACCCCACACTGAGGGCTTGGCTGTTATCAAACAACTCTTGGACACATGACCCAGACCCGCCCGCATCCCATCTGAGTTTATAATGGACCTCCTATGCATTGCACTCATAAATAACTATTTCCTCTACAAAGACACCTTCTATCTCCAGATTAAAGGTGTCTCCATGGGCGCTTGCTTCGCCCTCAACTTTGCCGTCCTCTATGTGCACCATCTTGAAACCACGCATTTCTTATCTGTTCAAAAACCCTTTTCTCAACCAAATCAACCTTTGGCGTCGCTACATTGACGACATTCTTCTACTCTGGCACGGCACACACGAAGATCTGACATCTTTTATATCTTGGCTCAACAATTTCCAAGCCCATCTCACGTTCACTTCGGATGTGAGAACCAATGACCTCTCCTTTCTTGATCTCACCCTTCACGCAGAGGACGGAGCCATTGGTACTACCCTATACCGCAAACCCACAGAACGCAACACTCTTTTACTGTATTCTAGCTATCACCCAAGAAGCCTTAGGGATGGCCTACCTTATGGACAGTTCCTCCATATCTGGAGAAATTGTAAGTGGCGAAAAGATTATTTCAGAGAGGCTGCCATTCTCTCTGAAAAATTGACCAACAGGGGTTACCCCAAACGCCTTGCCTCCCGCGCGTCCAAACGGGCATGGTACTGCCACAGGGAAGTACTTCTCTCTCCTTCCGTGAAACGTACCAACTCATGCATCCCCTTTGTGTCAACATACAGCCCCTCAAGTAACAAGGTCAGCAAGGTGATTAAAAAAAACTGGTCCATATTGCGGACACATGCCCCTTTCAAGGAACCTCCCTTCTTCTCATACAAGAGGGGGAATAACCTTTCTAACAAATTGGTCCATGCTATCACCTGGCCTAAAAATGAAAAGAAAACCCAATCTGTGACTGCCATGTGGGGGTTTCCACCGATTATCGGCCACTACAAATGCCAATCGTGCTCAGTTTGCAACCTCACCCTTAACACAAAGGAATTTGTCGTTGCTGACCACACATATCAACTGAAACAATTCTTTAACTGCTGCACTTCCAACGTTATTTATGCCATACATTGCCCCTGCAACCTATTGTACATCGGCCAAACTACACAGATGGTAAAGCAGCGTATTTCCCAACACCAAAGCCGCATAAGGTGCAACGTTGAGACAGCACCACTTGTTGTACACTTCAGAGAAAAAAAACACTCGGAAACTGACTTGGTTTGGCAAGTGATCGACCGCCCGGAGCTTCCTGTCCGTGGTGGCAACTTGCAACTACTTCTGAAATGTGAGTGCAGGTGGATTGCACGCTGTGACTCTGTTAATAATGGGCTTAACTTGCTGGACAAATGGAATACGGTTATCGCTGTACCTTGACATCTCTGACCGTTCCCAGTTTAATTTAAAATTTAAAATTTGACCCCAAAAAAATTAATTAAAATTTGCCACCCTGACTTCGTCCATTCCTTGTCTGCTCTTCCACATGCACACTGGGTGTGCAACCTGAGTCTGCACACGTCCTTCTCTGCCCTTCCCGTCCCCCGCACCCCGCCTGTATACTGACCGACTAGTCGGTTTGTCCTGGGCAGTCTGACAATTACTCCTCTGCTACCTCACATTTAGCAGTCACATATACCATTGTGTCCATTAACTATTTTATCGACATTACTTAAACGATTTCCTAGAAATATGTATTGACTGTTTGACTGTATTGATACCTCCTAAACTATGTCTTTTAACCCCACCCTTCTTTGTATATAATGTATATAATGTATATATACGCTGTTTAATTTGATATAATATGTTACCATGTACCCATGTCCCAAGTAATGGACTTCTACCGATGCACTTTGTGCCATTGTCTTTGTATTTACTTTCCATTGTAATTTGCAAATTGGCACGTAGGTTTTCGGTGTTTCCCCCTTTTCCTTTTCCATCTAGCGCGTGTTGTCACGGGTCCCCCCGGGGTACTAGATATGGTCACTCCCCGCCTGTTCTAGTCTTTCTGACCCACATGATCAACGTTGCTCCATATCTCTCCCGGCTTGCCTTGCCGGCTCTTCACTTATTCTTCCCTAACAACCAGACGCTACACTCGTCCTCCGGATTCATTGCGGCCATTGTCCTGCTCGCACAGAGATCGGATCTCTGTTCCCCTGGATAGCCCTACCCCCGCACCCAGGTACGGCACTGACCATTTTTTTACCCTCCTTGTCCTCATAGGTTGTGATTGCCCCCAGATCCTCAGAAACCCTGCTGGAATCGCCCCACGCCTTCATTCCAGGTATGTCTCATTCCTGCATCCTGCTCCCGCCTGCATGTCCGCCTGGTCTATTCAGTACCTTACCCCAGCTCCTGTTTGCAATTCCAGGTTATAATCACTGGCTAAGTTTCCACGCCAGATCATTCACTGATCTCCCACTGGTTGACATCATTGCCCCTGGATCCCTTGGAACCCCGTTTTGAATCGCCCTATACTAACCTTCCAGGTATGTGTCATTTCTGCACCCTGCTCCTGGAATCGAGTCCACCAGTCCTTTTAGTAACTTACCCCTGCCCCTGCTTGTATTTACAGGTTACTGATCAATCACCTATTAAGTTTCCACGCCAGATCTTTGCCCGATCGCCCACAAGTTTATATCATTGCCCCTTGATCCTTTGGAATCCTGCCAGAATCGCCCCATGCTAACCTTCCAGGTATGTGCCATTCTTGCTTTCTGTCCCCGCATCTATGTCCTCCTGTCCTTTTAGTACCTTACCCCTGCTTGCATTCACAGGTTAGGAATTCTTGATCACCCCCTGCGTTTCCACGCCAGATCATCTACTGATCTCTGACAAATATATATCTTCTCTACCCCTGTCGTTCTTGTTTCTCATTGGCCCTCCTTGGTCGCACAGGGCCTTAGCTGACACTCCTTCTTTCCCTATTAGTGGATTCTCCGCGATCTTCCACCCTGGTGGACCTTTAAGGCCGCCCGAAAAACTCGTTTTTCTGCGTTACTACCCATCAGGTAATTTCTCATTGCCTGACCTTTCCTATCTTCCACTACCAAACTCTACCACTCACCTGGACCCGGGCACTCATCCGCTCATTCTGTTTTCCTATCCCCGTTTCTCCTATACAGCACTAATATGAAATTAGTGACCGTTGTCCTGATTATGACCTGGAATTGATCAGGTCGAAATGCCGTCGGCTACCCAGCACAGAACTTCGGCGCTGTTGTGGTCAATCAATTCAGCCTGAATCGAAATACTGACTTTGTACATATCTGTATCATTGACCACTTAATTATTTGTTCTTTTCGCCGTTCACGCTGTTTTTTACCCAAGTGTCACTGCGCCGTTCACCGTCACTAGCACGTTCAGTGCACACTTGTGTGGTATGGTCACTGTATATAAAACTGTACTGTAGTGCTGTTATAACTACATACAAATAATACTTTACACCTTACAAAATCCCGTTGTGGTCTCCCTTCCTTTGTTCTCCCTTCCTGTGATTTATACTATCATCATAATTGTCCTCCCAAATGACTACCAATTGAGACATTGTTGCTTTGTTACATACTCCACCCGGTCTCACCCGGGTTAACGGGTTTACTCCTGTATTTTGTTTTCTTCAGTTACTATTGGCCCACTACTATTGGTCTCAGCATTTAATCCACTAATATTTGCATAATGGTACGTACTAGTAAGAGTGGCTATACTTGGTGTACTGTAATACCATATATGGGGATATGTGTACTACTACTCTAGGGATACGTCCATTACAACACAGGCATTACATGGTAATGCCTTTACAACGCAACTTTTACAATGCAGGTGACATTACATCGCATGCCATTACAACGCATGTGCCATTACAACGCCTGCCATTACAACGCATGCCATTACAATGCATTGTAAGGTAATTAATGGAGGTAAGTGAGGTAAGTTTTTATTTTTTATTATTTTTTATATTTTGGTATTTTAGGTAAGTAATGGAGGTAAGTGGGGAAAGTTTTTATTTTGCTGGCCATACACACACCTACTCTGCAAAAACACATTGCACATGTGGGACCAGTCACTCCCAAAGTAAAAGCCCTGGCAAGATGGCTGACACATGGGCAGGAAAAAAGTTAGCACTATCGATCAGGTTTTTCGTTTTACCCTTTTGGCCTGGAAGTCTGTGATTTTGGAACAGGGTAGTCTTTATACTGCTTTTATTGATCTGAGGTCAGCCTTTGATCTGATTCCAAGGGCTACACTTTGGCAAGTTTTACGTGATCAGGGGCTCCCTCACAATATTTTGGCACTTCTTATACGCCTTCACGAGGGAAATTATGCTAAAGTACGTTGGGGAGACCAAATGCAATTGACAGACCCAATAAAGGTTGTAAGAGGGGTGAGGCAGGGCTGCGTCCTAGCCCCCACCTTATTTTCACTCTTTGTAAATGGGGTGGTGAATTATTTAGCGGAAGCCCATGCGGATGCCCCTTTATTGGGGAGCGATAAAATAAGCACATTGCTATTTGCGGACGATACGCTTTTAGTTTCTAAAACCCCAAGTGGCCTTCAACTGCTATTAGATCGCTTCATGTCTTTCTGTGAGATGAGAGGATTAGAAGTAAATACCTCAAAGACTAAACTTTTGTTAATGAACCCCCATAAATCGTTTAAAGGGAAACTATTATTGGGGGCATTCCGCTGGAAAGGGTCGATTCCATTGTATATCTTGGTATAACCCTCACTGAAAAAATTGATTGGAAACAACATATTTCGAAGCAAATTCTACAGCAGAGGAAGACATCAGGGGCTATAATCTTAGAACATAGGTCATCACAAACTAGACCGATTGCAGCACCGCTACAGATCTATGACCAGAAGGTGGTTGGCTCGGCTCTCTATGGGGCCGAAATCTGGGGATTTGATAATTTGGAGGGCTTGCTTCTTACAGAGAACAAATTCCTAAAATCACTTTGCTCAATCCCCCAGAGTACCCCGCTCACTCCCTTGCGACTAGATTTGGGCAGAACTACAATAATGGATAAAGCGAGACTTCGACCTCTTCTCTTTTGGCTCCGCATTAAAAAAACACCTGAGCTTGTTCATTATGCGATTGCTACTGAGGTGGTTCTTAAGTTGGATCGTTTTAAAAAAATTGGCTGGTTCTGTAACATCAAAAAATTGCTTTTGGAAATAGGCCTGGGAAACCTTTGGGAAGAAAAGGACTCTAGTTTACTGCCTAGTAGAGAGTGGGTCAAGTCCTACTATTGGAAATGGGTGGCAGAGAGAACAGTCACACAAGTGAAAGGAGGTCGACTCACGACAGAATTTATGGAGTTTAAGATGGTTGGTGTGTACGAGCCCTATATGGACTTCATCACTGTCCCGCAAGAGAGGAAGTTATTTATCCAATTTAGATTTGGATGTCTTCCCTTAAACTCCTTTACTGTGTCGTGGAATAGGGGCTCCCAAGTTAAATCATCCAACTGTCCATGTTGCCCCGAGATAGAGGAGACGACTAAGCACATTCTCTTTATATGCCCTCTGTATAAAAATCCAAGATCTAAATGGTTAGCCCCTGCTTGTAGACAACTAGGAACCCGTAGTCATTTAGAGGCCCTACGTATCCTCAGGACAGATACAAGGCCACAAATAGTATGTGCAATGGCCAAATTCCTGGGGAGGTTTTGGTTCATTAGGAGGAAGATGCTAAAATGAACTGAGTATACCATTAGATTAAGTATCATTCCTCACAAAGTATCCAGTCTACACTTGATGTTTTATGATCATGTTAATATATGCCTCATGTTTAAATTACAGAAGACTGTGCAATATTGTATTTCTGCTAATTATGCACTAGCACTTTATGTACTTTCTATGTGTTTTTAGCTTGTTTGGTTTTATCATCTTGGAAGCTAGTTCCTTTTAATTTGTTTTTTAGATTTTAATGGCTCGGGTTTTTAATACATTTTGTCACTGTATAAATAATGTCATCTATTTTGGCTTACAATTTTCAGTATGAAAATCTTGTTCTAACTACTATACTTCTGTACGCCTATGCACTTTGATGGTCTTAACGACCGAATAAAGTTTTATGATGATGATGATGATGATGAAATGATGTGCCTGCAATTCACACCCATGCACTGGCCAACCCAAACACGTACACACTCACAGCCATTGCAACTCTATGTTTACACACACTGTCAGGGGATGCAGTGTCCATGGGTGCCCCCTGGCCTGGCTGTGAAGGTGTGTCTTGCAGATGACAACTGTGGAGAATCAGACATACTAGATAGCACAAAACACACAGGAAGTCACAGAGACATCATTGACAGGGGACACCTGACAGTGAATGCAATGGACACACCAATATACCGGACACTGTACCATGGTGTCAGTCACACAAGTTGCGGTTGTGAGCTGCATTACACTCCCACATCGTTCGGCAACATATGCATCCTTCACACAACACATCACTCACTGTCATAGACACTGTAGACACAAGCACCAACCTGGACTGCATTTGAGGAGACATGCTACTCACAGCAGCAGAACTGCAACACACACCACTGGCCATCACTGTCATGAGAATGGAAAAGCCAGAGAGCTGCCGTGCCCAATCCTTATCACCATGGAGGACATTGACAAGATTAATCATGTTTGCACGTACAAAACTCAGCAACAACATCATTAGCTACATTAACAACATCACTTGTATGAAATGAGACGTGAACTAGGAACCCAGACAACAACACAGATACTCCCAAGAGATCCCAGGCATACCGGACTGTGACCATGTTGTCCAGACACACCAATGTGACGCACAAAGACTGGCAAAAACTGCCACCACACATGGCCCAATCTTGAAAGATATCCTAAGTGGAATTGCACGTATGTCCCTGTTAAAGGACAAATGTGGACAAGGATGACACACCTGTGTCAGGCACGTGATGGCCCTTGAGTAGCAATGGCCATGTACAGCCAATCAATACATGAGCTGGTCATGCACACACCTCAACATTCACATTGAAATGCTTCAGGTTGACAGGACAATGTGCTGCACCAATATCAACCTCTGGCTGTGACAACTTAGGACAATGCAATGTACAGGCACGCATCCAGATGTACAGTCACAACTGTCATGTGTTTGAACCATTGATGCCTGTAGAAACATAACATACATTGTGTGTCTCTTCCAAACACAGGTGATGATGGGGACACAGCAGCAGATGATGAGGAGTCCCTGTCCCAGGCTCCGGTGGCTCCTGAGCTCTCTGGTATGGAACAGCCTCTGCCCTCCTCGGATGGCGAAGACCTACCTGGCCCCTCCGGTATGAGTCATCATGCAGCACCAGCAGGACCACCATCTGCACCCCCTGCACCCACTCCTCCAACATCTGCCAACACACAGACCACCCCCGCCGACACGGACAGACCAAGGACACTGAATGACAACAGCACAGGGACCCCGGCCCCCCGGGAAGCAACGGACAACAGCACCAGTACCAACCCCCAAGGGGGCCTAGGGTCACCTGTGCGTGACACCGCAGGTCCCGCCCATGTGGCCAGGGGTGGTGGGAGGGGTGGTAGGCAGAGTTCTCTGTTTGCAGAGGGGTCTGGACTGCATGATGACCCACAACTGGTACGCATTGCAGATGCGTTCCAGAATAGCACCGGAGAGGTCAGCCAGGTAGTGGGGATCCTCAAGGACATTCAACAGCAGCAGGCTGCCCATCATGCCCGCTTGGACTCCCACATGTCCGGTGTGGAGACACACATGTCTCGCATAGAGTCCAAGTGGGACACATTGGAAGAACTGACAGCGGTGCAGAGGGACATATTGACATGCCTCCGCCAGATTAGCACCAACATGTCCACACCTCCCTGTGTGCCCACAACATCTGGTGCCGCAACAACTGCAACTGCCACAGGGAGGGAGGATGACTCTGGTGGAGAGTACTCTGCACCGCAGCGGCCTGCACGTGAGGGTCCCCCCAGAAAGAAGAGGGGTCATCCGAGGAAGGACAACTGAGAGGCAGATGGCCATGTACATCCCCCAGGAACCCAACACCTGTTCTGGAAATTCTCCTTTGTGTGCAAACTGTTCACCCTGTCGAATGCAACCCAACTCTCCCACGTGACATGGGGAGTTTAAGTTGGACTAATGTATCAGATTACTGTGGACTTTATTCAGGACATTTCTAATACCAACACTTCCAACTAGTCTGGGAACTTTGGATTCCAATCCCAATGTACAGCACCCACCATCCTGTGCACTATCCTCACACATGTTTGTAAATAAACTCACTAATACACCATACTTGCCTCTGTTGTGATTCCAACGTGGTTTTTGTCATGGAGATGATGATCTGCTAAATGACACTGTGCATGCTAACTGCTACAGCAATTTCAACACCGTCAATTGAGTCATGGCGACATGACACATATGAGGGAGACACACCATTAGGGCAACACAACACATACACACCAGGGCCATCTGACTCATCGCCTACACTGATGTTGCCAGGAAATACAGTGGAATGCACAGACACCACACCTATTCAGAGTCTGTGTTAACTAGCCCACAGGTGCAGTAAGCAAATGTCAGTCAGATGTGTGACCACAGACAACGCACATCCCAAAGTGAAGCACAGGTTTATTACACATTTGCAACATGTTGTTTCCACTACAGATGCAAGGTAATCCCACGTGGAAGTGGCCACACAGTCACCAAGTCTTGAAGAAATAAAGTCCAGGGGTTTGTAGCACATCACCTGTAGGGAAACGACTGCTTCCACCCTGGAAGTTGAATCATGGTGTCAGGGGGATCACAGTTGACCAAACAACTCTGAAAGTACCCTGTGAAGGACAGACATGACACACAGTTAAAAGCACTGAAGAACAGGACAGAACTGCAATACTCATGCCCAATACATGTCACAAGATACCTACACAAAACCAAGTTAGCATGTCAACACTGTTGGGGAGTACAGACTACCTGTAAGGACACATCGCTGCACGCATCCAGTCAAGTAGCACATGGCCACACTCAAACAGCAACAGAGCACCACCAACACATATCATGCAAACTCAAATCATTGACATAACATCTCTGTATACTCACAATCAGCTGAAGAAGTTGTTGATGAGCTGTGTGCGGACATCACCCTCATCATCATCATCATCACTGGCATCGTGGCCCAGGCCAGGATCCTCCACAGGTGGCGGATGTTGGTCATCGTCATCCAGGATGAGAGGCAACTCCTTCCACACTGCCAGGTTGTGTAGCATGCAGCAGACGATGAGAATCTTGCACACCTTTGCAGGGGCATATGGGAGGGCCCCTCCTGTCTTGTCCAGGCAGCGAAAGCGGCTCTTCAGGAGACCAAATGTCCGCTCGATCACTCTCCTGGTCCGACCATGTGCCTCATTGTAGCGCATCTGGGCTGGTGTCACAGGGTTCCTGAGGGTTGTCAGCAACCACGGCATGTTGGGGTATCCGGAGTCACCTACATACAGACAATTGCACATTAGCTGAGTTGGAAAAGAGGGTGGAATACAACATTGCAGAACACACACAATGGTACAAAGTCAGTACACACCGACAAGCCAGGCACGCTGGTCCTGCATCTGTGACATCATCCTCGGGATGCGACTACTCCTCATTACGTAGGCATCGTGTGCAGAACCGGGGAAACGTGCACACACATGTGAGATGCTCATATCTGCAAGACATACCACCAGAGCATTGATAGAATGGAAATGTTTCCTGTTCCTGTATGCCTGCTCATGTGCCTTTGGTGTTACCAAAGCCACATGTGTCCCATCAATGGAGCCGATGACATGTGGCATCCTCCCCAGGGCATAGAAGTCACTCTTGACGTCAGTGAGTTGTTTACGTTTAGGGAAATAGATGTACTGGTTCAAGTATGTTAACATTGCCTCCAAAATATCGCGTAGCACACGGCTGAACATGGTCTGTGACATCCCACCAGCAGACGCCACAGTGTGTTGAAAGGTACCGGTGGCAAAGAAGTGTAGGGCTGCCATCACCTTCACCTTGGGGGTCAGCGCTGTAGGGTATGGCCGGCCAGCTAGCAAATGTGGGGCCAACCGCCCCACCAATTCCTCAATCAGCGGCCTGTTGAAGCAGTACCGTCGGATGCAGTCACGTTCAACCATGGTTGCAAGGTCAGGGAATGGTCTATGGACAGCTGGTGCCCTGCAGTACATAGGTGAACAAAGAAAGATTGTCAGTCACCCCACATATGTGGCATTGACCATACTCAATATCACATGATACATCATTACGAGACACAAGTACTTGATGTGTGTGTCGTTCTGTATGGACATATTTGGCACCTACATGGCCATCATCTAACATCTCAGTTCAACATGTGTTGACAACAAGTTCCAGGTTGTGCTATGGGAAATCATTAGGCTGTGTCACAGTACCCATGTACTGCGGTCACGTTCCAAACACACACCACAGTGACAAGTGAGGACAGATGTGCCCCAGGCATCACATCCCTTTGACAGGTAGATTCCCAGGGACCCTGTATTGCCACATGGACACTGGCATGACATGGCGTTTCATGTACACGCCAGCAAAACAACCATGACTCCCACAGATAGTGGCCCCTGTTGCCTCTGCAGGACAGACATGGACGTCTGTGACACACACACGCACAACATCAAAGTCGATGCACAAACAACGTGGATGTGGAGACTGTCTCCCATTGTGCACATGGAATCAGAGACATCAGAAACACAACATGCACACAGACTGTGGAGGGCCATCACAATTGTGGCAATGGGTCACCCTGTGACGTACATACCATCCCACATGGGACTCAGGGTGTATGTGACATAACATACACATATACAACCTGGAAATGTGACCATGCCACATGCTCTGAACTGAACAGTTGCACATCACAGTGGTCATGTGCACAACACACAAAGGATTCTGTCCCCATGAACACGTGCACAGCCTGGGAGTGGCTGCCCGCAAGTGCCACCCAACATACCACATGTTGACCCCCATACACACACAGGTAATGCAGCCTTACATGCCTTAGGATACAGTGTGGACAGGCTGTGGTGTTGTAGGTGTGCCCCTGAGTCCCTGGCAAGTAATTGTGGCTGGCATACGTTCAACCAGTGACAACCATGGTGACTTATGCGGGTGACTTGTACAGGGACGCATTGTACAGCAATGGACCGATCCGTGCGCACGCATTGGCCATTGCATATGATGTTGACGGATGCATGTTGTGTTCCGAAATACGCGTCGTACAGCAATGGACCGATCCGTGCGCACGCATTGGCCATTGCATATGATGTTGACGGATGCATGTTGTGTTCCGAAATACGCATCGTACAGCAATGGACCGATCCGTGCGCACGCATTGGCCATTGCATATGATGTTGACGGATGCGTGTTGTGTTTCGAAATACGCGTCGTACAGCAATGGACCGATCCGTGCGCACGCATTGGCCATTGCATATGATGTTGACGGATGCGTGTTGTGTTTCGAAATACGCGTCGTACAGCAATGGACCAATCCGTGCGCACGCATTGGCCATTGCATATGATGTTGACGGATGCGTGTTGTGTTCCGAAATACGCGTCGTACAGCAATGGACCGATCCGTGCGCACGCATTGGCCATTGCATATGATGTTGACGGATGCGTGTTGTGTTACGAAATACGTGTCGTACAGCAATGGACCGATCCGTGCGCACGCATTGGCTATGGACTGACATGGTAACGGACGCGCATTCGAAGCTTGTACGAGTCGGAAGCAGTGAATTCAGTTGGCCACCCACAACAATGTTGCAAATTCATGGGTGTCATCAAGTTCAAATTTTGAAGGATGCTGTAGGCGTTTATAAGTGGTGCAATTCCATGGATTGGCCAGATTCAGAAGATGCAAACGACTTGGACCTATCACTTTGGACACATGGGACAGTATCTACCTCTGCGGCACACATATAATGCTGGCTGTTCCCCTGAGAGCTCACTTGCCTGCACTACATGCTCCAGGACGACATCTGCCACTACCACTGCTGCTGTCTCTGCATCCTCTGGCTACTGCAATGGCACGTACTGTGGAGAGAGCCCCAGCCTTCAGCACTGAGGAGAACCAGGCCCTGCTGGACAGCCTCCTTCCACAGTACAGCAAGCTGTAAGGGAAACCAGGGGAGCAGGTGAGTGTGCTGTCCACTGCCTTACTAATTGTGCATGTTGTCTGACTAGCAGTACTTACAGTGTGTACACCAGTGGCTAGCATGCTCACTGAGTAGTTGTCACCCCCCAAAGTGAGAAGTTACATGCACTGAACAGGTATAGTGCAGTAACAGTGCATTCCAACAAGGTTTTACTTCCCAGGCAATGATACCATTTAGTAACTGCTGGACAACTGTTCATAGCCATAGTTGCACTACCTGTGTACATCATATGCCCCTGTGATTGAGACATGTATATCCAACTGTGTGATGCACGGATATGTTGCATGTGTAGTAATAGCCTTTTCACTTTGTCATCCTCACAGGTTGATGCTCACCAAAAGCATGAGATCTGGCTGACCATCGCCCGGGCAGTACGATCTGTGGGGGTCTACAGGCGCCGGATCCGCAACTGCCAGAAGAGATGGCAGGACCTTTGTGGCTGGACCCGGAGGATCGCAAGGGTCCAGCTGAAGCTGTCGCCTCCTCGCAGGAGGGGCGGATACCGGACCATGACCCCCCACATGCTCCAGATTCTGGCGGTGGTCTTCCCTGACCTGGATGGGCAGCTGAAGGCCAGACAGCAGCAAGGAGGGGGTAAGTGCTAGCCTTTTCTGGGTACTATGACTTACATGCTCTATGCACTCCTTTAGCCTGGTTACACTTCCACAGTACGACTGTCTTGTTGTCCTGGACTCATGTCCCTCACTTGTGTCATGCCCCCTCCTCATCTGATACAAAGGTGTGGCCCTTACAGTCTGTGACTTAGGTCACTTGGGTACTGTGTACTTGCAGTTACCTGTGGGTCAAGTTGGGGACAGCATCAGTTACAGGAACTTTGTTGTGGGCTGCATGGGTGGTACAATTGCTCACACAATGCCTGTGATCTGACATGTACTCTGGGTATGGCTTTAATATGTGTTCCAATTGCTGCTCTGACTCACCACATGTCTTGGGTATGTGCCACACACCCATGCTGCAGCTGAGACCAAGGTAGGAGCCTCAGAAGTATGTACATCATGTGTGTGACACATGCATAGCCACCTGCCTAGTGTTCAGGGTAATACCATGTTGCACATGGACCAGGACTGTAATGCCTACTCCGGACATCGAAGGCACTCTGTTCTCCCACTCCCGTGTGTCAGCATACATATTGGGCATTGTGAAGAGTGCACTCAGGTGTCTGCCTCTGTGTCACTGTGGTGTGGCCTTGCTTTTGGACTCCTGGAGTGTTTAACAGTTTGGGGTGGCCAGCCATCTGAGTTGTGACTATAGGATCTGCACATTGGTTAATGCATAGGTCTCTAATCCCTTGACTGTGCACAATGGTGTATGAAACATTGAGGTGCAGGCAGCTTTGGTTCATTCTCAACAGACGGTGAAGTGCTCATGTGTATGGATTTGTGTTTGCAGTCACTCAAATGTCTCATTTGAATGACGTGGGATCATCTTAGTCCTCATGATGTGTGTGGCCAGGGGTGCACATGTGCACCTGTCAGCTACAGGGCTTGCATTCCCAAAACTTCCATGATTGTGACACAGTGCAGACTGGTGTTGTGTGTATGCACTGCCCCTGTGACAGGAGACAGTTATGACTGACTTGCCAGACATGCCTGTGCCATGACATTCAACTTGCAATGGGTGATCCAGCAGTAGTGTGATATGTCCTGCATGCACACCATTGTCGCATTGACTATCAGGACATGAGGACATCATTGTGTCTGGTGATGGAAGCAAAACCCGCATATCGACAGAGACTCTGCCCATCACTTTTCCTGACACATGTACTGAGTCAGTGGCAGGAGATGGCATGTGTTTGGAGTGACACATTTCCATATGTTCTCTTGGATGTCCAACAACTGTGTATGTGGTGCATGTGTGCACATATGATTAGTGGCATCCAACAGGCACCAGACAGATGGGTGCATGGACAGGTAGGATATGAGTGGCATGAATGACTGTCAGGCAGACAATGGGCTTCTTCAAATCAGTGTCAGCACTTATTGCAATGTCTAGCAAATGATGGCAGGGCTTGCTCTGTGATGTGCTGTACTTACTGTGGTGTGTGTGGTCAGTACAGGTGACTAATGTTGCTCTGTTTATCCTGATTGTTTGCAGATACATCCACGGCCACAGGAGGAGACAGCTCCTCGGACCAAGAGGAGCGGCAGAGCCAGACTGGGTCCACTGCAGAGGAGACCGAGGGACCCAGTGGCACGGAGGGTGAGGGGAGCCACACTGAGGAGACCTCAGCTATGACCACCTCGGCTGAGGAACACAGCGCTTCCAGTGAGGGCTCCCTTGTGGAGGCGGGTGTCAGCAGACCACAGACAAAATCAAGCAAGTCTGTCCCCGCCACCACCACCATCTCCACCCTCCCATCTGCTCCCATCCCACATGTCCGTGGAGGCTCCCGTGTAGGGGAGCATGTCTCCTTCGTGCCAGGCACCGCACCCCCTGCCTCTGTCTCCCCTGCTGCCCTGAGTGTGGAGTCTGTGGACTTGCTGAAACAGATCCATGTAGGGCAGACATCAATGCTGAGTGTCCTCCATGCACACACGGGTCTGTTGACACAACTGGTGTCATTCATGGAGGGCATCTCATCTGGCATGTCTGCCCTACAGCGGACCAATCAGTCCATGGCCTCCTCACTGACGGCAGCAGTGTCCCTCCTGCAACAGTCCCTCACCCCTCCTACCTCTGCCCCATCCACAATCCCCAGCACCCTACCTGTCCCAAGCACCCACACACTGGCACAGGCATGCACCAGCACAGACACAAGCTGCACACAGAAACACAAGCCAAAATCCAGACGCACACGCACGCACAGTCAGGGGACTGATACCTCACTCACAGGGGATGGGGCCCAGACACACACACACACGCATCCACGAGCACTCTGCAGTCCTAAGATACCTCTCCCTCCAAAACCCCTTCCCTTGCCTCACCTGCAACCCCCCCCCTCCCAGAAGCTCTTCCTCTGTGAGTTTGGCCTCTTCCCCACAGATCCATCTGACCCAACGTACAGGCGGAAGAGGCCACCACCACACACAGAGGGTAGTGCCCCTCACACCCAGACACCCTCCCCCAGGCACAGGCAGACTGAGGAGCCCATTAGGAAGTTCCCCCGGACCGGGAAGGGAAAGACCCCACCACCACCACCACCCAGCTCCACCACACAGTCTCTCTCCTCCATCCCCCAGGCCACCACTCCACAGGTTCCCCTGCCACACCCTGCCCCAGGTTCTCCCACACACCGATACCGCATCCCCAAACTGCTTAAGCCCTCCCCCCTACCACTTGCTCTTCCACCCCCAACCCAGACGCTCAGCCTGTTTGTGCCACTGGTGTGGAGACCGGGTCCCCCCCCTCTGTCCTGCCCACCTCATCTGCCCCCCTTCCACTCCCTTGGAGTTATGCACTGCAATGGAGTCCACAACCACCTGTCTGACTTGGGCACTGCAGTGGGGACCCAGTCCACTCCATCTGACCGGCCCACTGCAGTGGTGCCAGCACCCACACCATCTGACTTGTGCCCTACAGTGGTGCCGGCTCCCACTGAGTCAGACACCTCCACTGCAGTTGCCGGTGACACTCCTGCACCCACCACCCCTTCACTGCCTCCTTCTGGCATCCCCTGATCCTGTCCCTGCGGGTGCCTGGCCTGCCCCTTGTATGCCCCTCCGAGGGGATGTTCCCTGTCCATACCAGTGCAGGCAAGCAATGGGTGACAAGTTGTCACATATCACCCTGTTCAGACTGTGAATGTGGACTGGCCATTGGCCTTAGATTCTTTTGGACTTCCAATTTTTCATTCACATTTGCTGAATAAAGCCTCTTTTTGTTTACTAGTGGTTTTGCTTTTGATGTACATGATGTAGATGAGTATCATCATGCATTTGCTGTTGTAATAGTGTTCAGATCAGGAAAATGAAGTGTTGCTGTGATGGACTCCATGTGGTCCATGGGATATGTGTCCTAATCTAGTCTGGATCCATAGCATCCTTTGCTGCAGTCTGAGGGTGTAATGTTCAGCATTTGACACAGGGATGTACGTTTTGCATTTGTAAATTAACATCTGTGGCTTATACTCATGCACATCTGGTGGGCTTACCACTGTTCAATGTTTCTATTTCCCTGACTGTGTGCCAATCTCCACTGGACATGCAGTTTAGCAAATCAATGTCGAAGGGCTCATCTGTGTATACAGTGCAACTTGCTTGACACGTGTTTTGGGTATATGCAGATGACTGAAGTGACACTCCCATACCCAGGCTGATGTGAGCAGAGCCTTCAGTGTGTTGTAATTGTTGACTCACTGACCGAGTGTTCTGCTGACATGTTTGAGTCGTGCACAGACAAGGTTTGGCACAGCGGACCTTCCACAGGAGTGGAGTGCCCTCATGGCAGTGTGTAATCCCGTGACATTGACTGGGCCCGTGTTGTGTGTTGTGTAAGCATGTCTGTGTGTGTTCCCTTCCCTTTTACTACACAGGCTGTGTCCCTACGGATGTTCCTGTTTGTGATGCTTGCTGAGTTGTCCTGTGTTCATCCAGCATCTTGGACCTGGTTTCTCTGGGATGTGGGTGCATGGCAAACTAATGTTCATCAGGTTGTTATCCCTAGTTGTCTTTGTTGTCAGGGCTGGGGATGTGGGCAAACGCAGATGGGACACAGTCAGGATTCCCCTTGGCACTTGTTGGCTACACAAGTCATGTAATTTACAGTTTGTGGTAGCTTTGAGTGATTGTGACATGTTGTGTGTGTGACTGCTGCCACTCCTCAGGGTCAGAGCTGCAATGTTGGAAGTTGTCTACGTGTGTTCTTTGTGGGTCACCTTGGCTTCATTGGTGTGTGACTGTGGCCGGGATCCCATTGATTGGGGTGGATTTCACGCCATGCCCATGTACTGCGTACTGTGCAATGTGTCAGACATTCACGAGTCTTGTTGACTGGCCATGTGTGATGGGTTTCTGCACCTTAGTTCCCACCACCACCCGTGGGATTGTCATGGGTGCATGTGCAATGTCACCAGTCCATGTGAGCTTCACTGCTGCACATTGGTGGTGATCAAGGTGTGTGGTGTTGAGTGTGTGCAAATGTGAGTTGTTGCACGGCTAGACCCCAACCTCCATATTGGCCTTGGCTGACAGGCCGTGCTGATTGATTTGTGCTTGTATAGGTGTGATGGTAGTTTGTTGCTCAGGACACATGGCTGTGGTTCACAGTGTGAACGACATCTACCTTTATCATCACAGTGGGATTATCATGCAGGCTAGTGTCA
Organism: Calotriton arnoldi; assembly: GCA_963921515.1. Classification (NCBI taxonomy): domain Eukaryota; kingdom Metazoa; phylum Chordata; class Amphibia; order Caudata; family Salamandridae; genus Calotriton; species Calotriton arnoldi. The sequence goes on from CAWUFW010009349.1 coordinate 464,806, forward strand.
CCACAATGTGGGGTCCCTGGGGGTAGTGCTGTGGTGGGTCTGTCTCTTGCTGTGTTAGTTGCTGTTCCTACAAGCTTGTGTGACATGTGTAATTTGGGCTCCCTCTCATCTAATAATGCCTGATTGCCCACATAGGGGAATCCGATCCATGAGTTACTTTTGTATGGCACTAAATACACATCTGTGTAATTGGAATTCAGGCCTCCTCATGTGTTGTGTGGTTGCCTGGGGACACTGGCACAGACCCCCATCACCTGTTGTGTTTGCTATGCAGTGTGAGGCTGCCTGTTTGTGTTTGTGCATCTGCACCACTGCATTGGCATATCTTTAGTGTGCCATTGCCTGTATGTTGTTTGGAGGATTTCCCCTGCTGTCCCTGGGACTCCTAGGTCATCAGTCAGCACAATAATCATGGTTTGTATGTCCCATTGCTGCCATGGTATGGTATTTGTTCACCTCACATCTACAGTCTCCACAGGATATCTACATTTGTGTGTCCATTAGTGCAGATATGTGGGTCTGCATTATGATGGTCACTTCTGGCATTGTGTAATTGATAAATGGAGACAATGTCATCTACTAGCCATCGAAACGCGTCAACGCATCTTTAAAAACAACCCAATCTGTGCCATGGTCTGGGCCTTTTGAGTATTTAATGAAGTGAGATATACCGGGCTCCAGCCCTAGAATTTGTGTAACCACGGAGGGTTGTCTTTTAATGACATATCATTTTTGTCTAGTTCTATGTACTCTCACATGTTTTTTTAAAATTGTTCGTTGAGATTTATGTGCATGAATTCTATATAGATATTTTGTGTCATACAATTTTATGATTTGTGTTTTTGTGATCCTATATGTCTTATGAAAAAAATGTTTTTAATAAAAGACTGATATTTTTCTATAAATGCGGTACATCGCTTAGTTTATCATTCAGATGTATGAGTAGCCTTCCCAACAGTATATGAGTTGCGATAGTATTTGTATGTGTGTTGCACGATTGTGTTAGGGTCCCCACTTCCAGCTCCTCTGTCAATAGTTATCCAGTCCAAAGGATTTCCCTTCTTATACTGCTATGGGACACAACCACTACTTTGCCACTGATGTGTTTGTTGTTCTGTGACCAGGAATCATCCATGCTGTTTGGCAGTTGCAGCTTTTTCCATGACAACACTTACCTTTTGGTCACTGTGATGATGGGGGTTTAGACCCCATTGCCACAATGTTCAAAAATGTGCTTCAGCTATGGACCCCACACTTACCTTTTGGTCACTGTGATGATGGGGGTTTAGGCCCAATTGCCACATTGTTCAAAATGTGCTTCAGCTATGGACCCCACACTTACCTTTTGGTCACTGTGATGATGGGGGTTTAGACCCCATTACCACAGTGGTCATGGTCTGCTTGCATTGTGACGGCCACACACATTTTTGTGTGACACATGTGATAGGGGGTCACATTGTATGTTCAATGTCAGGTTCAGTGTTGTAGGCATTTGACACAGACTACACACTCTTGTCATGATGTTGGGGGATGTCTTTTGCTGACATTCCTTATGTTGGAGTATGCTGGTTGTGTCATGCATTACCCGTCCTATGAGTGGGGATGGTAGTAGTGACAGGCATTCAGGCCCCCATGAGTAGGGGTGGTGGTAGTGCTAGGCATCCAGCCCCCTATGAGTGGGGATGGTAGTAGTGACAGGCATCCAGGCCCCCATGAGTAGGGGCAGTGGTAGGCATCCATCCCCCTATGAGTGGGGATGGTAGTAGTGACCGGCATCCCGCCCCCATGAGTAGGGGTGGTGGTAGTGGTAGGCATCCATCCCCCTATTAGTGGGGATGGTAGTAGTGACCGGCATCCAGGCCCCCATGAGTAGGGGTGGTGGTAGTGCTAGGCATCCAGGCCCCCATGAGTAGGGGTGGTGGTAGTGGTAGGCATCCAGCCCCCCATGAGTAGGGATGGTGGTAGTGGTAGCCATCAGGCCCCTATGGGTGTGTATGGCATTGGTGATAGCCATCCCGCCCCTGTGGTTCGGCTGTTGCTAGTGTACGTCATTTCTGCATCCCTATGTGTGTGTGACATTTGTCGGGTACGTGTCGTTTGTTTGTGTAGTGGGTGTCTGACTTACCGTCTACGCCGTACGCGTCCGTACCGGTTCCGGTAATAGATGTACAGTATTGGTAGGACCTGCGCGATGGGATTCATGGTTGGTTCGTCTCGTTCGGGTTTTTCGTGGCTTCAACTCGTACTCGTAGTTGGCTTGTTCGTCTCCTAGCCGTGGATCGTCCTGTGGCACGAATCGGAACTTATGTGCAGCTCTCCCGGATGCTCTGACGTGCCGGACGTAGCGACCAGTTCGGCGCGTACGGAGTGCGCATCATACTAGTCCGGCCGGAAGGTGCTGTGTATTTACTTCCGTGCGACTCGAATCGGCGTTTACTGATCCGGCTCGGTCGGGGAACTGGAGCTGGAATGGGAACGTACGGCTCGGTAGGAATTTTAGCAGTAATGCGCATCGTACTTGCTCGCTCGGACGACTGTTCGAATCGGTCGGGAAAACCGCGTTCGGCTCGTATTTTTTCCGGACGAATCGTATTCGGTGCGCTTCCGGCCGAGATCGGAATCGACCCCTTAGTTTTAATGTTAGATAATTTTTAAAATATTTTATATTTTAATTAATAAAAAAGGCTTTTGCACCTATCCTCTGGGACGGGATGCATGGGGAACAGGGGTTTTGGGAGGGGGCGTGTATTAATACTCATGTATTAATTTTAATACATGAGAATTCATTGATATTTATTTTTAGTAATAGAATAGTTCAAAAAAAATATTTTAAATTATTTAAAAAAGTTTTGGCACCTATCCTCTGGGATGGGATGCATGGGAAACAGAGGTTTTGGGTGGGGCAGTGTATTAAAACTCAGGTATTAATTTAAATACTTGAAAATTAATTGATATTTAGATTTACTGATAGAAAATTAATAAAATATTTTTTTACAAAAATTATTAAAAAAGGCTTTTGCACCTATCCTCTGGGATGGGATGCATGGGAAACAGGGGTTTTGGGTGGGGAAGTGTACTAATACTCAGGTATTATTTTTAATACTTGAGTATTATTTATTACTTAATTTATAAGTAATTTCATTGTAAAATTGTTAAATTCATTTTAATTTTTAAAATTTATAAAAGTGATATGCAGACAAACTCAGGGTTCTTTTAGGTAGGAGTTGATTTGATATCAAGGTATAATTATAACCTATCATTAATAAATTAATATAAATTTGAAATTTAATTTATAAAATGTATATTCTTTTAAAAGTATATTAACATATTTAAAAAAATTAAAAAGCATATATGTACAACATTAGTTTGCATGAATAGACATATAAAATGTTTTAAAACATAAATTTAAGTAATAAAAAATGTAATAGTTAACAAAAGAATCAATTGACATATTAATAGTATTGTGGGCAATTTTATTACATTTATAAAAAATATAATACAGTTAAAAAAATAATCAATTTTTTTTAAAAACTTTATTAGTTGTATTTTTTTTTTTAAATAAACATAGATTTTTAAATGTATTGTAACATATAATTTTTATTTTCTTTGTAGGTTTTCCCACGGTTTCCTATTGAAGGGAGTGAGAGAAATTGTCCTTTTTTCCTTTTTACGGAAAGAGATGACGATGCCGCTTGTACGTAAGTTTCATCATTGCGAGGACCGTCGCGGTCCGGAACAGAAGCAAGGAAGAGCTGCGTCCAGGTAAGGCAAATTGAAATTATAAAGTAATAGATTAAGGGTGGTATAGTTTATTGTAAGGAGAGAGGAGGGAGGTAGTAAGAATTAGAGAAGTTGTATTTTGATATTTTTGTATGTTTTAACTTAAAAATGTTTTCCTAAACAGGTAGCAGTTGTAGGCCCACGTCGGGTTGATTGCTTTCGTAACACTTTTTGTTTGATAGAATTATTTTAAAAGAATAATTACTTTTTCTACTAAACAATAGTGTTATGAAAGCAATATTTTTAGAATTTTTTTTGATGGGACGGGTTTTAGAAATTATTTTATTGCGTCGTCGCGGTTTCCTGATTTGGACGAAGGAACATGGACAAAGACTTCATGGACTTCAAAAAAACTTTTTGGGACATTTTTAAAACATGGTTATAAGGTTTTTGGGACTTATGCTGGATTTTGGTCAAGAGAGGATTTCAACGATGGATTTTTTAGTTGAGATTTTTTTTAAACGTTTTTACTTTTTTGAGGTTCTTTTAACTTGAATTCGATCGAGAGAGGATTCCAACGATGGATTTCTTGTTGCGTGTTTTGCCAAACAAGTATTCTTTTCAGGATTTTTTTGGGGGATGCTTTTTTTTGTAGGTGAGCACAGTACAGTTTTCAGCACATTTTTTGCTGTAAAAAATGGCCTTGCCAAACTGTGTCCATTTTGGTTAGTTTAACTCAGGCCATGGCTTATAGCACGGATTATGGATTATTTCCTATGGATTAAAGGACTGTTCAAGACTCTTGATGACATGTGGGATTGTACGCAAGTCCAAGAGTTGAAAAAAGAAGACAACTGAAGGTAAAAAACCCGACTTTTAATTTATAATGTAAATTGTTTTTGAAAAATGCAAATTGAATTAGGTAAATTTATTGTCAAAACAGGCAAGTAAATTGGTTTAGGAGTTAGTGTAGATTAGAAATGCAGGATGTGTGCAATATTATCTAGGTAGTCTGAAGCCACCATCAACGAAAATTGTTGAATTGAGCCCAATAGTCGCTTGGACATTTCTTTTGTTCTTTTAGAAATTCGTGGGTTCAGACTACCAGTTAATGATTGCGCACTTCTCATTTCTTGGAAACTTTGCTCCTTCTTCAAAATTTCCAAAAAATGATAGAAGTTAGGATGTGGTTTACCTTTAGATTTGTTGAAGGAGTTGTGCCATCCCTCTATGGCATTATTTGTTTTGCTCCTCCCTCTAAGCATGTCGTGTAGCAGTTCCACCACTTCACATGGAAACGTGGCTCCCTCCTGCGACCTGACCTGCTTAGATGGCCAATCCATGTGTCTTCAAAATAATTTAGAAGGGGTGCCAATTTGTCCTCGTTTGCAGTAAAATAGTCAGATTCAGTAATAGATGTGTGGTATTCATCTACACTGTCAGGAGGAACAAAGCAAAGTGCTGTTAGTTTCTTCAATTCAAATTGCAGTTTACTATCTGATATGTAATCCTCAACTAAAGATGTTTTTTGAATTTTTCGCCAATAAGCCTGTGAAAAGTAGAAAAACCATCCTTGAATTTGGGTATCCATGTACATTTTGGTAATTGTGTTAATCATAGGTAATTCAAAGTCAATTAACACTTTTCTAGGACTTTTGTTCATGGTTTTAGCTTTTATCACTGACAAAAATTCAGTGTATGTTGAGGTTTGTTTATCAGGGAGTAAACTGTACACTAAGGGCACTACTGTGTGATTAATGTAAATGCTGTAAATAAGTTAAAGTATATTATAAGTACTTGAGAATAAAGTGTAATTATTTGGAAGCTGTTTATTTTTAAACGTACACTTACTTCAGCCTGTAGATGGCAGTGTTCAACTCGTAAATCGGCAAAATTCTCCTGCTACTCCTGCTGTGTGTGGTCACTATGGAAGTCAGTTTACCACTGAGCACAAAATGGTGGACGGCTTCTTTTATACGTTTTGGGGGTAAACCAGAATTTAAAAGAAAATATGTTTTGGAAACAGTTTTTCCGCGTGATTCATACCATGACTGAATGTATATTTATTTTGTCTTGTGTAAAAACATTAGTTTAGACGTTTCTTCTCTGAATGTCAGCCATTCTGAGTAGATGCTGGCTCTGGGTCTGTAATAAAAATAGTTCAAGGACTGTTGTTTTATGTGCTTCCAATGGATTGTATGTATAATCTTTTTTTGCTTCTGACATTAGTGTGTATCTTTAAAAAAATGCTGTAATAATATCTATAATTTTCGCCATTTTTTCAAACATATTTTTAGATTTTATTATTAATACCCAGGAATTTTAATGGGTAGGTACTACAAAAATACCCGAGTATTAAAATGAATACCTGGGTATTAATAATCTCCCCCACCCAAAACCCCTAATTCCCTTGCATCCCGTCCCAGGGGATGGATGCAAAAATATTAAGTTACTGAAATTTTAGTAAAAAACAATTAAAACATATTATGCGTTGTAATAGTATGCATGCGTTGTATTAGTATGCATTGTAATGGTATGCGTTGTAATGGTAGTTTTAATATATTTCAATGAACATGCGTTGTAATGGTATGTGTTGTAAAAACATGCGATGTAATTGTAATTGCATTGTAAAAACTGTGATGTAAAAGTATGCGTTGTAATGGTATGCATTGTAACTTCATATATTCCTACTCTATCGTGTAGTTTTACTGGTGCCAATGTTTGTAATATGAACATTGCAGGCGACCGGTCGAGGAAGGAAGGAGGAAAACATTTCACACTTTACTTTCTACTGTTGCACAGACTCACTTATTCAGACCTCAGACATTGGTAGAAAATTTGTAAATCCACCTCTGTTCTTTATTAAAATTAAGGATCCACGTCATCTCATCTTCTAGACATTTCCTCACAAGATGTTCAAAGTCAAATCGAAATCTTCCTCCTTATGTCCCGATTCAATGTAGTGACTGGGCATTCTGGTCCTTGCCCTCTTATATCTCAGGTTGCTTCAATGCTCCATGATTCAAGGTTTTACCTTCCTACTCATCATCCCCACATATTTGAGGCACATGGCTTAAGTTACAATTAATGTAACTCATCGGTGTCTATTCTCTACCCAGACTTAAATCCAGGGTTTTTGTTTGTTTTATCATATGACACACACTGCAGTTCCTACACGGAAAATATCCCCTCACCTTAAGCAGACCACACAGTGTATTATCCTCATCCTTAAACTTCTTCCTCAGTCTTGTATGCACCAGGGTATCCTTTAGATTCTTTATGCTCCTGTGTGCAAAGAGAGGTTTCTCCAGCCAGAGCTTCCCCGTGTTCAGAATCTTCTAATTGGTATTTATTAACTTCTTCACCTAATTGAACAATAACTTGTATGTCATCGCACACATCAAATGATCTGTTGTTGTCTTAGGGTTGGTGGACTCAAGAAGTGCATCCCTGTCACAGTTACGCTTCATCTTCATGGTACTCTGGATAATGTTTTCCGGCTACCTGCAGCATCTCAGTCTCTTGCTCAATGACTCAGATTGTGATCTGAAATCCTCCAAATTCCTTCAATGCCCCTGAAGTCGTAGGAATTTCCCAAATGGTAAATTCTCTTGTAGAGGGACCGGATGAAAGCTGTTAAACTGTAACAAGCTGTTTCTGTCATCTTCTTTTGGTGTCTTCTAGTTTTCAGGCCCCTATTTTCGTGGAATGATGATGATAGCAATTTATATCATGCACAGCTATTCCAAGGAGAGTCCCGGCGTGAAGCAGCGAGATTGGAATATGAATAAGGCTTAAGCCTGCACAGAAAGCCAGGTTTTAAGTTTCTTCTTAAACATTGCCACGTCACTCATAGTCCGCAGCTCCAGATAAAGCTGATTCCAAGCTGTCAAGCCCAGGTATGCTAGAGACCTTCCTCTTGCTCTTGCATGCTGAATCCTGGGGATCTCTGCAAAAAATGTATTGGGGGATCTCAGCTGTCTGGTGGGGTTATGAAAGCCAAATCTGACTCTGAGTCTTTCTTGGGTCCTGTGGGAGAAGTATCATCTGGCCATATGGTATGCCAGACATCTGGTGGGATCTTCCCAAAGAAGAGAATTTCTGTTTACTCTTCATTGCATTTAAGTTGAGCCAATGCTAACCAATGAAAAACAACAGTCACGTAAGTATTAATCTGTGCACCCTTCAACTCAACTCCCATGTCCCAAGAGAAAATCAGTTGCTTATCATCCACATAGGCGATCACTTTCACTCCCAGATCTTCTGTTAGTTGAGCCAGAGGGGTAAGATATAGATTAAAAAGGGTAGAGCTCAGGGTAGAGCCCTGAGGGACTCATGTGAGTACATCACATGGATTGGCAAAGCATGGAGGAATCCAAACTTGTTGGCTCCTCTTAGCTAAAAATTACGTTAGCCAGTCCAAGGCCTGCCCTGTTACTCCAGTGGCCTGAAGATGGTCCAGCAGCATCGATTGGTGGACCGCATCGAATGCTGCCGATAGGTCGAGCATTATCAATACAGCCACTTCCCCTGCATCCAAAATTCCTCTAATATATATTGGATGCCTCCACCAGTGCCGTCTCTGTACTATATTGGGCTCTAAAGCCTGACTGGCTAGGGTGAAGCAAGTTGTTTGCTTCCAGAAAGCTAGATAACTGTTTATTCACCTGTTTCTCTAACATTTTAGACAAGGCAAGCAAAGGGGAAGATCCTAGCATCCAGGAATGTCAATGGCTTTCTGTTCATTGAGTGTGTGAATTTCAAATAGATATTTCTTTAATTCAACCACTCCTTGAATTGTGATGCGATCTACTCTTATTCATTTCATATATCCAGGACATTATCAAAATATCATTTCCACAGCAGTATGTTATGCCTGTAATGGTTTTCTGCAGTAAGTATTACGGTCTGTTCAAGATAGTGCACATACAGCAGGCAATGCTCGGAGCAAAAGTACTCCCTATTGATGTTCCATGCAATGGAAGGAACAGGGATCCCTCATATTCAAAAAGACTATTTGTCAGTGCTAGACGTATGCATTCCAGAACAAAAGCTTGAGTGGTATTATATTTCCACTCAGTGGATTGGAGGAGCTCCTCAATGTCTCCTATGGTCTCATCATGTGGAAGGCTGGTATATAGGCTTTTCGCATTTAGCCCCATCATTATGCTCTTCACCGGTTGATGTACTTGATCATATTCTTTGTATCCTTCACGTATGTCAATAACTGTTCCACCATTGGGTAAGGGAAATGATTACTGACCTTCAAAAAGGTTCTAGGATTCAGTTGAATCTTAATCGGCACCATATTCGTTGGTGGTGTAGAGGTAGATTTTTTTAAAGTCCGGTGTCTCACTAGTATCCTGTGTTTTGCCAGTGAAGAATGTCCTCAATTTTATCCTGCTGAAGAACTCAGAAAGTTCACATCTAAGGGCCCGATTCCGATCTCGCTAGGAAAGCCCTCCGTACGATTCGGATCCGGAGGGTTTTCCAAGCGAGACGTACTCCGGGAGTCCACACGAGCGAGTACGATGCTGCCGTATTTTTCGGTTCGCTCAAACTCCCATTTAACTCTATGGGAGCCCATGTACAGATGCGTACACAGGCTCCCATATCAGAAAAAGGGTGGGTGGGGAAAAGCATACACGCTGGGGTGCCCACCACACTGTGCATGCCTGGATCGGGGGGACCCATGGGTACACCCCCGTGACAGATTCAGAGGGCCCCAGGTGAAGGGGGGCCTGCTACGCCCCCCGAAGTACGTTTCCGACAGCCGTTTCATCTCGCTGAGACCAAGGCGAAGCGGCTGTCCGAATCGTGCATTGTACTCGCTTGGTTAGAATTCGGCTTGATAGCGCGGCACGATTCGGCTACGAACGAGTCGTACGGACAGGTTCGGGTCCCGGAAACGATTCGGTCGGCGCGTACACGATCTTCGCATCGCACTTAGCCGTTCGGACCTGTGTACGATTCGGTTGTAAACAAGGGCTACGAATCGGATACGGGAAAGCCAAATCCGATTTGGAGGCCTTCCGAACGACATCAGAATCGGGCCCTCAGTCTGAATTTATCCAGTCGGGGGTAGGGAAAAATCCTAACCCCTCATTGAGTATGTGGATCTGTGCTTCTGTTAGTTCCTTCTTTGAGAGGTTGACCACTAGGTCATTGAGCTTGTCCCTGGTGTTCTATCCTTTGTCCTACTTTGGGTGTTCATCCTGGTTGCTGGATCCTCCCATTGTACCCTCTGCTCTGGATTTTTCCTGCCACTCCCAAAACGTCTGGAACTCTACCCTGTGTTAGTGGGACGCCTGAGCTATGGTATGGTGGAATCTTTTTTCCGGTCCATGAAGGGTGGATGGATTAGTGACCCATGAGGTACGGGGTATGCATTAAAGGGGAAGTCAGGATAATTCCCTCTCATGTGTCTGTATCGATTCCTCCATCTACCACTCTAATCATCCCCACTGCTCCAACCTTCTGAGCCTGAAGACCACCTATCCACAGAAGTATGTCTGTTTTATTGCCTGCTTCACTCCTGGTCTTAATCGTGTACTCATATGGCGAATAAGGGTATACTTTCACATGGGAAAACTTCATAATTTCTTTCTATAACTTCTGTATTTTGGAGTGGGTTATACATTCTTTATATTGCAATAAATTCTTATTTATGTCCGCTATTCTCTTTTTGTATATTGTGGCCTGCACAGACATTCTCAAATTACTCTCACTCATTTATATTCTAATTTATAATATATATAAAGAAAATATATCAGTATTACATCATTTAAATAATAAATATCAATTACATAATTAAATAAAATGCCTTGAATAATTCATAATTATTATTAATTAATTAGCTTCACACCCTATCTGTTTATAAACCCAAGAACTTGACATGACACTATAAATACTATAAAAATAATTAAATAAAAAAATTCTAAATCACTTAATTTTACAATCTATATTTAATACAAAATAGCCTTAACATAAACAGTAGTAACACATAAAATTAATATATTAACTAATACACTTTCAAATAATTAAAAAACTATGGGGCTGATTACGATGGCGGTCGTAGGCACCTCCGCGATGCTGGCGGTGGCGGAAAATATCCATTTACTTACTCCGGCAGCAGCGATCGTGACCACCATATTACAATGGGCAAAGATAGCCCATTTTCCGTCCGTCACGGTGTGTCCAGATCCGCCAGAAATTTTGTTCCGCAACGGTGCCGGAGGGAGCCAATAGAGAAAGCCCGCTGTGTGGAATGACATCCCGACAGCCAAACAGATGCGTCAAACAGCCATCAGTACGCGGCGGAAAAACAAGCACATCTGAAATGGTGGAAGCACAATTGCGGAGAGCGAAACGCGAGTCACACACACCTCTACACATTCCTGCCTTCATGGATCTTGCTCTACAAGCCCTTCCGCTGCTGTACCTGATCCACTACCAGCAGATAAGACGCTGTTGCGGTCAACACCAGAGGCAAGTGCAAAACATCTGCCTGCATGCAACCCCTGTACAACACCAACACACAACTTTCGCGCTGAGATATGTGTCCTGTCCACATCGTACACCCTGGTGGACACAGAAGCATATACCATCTTCAAAGTACCCATGTCTTGCATGTAGGCACATTTTCATCTCAGCATCGGGGGCACCCATCTCCATAGAAATTATGGCATCTAGCCCGGGCTTGGTGGTTACGTCACAGCAGCGGTGAAGCGGAGGGAAAACTTGACCACATTGTTGCTGAAGTCCAGCACATTGTCCCAGGCTAGCAAGATCCTCATAACAACCTCCACCCCAAATAAATATATAAAAGAGTCTCCAGTTAGCACAACATATCTGCTGCAAGGAGTCATGTGCAGGCACACTCTATAGTGACATCTCAGGAGGATCATTACCAAATGTATAGCAACAGGAGTGACGGATGAGGCAAGAGTCTCTTTAAAGGGACAATATACATCATTTGGGTATCCATGTACATTTTGGTAATTGTGTTAATCATAGGTAATTCAAAGTCAATTAACACTTTTCTAGGACTTTTGTTCATGGTTTTAGCTTTTATCACTGACAAAAATTCAGTGTATGTTGAGGTTTGTTTATCAGGGAGTAAACTGTACACTAAGGGCACTACTGTGTGATTAATGTAAATGCTGTAAATAAGTTAAAGTATATTATAAGTACTTGAGAATAAGGTGTAATTATTTGGAAGCTGTTTATTTTTAAACGTACACTTACTTCAGCCTGTAGATGGCAGTGTTCAACTCGTAAATCGGCAAAATTCTCCTGCTACTCCTGCTGTGTGTGGTCACTATGGAAGTCAGTTTACCACTGAGCACAAAATGGTGGACGGCTTCTTTTATACGTTTTTGGGGGTAAACCAGAATTTAAAAGAAAATATGTTTTGGAAACAGTTTTTCCGCGCACTTACGCCACGGGTGGGTGTGTGTGAACCATCTACCCTCGGGCATTTAGGACCACACGGACCAGAATGCAATAGGTGAGCCCACTTAAACCGGGGCAGCTGCCCATACACTCTCGCTCATACGTTTTTTTAAATGTAATTTGCATTAGCAACACGTCAGTAGGAGCTGCAACTCAGCACTTAACTCAGGAGAGAGTCCGTCATCCAACCGGACTCTTACATTTATTAACGCATTTTTGTGATGAACTGGCAATACGAGAACAGCATAGGGGGTTAACAACACTTTGGGGTCGATTCCGATCTTGGCCGGTAGGGCACCGAATCGGATTCGGCTTCACCGGATCCGATTCGGAGCACTCTTTCACGACCGATTCGTACGTGCGTCCGGGCGAGCGAGTACGATGCGAGCGCTCGCGAAATCGCTGACCGACTCGTTCGCGGGACCCGACCGCTCCGACCGACTCGCACGGACACGACTCGCACTGCGCAATGGAGACGTTCCCCGGCCGGGTAAGTACGATGCGCGCCTCGAGCAGTCCGACCGACTCGCGCAGTCCGGCTCCAAAGAGCAGTCGGAGACGCACTTTAGGGGTCCGTGTCGGACCCCCCTGTATGCGTAGCCGCGTGAGTCGCACACATGTGCATGTACCGCGCGAGTCGCTTTGACGCGTACCCACTGTAGGGGGCGCCCTTGTTCGCCTCGCACCCATTGAGTCAATGGGAGCCCGCGTACGCGTTGTACGACTGGCTCCCGTTGACTTCAATGGGAGTCCGACCGAATCGAGTCCGATAGCATACGTACGCATCGTACTCGTTCGGTCGGGCTGCTAGGGTCCGATTCGGTCGGAATTCTCTCTGGGTCCGGCTCAGTCGGAGTGATTTCCGGCCCGAATCGGAATCGACCCCTTAGTGTACCATGTATAGGACAACAACTGTTCATTCACTGTAATAGCAATTATTTCACTGGAATAGCAATTATTTGACTGTCTAAATTACTCTGGAATATGCTTCTACCACTATGTTATCACATTTGCATATTTATGATGCACTTTCTACATGGCAGACATATTTACATGGTGTTTGACTTTTAGTCCTATGTTTATGTTAATTAAGGAAGTGTATGTTATGATGGGCATTTTGTAACTTCGTCTGTGTGATCAAGACCACCTTGGGTCGAAACGCGTCACAGAGGGTTTATGAAGGTGAATAAACCCCCTTATCATTGATTGGAGTTTCTGAGTTTCTTGTCCTGAGAGCGCGTTATTACTGGAACTTTGCATTGGATCGAAACGCGTCTGGGGCGGACACTTGTCTGTTAATACTTGCTGTTAATAAAGACATTGCCAACAGAAACCCTGTGTGGTTGCGAATTCTTACAAGAGTAATGAGAGGTCCGTACCTGCTGCTGTTCCCTCTGGCAATAGGAGGGATTGGGACTGTGTTTCAAATATATATATATATATATACATATATATGCAGCAGTGCGGATGAGGAGCGCCAAGTGCCTTGCACCTGTGAGGCGTAGGAGGGCCAATAACCATGTGACTGGGAGTGGTCACAGGCGGAACAACTTAAAGAAGAACCCCCCGGAACAGCAAAGAAACAATCTGGAACGGGCACTGATGAAGCCATTGAGGCAGAAACGCGTCTGCCCTGCGTTTCCAGAGACTTTTCAATGACATTGCTTGATAGAAAATAAAGCCGTTCTCTTCTGACCCCCGGAGCAGTGTCACACTCTTTTCCTAAGAGAGGAGAGAGCCTGGTTGGTATGTTGTGCCAGCTGCAGGTGCTGGCTGAGTGACACGCCCTCTCGATATGGTGCTACGCGGCTTACCTGCACTTCTTGTGTTTGCATGAGACTGCAACGCCCGGCGTTCGATTTCCACAAGGAGTTTATCGCCAGCATGGGGAGAGAGGAGGCAAAATTGTTTGCCTGACAAGGGGGACACAGGACGATTTTACCACCCGCAGGGCTGCGGCAGCGTGTGAATCCAGGCCAACGAAATTTGGGACATCACTTGGTGTTATAAGAGGCCCCGTCATTGTATGGGCTCTTACGAAGGACTCCACCAACCAGAATGCAGCAGTGCGGATGAGGAGCGCCAAGTGCCTTGCACCTGTGAGGCGTAGGAGGGACAATAACCATGTGACTGGGAGTGGTCACAGGCGGAACAACTTAAAGAAGAACCCCCGGAACAGCAAAGAAACAATCTGGAATGGGCACTGATGAAGCCATTGAGGCGGAAACGCGTCTGCCCTGCGTTTCCAGAGACTTTTCAATGACATTGCTTGATAGAAAATAAAGCCGTTCTCTTCTGACCCCCGGAGCAGTGTCACACTCTTTTCCTAAGAGAGGAGAGAGCCTGGTTGGTATGTTGTGCCAGCTGCAGGTGCTGGCTGAGTGACACGCCCTCTCGATATGGTGCTACGTGGCTTACCTGCACTTCTTGTGTTTGCATGAGACTGCAACGCCCGGCGTTCGATTTCCACAAGGAGTTTATCGCCAGCATGGGGAGAGAGGAGGCAAAATTGTTTGCCTGACAAGGGGGACACAGGACGATTTTACCACCCGCAGGGCTGCGGCAGCGTGTGAATCCAGGCCAACGAAATTTGGGACATCACTTGGTGTTATAAGAGGCCCCGTCATTGTATGGGCTCTTACGAAGGACTCCACCAACCAGAATGCAGCAGTGCGGATGAGGAGCGCCAAGTGCCTTGCACCTGTGAGGCGTAGGAGGGACAATAACCATGTGACTGGGAGTGGTCACAGGCGGAACAACTTAAAGAAGAACCCCGCAGAACAGCAAAGAAACAATCTGGAATGGGCACTGATGAAGCCATTGAGGCGGAAACGCGTCTGCCCTGCGTTTCCAGAGACTTTTCAATGACATTGTTTGATAGAAAATAAAGCCGTTCTCTTCTGACCCCGGAGCAGTGTCACACTCTTTTCCTAAGAGAGGAGAGAGCCTGGTTGGTATGTTGTGCCAGCTGCAGGTGCTGGCTGAGTGACACGCCCTCTCGATATGGTGATACGCGGCTTACCTGCACTTCTTGTGTTTGCATGAGACTGCAACGCCCGGCGTTCGATTTCCATAAGGAGTTTATCGCCAGCATGGGGAGAGAGGAGGCAAAATTGTTTGCCTGACAAGGGGGACACAGGACGATTTTACCACCCGCAGGGCTGCGGCAGCGTGTGAATCCAGGCCAACGAAATTTGGGACATCACTTGGTGTTATAAGAGGCCCCGTCATTGTATGGGCTCTTACGAAGGACTCCACCAACCAGAATGCAGCAGTGCGGATGAGGAGCGCCAAGTGCCTTGCACCTGTGAGGCGTAGGAGGGACAATAACCATGTGACTGGGAGTGGTCACAGGCGGAACAACTTAAAGAAGAACCCCCGGAACAGCAAAGAAACAATCTGGAATGGGCACTGATGAAGCCATTGAGGCGGAAACGCGTCTGCCCTGCGTTTCCAGAGACTTTTCAATGACATTGCTTGATAGAAAATAAAGCCGTTCTCTTCTGACCCCCGGAGCAGTGTCACACTCTTTTCCTAAGAGAGGAGAGAGCCTGGTTGGTATGTTGTGCCAGCTGCAGGTGCTGGCTGAGTGACACGCCCTCTCGATATGGTGCTACGTGGCTTACCTGCACTTCTTGTGTTTGCATGAGACTGCAACGCCCGGCGTTCGATTTCCACAAGGAGTTTATCGCCAGCATGGGGAGAGAGGAGGCAAAATTGTTTGCCTGACAAGGGGGACACAGGACGATTTTACCACCCGCAGGGCTGCGGCAGCGTGTGAATCCAGGCCAACGAAATTTGGGACATCACTTGGTGTTATAAGAGGCCCCGTCATTGTATGGGCTCTTACGAAGGACTCCACCAACCAGAATGCAGCAGTGCGGATGAGGAGCGCCAAGTGCCTTGCACCTGTGAGGCGTAGGAGGGACAATAACCATGTGACTGGGAGTGGTCACAGGCGGAACAACTTAAAGAAGAACCCCGCAGAACAGCAAAGAAACAATCTGGAATGGGCACTGATGAAGCCATTGAGGCGGAAACGCGTCTGCCCTGCGTTTCCAGAGACTTTTCAATGACATTGCTTGATAGAAAATAAAGCCGTTCTCTTCTGACCCCCGGAGCAGTGTCACACTCTTTTCCTAAGAGAGGAGAGAGCCTGGTTGGTATGTTGTGCCAGCTGCAGGTGCTGGCTGAGTGACACGCCCTCTCGATATGGTGCTACGCGGCTTACCTGCACTTCTGGTGTTTGCATGAGACTGCAACGCGTCGCCCCCGGCATTCGATTTCCACAAGGAGTTTATCACCAGCATGGGGAGAGAGGAGGCAAAATTGTTTGCCTGACAAGGGGGACACAGGACGATTTTACCACCCGCAGGGCTGCGGCGGCGTGTGAATCCAGGCCAACGAAATTTGGGACATCACTTGGTGTTATAAGAGGCCCCGTCATTGTATGGGCTCTTACGAAGGACTCCACCAACCAGAATGCAGCAGTGCGGATGAGGAGCGCCAAGTGCCTTGCACCTGTGAGGCGTAGGAGGGCCAATAACCATGTGACTGGGAGTGGTCACAGGCAGAACAACTTAAAGAAGAACCCCCGGAACAGCAAAGAAACAATCTGGAATGGGCACTGATGAAGCCATTGAGGCGGAAACGCGTCTGCCCTGCGTTTCCAGAGACTTTTCAATGACATTGCTTGATAGAAAATAAAGCCGTTCTCTTCTGACCCCCGGAGCAGTGTCACACTCTTTTCCTAAGACAGGAGAGAGCCTGGTTGGTATGTTGTGCCAGCTGCAGGTGCTGGCTGAGTGACACGCCCTCTCAATATGGTGCTACGCGGCTTACCTGCACTTCTGGTGTTTGCATGAGACTGCAACGTGTCGCCCCCGGCGTTCGATTTCCACAAGGAGTTTATCGCCAGCATGGGGAGAGAGGAGGCAAAATTGTTTGCCTGACAAGGGGGACACAGGACGATTTTACCACCCGCAGGGCTGCGGCGGCGTGTGAATCCAGGCCAACGAAATTTGGGACATCACTTGGTGTTATAAGAGGCCCCGTCATTGTATGGGCTCTTACGAAGGACTCCACCAACCAGAATGCAGCAGTGCGGATGAGGAGCGCCAAGTGCCTTGCACCTGTGAGGCGTCGGAGGGCCAATAACCATGTGACTGGGAGTGGTCACAGGCGGAACAACTTAAAGAAGAACCCCCCGGAACAGCAAAGAAACAATCTGAAATGGGCACTGATGAAGCCATTGAGGCGGAAACGCGTCTGCCCTGCGTTTCCAGAGACTTTTCAATGACATTGCTTTATAGAAAATAAAGCCGTTCTCTTCTGACCCCCGGAGCAGTGTCACACTCTTTTCCTAAGAGAGGAGAGTGCCTGGTTGGTATGTTGTGCCAGCTGCAGGTGCTGGCTGAGTGACACGCCCTCTCGATATGGTGCTACACGGCTTACCTGCACTTCTGGTGTTTGCATGAGACTGCAACGCGTCCCCCCCCCCGGCGTTCGATTTCCACAAGGAGTTTATCGCCAGCATGGGGAGAGAGGAGGCAAAATTGTTTGCCTGACAAGGGGGACACAGGACGATTTTACCACCCGCAGGGCTGCGGCGGCGTGTGAATCCAGGCCAACGAAATTTGGGACATCACTTGGTGTTATAAGAGGCCCCGTCATTGTATGGGCTCTTACGAAGGACTCCACCAACCAGAATGCAGCAGTGCGGATGAGGAGCGCCAAGTGCCTTGCACCTGTGAGGCGTAGGAGGGCCAATAACCATGTGACTGGGAGTGGTCACAGGCAGAACAACTTAAAGAAGAACCCCCCGGAACAGCAAAGAAACAATCTGGAATGGGCACTGATGAAGCCATTGAGGCGGAAACGCGTCTGCCCTGCGTTTCCAGAGACTTTTCAATGACATTGCTTGATAGAAAATAAAGCCATTCTCTTCTGACCCCCGGAGCAGTGTCACACTCTTTTCCTAAGAGAGGAGAGAGCCTGGTTGGTATGTTGTGCCAGCTGCAGGTGCTGGCTGAGTGACACGCCCTCTCGATATGGTGCTTCGTGGCTTACCTGCACTTCTTGTGTTTGCATGAGACTGCAACGCGTCACCCCCCCCCGGCGTTCGATTACCACAAGGAGTTTATCGCCAGCATGGGGAGAGAGGAGGCAAAATTGTTTGCCTGACAAGGGGGACACAGGACGATTTTACCACCCGCAGGGCTGCGCCAGCGTGTGTATCCAGGCCAACGAAATTTGGGACATCACTTGGTGTTATAAGAGGCCCCGTCATTGTATGGGCTCTTACGAAGGACTCCACCAACCAGAATGCAGCAGTGCGGATGAGGAGCGCCAAGTGCCTTGCACCTGTGAGGCGTAGGAGGGCCAATAACCATGTGACTGGGAGTGGTCACAGGCGGAACAACTTAAAGAAGAACCCCCGGAACAGCAAAGAAACAATCTGGAATGGGCACTGATGAAGCCATTGAGGCGGAAACGCGTCTGCCCTGCGTTTCCAGAGACTTTTCAATGACATTGCTTGATAGAAAATAAAGCCGTTCTCTTCTGACCCCCGGAGCAGTGTCACACTCTTTTCCTAAGAGAGGAGAGAGCCTGGTTGGTATGTTGTGCCAGCTGCAGGTGCTGGCTGAGTGACACGCCCTCTCGATATGGTGCTACGTGGCTTACCTGCACTTCTTGTGTTTGCATGAGACTGCAACGCCCGGCGTTCGATTTCCACAAGGAGTTTATCGCCAGCATGGGGAGAGAGGAGGCAAAATTGTTTGCCTGACAAGGGGGACACAGGACGATTTTACCACCCGCAGGGCTGCGGCAGCGTGTGAATCCAGGCCAACGAAATTTGGGACATCACTTGGTGTTATAAGAGGCCCCGTCATTGTATGGGCTCTTACGAAGGACTCCACCAACCAGAATGCAGCAGTGCGGATGAGGAGCGCCAAGTGCCTTGCACCTGTGAGGCGTAGGAGGGACAATAACCATGTGACTGGGAGTGGTCACAGGCGGAACAACTTAAAGAAGAACCCCCGGAACAGCAAAGAAACAATCTGGAATGGGCACTGATGAAGCCATTGAGGCGGAAACGCGTCTGCCCTGCGTTTCCAGAGACTTTTCAATGACATTGCTTGATAGAAAATAAAGCCGTTCTCTTCTGACCCCCGGAGCAGTGTCACACTCTTTTCCTAAGAGAGGAGAGAGCCTGGTTGGTATGTTGTGCCAGCTGCAGGTGCTGGCTGAGTGACACGCCCTCTCGATATGGTGCTACGCGGCTTACCTGCACTTCTGGTGTTTGCATGAGACTGCAACGCGTCGCCCCCCCGGCGTTCGATTTCCACAAGGAGTTTATCGCCAGCATGGGGAGAGAGGAGGCAAAATTGTTTGCCTGACAAGGGGGACACAGGACGATTTTACCACCCGCAGGGCTGCGGCGGCGTGTGAATCCAGGCCAACGAAATTTGGGACATCACTTGGTGTTATAAGAGGCCCCGTCATTGTATGGGCTCTTACGAAGGACTCCACCAACCAGAATGCAGCAGTGCGGATGAGGAGCGCCAAGTGCCTTGCACCTGTGAGGCGTAGGAGGGCCAATAACCATGTGACTGGGAGTGGTCACAGGCAGAACAACTTAAAGAAGAACCCCCGGAACAGCAAAGAAACAATCTGAAATGGGCACTGATGAAGCCATTGAGGCGGAAACGCGTCTGCCCTGCGTTTCCAGAGACTTTTCAATGACATTGCTTGATAGAAAATAAAGCCGTTCTCTTCTGACCCCCGGAGCAGTGTCACACTCTTTTCCTAAGAGAGGAGAGAGCCTGGTTGGTATGTTGTGCCAGCTGCAGGTGCTGGCTGAGTGACACGCCCTCTCGATATGGTGCTACGTGGCTTACCTGCACTTCTTGTGTTTGCATGAGACTGCAACGCGTCGCCCCCCCCGGCGTTCGATTTCCACAAGGAGTTTATCGCCAGCATGGGGAGAGAGGAGGCAAAATTGTTTGCCTGACAAGGGGGACACAGGACGATTTTACCACCCGCAGGGCTGCGGCAGCGTGTGAATCCAGGCCAACAAAATTTGGGACATCACTTGGTGTTATAAGAGGCCCCGTCATTGTATGGGCTCTTACGAAGGACTCCACCAACCAGAATGCAGCAGTGCGGATGAGGAGCGCCAAGTGCCTTGCACCTGTGAGGCGTAGGAGGGCCAATAACCATGTGACTGGGAGTGGTCACAGGCGGAACAACTTAAAGAAGAACCCCCGGAACAGCAAAGAAACAATCTGGAATGGGCACTGATGAAGCCATTGAGGCGGAAACGCGTCTGCCCTGCGTTTCCAGAGACTTTTCAATGACATTGCTTGATAGAAAATAAAGCCGTTCTCTTCTGACCCCCGGAGCAGTGTCACACTCTTTTCCTAAGAGAGGAGAGAGCCTGGTTGGTATGTTGTGCCAGCTGCAGGTGCTGGCTGAGTGACACGCCCTCTCGATATGGTGCTACGCGGCTTACCTGCACTTCTTGTGTTTGCATGAGACTGCAACGCCCGGCGTTCGATTTCCACAAGGAGTTTATCGCCAGCATGGGGAGAGAGGAGGCAAAATTGTTTGCCTGACAAGGGGGACACAGGACGATTTTACCACCCGCAGGGCTGCGGCAGCGTGTGAATCCAGGCCAACGAAATTTGGGACATCACTTGGTGTTATAAGAGGCCCCGTCATTGTATGGGCTCTTACGAAGGACTCCACCAACCAGAATGCAGCAGTGCGGATGAGGAGCGCCAAGTGCCTTGCACCTGTGAGGCGTAGGAGGGACAATAACCATGTGACTGGGAGTGGTCACAGGCGGAACAACTTAAAGAAGAACCCCCGGAACAGCAAAGAAACAATCTGGAATGGGCACTGATGAAGCCATTGAGGCGGAAACGCGTCTGCCCTGCGTTTCCAGAGACTTTTCAATGACATTGCTTGATAGAAAATAAAGCCGTTCTCTTCTGACCCCCGGAGCAGTGTCACACTCTTTTCCTAAGAGAGGAGAGAGCCTGGTTGGTATGTTGTGCCAGCTGCAGGTGCTGGCTGAGTGACACGCCCTCTCGATATGGTGCTACGCGGCTTACCTGCACTTCTGGTGTTTGCATGAGACTGCAACGCGTCGCCCCCCCGGCGTTCGATTTCCACAAGGAGTTTATCGCCAGCATGGGGAGAGAGGAGGCAAAATTGTTTGCCTGACAAGGGGGACACAGGACGATTTTACCACCCGCAGGGCTGCGGCGGCGTGTGAATCCAGGCCAACGAAATTTGGGACATCACTTGGTGTTATAAGAGGCCCCGTCATTGTATGGGCTCTTACGAAGGACTCCACCAACCAGAATGCAGCAGTGCGGATGAGGAGTGCCAAGTGCCTTGCACCTGTGAGGCGTAGGAGGGCCAATAACCATGTGACTGGGAGTGGTCACAGGCAGAACAACTTAAAGAAGAACCCCCGGAACAGCAAAGAAACAATCTGGAATGGGCACTGATGAAGCCATTGAGGCGGAAACGCGTCTGCCCTGCGTTTCCAGAGACTTTTCAATGACATTGCTTGATAGAAAATAAAGCCGTTCTCTTCTGACCCCCGGAGCAGTGTCACACTCTTTTCCTAAGAGAGGAGAGAGCCTGGTTGGTATGTTGTGCCAGCTGCAGGTGCTGGCTGAGTGACACGCCCTCTCGATATGGTGCTACGCGGCTTACCTGCACTTCTGGTGTTTGCATGAGACTGCAACGCGTCGCCCCCCCCGGCGTTCGATTTCCACAAGGAGTTTATCGCCAGCATGGGGAGAGAGGAGGCAAAATTGTTTGCCTGACAAGGGGGACACAGGACGATTTTACCACCCGCAGGGCTGCGGCGGCGTGTGAATCCAGGCCAACGAAATTTGGGACATCACTTGGTGTTATAAGAGGCCCCGTCATTGTATGGGCTCTTACGAAGGACTCCACCAACCAGAATGCAGCAGTGCGGATGAGGAGCGCCAAGTGCCTTGCACCTGTGAGGCGTAGGAGGGCCAATAACCATGTGACTGGGAGTGGTCACAGGCGGAACAACTTAAAGAAGAACCCCCGGAACAGCAAAGAAACAATCTGGAATGGGCACTGATGAAGCCATTGAGGCGGAAACGCGTCTGCCCTGCGTTTCCAGAGACTTTTCAATGACATTGCTTGATAGAAAATAAAGCCGTTCTCTTCTGACCCCCGGAGCAGTGTCACACTCTTTTCCTAAGAGAGGAGAGAGCCTGGTTGGTATGTTGTGCCAGCTGCAGGTGCTGGCTGAGTGACACGCCCTCTCGATATGGTGCTACGCGGCTTACCTGCACTTCTGGTGTTTGCATGAGACTGCAACGCGTCGCCCCCCCGGCGTTCGATTTCCACAAGGAGTTTATCGCCAGCATGGGGAGAGAGGAGGCAAAATTGTTTGCCTGACAAGGGGGACACAGGACGATTTTACCACCCGCAGGGCTGCGGCGGCGTGTGAATCCAGGCCAACGAAATTTGGGACATCACTTGGTGTTATAAGAGGCCCCGTCATTGTATGGGCTCTTACGAAGGACTCCACCAACCAGAATGCAGCAGTGCGGATGAGGAGCGCCAAGTGCCTTGCACCTGTGAGGCGTAGGAGGGCCAATAACCATGTGACTGGGAGTGGTCACAGGCGGAACAACTTAAAGAAGAACCCCCGGAACAGCAAAGAAACAATCTGGAATGGGCACTGATGAAGCCATTGAGGCGGAAACGCGTCTGCCCTGCGTTTCCAGAGACTTTTCAATGACATTGCTTGATAGAAAATAAAGCCGTTCTCTTCTGACCCCCGGAGCAGTGTCACACTCTTTTCCTAAGAGAGGAGAGAGCCTGGTTGGTATGTTGTGCCAGCTGCAGGTGCTGGCTGAGTGACACGCCCTCTCGATATGGTGCTACGCGGCTTACCTGCACGTCTTGTGTTTGCATGAGACTGCAACGCGTCGCCCCCCCGGCGTTCGATTTCCACAAGGAGTTTATCGCCAGCATGGGGAGAGAGGAGGCAAAATTGTTTGCCTGACAAGGGGGACACAGGACGATTTTACCACCCGCAGGGCTGCGGCAGCGTGTGAATCCAGGCCAACGAAATTTGGGACATCACTTGGTGTTATAAGAGGCCCCGTCATTGTATGGGCTCTTACGAAGGACTCCACCAACCAGAATGCAGCAGTGCGGATGAGGAGCGCCAAGTGCCTTGCACCTGTGAGGCGTAGGAGGGCCAATAACCATGTGACTGGGAGTGGTCACAGGCAGGAACAACTTAAAGAAGAACCCCCGGAACAGCAAAGAAACAATCTGGAATGGGCACTGATGAAGCCATTGAGGCGGAAACGCGTCTGCCCTGCGTTTCCAGAGACTTTTCAATGACATTGCTTGATAGAAAATAAAGCCGTTCTCTTCTGACCCCCGGAGCAGTGTCACACTCTTTTCCTAAGAGAGGAGAGAGCCTGGTTGGTATGTTGTGCCAGCTGCAGGTGCTGGCTGAGTGACACGCCCTCTCGATATGGTGCTACGCGGCTTACCTGCACTTCTGGTGTTTGCATGAGACTGCAACGCGTCGCCCCCCCCGGCGTTCGATTTCCACAAGGAGTTTATCACCAGCATGGGGAGAGAGGAGGCAACATTGTTTGCCTGACAAGGGGGACACAGGACGATTTTACCACCCGCAGGGCTGCGGGGGCGTGTGAATCCAGGCCAACGAAATTTGGGACATCACTTGGTGTTATAAGAGGCCCCGTCATTGTATGGGCTCTTACGAAGGACTCCACCAACCAGAATGCAGCAGTGCGGATGAGGAGCGCCAAGTGCCTTGCACCTGTGAGGCGTAGGAGGGCCAATAACCATGTGACTGGGAGTGGTCACAGGCGGAACAACTTAAAGAAGAACCCCCGGAACAGCAAAGAAACAATCTGAAATGGGCACTGATGAAGCCATTGAGGCGGAAACGCGTCTGCCCTGCATTTCCAGAGACTTTTCAATGACATTGCTTGATAGAAAATAAAGCCGTTCTCTTCTGACCCCCGGAGCAGTGTCACACTCTTTTCCTAAGAGAGGAGAGAGCCTGGTTGGTATGTTGTGCCAGCTGCAGGTGCTGGCTGAGTGACACGCCCTCTCGATATGGTGCTACGCGGCTTACCTGCACTTCTTGTGTTTGCATGAGACTGCAACGCCCGGCGTTCGATTTCCACAAGGAGTTTATCGCCAGCATGGGGAGAGAGGAGGCAACATTTTTGCCTGACAAGGGGGACACAGGACGATTTTACCACCCGCAGGGCTGCGGCAGTGTGTGAATCCAGGCCAACGAAATTTGGGACATCACTTGGTGTTATAAGAGGCCCCGTCATTGTATGGGCTCTTACGAAGGACTCCACCAACCAGAATGCAGCAGTGCGGATGAGGAGCGCCAAGTGCCTTGCACCTGTGAGGCGTAGGAGGGACAATAACCATGTGACTGGGAGTGGTCACAGGCGGAACAACTTAAAGAAGAACCCCCGGAACAGCAAAGAAACAATCTGGAATGGGCACTGATGAAGCCATTGAGGCGGAAACGCGTCTGCCCTGCGTTTCCAGAGACTTTTCAATGACATTGCTTGATAGAAAATAAAGCCGTTCTCTTCTGACCCCCGGAGCAGTGTCACACTCTTTTCCTAAGAGAGGAGAGAGCCTGGTTGGTATGTTGTGCCAGCTGCAGGTGCTGGCTGAGTGACACGCCCTCTCGATATGGTGCTACGCGGCTTACCTGCACTTCTGGTGTTTGCATGAGACTGCAACGCGTCGCCCCCCCCGGCATTCGATTTCCACAAGGAGTTTATCACCAGCATGGGGAGAGAGGAGGCAAAATTGTTTGCCTGACAAGGGGGACACAGGACGATTTTACCACCCGCAGGGCTGCGGCGGCGTGTGAATCCAGGCCAACGAAATTTGGGACATCACTTGGTGTTATAAGAGGCCCCGTCATTGTATGGGCTCTTACGAAGGACTCCACCAACCAGAATGCAGCAGTGCGGATGAGGAGCGCCAAGTGCCTTGCACCTGTGAGGCGTAGGAGGGCCAATAACCATGTGACTGGGAGTGGTCACAGGCAGAACAACTTAAAGAAGAACCCCCGGAACAGCAAAGAAACAATCTGGAATGGGCACTGATGAAGCCATTGAGGCGGAAACGCGTCTGCCCTGCGTTTCCAGAGACTTTTCAATGACATTGCTTGATAGAAAATAAAGCCGTTCTCTTCTGACCCCCGGAGCAGTGTCACACTCTTTTCCTAAGAGAGGAGAGAGCCTGGTTGGTATGTTGTGCCAGCTGCAGGTGCTGGCTGAGTGACACGCCCTCTCGATATGGTGCTACGTGGCTTACCTGCACTTTTTGTGTTTGCATGAGACTGCAACGCGTCGCCCCCCCGGCGTTCGATTTCCACAAGGAGTTTATCGCCAGCATGGGGAGAGAGGAGGCAAAATTGTTTGCCTGACAAGGGGGACACAGGACGATTTTACCACCCGCAGGGCTGCGGCAGCGTGTGAATCCAGGCCAACAAAATTTGGGACATCACTTGGTGTTATAAGAGGCCCCGTCATTGTATGGGCTCTTACGAAGGACTCCACCAACCAGAATGCAGCAGTGCGGATGAGGAGCGCCAAGTGCCTTGCACCTGTGAGGCGTAGGAGGGCCAATAACCATGTGACTGGGAGTGGTCACAGGCGGAACAACTTAAAGAAGAACCCCCGGAACAGCAAAGAAACAATCTGGAATGGGCACTGATGAAGCCATTGAGGCGGAAACGCGTCTGCCCTGCGTTGCCAGAGACTTTTCAATGACATTGTTTGATAGAAAATAAAGCCGTTCTCTTCTGACCCCCGGAGCAGTGTCACACTCTTTTCCTAAGAGAGGAGAGAGCCTGGTTGGTATGTTGTGCCAGCTGCAGGTGCTGGCTGAGTGACACGCCCTCTCGATATGGTGCTACGCGGCTTACCTGCACTTCTTGTGTTTGCATGAGACTGCAACGCCCGGCGTTCGATTTCCACAAGGAGTTTATCGCCAGCATGGGGAGAGAGGAGGCAAAATTGTTTGCCTGACAAGGGGGACACAGGACGATTTTACCACCCGCAGGGCTGCGGCAGCGTGTGAATCCAGGCCAACGAAATTTGGGACATCACTTGGTGTTATAAGAGGCCCCGTCATTGTATGGGCTCTTACGAAGGACTCCACCAACCAGAATGCAGCAGTGCGGATGAGGAGCGCCAAGTGCCTTGCACCTGTGAGGCGTAGGAGGGACAATAACCATGTGACTGGGAGTGGTCACAGGCGGAACAACTTAAAGAAGAACCCCCGGAACAGCAAAGAAACAATCTGGAATGGGCACTGATGAAGCCATTGAGGCGGAAACGCGTCTGCCCTGCGTTTCCAGAGACTTTTCAATGACATTGCTTGATAGAAAATAAAGCCGTTCTCTTCTGACCCCCGGAGCAGTGTCACACTCTTTTCCTAAGAGAGGAGAGAGCCTGGTTGGTATGTTGTGCCAGCTGCAGGTGCTGGCTGAGTGACACGCCCTCTCGATATGGTGCTACGCGGCTTACCTGCACTTCTGGTGTTTGCATGAGACTGCAACGCGTCGCCCCCCCGGCGTTCGATTTCCACAAGGAGTTTATCGCCAGCATGGGGAGAGAGGAGGCAAAATTGTTTGCCTGACAAGGGGGACACAGGACGATTTTACCACCCGCAGGGCTGCGGCGGCGTGTGAATCCAGGCCAACGAAATTTGGGACATCACTTGGTGTTATAAGAGGCCCCGTCATTGTATGGGCTCTTACGAAGGACTCCACCAACCAGAATGCAGCAGTGCGGATGAGGAGTGCCAAGTGCCTTGCACCTGTGAGGCGTAGGAGGGCCAATAACCATGTGACTGGGAGTGGTCACAGGCAGAACAACTTAAAGAAGAACCCCCGGAACAGCAAAGAAACAATCTGGAATGGGCACTGATGAAGCCATTGAGGCGGAAACGCGTCTGCCCTGCGTTTCCAGAGACTTTTCAATGACATTGCTTGATAGAAAATAAAGCCGTTCTCTTCTGACCCCCGGAGCAGTGTCACACTCTTTTCCTAAGAGAGGAGAGAGCCTGGTTGGTATGTTGTGCCAGCTGCAGGTGCTGGCTGAGTGACACGCCCTCTCGATATGGTGCTACGCGGCTTACCTGCACTTCTTGGTGTTTGCATGAGACTGCAACGCGTCGCCCCCCCGGCGTTCGATTTCCACAAGGAGTTTATCGCCAGCATGGGGAGAGAGGAGGCAAAATTGTTTGCCTGACAAGGGGGACACAGGACGATTTTACCATCCGCAGGGCTGCGGCGGCGTGTGAATCCAGGCCAACGAAATTTGGGACATCACTTGGTGTTATAAGAGGCCCCGTCATTGTATGGGCTCTTACGAAGGACTCCACCAACCAGAATGCAGCAGTGCGGATGAGGAGCGCCAAGTGCCTTGCACCTGTGAGGCGTAGGAGGGCCAATAACCATGTGACTGGGAGTGGTCACAGGCGGAACAACTTAAAGAAGAACCCCCGGAACAGCAAAGAAACAATCTGGAATGGGCACTGATGAAGCAATTGAGGCGGAAACGCATCTGCCCTGCGTTTCCAGAGGCTTTTCAGTGACATTGCTTGATAGAAAATAAAGCCGTTCTCTTCTGACCCCCGGAGCAGTGTCACACTCTTTTCCTAAGAGAGGAGAGAGCCTTGTTGGTATGTTGTGCCAGCTGCAGGTGCTGGCTGAGTGACACGCCCTCTCGATATGGTGCTACGCGGCTTACCTGCACTTCTGGTGTTTGCATGAGACTGCAACGCGTCGCCCCCCCGGCGTTCGATTTCCACAAGGAGTTTATCGCCAGCATGGGGAGAGAGGAGGCAAAATTGTTTGCCTGACAAGGGGGACACAGGACGATTTTACCACCCGCAGGGCTGCGGCGGCGTGTGAATCCAGGCCAACGAAATTTGGGACATCACTTGGTGTTATAAGAGGCCCCGTCATTGTATGGGCTCTTACGAAGGACTCCACCAACCAGAATGCAGCAGTGCGGATGAGGAGCGCCAAGTGCCTTGCACCTGTGAGGCGTAGGAGGGCCAATAACCATGTGACTGGGAGTGGTCACAGGCGGAACAACTTAAAGAAGAACCCCCGGAACAGCAAAGAAACAATCTGGAATGGGCACTGATGAAGCCATTGAGGCGGAAACGCGTCTGCCCTGCGTTTCCAGAGACTTTTCAATGACATTGCTTGATAGAAAATAAAGCCGTTCTCTTCTGACCCCCGGAGCAGTGTCACACTCTTTTCCTAAGAGAGGAGAGAGCCTGGTTGGTATGTTGTGCCAGCTGCAGGTGCTGGCTGAGTGACACGCCCTCTCGATATGGTGCTACGCGGCTTACCTGCACGTCTTGTGTTTGCATGAGACTGCAACGCGCCGCCCCCCCCCGGCGTTCGATTTCCACAAGGAGTTTATCGCCAGCATGGGGAGAGAGGAGGCAAAATTGTTTGCCTGACAAGGGGGACACAGGACGATTTTACCACCCGCAGGGCTGCGGCAGCGTGTGAATCCAGGCCAACGAAATTTGGGACATCACTTGGTGTTATAAGAGGCCCCGTCATTGTATGGGCTCTTACGAAGGACTCCACCAACCAGAATGCAGCAGTGCGGATGAGGAGCGCCAAGTGCCTTGCACCTGTGAGGCGTAGGAGGGCCAATAACCATGTGACTGGGAGTGGTCACAGGCGGAACAACTTAAAGAAGAACCCCCGGAACAGCAAAGAAACAATCTGGAATGGGCACTGATGAAGCCATTGAGGCGGAAACGCGTCTGCCCTGCGTTTCCAGAGACTTTTCAATGACATTGCTTGATAGAAAATAAAGCCGTTCTCTTCTGACCCCCGGAGCAGTGTCACACTCTTTTCCTAAGAGAGGAGAGAGCCTGGTTGGTATGTTGTGCCAGCTGCAGGTGCTGGCTGAGTGACACGCCCTCTCGATATGGTGCTACGCGGCTTACCTGCACTTCTGGTGTTTGCATGAGACTGCAACGCGTCGCCCCCCGGCGTTCGATTTCCACAAGGAGTTTATCGCCAGCATGGGGAGAGAGGAGGCAAAATTGTTTGCCTGACAAGGGGGACACAGGACGATTTTACCACCCGCAGGGCTGCGGCGGCGTGTGAATCCAGGCCAACGAAATTTGGGACATCACTTGGTGTTATAAGAGGCCCCGTCATTGTATGGGCTCTTACGAAGGACTCCACCAACCAGAATGCAGCAGTGCGGATGAGGAGCGCCAAGTGCCTTGCACCTGTGAGGCGTAGGAGGGCCAATAACCATGTGACTGGGAGTGGTCACAGGCGGAACAACTTAAAGAAGAACCCCCGGAACAGCAAAGAAACAATCTGGAATGGGCACTGATGAAGCCATTGAGGCGGAAACGCGTCTGCCCTGCGTTTCCAGAGACTTTTCAATGACATTGCTTGATAGAAAATAAAGCCGTTCTCTTCTGACCCCCGGAGCAGTGTCACACTCTTTTCCTAAGAGAGGAGAGAGCCTGGTTGGTATGTTGTGCCAGCTGCAGGTGCTGGCTGAGTGACACGCCCTCTCGATATGGTGCTACGCGGCTTACCTGCACTTCTTGTGTTTGCATGAGACTGCAACGCGTCGCCCCCCGGCGTTCGATTTCCACAAGGAGTTTATCGCCAGCATGGGGAGAGAGGAGGCAAAATTGTTTGCCTGACAAGGGGGACACAGGACGATTTTACCACCCGCAGGGCTGCGGCAGCGTGTGAATCCAGGCCAACGAAATTTGGGACATCACTTGGTGTTATAAGAGGCCCCGTCATTGTATGGGCTCTTACGAAGGACTCCACCAACCAGAATGCAGCAGTGCGGATGAGGAGCGCCAAGTGCCTTGCACCTGTGAGGCGTAGGAGGGCCAATAACCATGTGACTGGGAGTGGTCACAGGCGGAACAACTTAAAGAAGAACCCCCGGAACAGCAAAGAAACAATCTGGAATGGGCACTGATGAAGCCATTGAGGCGGAAACGCGTCTGCCCTGCGTTTCCAGAGACTTTTCAATGACATTGCTTGATAGAAAATAAAGCCGTTCTCTTCTGACCCCCGGAGCAGTGTCACACTCTTTTCCTAAGAGAGGAGAGAGCCTGGTTGGTATGTTGTGCCAGCTGCAGGTGCTGGCTGAGTGACACGCCCTCTCGATATGGTGCTACGCGGCTTACCTGCACTTCTTGTGTTTGCATGAGACTGCAACGCCCGGCGTTCGATTTCCACAAGGAGTTTATCGCCAGCATGGGGAGAGAGGAGGCAAAATTGTTTGCCTGACAAGGGGGACACAGGACGATTTTACCACCCGCAGGGCTGCGGCAGCGTGTGAATCCAGGCCAACGAAATTTGGGACATCACTTGGTGTTATAAGAGGCCCCGTCATTGTATGGGCTCTTACGAAGGACTCCACCAACCAGAATGCAGCAGTGCGGATGAGGAGCGCCAAGTGCCTTGCACCTGTGAGGCGTAGGAGGGCCAATAACCATGTGACTGGGAGTGGTCACAGGCGGAACAACTTAAAGAAGAACCCCCGGAACAGCAAAGAAACAATCTGGAATGGGCACTGATGAAGCCATTGAGGCGGAAACGCGTCTGCCCTGCGTTTCCAGAGACTTTTCAATGACATTGCTTGATAGAAAATAAAGCCGTTCTCTTCTGACCCCCGGAGCAGTGTCACACTCTTTTCCTAAGAGAGGAGAGAGCCTGGTTGGTATGTTGTGCCAGCTGCAGGTGCTGGCTGAGTGACACGCCCTCTCGATATGGTGCTACGCGGCTTACCTGCACTTCTGGTGTTTGCATGAGACTGCAACGCGTCGCACCTGCCGGCGTTCGATTTCCACAAGGAGTTTATCGCCAGCATGGGGAGAGAGGAGGCAAAATTGTTTGCCTGACAAGGGGGACACAGGACGATTTTACCACCCGCAGGGCTGCGGCAGCGTGTGAATCCAGGCCAACAAAATTTGGGACATCACTTGGTGTTATAAGAGGCCCCGTCATTGTATGGGCTCTTACGAAGGACTCCACCAACCAGAATGCAGCAGTGCGGATGTGGAGCGCCAAGTGCCTTGCACCTGTGAGGCGTAGGAGGGCCAATAACCATGTGACTGGGAGTGGTCACAGGCGGAACAACTTAAAGAAGAACCCCCGGAACAGCAAAGAAACAATCTGGAATGGGCACTGATGAAGCCATTGAGGCGGAAACGCGTCTGCCCTGCGTTTCCAGAGACTTTTCAATGACATTGCTTGATAGAAAATAAAGCCGTTCTCTTCTGACCCCCGGAGCAGTGTCACACTCTTTTCCTAAGAGAGGAGAGAGCCTGGTTGGTATGTTGTGCCAGCTGCAGGTGCTGGCTGAGTGACACGCCCTCTCGATATGGTGCTACGCGGCTTACCTGCACTTCTTGTGTTTGCATGAGACTGCAACGCCCGGCGTTCGATTTCCACAAGGAGTTTATCGCCAGCATGGGGAGAGAGGAGGCAAAATTGTTTGCCTGACAAGGGGGACACAGGACGATTTTACCACCCGCAGGGCTGCGGCAGCGTGTGAATCCAGGCCAACGAAATTTGGGACATCACTTGGTGTTATAAGAGGCCCCGTCATTGTATGGGCTCTTACGAAGGACTCCACCAACCAGAATGCAGCAGTGCGGATGAGGAGCGCCAAGTGCCTTGCACCTGTGAGGCGTAGGAGGGCCAATAACCATGTGACTGGGAGTGGTCACAGGCGGAACAACTTAAAGAAGAACCCCCGGAACAGCAAAGAAACAATCTGGAATGGGCACTGATGAAGCCATTGAGGCGGAAACGCGTCTGCCCTGCGTTTCCAGAGACTTTTCAATGACATTGCTTGATAGAAAATAAAGCCGTTCTCTTCTGACCCCCGGAGCAGTGTCACACTCTTTTCCTAAGAGAGGAGAGAGCCTGGTTGGTATGTTGTGCCAGCTGCAGGTGCTGGCTGAGTGACACGCCCTCTCGATATGGTGCTACGCGGCTTACCTGCACTTCTGGTGTTTGCATGAGACTGCAACGCGTCGCACCCCCCGGCGTTCGATTTCCACAAGGAGTTTATCGCCAGCATGGGGAGAGAGGAGGCAAAATTGTTTGCCTGACAAGGGGGACACAGGACGATTTTACCACCCGCAGGGCTGCGGCGGCGTGTGAATCCAGGCCAACGAAATTTGGGACATCACTTGGTGTTATAAGAGGCCCCGTCATTGTATGGGCTCTTACGAAGGACTCCACCAACCAGAATGCAGCAGTGCGGATGAGGAGCGCCAAGTGCCTTGCACCTGTGAGGCGTAGGAGGGCCAATAACCATGTGACTGGGAGTGGTCACAGGCGGAACAACTTAAAGAAGAACCCCCGGAACAGCAAAGAAACAATCTGGAATGGGCACTGATGAAGCCATTGAGGCGGAAACGCGTCTGCCCTGCGTTTCCAGAGACTTTTCAATGACATTGCTTGATAGAAAATAAAGCCGTTCTCTTCTGACCCCCGGAGCAGTGTCACACTCTTTTCCTAAGAGAGGAGAGAGCCTGGTTGGTATGTTGTGCCAGCTGCAGGTGCTGGCTGAGTGACACGCCCTCTCGATATGGTGCTACGCGGCTTACCTGCACTTCTGGTGTTTGCATGAGACTGCAACGCGTCGCCCCCCCGGCGTTCGATTTCCACAAGGAGTTTATCGCCAGCATGGGGAGAGAGGAGGCAAAATTGTTTGCCTGACAAGGGGGACACAGGACGATTTTACCACCCGCAGGGCTGCTGCGGCGTGTGAATCCAGGCCAACGAAATTTGGGACATCACTTGGTGTTATAAGAGGCCCCGTCATTGTATGGGCTCTTACGAAGGACTCCACCAACCAGAATGCAGCAGTGCGGATGTGGAGCGCCAAGTGCCTTGCACCTGTGAGGCGTAGGAGGGCCAATAACCATGTGACTGGGAGTGGTCACAGGCGGAACAACTTAAAGAAGAACCCCCGGAACAGCAAAGAAACAATCTGGAATGGGCACTGATGAAGCCATTGAGGCGGAAACGCGTCTGCCCTGCGTTTCCAGAGACTTTTCAATGACATTGCTTGATAGAAAATAAAGCCGTTCTCTTCTGACCCCGGAGCAGTGTCACACTCTTTTCCTAAGAGAGGAGAGAGCCTGGTTGGTATGTTGTGCCAGCTGCAGGTGCTGGCTGAGTGACACGCCCTCTCGATATGGTGCTACGCGGCTTACCTGCACTTCTGGTGTTTGCATGAGACTGCAACGCGTCGCCCCCCCGGCGTTCGATTTCCACAAGGAGTTTATCGCCAGCATGGGGAGAGAGGAGGCAAAATTGTTTGCCTGACAAGGGGGACACAGGACGATTTTACCACCCGCAGGGCTGCGGCGGCGTGTGAATCCAGGCCAACGAAATTTGGGACATCACTTGGTGTTATAAGAGGCCCCGTCATTGTATGGGCTCTTACGAAGGACTCCACCAACCAGAATGCAGCAGTGCGGATGAGGAGCGCCAAGTGCCTTGCACCTGTGAGGCGTAGGAGGGCCAATAACCATGTGACTGGGAGTGGTCACAGGCGGAACAACTTAAAGAAGAACCCCCGGAACAGCAAAGAAACAATCTGGAATGGGCACTGATGAAGCCATTGAGGCGGAAACGCGTCTGCCCTGCGTTTCCAGAGACTTTTCAATGACATTGCTTGATAGAAAATAAAGCCGTTCTCTTCTGACCCCCGGAGCAGTGTCACACTCTTTTCCTAAGAGAGGAGAGAGCCTGGTTGGTATGTTGTGCCAGCTGCAGGTGCTGGCTGAGTGACACGCCCTCTCGATATGGTGCTACGCGGCTTACCTGCACTTCTTGTGTTTGCATGAGACTGCAACGCGTCGCCCCCCCGGCGTTCGATTTCCACAAGGAGTTTATCGCCAGCATGGGGAGAGAGGAGGCAAAATTGTTTGCCTGACAAGGGGGACACAGGACGATTTTACCACCCGCAGGGCTGCGGCAGCGTGTGAATCCAGGCCAACGAAATTTGGGACATCACTTGGTGTTATAAGAGGCCCCGTCATTGTATGGGCTCTTACGAAGGACTCCACCAACCAGAATGCAGCAGTGCGGATGAGGAGCGCCAAGTGCCTTGCACCTGTGAGGCGTAGGAGGGCCAATAACCATGTGACTGGGAGTGGTCACAGGCGGAACAACTTAAAGAAGAACCCCCGGAACAGCAAAGAAACAATCTGGAATGGGCACTGATGAAGCCATTGAGGCGGAAACGCGTCTGCCCTGCGTTTCCAGAGACTTTTCAATGACATTGCTTGATAGAAAATAAAGCCGTTCTCTTCTGACCCCCGGAGCAGTGTCACACTCTTTTCCTAAGAGAGGAGAGAGCCTGGTTGGTATGTTGTGCCAGCTGCAGGTGCTGGCTGAGTGACACGCCCTCTCGATATGGTGCTACGCGGCTTACCTGCACTTCTTGTGTTTGCATGAGACTGCAACGCCCGGCGTTCGATTTCCACAAGGAGTTTATCGCCAGCATGGGGAGAGAGGAGGCAAAATTGTTTGCCTGACAAGGGGGACACAGGACGATTTTACCACCCGCAGGGCTGCGGCAGCGTGTGAATCCAGGCCAACGAAATTTGGGACATCACTTGGTGTTATAAGAGGCCCCGTCATTGTATGGGCTCTTACGAAGGACTCCACCAACCAGAATGCAGCAGTGCGGATGAGGAGCGCCAAGTGCCTTGCACCTGTGAGGCGTAGGAGGGCCAATAACCATGTGACTGGGAGTGGTCACAGGCGGAACAACTTAAAGAAGAACCCCCGGAACAGCAAAGAAACAATCTGGAATGGGCACTGATGAAGCCATTGAGGCGGAAACGCGTCTGCCCTGCGTTTCCAGAGACTTTTCAATGACATTGCTTGATAGAAAATAAAGCCGTTCTCTTCTGACCCCCGGAGCAGTGTCACACTCTTTTCCTAAGAGAGGAGAGAGCCTGGTTGGTATGTTGTGCCAGCTGCAGGTGCTGGCTGAGTGACACGCCCTCTCGATATGGTGCTACGCGGCTTACCTGCACTTCTGGTGTTTGCATGAGACTGCAACGCGTCGCCCCCCCGGCGTTCGATTTCCACAAGGAGTTTATCGCCAGCATGGGGAGAGAGGAGGCAAAATTGTTTGCCTGACAAGGGGGACACAGGACGATTTTACCACCCGCAGGGCTGCGGCGGCGTGTGAATCCAGGCCAACGAAATTTGGGACATCACTTGGTGTTATAAGAGGCCCCGTCATTGTATGGGCTCTTACGAAGGACTCCACCAACCAGAATGCAGCAGTGCGGATGAGGAGCGCCAAGTGCCTTGCACCTGTGAGGCGTAGGAGGGCCAATAACCATGTGACTGGGAGTGGTCACAGGCGGAACAACTTAAAGAAGAACCCCCGGAACAGCAAAGAAACAATCTGGAATGGGCACTGATGAAGCCATTGAGGCGGAAACGCGTCTGCCCTGCGTTTCCAGAGACTTTTCAATGACATTGCTTGATAGAAAATAAAGCCGTTCTCTTCTGACCCCCGGAGCAGTGTCACACTCTTTTCCTAAGAGAGGAGAGAGCCTGGTTGGTATGTTGTGCCAGCTGCAGGTGCTGGCTGAGTGACACGCCCTCTCGATATGGTGCTACGCGGCTTACCTGCACTTCTGGTGTTTGCATGAGACTGCAACGCGTCGCCCCCCCGGCGTTCGATTTCCACAAGGAGTTTATCGCCAGCATGGGGAGAGAGGAGGCAAAATTGTTTGCCTGACAAGGGGGACACAGGACGATTTTACCACCCGCAGGGCTGCGGCGGCGTGTGAATCCAGGCCAACGAAATTTGGGACATCACTTGGTGTTATAAGAGGCCCCGTCATTGTATGGGCTCTTACGAAGGACTCCACCAACCAGAATGCAGCAGTGCGGATGAGGAGCGCCAAGTGCCTTGCACCTGTGAGGCGTAGGAGGGCCAATAACCATGTGACTGGGAGTGGTCACAGGCGGAACAACTTAAAGAAGAACCCCCGGAACAGCAAAGAAACAATCTGGAATGGGCACTGATGAAGCCATTGAGGCGGAAACGCGTCTGCCCTGCGTTTCCAGAGACTTTTCAATGACATTGCTTGATAGAAAATAAAGCCGTTCTCTTCTGACCCCCGGAGCAGTGTCACACTCTTTTCCTAAGAGAGGAGAGAGCCTGGTTGGTATGTTGTGCCAGCTGCAGGTGCTGGCTGAGTGACACGCCCTCTCGATATGGTGCTACGCGGCTTACCTGCACTTCTTGTGTTTGCATGAGACTGCAACGCGTCGCCCCCCGGCGTTCGATTTCCACAAGGAGTTTATCGCCAGCATGGGGAGAGAGGAGGCAAAATTGTTTGCCTGACAAGGGGGACACAGGACGATTTTACCACCCGCAGGGCTGCGGCAGCGTGTGAATCCAGGCCAACGAAATTTGGGACATCACTTGGTGTTATAAGAGGCCCCGTCATTGTATGGGCTCTTACGAAGGACTCCACCAACCAGAATGCAGCAGTGCGGATGAGGAGCGCCAAGTGCCTTGCACCTGTGAGGCGTAGGAGGGCCAATAACCATGTGACTGGGAGTGGTCACAGGCGGAACAACTTAAAGAAGAACCCCCCGGAACAGCAAAGAAACAATCTGGAATGGGCACTGATGAAGCCATTGAGGCGGAAACGCGTCTGCCCTGCGTTTCCAGAGACTTTTCAATGACATTGCTTGATAGAAAATAAAGCCGTTCTCTTCTGACCCCCGGAGCAGTGTCACACTCTTTTCCTAAGAGAGGAGAGAGCCTGGTTGGTATGTTGTGCCAGCTGCAGGTGCTGGCTGAGTGACACGCCCTCTCGATATGGTGCTACGCGGCTTACCTGCACTTCTTGTGTTTGCATGAGACTGCAACGCGTCGCCCCCCGGCGTTCGATTTCCACAAGGAGTTTATCGCCAGCATGGGGAGAGAGGAGGCAAAATTGTTTGCCTGACAAGGGGGACACAGGACGATTTTACCACCCGCAGGGCTGCGGCAGCGTGTGAATCCAGGCCAACGAAATTTGGGACATCACTTGGTGTTATAAGAGGCCCCGTCATTGTATGGGCTCTTACGAAGGACTCCACCAACCAGAATGCAGCAGTGCGGATGAGGAGCGCCAAGTGCCTTGCACCTGTGAGGCGTAGGAGGGCCAATAACCATGTGACTGGGAGTGGTCACAGGCGGAACAACTTAAAGAAGAACCCCCGGAACAGCAAAGAAACAATCTGGAATGGGCACTGATGAAGCCATTGAGGCGGAAACGCGTCTGCCCTGCGTTTCCAGAGACTTTTCAATGACATTGCTTGATAGAAAATAAAGCCGTTCTCTTCTGACCCCCGGAGCAGTGTCACACTCTTTTCCTAAGAGAGGAGAGAGCCTGGTTGGTATGTTGTGCCAGCTGCAGGTGCTGGCTGAGTGACACGCCCTCTCGATATGGTGCTACGCGGCTTACCTGCACTTTTGGTGTTTGCATGAGACTGCAACGCGTCGCCCCCCCCGGCGTTCGATTTCCACAAGGAGTTTATCGCCAGCATGGGGAGAGAGGAGGCAAAATTGTTTGCCTGACAAGGGGGACACAGGACGATTTTACCATCCGCAGGGCTGCTGCGGCGTGTGAATCCAGGCCAACGAAATTTGGGACATCACTTGGTGTTATAAGAGGCCCCGTCATTGTATGGGCTCTTACGAAGGACTCCACCAACCAGAATGCAGCAGTGCGGATGAGGAGCGCCAAGTGCCTTGCACCTGTGAGGCGTAGGAGGGCCAATAACCATGTGACTGGGAGTGGTCACAGGCGGAACAACTTAAAGAAGAACCCCCCGGAACAGCAAAGAAACAATCTGGAATGGGCACTGATGAAGCAATTGAGGCGGAAACGCATCTGCCATGCGTTTCCAGAGACTTTTCAATGACATTGCTTGATAGAAAATAAAGCCGTTCTCTTCTGACCCCCGGAGCAGTGTCACACTCTTTTCCTAAGAGAGGAGAGAGCCTGGTTGGTATGTTGTGCCAGCTGCAGGTGCTGGCTGAGTGACACGCCCTCTCGATATGGTGCTACGCGGCTTACCTGCACTTCTGGTGTTTGCATGAGACTGCAACGCGTCGCCCCCCCCCGGCGTTCGATTTCCACAAGGAGTTTATCGCCAGCATGGGGAGAGAGGAGGCAAAATTGTTTGCCTGACAAGGGGGACACAGGACGATTTTACCACCCGCAGGGCTGCGGCGGCGTGTGAATCCAGGCCAACGAAATTTGGGACATCACTTGGTGTTATAAGAGGCCCCGTCATTGTATGGGCTCTTACGAAGGACTCCACCAACCAGAAT
Organism: Calotriton arnoldi; assembly: GCA_963921515.1. Classification (NCBI taxonomy): domain Eukaryota; kingdom Metazoa; phylum Chordata; class Amphibia; order Caudata; family Salamandridae; genus Calotriton; species Calotriton arnoldi. Next base: position 503,481 of record CAWUFW010009349.1, read on the forward strand.
GCAGCAGTGCGGATGAGGAGCGCCAAGTGCCTTGCACCTGTGAGGCGTAGGAGGGCCAATAACCATGTGACTGGGAGTGGTCACAGGCGGAACAACTTAAAGAAGAACCCCCGGAACAGCAAAGAAACAATCTGGAATGGGCACTGATGAAGCCATTGAGGCGGAAACGCGTCTGCCCTGCGTTTCCAGAGACTTTTCAATGACATTGCTTGATAGAAAATAAAGCCGTTCTCTTCTGACCCCCGGAGCAGTGTCACACTCTTTTCCTAAGAGAGGAGAGAGCCTGGTTGGTATGTTGTGCCAGCTGCAGGTGCTGGCTGAGTGACACGCCCTCTCGATATGGTGCTACGCGGCTTACCTGCACTTCTGGTGTTTGCATGAGACTGCAACGCGTCGCCCCCCCCGGCGTTCGATTTCCACAAGGAGTTTATCGCCAGCATGGGGAGAGAGGAGGCAAAATTGTTTGCCTGACAAGGGGGACACAGGACGATTTTACCACCCGCAGGGCTGCGGCGGCGTGTGAATCCAGGCCAACGAAATTTGGGACATCACTTGGTGTTATAAGAGGCCCCGTCATTGTATGGGCTCTTACGAAGGACTCCACCAACCAGAATGCAGCAGTGCGGATGAGGAGCGCCAAGTGCCTTGCACCTGTGAGGCGTAGGAGGGCCAATAACCATGTGACTGGGAGTGGTCACAGGCGGAACAACTTAAAGAAGAACCCCCGGAACAGCAAAGAAACAATCTGGAATGGGCACTGATGAAGCCATTGAGGCGGAAACGCGTCTGCCCTGCGTTTCCAGAGACTTTTCAATGACATTGCTTGATAGAAAATAAAGCCGTTCTCTTCTGACCCCCGGAGCAGTGTCACACTCTTTTCCTAAGAGAGGAGAGAGCCTGGTTGGTATGTTGTGCCAGCTGCAGGTGCTGGCTGAGTGACACGCCCTCTCGATATGGTGCTACGCGGCTTACCTGCACTTCTGGTGTTTGCATGAGACTGCAACGCGTCGCCCCCCCCGGCGTTCGATTTCCACAAGGAGTTTATCGCCAGCATGGGGAGAGAGGAGGCAAAATTGTTTGCCTGACAAGGGGGACACAGGACGATTTTACCACCCGCAGGGCTGCGGCAGCGTGTGAATCCAGGCCAACGAAATTTGGGACATCACTTGGTGTTATAAGAGGCCCCGTCATTGTATGGGCTCTTACGAAGGACTCCACCAACCAGAATGCAGCAGTGCGGATGAGGAGCGCCAAGTGCCTTGCACCTGTGAGGCGTAGGAGGGCCAATAACCATGTGACTGGGAGTGGTCACAGGCGGAACAACTTAAAGAAGAACCCCCGGAACAGCAAAGAAACAATCTGGAATGGGCACTGATGAAGCCATTGAGGCGGAAACGCGTCTGCCCTGCGTTTCCAGAGACTTTTCAATGACATTGCTTGATAGAAAATAAAGCCGTTCTCTTCTGACCCCCGGAGCAGTGTCACACTCTTTTCCTAAGAGAGGAGAGAGCCTGGTTGGTATGTTGTGCCAGCTGCAGGTGCTGGCTGAGTGACACGCCCTCTCGATATGGTGCTACGCGGCTTACCTGCACTTCTTGTGTTTGCATGAGACTGCAACGCGTCGCCCCCCCGGCGTTCGATTTCCACAAGGAGTTTATCGCCAGCATGGGGAGAGAGGAGGCAAAATTGTTTGCCTGACAAGGGGGACACAGGACGATTTTACCACCCGCAGGGCTGCGGCAGCGTGTGAATCCAGGCCAACGAAATTTGGGACATCACTTGGTGTTATAAGAGGCCCCGTCATTGTATGGGCTCTTACGAAGGACTCCACCAACCAGAATGCAGCAGTGCGGATGAGGAGCGCCAAGTGCCTTGCACCTGTGAGGCGTAGGAGGGCCAATAACCATGTGACTGGGAGTGGTCACAGGCGGAACAACTTAAAGAAGAACCCCCCGGAACAGCAAAGAAACAATCTGGAATGGGCACTGATGAAGCCATTGAGGCGGAAACGCGTCTGCCCTGCGTTTCCAGAGACTTTTCAATGACATTGCTTGATAGAAAATAAAGCCGTTCTCTTCTGACCCCCGGAGCAGTGTCACACTCTTTTCCTAAGAGAGGAGAGAGCCTGGTTGGTATGTTGTGCCAGCTGCAGGTGCTGGCTGAGTGACACGCCCTCTCGATATGGTGCTACGCGGCTTACCTGCACTTCTGGTGTTTGCATGAGACTGCAACGCGTCGCCCCCCGGCGTTCGATTTCCACAAGGAGTTTATCGCCAGCATGGGGAGAGAGGAGGCAAAATTGTTTGCCTGACAAGGGGGACACAGGACGATTTTACCACCCGCAGGGCTGCGGCGGCGTGTGAATCCAGGCCAACGAAATTTGGGACATCACTTGGTGTTATAAGAGGCCCCGTCATTGTATGGGCTCTTACGAAGGACTCCACCAACCAGAATGCAGCAGTGCGGATGAGGAGCGCCAAGTGCCTTGCACCTGTGAGGCGTAGGAGGGCCAATAACCATGTGACTGGGAGTGGTCACAGGCGGAACAACTTAAAGAAGAACCCCCCGGAACAGCAAAGAAACAATCTGGAATGGGCACTGATGAAGCCATTGAGGCGGAAACGCGTCTGCCCTGCGTTTCCAGAGACTTTTCAATGACATTGCTTGATAGAAAATAAAGCCGTTCTCTTCTGACCCCCGGAGCAGTGTCACACTCTTTTCCTAAGAGAGGAGAGAGCCTGGTTGGTATGTTGTGCCAGCTGCAGGTGCTGGCTGAGTGACACGCCCTCTCGATATGGTGCTACGCGGCTTACCTGCACTTCTGGTGTTTGCATGAGACTGCAACGCGTCGCCCCCCCGGCGTTCGATTTCCACAAGGAGTTTATCGCCAGCATGGGGAGAGAGGAGGCAAAATTGTTTGCCTGACAAGGGGGACACAGGACGATTTTACCACCCGCAGGGCTGCGGCAGCGTGTGAATCCAGGCCAACGAAATTTGGGACATCACTTGGTGTTATAAGAGGCCCCGTCATTGTATGGGCTCTTACGAAGGACTCCACCAACCAGAATGCAGCAGTGCGGATGAGGAGCGCCAAGTGCCTTGCACCTGTGAGGCGTAGGAGGGCCAATAACCATGTGACTGGGAGTGGTCACAGGCGGAACAACTTAAAGAAGAACCCCCCGGAACAGCAAAGAAACAATCTGGAATGGGCACTGATGAAGCCATTGAGGCGGAAACGCGTCTGCCCTGCGTTTCCAGAGACTTTTCAATGACATTGCTTGATAGAAAATAAAGCCGTTCTCTTCTGACCCCCGGAGCAGTGTCACACTCTTTTCCTAAGAGAGGAGAGAGCCTGGTTGGTATGTTGTGCCAGCTGCAGGTGCTGGCTGAGTGACACGCCCTCTCGATATGGTGCTACGCGGCTTACCTGCACTTCTGGTGTTTGCATGAGACTGCAACGCGTCGCCCCCCCGGCGTTCGATTTCCACAAGGAGTTTATCGCCAGCATGGGGAGAGAGGAGGCAAAATTGTTTGCCTGACAAGGGGGACACAGGACGATTTTACCACCCGCAGGGCTGCGGCGGCGTGTGAATCCAGGCCAACGAAATTTGGGACATCACTTGGTGTTATAAGAGGCCCCGTCATTGTATGGGCTCTTACGAAGGACTCCACCAACCAGAATGCAGCAGTGCGGATGAGGAGCGCCAAGTGCCTTGCACCTGTGAGGCGTAGGAGGGCCAATAACCATGTGACTGGGAGTGGTCACAGGCGGAACAACTTAAAGAAGAACCCCCCGGAACAGCAAAGAAACAATCTGGAATGGGCACTGATGAAGCCATTGAGGCGGAAACGCGTCTGCCCTGCGTTTCCAGAGACTTTTCAATGACATTGCTTGATAGAAAATAAAGCCGTTCTCTTCTGACCCCCGGAGCAGTGTCACACTCTTTTCCTAAGAGAGGAGAGAGCCTGGTTGGTATGTTGTGCCAGCTGCAGGTGCTGGCTGAGTGACACGCCCTCTCGATATGGTGCTACGCGGCTTACCTGCACTTCTGGTGTTTGCATGAGACTGCAACGCGTCGCCCCCCCCGGCGTTCGATTTCCACAAGGAGTTTATCGCCAGCATGGGGAGAGAGGAGGCAAAATTGTTTGCCTGACAAGGGGGACACAGGACGATTTTACCACCCGCAGGGCTGCGGCGGCGTGTGAATCCAGGCCAACGAAATTTGGGACATCACTTGGTGTTATAAGAGGCCCCGTCATTGTATGGGCTCTTACGAAGGACTCCACCAACCAGAATGCAGCAGTGCGGATGAGGAGCGCCAAGTGCCTTGCACCTGTGAGGCGTAGGAGGGCCAATAACCATGTGACTGGGAGTGGTCACAGGCGGAACAACTTAAAGAAGAACCCCCGGAACAGCAAAGAAACAATCTGGAATGGGCACTGATGAAGCCATTGAGGCGGAAACGCGTCTGCCCTGCGTTTCCAGAGACTTTTCAATGACATTGCTTGATAGAAAATAAAGCCGTTCTCTTCTGACCCCCGGAGCAGTGTCACACTCTTTTCCTAAGAGAGGAGAGAGCCTGGTTGGTATGTTGTGCCAGCTGCAGGTGCTGGCTGAGTGACACGCCCTCTCGATATGGTGCTACGCGGCTTACCTGCACTTCTGGTGTTTGCATGAGACTGCAACGCGTCGCCCCCCCGGCGTTCGATTTCCACAAGGAGTTTATCGCCAGCATGGGGAGAGAGGAGGCAAAATTGTTTGCCTGACAAGGGGGACACAGGACGATTTTACCACCCGCAGGGCTGCGGCGGCGTGTGAATCCAGGCCAACGAAATTTGGGACATCACTTGGTGTTATAAGAGGCCCCGTCATTGTATGGGCTCTTACGAAGGACTCCACCAACCAGAATGCAGCAGTGCGGATGAGGAGCGCCAAGTGCCTTGCACCTGTGAGGCGTAGGAGGGCCAATAACCATGTGACTGGGAGTGGTCACAGGCGGAACAACTTAAAGAAGAACCCCCGGAACAGCAAAGAAACAATCTGGAATGGGCACTGATGAAGCCATTGAGGCGGAAACGCGTCTGCCCTGCGTTTCCAGAGACTTTTCAATGACATTGCTTGATAGAAAATAAAGCCGTTCTCTTCTGACCCCCGGAGCAGTGTCACACTCTTTTCCTAAGAGAGGAGAGAGCCTGGTTGGTATGTTGTGCCAGCTGCAGGTGCTGGCTGAGTGACACGCCCTCTCGATATGGTGCTACGCGGCTTACCTGCACTTCTGGTGTTTGCATGAGACTGCAACGCGTCGCCCCCCCCGGCGTTCGATTTCCACAAGGAGTTTATCGCCAGCATGGGGAGAGAGGAGGCAAAATTGTTTGCCTGACAAGGGGGACACAGGACGATTTTACCACCCGCAGGGCTGCGGCGGCGTGTGAATCCAGGCCAACGAAATTTGGGACATCACTTGGTGTTATAAGAGGCCCCGTCATTGTATGGGCTCTTACGAAGGACTCCACCAACCAGAATGCAGCAGTGCGGATGAGGAGCGCCAAGTGCCTTGCACCTGTGAGGCGTAGGAGGGCCAATAACCATGTGACTGGGAGTGGTCACAGGCGGAACAACTTAAAGAAGAACCCCCGGAACAGCAAAGAAACAATCTGGAATGGGCACTGATGAAGCCATTGAGGCGGAAACGCGTCTGCCCTGCGTTTCCAGAGACTTTTCAATGACATTGCTTGATAGAAAATAAAGCCGTTCTCTTCTGACCCCCGGAGCAGTGTCACACTCTTTTCCTAAGAGAGGAGAGAGCCTGGTTGGTATGTTGTGCCAGCTGCAGGTGCTGGCTGAGTGACACGCCCTCTCGATATGGTGCTACGCGGCTTACCTGCACTTCTTGTGTTTGCATGAGACTGCAACGCGTCGCCCCCCCGGCGTTCGATTTCCACAAGGAGTTTATCGCCAGCATGGGGAGAGAGGAGGCAAAATTGTTTGCCTGACAAGGGGGACACAGGACGATTTTACCACCCGCAGGGCTGCGGCAGCGTGTGAATCCAGGCCAACGAAATTTGGGACATCACTTGGTGTTATAAGAGGCCCCGTCATTGTATGGGCTCTTACGAAGGACTCCACCAACCAGAATGCAGCAGTGCGGATGAGGAGCGCCAAGTGCCTTGCACCTGTGAGGCGTAGGAGGGCCAATAACCATGTGACTGGGAGTGGTCACAGGCGGAACAACTTAAAGAAGAACCCCCGGAACAGCAAAGAAACAATCTGGAATGGGCACTGATGAAGCCATTGAGGCGGAAACGCGTCTGCCCTGCGTTTCCAGAGACTTTTCAATGACATTGCTTGATAGAAAATAAAGCCGTTCTCTTCTGACCCCCGGAGCAGTGTCACACTCTTTTCCTAAGAGAGGAGAGAGCCTGGTTGGTATGTTGTGCCAGCTGCAGGTGCTGGCTGAGTGACACGCCCTCTCGATATGGTGCTACGCGGCTTACCTGCACTTCTGGTGTTTGCATGAGACTGCAACGCGTCGCCCCCCCCGGCGTTCGATTTCCACAAGGAGTTTATCGCCAGCATGGGGAGAGAGGAGGCAAAATTGTTTGCCTGACAAGGGGGACACAGGACGATTTTACCACCCGCAGGGCTGCGGCGGCGTGTGAATCCAGGCCAACGAAATTTGGGACATCACTTGGTGTTATAAGAGGCCCCGTCATTGTATGGGCTCTTACGAAGGACTCCACCAACCAGAATGCAGCAGTGCGGATGAGGAGCGCCAAGTGCCTTGCACCTGTGAGGCGTAGGAGGGCCAATAACCATGTGACTGGGAGTGGTCACAGGCGGAACAACTTAAAGAAGAACCCCCCGGAACAGCAAAGAAACAATCTGGAATGGGCACTGATGAAGCCATTGAGGCGGAAACGCGTCTGCCCTGCGTTTCCAGAGACTTTTCAATGACATTGCTTGATAGAAAATAAAGCCGTTCTCTTCTGACCCCCGGAGCAGTGTCACACTCTTTTCCTAAGAGAGGAGAGAGCCTGGTTGGTATGTTGTGCCAGCTGCAGGTGCTGGCTGAGTGACACGCCCTCTCGATATGGTGCTACGCGGCTTACCTGCACTTCTGGTGTTTGCATGAGACTGCAACGCGTCGCCCCCCCGGCGTTCGATTTCCACAAGGAGTTTATCGCCAGCATGGGGAGAGAGGAGGCAAAATTGTTTGCCTGACAAGGGGGACACAGGACGATTTTACCACCCGCAGGGCTGCGGCAGCGTGTGAATCCAGGCCAACGAAATTTGGGACATCACTTGGTGTTATAAGAGGCCCCGTCATTGTATGGGCTCTTACGAAGGACTCCACCAACCAGAATGCAGCAGTGCGGATGAGGAGCGCCAAGTGCCTTGCACCTGTGAGGCGTAGGAGGGCCAATAACCATGTGACTGGGAGTGGTCACAGGCGGAACAACTTAAAGAAGAACCCCCGGAACAGCAAAGAAACAATCTGGAATGGGCACTGATGAAGCCATTGAGGCGGAAACGCGTCTGCCCTGCGTTTCCAGAGACTTTTCAATGACATTGCTTGATAGAAAATAAAGCCGTTCTCTTCTGACCCCCGGAGCAGTGTCACACTCTTTTCCTAAGAGAGGAGAGAGCCTGGTTGGTATGTTGTGCCAGCTGCAGGTGCTGGCTGAGTGACACGCCCTCTCGATATGGTGCTACGCGGCTTACCTGCACTTCTGGTGTTTGCATGAGACTGCAACGCGTCGCCCCCCCCGGCGTTCGATTTCCACAAGGAGTTTATCGCCAGCATGGGGAGAGAGGAGGCAAAATTGTTTGCCTGACAAGGGGGACACAGGACGATTTTACCACCCGCAGGGCTGCGGCGGCGTGTGAATCCAGGCCAACGAAATTTGGGACATCACTTGGTGTTATAAGAGGCCCCGTCATTGTATGGGCTCTTACGAAGGACTCCACCAACCAGAATGCAGCAGTGCGGATGAGGAGCGCCAAGTGCCTTGCACCTGTGAGGCGTAGGAGGGCCAATAACCATGTGACTGGGAGTGGTCACAGGCGGAACAACTTAAAGAAGAACCCCCCGGAACAGCAAAGAAACAATCTGGAATGGGCACTGATGAAGCCATTGAGGCGGAAACGCGTCTGCCCTGCGTTTCCAGAGACTTTTCAATGACATTGCTTGATAGAAAATAAAGCCGGTCTCTTCTGACCCCCGGAGCAGTGTCACACTCTTTTTCCTAAGAGAGGAGAGAGCCTGGTTGGTATGTTGTACCAGCTGCAGGTGCTGGCTGAGTGACACGCCCTCTCGATATGGTGCTACGCGGCTTACCTGCACTTCTGGTGTTTGCATGAGACTGCAACGCGTCGCCCCCCCCCGGCGTTCGATTTCCACAAGGAGTTTATCGCCAGCATGGGGAGAGAGGAGGCAAAATTGTTTGCCTGACAAGGGGGACACAGGACGATTTTACCACACGCAGGGCTGCGGCGGCGTGTGAATCCAGGCCAACGAAATTTGGGACATCACTTGGTGTTATAAGAGGCCCCGTCATTGTATGGGCTCTTACGAAGGACTCCACCAACCAGAATGCAGCAGTGCGGATGAGGAGCGCCAAGTGCCTTGCACCTGTGAGGCGTAGGAGGGCCAATAACCATGTGACTGGGAGTGGTCACAGGCGGAACAACTTAAAGAAGAACCCCCGGAACAGCAAAGAAACAATCTGGAATGGGCACTGATGAAGCCATTGAGGCGGAAACGCGTCTGCCCTGCGTTTCCAGAGACTTTTCAATGACATTGCTTGATAGAAAATAAAGCCGTTCTCTTCTGACCCCCGGAGCAGTGTCACACTCTTTTCCTAAGAGAGGAGAGAGCCTGGTTGGTATGTTGTGCCAGCTGCAGGTGCTGGCTGAGTGACACGCCCTCTCGATATGGTGCTACGCGGCTTACCTGCACTTCTGGTGTTTGCATGAGACTGCAACGCGTCGCCCCCCCCGGCGTTCGATTTCCACAAGGAGTTTATCGCCAGCATGGGGAGAGAGGAGGCAAAATTGTTTGCCTGACAAGGGGGACACAGGACGATTTTACCACCCGCAGGGCTGCGGCGGCGTGTGAATCCAGGCCAACGAAATTTGGGACATCACTTGGTGTTATAAGAGGCCCCGTCATTGTATGGGCTCTTACGAAGGACTCCACCAACCAGAATGCAGCAGTGCGGATGAGGAGCGCCAAGTGCCTTGCACCTGTGAGGCGTAGGAGGGCCAATAACCATGTGACTGGGAGTGGTCACAGGCGGAACAACTTAAAGAAGAACCCCCGGAACAGCAAAGAAACAATCTGGAATGGGCACTGATGAAGCCATTGAGGCGGAAACGCGTCTGCCCTGCGTTTCCAGAGACTTTTCAATGACATTGCTTGATAGAAAATAAAGCCGTTCTCTTCTGACCCCCGGAGCAGTGTCACACTCTTTTCCTAAGAGAGGAGAGAGCCTGGTTGGTATGTTGTGCCAGCTGCAGGTGCTGGCTGAGTGACACGCCCTCTCGATATGGTGCTACGCGGCTTACCTGCACTTCTGGTGTTTGCATGAGACTGCAACGCGTCGCCCCCCCGGCGTTCGATTTCCACAAGGAGTTTATCGCCAGCATGGGGAGAGAGGAGGCAAAATTGTTTGCCTGACAAGGGGGACACAGGACGATTTTACCACCCGCAGGGCTGCGGCGGCGTGTGAATCCAGGCCAACGAAATTTGGGACATCACTTGGTGTTATAAGAGGCCCCGTCATTGTATGGGCTCTTACGAAGGACTCCACCAACCAGAATGCAGCAGTGCGGATGAGGAGCGCCAAGTGCCTTGCACCTGTGAGGCGTAGGAGGGCCAATAACCATGTGACTGGGAGTGGTCACAGGCGGAACAACTTAAAGAAGAACCCCCGGAACAGCAAAGAAACAATCTGGAATGGGCACTGATGAAGCCATTGAGGCGGAAACGCGTCTGCCCTGCGTTTCCAGAGACTTTTCAATGACATTGCTTGATAGAAAATAAAGCCGTTCTCTTCTGACCCCCGGAGCAGTGTCACACTCTTTTCCTAAGAGAGGAGAGAGCCTGGTTGGTATGTTGTGCCAGCTGCAGGTGCTGGCTGAGTGACACGCCCTCTCGATATGGTGCTACGCGGCTTACCTGCACTTCTGGTGTTTGCATGAGACTGCAACGCGTCGCCCCCCCCGGCGTTCGATTTCCACAAGGAGTTTATCGCCAGCATGGGGAGAGAGGAGGCAAAATTGTTTGCCTGACAAGGGGGACACAGGACGATTTTACCACCCGCAGGGCTGCGGCAGCGTGTGAATCCAGGCCAACGAAATTTGGGACATCACTTGGTGTTATAAGAGGCCCCGTCATTGTATGGGCTCTTACGAAGGACTCCACCAACCAGAATGCAGCAGTGCGGATGAGGAGCGCCAAGTGCCTTGCACCTGTGAGGCGTAGGAGGGCCAATAACCATGTGACTGGGAGTGGTCACAGGCGGAACAACTTAAAGAAGAACCCCCGGAACAGCAAAGAAACAATCTGGAATGGGCACTGATGAAGCCATTGAGGCGGAAACGCGTCTGCCCTGCGTTTCCAGAGACTTTTCAATGACATTGCTTGATAGAAAATAAAGCCGTTCTCTTCTGACCCCCGGAGCAGTGTCACACTCTTTTTCCTAAGAGAGGAGAGAGCCTGGTTGGTATGTTGTGCCAGCTGCAGGTGCTGGCTGAGTGACACGCCCTCTCGATATGGTGCTACGCGGCTTACCTGCACTTCTGGTGTTTGCATGAGACTGCAACGCGTCGCCCCCCCGGCGTTCGATTTCCACAAGGAGTTTATCGCCAGCATGGGGAGAGAGGAGGCAAAATTGTTTGCCTGACAAGGGGGACACAGGACGATTTTACCACCCGCAGGGCTGCGGCGGCGTGTGAATCCAGGCCAACGAAATTTGGGACATCACTTGGTGTTATAAGAGGCCCCGTCATTGTATGGGCTCTTACGAAGGACTCCACCAACCAGAATGCAGCAGTGCGGATGAGGAGCGCCAAGTGCCTTGCACCTGTGAGGCGTAGGAGGGCCAATAACCATGTGACTGGGAGTGGTCACAGGCGGAACAACTTAAAGAAGAACCCCCGGAACAGCAAAGAAACAATCTGGAATGGGCACTGATGAAGCCATTGAGGCGGAAACGCGTCTGCCCTGCGTTTCCAGAGACTTTTCAATGACATTGCTTGATAGAAAATAAAGCCGTTCTCTTCTGACCCCCGGAGCAGTGTCACACTCTTTTCCTAAGAGAGGAGAGAGCCTGGTTGGTATGTTGTGCCAGCTGCAGGTGCTGGCTGAGTGACACGCCCTCTCGATATGGTGCTACGCGGCTTACCTGCACTTCTGGTGTTTGCATGAGACTGCAACGCGTCGCCCCCCCGGCGTTCGATTTCCACAAGGAGTTTATCGCCAGCATGGGGAGAGAGGAGGCAAAATTGTTTGCCTGACAAGGGGGACACAGGACGATTTTACCACCCGCAGGGCTGCGGCAGCGTGTGAATCCAGGCCAACGAAATTTGGGACATCACTTGGTGTTATAAGAGGCCCCGTCATTGTATGGGCTCTTACGAAGGACTCCACCAACCAGAATGCAGCAGTGCGGATGAGGAGCGCCAAGTGCCTTGCACCTGTGAGGCGTAGGAGGGCCAATAACCATGTGACTGGGAGTGGTCACAGGCGGAACAACTTAAAGAAGAACCCCCGGAACAGCAAAGAAACAATCTGGAATGGGCACTGATGAAGCCATTGAGGCGGAAACGCGTCTGCCCTGCGTTTCCAGAGACTTTTCAATGACATTGCTTGATAGAAAATAAAGCCGTTCTCTTCTGACCCCCGGAGCAGTGTCACACTCTTTTCCTAAGAGAGGAGAGAGCCTGGTTGGTATGTTGTGCCAGCTGCAGGTGCTGGCTGAGTGACACGCCCTCTCGATATGGTGCTACGCGGCTTACCTGCACTTCTGGTGTTTGCATGAGACTGCAACGCGTAGCCCCCCCCCCGGCGTTCGATTTCCACAAGGAGTTTATCACCAGCATGGGGAGAGAGGAGGCAAAATTGTTTGCCTGACAAGGGGGACACAGGACGATTTTACCACCCGCAGGGCTGCGGCGGCGTGTGAATCCAGGCCAACGAAATTTGGGACATCACTTGGTGTTATAAGAGGCCCCGTCATTGTATGGGCTCTTACGAAGGACTCCACCAACCAGAATGCAGCAGTGCGGATGAGGAGCGCCAAGTGCCTTGCACCTGTGAGGCGTAGGAGGGCCAATAACCATGTGACTGGGAGTGGTCACAGGCGGAACAACTTAAAGAAGAACCCCCCGGAACAGCAAAGAAACAATCTGGAATGGGCACTGATGAAGCCATTGAGGCGGAAACGCGTCTGCCCTGCGTTTCCAGAGACTTTTCAATGACATTGCTTGATAGAAAATAAAGCCGTTCTCTTCTGACCCCCGGAGCAGTGTCACACTCTTTTCCTAAGAGAGGAGAGAGCCTGGTTGGTATGTTGTGCCAGCTGCAGGTGCTGGCTGAGTGACACGCCCTCTCGATATGGTGCTACGCGGCTTACCTGCACTTCTGGTGTTTGCATGAGACTGCAACGCGTCGCCCCCCCGGCGTTCGATTTCCACAAGGAGTTTATCGCCAGCATGGGGAGAGAGGAGGCAAAATTGTTTGCCTGACAAGGGGGACACAGGACGATTTTACCACCCGCAGGGCTGCGGCAGCGTGTGAATCCAGGCCAACGAAATTTGGGACATCACTTGGTGTTATAAGAGGCCCCGTCATTGTATGGGCTCTTACGAAGGACTCCACCAACCAGAATGCAGCAGTGCGGATGAGGAGCGCCAAGTGCCTTGCACCTGTGAGGCGTAGGAGGGCCAATAACCATGTGACTGGGAGTGGTCACAGGCGGAACAACTTAAAGAAGAACCCCCGGAACAGCAAAGAAACAATCTGGAATGGGCACTGATGAAGCCATTGAGGCGGAAACGCGTCTGCCCTGCGTTTCCAGAGACTTTTCAATGACATTGCTTGATAGAAAATAAAGCCGTTCTCTTCTGACCCCCGGAGCAGTGTCACACTCTTTTCCTAAGAGAGGAGAGAGCCTGGTTGGTATGTTGTGCCAGCTGCAGGTGCTGGCTGAGTGACACGCCCTCTCGATATGGTGCTACGCGGCTTACCTGCACTTCTGGTGTTTGCATGAGACTGCAACGCGTCGCCCCCCCGGCGTTCGATTTCCACAAGGAGTTTATCGCCAGCATGGGGAGAGAGGAGGCAAAATTGTTTGCCTGACAAGGGGGACACAGGACGATTTTACCACCCGCAGGGCTGCGGCAGCGTGTGAATCCAGGCCAACGAAATTTGGGACATCACTTGGTGTTATAAGAGGCCCCGTCATTGTATGGGCTCTTACGAAGGACTCCACCAACCAGAATGCAGCAGTGCGGATGAGGAGCGCCAAGTGCCTTGCACCTGTGAGGCGTAGGAGGGCCAATAACCATGTGACTGGGAGTGGTCACAGGCGGAACAACTTAAAGAAGAACCCCCGGAACAGCAAAGAAACAATCTGGAATGGGCACTGATGAAGCCATTGAGGCGGAAACGCGTCTGCCCTGCGTTTCCAGAGACTTTTCAATGACATTGCTTGATAGAAAATAAAGCCGTTCTCTTCTGACCCCCGGAGCAGTGTCACACTCTTTTCCTAAGAGAGGAGAGAGCCTGGTTGGTATGTTGTGCCAGCTGCAGGTGCTGGCTGAGTGACACGCCCTCTCGATATGGTGCTACGCGGCTTACCTGCACTTCTGGTGTTTGCATGAGACTGCAACGCGTCGCCCCCCCGGCGTTCGATTTCCACAAGGAGTTTATCGCCAGCATGGGGAGAGAGGAGGCAAAATTGTTTGCCTGACAAGGGGGACACAGGACGATTTTACCACCCGCAGGGCTGCGGCGGCGTGTGAATCCAGGCCAACGAAATTTGGGACATCACTTGGTGTTATAAGAGGCCCCGTCATTGTATGGGCTCTTACGAAGGACTCCACCAACCAGAATGCAGCAGTGCGGATGAGGAGCGCCAAGTGCCTTGCACCTGTGAGGCGTAGGAGGGCCAATAACCATGTGACTGGGAGTGGTCACAGGCGGAACAACTTAAAGAAGAACCCCCGGAACAGCAAAGAAACAATCTGGAATGGGCACTGATGAAGCCATTGAGGCGGAAACGCGTCTGCCCTGCGTTTCCAGAGACTTTTCAATGACATTGCTTGATAGAAAATAAAGCCGTTCTCTTCTGACCCCCGGAGCAGTGTCACACTCTTTTTCCTAAGAGAGGAGAGAGCCTGGTTGGTATGTTGTGCCAGCTGCAGGTGCTGGCTGAGTGACACGCCCTCTCGATATGGTGCTACGCGGCTTACCTGCACTTCTGGTGTTTGCATGAGACTGCAACGCGTCGCCCCCCCCCGGCGTTCGATTTCCACAAGGAGTTTATCGCCAGCATGGGGAGAGAGGAGGCAAAATTGTTTGCCTGACAAGGGGGACACAGGACGATTTTACCACCCGCAGGGCTGCGGCAGCGTGTGAATCCAGGCCAACAAAATTTGGGACATCACTTGGTGTTATAAGAGGCCCCGTCATTGTATGGGCTCTTACGAAGGACTCCACCAACCAGAATGCAGCAGTGCGGATGAGGAGCGCCAAGTGCCTTGCACCTGTGAGGCGTAGGAGGGCCAATAACCATGTGACTGGGAGTGGTCACAGGCGGAACAACTTAAAGAAGAACCCCCGGAACAGCAAAGAAACAATCTGGAATGGGCACTGATGAAGCCATTGAGGCGGAAACGCGTCTGCCCTGCGTTTGCAGAGACTTTTCAATGACATTGCTTGATAGAAAATAAAGCCGTTCTCTTCTGACCCCCGGAGCAGTGTCACACTCTTTTCCTAAGAGAGGAGAGAGCCTGGTTGGTATGTTGTGCCAGCTGCAGGTGCTGGCTGAGTGACACGCCCTCTCGATATGGTGCTACGCGGCTTACCTGCACTTCTTGTGTTTGCATGAGACTGCAACGCGCCCCCCCGGCGTTCGATTTCCACAAGGAGTTTATCGCCAGCATGGGGAGAGAGGAGGCAAAATTGTTTGCCTGACAAGGGGGACACAGGACGATTTTACCACCCGCAGGGCTGCGGCAGCGTGTGAATCCAGGCCAACGAAATTTGGGACATCACTTGGTGTTATAAGAGGCCCCGTCATTGTATGGGCTCTTACGAAGGACTCCACCAACCAGAATGCAGCAGTGCGGATGAGGAGCGCCAAGTGCCTTGCACCTGTGAGGCGTAGGAGGGCCAATAACCATGTGACTGGGAGTGGTCACAGGCGGAACAACTTAAAGAAGAACCCCCGGAACAGCAAAGAAACAATCTGGAATGGGCACTGATGAAGCCATTGAGGCGGAAACGCGTCTGCCCTGCGTTTCCAGAGACTTTTCAATGACATTGCTTGATAGAAAATAAAGCCGTTCTCTTCTGACCCCCGGAGCAGTGTCACACTCTTTTCCTAAGAGAGGAGAGAGCCTGGTTGGTATGTTGTGCCAGCTGCAGGTGCTGGCTGAGTGACACGCCCTCTCGATATGGTGCTACGCGGCTTACCTGCACTTCTGGTGTTTGCATGAGACTGCAACGCGTCGCCCCCCCGGCGTTCGATTTCCACAAGGAGTTTATCACCAGCATGGGGAGAGAGGAGGCAAAATTGTTTGCCTGACAAGGGGGACACAGGACGATTTTACCACCCGCAGGGCTGCGGCGGCATGTGAATCCAGGCCAACGAAATTTGGGACATCACTTGGTGTTATAAGAGGCCCCGTCATTGTATGGGCTCTTACGAAGGACTCCACCAACCAGAATGCAGCAGTGCGGATGAGGAGCGCCAAGTGCCTTGCACCTGTGAGGCGTAGGAGGGCCAATAACCATGTGACTGGGAGTGGTCACAGGCGGAACAACTTAAAGAAGAACCCCCCGGAACAGCAAAGAAACAATCTGGAATGGGCACTGATGAAGCCATTGAGGCGGAAACGCGTCTGCCCTGCGTTTCCAGAGACTTTTCAATGACATTGCTTGATAGAAAATAAAGCCGTTCTCTTCTGACCCCCGGAGCAGTGTCACACTCTTTTCCTAAGAGAGGAGAGAGCCTGGTTGGTATGTTGTGCCAGCTGCAGGTGCTGGCTGAGTGACACGCCCTCTCGATATGGTGCTACGCGGCTTACCTGCACTTCTTGTGTTTGCATGAGACTGCAACGCGTCGCCCCCCCGGCGTTCGATTTCCACAAGGAGTTTATCGCCAGCATGGGGAGAGAGGAGGCAAAATTGTTTGCCTGACAAGGGGGACACAGGACGATTTTACCACCCGCAGGGCTGCGGCAGCGTGTGAATCCAGGCCAACGAAATTTGGGACATCACTTGGTGTTATAAGAGGCCCCGTCATTGTATGGGCTCTTACGAAGGACTCCACCAACCAGAATGCAGCAGTGCGGATGAGGAGCGCCAAGTGCCTTGCACCTGTGAGGCGTAGGAGGGCCAATAACCATGTGACTGGGAGTGGTCACAGGCGGAACAACTTAAAGAAGAACCCCCGGAACAGCAAAGAAACAATCTGGAATGGGCACTGATGAAGCCATTGAGGCGGAAACGCGTCTGCCCTGCGTTTCCAGAGACTTTTCAATGACATTGCTTGATAGAAAATAAAGCCGTTCTCTTCTGACCCCCGGAGCAGTGTCACACTCTTTTCCTAAGAGAGGAGAGAGCCTGGTTGGTATGTTGTGCCAGCTGCAGGTGCTGGCTGAGTGACACGCCCTCTCGATATGGTGCTACGCGGCTTACCTGCACTTCTTGTGTTTGCATGAGACTGCAACGCGCCCCCCGGCGTTCGATTTCCACAAGGAGTTTATCGCCAGCATGGGGAGAGAGGAGGCAAAATTGTTTGCCTGACAAGGGGGACACAGGACGATTTTACCACCCGCAGGGCTGCGGCAGCGTGTGAATCCAGGCCAACGAAATTTGGGACATCACTTGGTGTTATAAGAGGCCCCGTCATTGTATGGGCTCTTACGAAGGACTCCACCAACCAGAATGCAGCAGTGCGGATGAGGAGCGCCAAGTGCCTTGCACCTGTGAGGCGTAGGAGGGCCAATAACCATGTGACTGGGAGTGGTCACAGGCGGAACAACTTAAAGAAGAACCCCCCGGAACAGCAAAGAAACAATCTGGAATGGGCACTGATGAAGCCATTGAGGCGGAAACGCGTCTGCCCTGCGTTTCCAGAGACTTTTCAATGACATTGCTTGATAGAAAATAAAGCCGTTCTCTTCTGACCCCCGGAGCAGTGTCACACTCTTTTCCTAAGAGAGGAGAGAGCCTGGTTGGTATGTTGTGCCAGCTGCAGGTGCTGGCTGAGTGACACGCCCTCTCGATATGGTGCTACGCGGCTTACCTGCACTTCTGGTGTTTGCATGAGACTGCAACGCGTGCCGCCCCCGGCGTTCGATTTCCACAAGGAGTTTATCGCCAGCATGGGGAGAGAGGAGGCAAAATTGTTTGCCTGACAAGGGGGACACAGGACGATTTTACCATCCGCAGGGCTGCGGCGGCGTGTGAATCCAGGCCAACGAAATTTGGGACATCACTTGGTGTTATAAGAGGCCCCGTCATTGTATGGGCTCTTACGAAGGACTCCACCAACCAGAATGCAGCAGTGCGGATGAGGAGCGCCAAGTGCCTTGCACCTGTGAGGCGTAGGAGGGCCAATAACCATGTGACTGGGAGTGGTCACAGGCGGAACAACTTAAAGAAGAACCCCCGGAACAGCAAAGAAACAATCTGGAATGGGCACTGATGAAGCCATTGAGGCGGAAACGCGTCTGCCCTGCGTTTCCAGAGACTTTTCAATGACATTGCTTGATAGAAAATAAAGCCGTTCTCTTCTGACCCCCGGAGCAGTGTCACACTCTTTTCCTAAGAGAGGAGAGAGCCTGGTTGGTATGTTGTGCCAGCTGCAGGTGCTGGCTGAGTGACACGCCCTCTCGATATGGTGCTACGCGGCTTACCTGCACTTCTGGTGTTTGCATGAGACTGCAACGCGTCGCCCCCCGGCGTTCGATTTCCACAAGGAGTTTATCGCCAGCATGGGGAGAGAGGAGGCAAAATTGTTTGCCTGACAAGGGGGACACAGGACGATTTTACCACCCGCAGGGCTGCGGCGGCGTGTGAATCCAGGCCAACGAAATTTGGGACATCACTTGGTGTTATAAGAGGCCCCGTCATTGTATGGGCTCTTACGAAGGACTCCACCAACCAGAATGCAGCAGTGCGGATGAGGAGCGCCAAGTGCCTTGCACCTGTGAGGCGTAGGAGGGCCAATAACCATGTGACTGGGAGTGGTCACAGGCGGAACAACTTAAAGAAGAACCCCCCGGAACAGCAAAGAAACAATCTGGAATGGGCACTGATGAAGCCATTGAGGCGGAAACGCGTCTGCCCTGCGTTTCCAGAGACTTTTCAATGACATTGCTTGATAGAAAATAAAGCCGTTCTCTTCTGACCCCCGGAGCAGTGTCACACTCTTTTCCTAAGAGAGGAGAGAGCCTGGTTGGTATGTTGTGCCAGCTGCAGGTGCTGGCTGAGTGACACGCCCTCTCGATATGGTGCTACGCGGCTTACCTGCACTTCTGGTGTTTGCATGAGACTGCAACGCGTCGCCCCCCCGGCGTTCGATTTCCACAAGGAGTTTATCGCCAGCATGGGGAGAGAGGAGGCAAAATTGTTTGCCTGACAAGGGGGACACAGGACGATTTTACCACCCGCAGGGCTGCGGCGGCGTGTGAATCCAGGCCAACGAAATTTGGGACATCACTTGGTGTTATAAGAGGCCCCGTCATTGTATGGGCTCTTACGAAGGACTCCACCAACCAGAATGCAGCAGTGCGGATGAGGAGCGCCAAGTGCCTTGCACCTGTGAGGCGTAGGAGGGCCAATAACCATGTGACTGGGAGTGGTCACAGGCGGAACAACTTAAAGAAGAACCCCCCGGAACAGCAAAGAAACAATCTGGAATGGGCACTGATGAAGCCATTGAGGCGGAAACGCGTCTGCCCTGCGTTTCCAGAGACTTTTCAATGACATTGCTTGATAGAAAATAAAGCCGTTCTCTTCTGACCCCCGGAGCAGTGTCACACTCTTTTCCTAAGAGAGGAGAGAGCCTGGTTGGTATGTTGTGCCAGCTGCAGGTGCTGGCTGAGTGACACGCCCTCTCGATATGGTGCTACGCGGCTTACCTGCACTTCTGGTGTTTGCATGAGACTGCAACGCGTCGCCCCCCCGGCGTTCGATTTCCACAAGGAGTTTATCGCCAGCATGGGGAGAGAGGAGGCAAAATTGTTTGCCTGACAAGGGGGACACAGGACGATTTTACCACCCGCAGGGCTGCGGCAGCGTGTGAATCCAGGCCAACGAAATTTGGGACATCACTTGGTGTTATAAGAGGCCCCGTCATTGTATGGGCTCTTACGAAGGACTCCACCAACCAGAATGCAGCAGTGCGGATGAGGAGCGCCAAGTGCCTTGCACCTGTGAGGCGTAGGAGGGCCAATAACCATGTGACTGGGAGTGGTCACAGGCGGAACAACTTAAAGAAGAACCCCCGGAACAGCAAAGAAACAATCTGGAATGGGCACTGATGAAGCCATTGAGGCGGAAACGCGTCTGCCCTGCGTTTCCAGAGACTTTTCAATGACATTGCTTGATAGAAAATAAAGCCGTTCTCTTCTGACCCCCGGAGCAGTGTCACACTCTTTTCCTAAGAGAGGAGAGAGCCTGGTTGGTATGTTGTGCCAGCTGCAGGTGCTGGCTGAGTGACACGCCCTCTCGATATGGTGCTACGCGGCTTACCTGCACTTCTGGTGTTTGCATGAGACTGCAACGCGTCGCCCCCCCGGCGTTCGATTTCCACAAGGAGTTTATCGCCAGCATGGGGAGAGAGGAGGCAAAATTGTTTGCCTGACAAGGGGGACACAGGACGATTTTACCACCCGCAGGGCTGCGGCGGCGTGTGAATCCAGGCCAACGAAATTTGGGACATCACTTGGTGTTATAAGAGGCCCCGTCATTGTATGGGCTCTTACGAAGGACTCCACCAACCAGAATGCAGCAGTGCGGATGAGGAGCGCCAAGTGCCTTGCACCTGTGAGGCGTAGGAGGGCCAATAACCATGTGACTGGGAGTGGTCACAGGCGGAACAACTTAAAGAAGAACCCCCCGGAACAGCAAAGAAACAATCTGGAATGGGCACTGATGAAGCCATTGAGGCGGAAACGCGTCTGCCCTGCGTTTCCAGAGACTTTTCAATGACATTGCTTGATAGAAAATAAAGCCGTTCTCTTCTGACCCCCGGAGCAGTGTCACACTCTTTTCCTAAGAGAGGAGAGAGCCTGGTTGGTATGTTGTGCCAGCTGCAGGTGCTGGCTGAGTGACACGCCCTCTCGATATGGTGCTACGCGGCTTACCTGCACTTCTGGTGTTTGCATGAGACTGCAACGCGTCGCCCCCCCCGGCGTTCGATTTCCACAAGGAGTTTATCGCCAGCATGGGGAGAGAGGAGGCAAAATTGTTTGCCTGACAAGGGGGACACAGGACGATTTTACCACCCGCAGGGCTGCGGCGGCGTGTGAATCCAGGCCAACGAAATTTGGGACATCACTTGGTGTTATAAGAGGCCCCGTCATTGTATGGGCTCTTACGAAGGACTCCACCAACCAGAATGCAGCAGTGCGGATGAGGAGCGCCAAGTGCCTTGCACCTGTGAGGCGTAGGAGGGCCAATAACCATGTGACTGGGAGTGGTCACAGGCGGAACAACTTAAAGAAGAACCCCCGGAACAGCAAAGAAACAATCTGGAATGGGCACTGATGAAGCCATTGAGGCGGAAACGCGTCTGCCCTGCGTTTCCAGAGACTTTTCAATGACATTGCTTGATAGAAAATAAAGCCGTTCTCTTCTGACCCCCGGAGCAGTGTCACACTCTTTTCCTAAGAGAGGAGAGAGCCTGGTTGGTATGTTGTGCCAGCTGCAGGTGCTGGCTGAGTGACACGCCCTCTCGATATGGTGCTACGCGGCTTACCTGCACTTCTGGTGTTTGCATGAGACTGCAACGCGTCGCCCCCCGGCGTTCGATTTCCACAAGGAGTTTATCGCCAGCATGGGGAGAGAGGAGGCAAAATTGTTTGCCTGACAAGGGGGACACAGGACGATTTTACCACCCGCAGGGCTGCGGCGGCGTGTGAATCCAGGCCAACGAAATTTGGGACATCACTTGGTGTTATAAGAGGCCCCGTCATTGTATGGGCTCTTACGAAGGACTCCACCAACCAGAATGCAGCAGTGCGGATGAGGAGCGCCAAGTGCCTTGCACCTGTGAGGCGTAGGAGGGCCAATAACCATGTGACTGGGAGTGGTCACAGGCGGAACAACTTAA
Organism: Calotriton arnoldi; assembly: GCA_963921515.1. Taxonomy (NCBI): domain Eukaryota; kingdom Metazoa; phylum Chordata; class Amphibia; order Caudata; family Salamandridae; genus Calotriton; species Calotriton arnoldi. Next base: position 525,057 of record CAWUFW010009349.1, read on the forward strand.
AGAAGAACCCCCGGAACAGCAAAGAAACAATCTGGAATGGGCACTGATGAAGCCATTGAGGCGGAAACGCGTCTGCCCTGCGTTTCCAGAGACTTTTCAATGACATTGCTTGATAGAAAATAAAGCCGTTCTCTTCTGACCCCCGGAGCAGTGTCACACTCTTTTCCTAAGAGAGGAGAGAGCCTGGTTGGTATGTTGTGCCAGCTGCAGGTGCTGGCTGAGTGACACGCCCTCTCGATATGGTGCTACGCGGCTTACCTGCACTTCTGGTGTTTGCATGAGACTGCAACGCGTCGCCCCCGGCGTTCGATTTCCACAAGGAGTTTATCGCCAGCATGGGGAGAGAGGAGGCAAAATTGTTTGCCTGACAAGGGGGACACAGGACGATTTTACCACCCGCAGGGCTGCGGCAGCGTGTGAATCCAGGCCAACGAAATTTGGGACATCACTTGGTGTTATAAGAGGCCCCGTCATTGTATGGGCTCTTACGAAGGACTCCACCAACCAGAATGCAGCAGTGCGGATGAGGAGCGCCAAGTGCCTTGCACCTGTGAGGCGTAGGAGGGCCAATAACCATGTGACTGGGAGTGGTCACAGGCGGAACAACTTAAAGAAGAACCCCCCGGAACAGCAAAGAAACAATCTGGAATGGGCACTGATGAAGCCATTGAGGCGGAAACGCGTCTGCCCTGCGTTTCCAGAGACTTTTCAATGACATTGCTTGATAGAAAATAAAGCCGTTCTCTTCTGACCCCCGGAGCAGTGTCACACTCTTTTCCTAAGAGAGGAGAGAGCCTGGTTGGTATGTTGTGCCAGCTGCAGGTGCTGGCTGAGTGACACGCCCTCTCGATATGGTGCTACGCGGCTTACCTGCACTTCTGGTGTTTGCATGAGACTGCAACGCGTCGCCCCCCCGGCGTTCGATTTCCACAAGGAGTTTATCGCCAGCATGGGGAGAGAGGAGGCAAAATTGTTTGCCTGACAAGGGGGACACAGGACGATTTTACCACCCGCAGGGCTGCGGCGGCGTGTGAATCCAGGCCAACGAAATTTGGGACATCACTTGGTGTTATAAGAGGCCCCGTCATTGTATGGGCTCTTACGAAGGACTCCACCAACCAGAATGCAGCAGTGCGGATGAGGAGCGCCAAGTGCCTTGCACCTGTGAGGCGTAGGAGGGCCAATAACCATGTGACTGGGAGTGGTCACAGGCGGAACAACTTAAAGAAGAACCCCCGGAACAGCAAAGAAACAATCTGGAATGGGCACTGATGAAGCCATTGAGGCGGAAACGCGTCTGCCCTGCGTTTCCAGAGACTTTTCAATGACATTGCTTGATAGAAAATAAAGCCGTTCTCTTCTGACCCCCGGAGCAGTGTCACACTCTTTTCCTAAGAGAGGAGAGAGCCTGGTTGGTATGTTGTGCCAGCTGCAGGTGCTGGCTGAGTGACACGCCCTCTCGATATGGTGCTACGCGGCTTACCTGCACTTCTGGTGTTTGCATGAGACTGCAACGCGTCGCCCCCCCCGGCGTTCGATTTCCACAAGGAGTTTATCGCCAGCATGGGGAGAGAGGAGGCAAAATTGTTTGCCTGACAAGGGGGACACAGGACGATTTTACCACCCGCAGGGCTGCGGCGGCGTGTGAATCCAGGCCAACGAAATTTGGGACATCACTTGGTGTTATAAGAGGCCCCGTCATTGTATGGGCTCTTACGAAGGACTCCACCAACCAGAATGCAGCAGTGCGGATGAGGAGCGCCAAGTGCCTTGCACCTGTGAGGCGTAGGAGGGCCAATAACCATGTGACTGGGAGTGGTCACAGGCGGAACAACTTAAAGAAGAACCCCCGGAACAGCAAAGAAACAATCTGGAATGGGCACTGATGAAGCCATTGAGGCGGAAACGCGTCTGCCCTGCGTTTCCAGAGACTTTTCAATGACATTGCTTGATAGAAAATAAAGCCGTTCTCTTCTGACCCCCGGAGCAGTGTCACACTCTTTTCCTAAGAGAGGAGAGAGCCTGGTTGGTATGTTGTGCCAGCTGCAGGTGCTGGCTGAGTGACACGCCCTCTCGATATGGTGCTACGCGGCTTACCTGCACTTCTGGTGTTTGCATGAGACTGCAACGCGTCGCCCCCCCCGGCGTTCGATTTCCACAAGGAGTTTATCGCCAGCATGGGGAGAGAGGAGGCAAAATTGTTTGCCTGACAAGGGGGACACAGGACGATTTTACCACCCGCAGGGCTGCGGCGGCGTGTGAATCCAGGCCAACGAAATTTGGGACATCACTTGGTGTTATAAGAGGCCCCGTCATTGTATGGGCTCTTACGAAGGACTCCACCAACCAGAATGCAGCAGTGCGGATGAGGAGCGCCAAGTGCCTTGCACCTGTGAGGCGTAGGAGGGCCAATAACCATGTGACTGGGAGTGGTCACAGGCGGAACAACTTAAAGAAGAACCCCCGGAACAGCAAAGAAACAATCTGGAATGGGCACTGATGAAGCCAGTTGAGGCGGAAACGCGTCTGCCCTGCGTTTCCAGAGACTTTTCAATGACATTGCTTGATAGAAAATAAAGCCGTTCTCTTCTGACCCCCGGAGCAGTGTCACACTCTTTTCCTAAGAGAGGAGAGAGCCTGGTTGGTATGTTGTGCCAGCTGCAGGTGCTGGCTGAGTGACACGCCCTCTCGATATGGTGCTACGCGGCTTACCTGCACTTCTGGTGTTTGCATGAGACTGCAACGCGTCGCCCCCCCGGCGTTCGATTTCCACAAGGAGTTTATCGCCAGCATGGGGAGAGAGGAGGCAAAATTGTTTGCCTGACAAGGGGGACACAGGACGATTTTACCACCCGCAGGGCTGCGGCGGCGTGTGAATCCAGGCCAACGAAATTTGGGACATCACTTGGTGTTATAAGAGGCCCCGTCATTGTATGGGCTCTTACGAAGGACTCCACCAACCAGAATGCAGCAGTGCGGATGAGGAGCGCCAAGTGCCTTGCACCTGTGAGGCGTAGGAGGGCCAATAACCATGTGACTGGGAGTGGTCACAGGCGGAACAACTTAAAGAAGAACCCCCGGAACAGCAAAGAAACAATCTGGAATGGGCACTGATGAAGCCATTGAGGCGGAAACGCGTCTGCCCTGCGTTTCCAGAGACTTTTCAATGACATTGCTTGATAGAAAATAAAGCCGTTCTCTTCTGACCCCCGGAGCAGTGTCACACTCTTTTCCTAAGAGAGGAGAGAGCCTGGTTGGTATGTTGTGCCAGCTGCAGGTGCTGGCTGAGTGACACGCCCTCTCGATATGGTGCTACGCGGCTTACCTGCACTTCTGGTGTTTGCATGAGACTGCAACGCGTCGCCCCCCCCGGCGTTCGATTTCCACAAGGAGTTTATCGCCAGCATGGGGAGAGAGGAGGCAAAATTGTTTGCCTGACAAGGGGGACACAGGACGATTTTACCACCCGCAGGGCTGCGGCGGCGTGTGAATCCAGGCCAACGAAATTTGGGACATCACTTGGTGTTATAAGAGGCCCCGTCATTGTATGGGCTCTTACGAAGGACTCCACCAACCAGAATGCAGCAGTGCGGATGAGGAGCGCCAAGTGCCTTGCACCTGTGAGGCGTAGGAGGGCCAATAACCATGTGACTGGGAGTGGTCACAGGCGGAACAACTTAAAGAAGAACCCCCGGAACAGCAAAGAAACAATCTGGAATGGGCACTGATGAAGCCATTGAGGCGGAAACGCGTCTGCCCTGCGTTTCCAGAGACTTTTCAATGACATTGCTTGATAGAAAATAAAGCCGTTCTCTTCTGACCCCCGGAGCAGTGTCACACTCTTTTCCTAAGAGAGGAGAGAGCCTGGTTGGTATGTTGTGCCAGCTGCAGGTGCTGGCTGAGTGACACGCCCTCTCGATATGGTGCTACGCGGCTTACCTGCACTTCTGGTGTTTGCATGAGACTGCAACGCGTCGCCCCCCCGGCGTTCGATTTCCACAAGGAGTTTATCGCCAGCATGGGGAGAGAGGAGGCAAAATTGTTTGCCTGACAAGGGGGACACAGGACGATTTTACCACCCGCAGGGCTGCGGCAGCGTGTGAATCCAGGCCAACGAAATTTGGGACATCACTTGGTGTTATAAGAGGCCCCGTCATTGTATGGGCTCTTACGAAGGACTCCACCAACCAGAATGCAGCAGTGCGGATGAGGAGCGCCAAGTGCCTTGCACCTGTGAGGCGTAGGAGGGCCAATAACCATGTGACTGGGAGTGGTCACAGGCGGAACAACTTAAAGAAGAACCCCCGGAACAGCAAAGAAACAATCTGGAATGGGCACTGATGAAGCCAGTTGAGGCGGAAACGCGTCTGCCCTGCGTTTCCAGAGACTTTTCAATGACATTGCTTGATAGAAAATAAAGCCGTTCTCTTCTGACCCCCGGAGCAGTGTCACACTCTTTTCCTAAGAGAGGAGAGAGCCTGGTTGGTATGTTGTGCCAGCTGCAGGTGCTGGCTGAGTGACACGCCCTCTCGATATGGTGCTACGCGGCTTACCTGCACTTCTGGTGTTTGCATGAGACTGCAACGCGTCGCCCCCCCCGGCGTTCGATTTCCACAAGGAGTTTATCGCCAGCATGGGGAGAGAGGAGGCAAAATTGTTTGCCTGACAAGGGGGACACAGGACGATTTTACCACCCGCAGGGCTGCGGCGGCGTGTGAATCCAGGCCAACGAAATTTGGGACATCACTTGGTGTTATAAGAGGCCCCGTCATTGTATGGGCTCTTACGAAGGACTCCACCAACCAGAATGCAGCAGTGCGGATGAGGAGCGCCAAGTGCCTTGCACCTGTGAGGCGTAGGAGGGCCAATAACCATGTGACTGGGAGTGGTCACAGGCGGAACAACTTAAAGAAGAACCCCCGGAACAGCAAAGAAACAATCTGGAATGGGCACTGATGAAGCCATTGAGGCGGAAACGCGTCTGCCCTGCGTTTCCAGAGACTTTTCAATGACATTGCTTGATAGAAAATAAAGCCGTTCTCTTCTGACCCCCGGAGCAGTGTCACACTCTTTTCCTAAGAGAGGAGAGAGCCTGGTTGGTATGTTGTGCCAGCTGCAGGTGCTGGCTGAGTGACACGCCCTCTCGATATGGTGCTACGCGGCTTACCTGCACTTCTGGTGTTTGCATGAGACTGCAACGCGTCGCCCCCCCGGCGTTCGATTTCCACAAGGAGTTTATCGCCAGCATGGGGAGAGAGGAGGCAAAATTGTTTGCCTGACAAGGGGGACACAGGACGATTTTACCACCCGCAGGGCTGCGGCGGCGTGTGAATCCAGGCCAACGAAATTTGGGACATCACTTGGTGTTATAAGAGGCCCCGTCATTGTATGGGCTCTTACGAAGGACTCCACCAACCAGAATGCAGCAGTGCGGATGAGGAGCGCCAAGTGCCTTGCACCTGTGAGGCGTAGGAGGGCCAATAACCATGTGACTGGGAGTGGTCACAGGCGGAACAACTTAAAGAAGAACCCCCGGAACAGCAAAGAAACAATCTGGAATGGGCACTGATGAAGCCATTGAGGCGGAAACGCGTCTGCCCTGCGTTTCCAGAGACTTTTCAATGACATTGCTTGATAGAAAATAAAGCCGTTCTCTTCTGACCCCCGGAGCAGTGTCACACTCTTTTCCTAAGAGAGGAGAGAGCCTGGTTGGTATGTTGTGCCAGCTGCAGGTGCTGGCTGAGTGACACGCCCTCTCGATATGGTGCTACGCGGCTTACCTGCACTTCTGGTGTTTGCATGAGACTGCAACGCGTCGCCCCCCCGGCGTTCGATTTCCACAAGGAGTTTATCGCCAGCATGGGGAGAGAGGAGGCAAAATTGTTTGCCTGACAAGTGGGACACAGGACGATTTTACCACCCGCAGGGCTGCGGCGGCGTGTGAATCCAGGCCAACGAAATTTGGGACATCACTTGGTGTTATAAGAGGCCCCGTCATTGTATGGGCTCTTACGAAGGACTCCACCAACCAGAATGCAGCAGTGCGGATGAGGAGCGCCAAGTGCCTTGCACCTGTGAGGCGTAGGAGGGCCAATAACCATGTGACTGGGAGTGGTCACAGGCGGAACAACTTAAAGAAGAACCCCCGGAACAGCAAAGAAACAATCTGGAATGGGCACTGATGAAGCCAGCTGAGGCGGAAACGCGTCTGCCCTGCGTTTCCAGAGACTTTTCAATGACATTGCTTGATAGAAAATAAAGCCGTTCTCTTCTGACCCCCGGAGCAGTGTCACACTCTTTTCCTAAGAGAGGAGAGAGCCTGGTTGGTATGTTGTGCCAGCTGCAGGTGCTGGCTGAGTGACACGCCCTCTCGATATGGTGCTACGCGGCTTACCTGCACTTCTGGTGTTTGCATGAGACTGCAACGCGTCGCCCCCCCGGCGTTCGATTTCCACAAGGAGTTTATCGCCAGCATGGGGAGAGAGGAGGCAAAATTGTTTGCCTGACAAGTGGGACACAGGACGATTTTACCACCCGCAGGGCTGCGGCGGCGTGTGAATCCAGGCCAACGAAATTTGGGACATCACTTGGTGTTATAAGAGGCCCCGTCATTGTATGGGCTCTTACGAAGGACTCCACCAACCAGAATGCAGCAGTGCGGATGAGGAGCGCCAAGTGCCTTGCACCTGTGAGGCGTAGGAGGGCCAATAACCATGTGACTGGGAGTGGTCACAGGCGGAACAACTTAAAGAAGAACCCCCGGAACAGCAAAGAAACAATCTGGAATGGGCACTGATGAAGCCATTGAGGCGGAAACGCGTCTGCCCTGCGTTTCCAGAGACTTTTCAATGACATCGCTTGATAGAAAATAAAGCCGTTCTCTTCTGACCCCCGGAGCAGTGTCACACTCTTTTCCTAAGAGAGGAGAGAGCCTGGTTGGTATGTTGTGCCAGCTGCAGGTGCTGGCTGAGTGACACGCCCTCTCGATATGGTGCTACGCGGCTTACCTGCACTTCTGGTGTTTGCATGAGACTGCAACGCGTCGCACCCCCCGGCGTTCGATTTCCACAAGGAGTTTATCACCAGCATGGGGAGAGAGGAGGCAAAATTGTTTGCCTGACAAGGGGGACACAGGACGATTTTACCACCCGCAGGGCTGCTGCGGCGTGTGAATCCAGGCCAACGAAATTTGGGACATCACTTGGTGTTATAAGAGGCCCCGTCATTGTATGGGCTCTTACGAAGGACTCCACCAACCAGAATGCAGCTGTGCGGATGAGGAGCGCCAAGTGCCTTGCACCTGTGAGGCGTAGGAGGGCCAATAACCATGTGACTGGGAGTGGTCACAGGCGGAACAACTTAAAGGAGAACCCCCGGAACAGCAAAGAAACAATCTGGAATGGGCACTGATGAAGCCATTGAGGCGGAAACGCGTCTGCCCTGCGTTTCCAGAGACTTTTCAATGACATTGCTTGATAGAAAATAAAGCCGTTCTCTTCTGACCCCCGGAGCAGTGTCACACTCTTTTCCTAAGAGAGGAGAGAGCCTGGTTGGTATGTTGTGACAGCTGCAGGTGCTGGCTGAGTGACACGCCCTCTCGATATGGTGCTACATGGCTTACCTGCACTTCTGGTGTTTGCATGAGACTGCAACGCTTCGCCCCCCCCTGGCGTTCGATTTCCACAAGGAGTTTATCGCCAGCATGGGGAGAGAGGAGGCAAAATTGTTTGCCTGACAAGGGGGACACAGGACGATTTTACCACCCGCTGGGCTGCGGCGGCGTGTGAATTCAGGCCAACGAAATTTGGGACATCACTTGGTGTTATAAGAGGCCCCGTCATTGTATGGGCTCTTACGAAGGACTCCACCAACCAGAATGCAGCAGTGCGGATGAGGAGCGCCAAGTGCCTTGCTCCTGTGAGGCGTAGGAGGGCCAATAACCATGTGACTGGGAGTGGTCACAGGCAGAACAACTTAAAGAAGAACCCCCCGGAACAGCAAAGAAACAATCTGGAATGGGCACTGATGAAGCCATTGAGGCGGAAACGCGTCTGCCCTGCGTTTCCAGAGACTTTTCAATGACATTGCTTGATAGAAAATAAAGCCGTTCTCTTCTGACCCCCGGAGCAGTGTCACACTCTTTTCCTAAGAGAGGAGAGAGCCTGGTTGGTATGTTGTGCCAGCTGCAGGTGCTGGCTGAGTGACACGCCCTCTCGATATGGTGCTACGCGGCTTACCTGCACTTCTGGTGTTTGCATGAGACTGCAACGCGTGCCGCCCCCCGGCGTTCGATTTCCACAAGGAGTTTATCGCCAGCATGGGGAGAGAGGAGGCAAAATTGTTTGCCTGACAAGGGGGACACAGGACGATTTTACCACCCGCAGGGCTGCGGCGGCGTGTGAATCCAGGCCAACGAAATTTGGGACATCACTTGGTGTTATAAGAGGCCCCGTCATTGTATGGGCTCTTACGAAGGACTCCACCAACCAGAATGCAGCAGTGCGGATGAGGAGCGCCAAGTGCCTTGCACCTGTGAGGCGTAGGAGGGCCAATAACCATGTGACTGGGAGTGGTCACAGGCGGAACAACTTAAAGAAGAACCCCCGGAACAGCAAAGAAACAATCTGGAATGGGCACTGATGAAGCCATTGAGGCGGAAACGCGTCTGCCCTGCGTTTCCAGAGACTTTTCAATGACATTGCTTGATAGAAAATAAAGCCGTTCTCTTCTGACCCCCGGAGCAGTGTCACACTCTTTTCCTAAAAGAGGAGAGAGCCTGGTTGGTATGTTGTGCCAGCTGCAGGTGCTGGCTGAGTGACACGCCCTCTCGATATGGTGCTACGCGGCTTACCTGCACTTCTGGTGTTTGCATGAGACTGCAACGCGTCGCCCCCCCCGGCGTTCGATTTCCACAAGGAGTTTATCGCCAGCATGGGGAGAGAGGAGGCAAAATTGTTTGCCTGACAAGGGGGACACAGGACGATTTTACCACTTGCAGGGCTGCGGCGGCGTGTGAATCCAGGCCAACGAAATTTGGGACATCACTTGGTGTTATAAGAGGCCCCGTCATTGTATGGGCTCTTACGAAGGACTCCACCAACCAGAATGCAGCAGTGCGGATGAGGAGCGCCAAGTGCCTTGCACCTGTGAGGCGTAGGAGGGCCAATAACCATGTCACTGGGAGTGGTCACAGGCGGAACAACTTAAAGAAGAACCCCCCGGAACAGCAAAGAAACAATCTGGAATGGGCACTGATGAAGCCATTGAGGCGGAAACGCGTCTGCCCTGCGTTTCCAGAGACTTTTCAATGACATTGCTTGATAGAAAATAAAGCCGTTCTCTTCTGACCCCCCGAGCAGTGTCACACTCTTTTCCTAAGAGAGGAGAGAGCCTGGTTGGTATATATATATATATATATATTTTTTTTTTTTAAATGGCGTCCTTATCATCCAAAAGGAATCCATGGCACTCCGGTGCAGGGAAATTCTTTTATTAACCTGCTACAGCACAGACGTTAACGCCTTATATATGTAAGCACACACTCGCTGGTCACAGTCAAAGATTCATGTTCCCACTCACATACCCACTCAAACACTCATACACCCATTCGTATACCAAGTCAGACACACATACACCCTGTCACAAACCCACTCTTGCACCCACTCACAGACTCACTCAAAGACTCATGAGTCAACTCACATACCCACTCACAGACATATACCCACTCACAGACCCACTCAAAGACTCACGTGCCCACTCACAGACCCACACATAGACTCATGTCCCCAATCACATACTAACTAAGAGACTCTTGCACTCACTTGAATACCCATATAGAGACTCATGCACCTACTTGCATACCCACTCAGACACTCATGCACCCACTCACAGACCCACTCAAAAACTCCGGTGTCACAGCAAACACAGGATACACAAAACTAAAAGTGGTTCTGTTAAAAAATCATTCTATTCAGACAACTTTGAAGAGGGGATCACTAAAGAACTACTATCAAACATCCATCAAAATATGTCAATATATGTGTTTTAGAGTATCTGAAAAACACTCTTTTCGCGTCGTCATCGCGGGGATCACAAAGACGTTGTGGCGATTAAAAAAAAATAGAAAAAAACGACATATATAATCCACTGAAACAAATAATAATTGATACCTTTCTAATACTCTCCTCCGGCACGTTTCTCAAAAAATTTAGTTAGGGTTTCTTCATGCCTGGAAATACAATCACATCTGCAAAACACAAATAAACACTTACTTTTGCATAAAAGAAATCAACAAGTGTGTTTTCACTGCAGTACCATTTTGTACAGCTATCAGTTAAAGATGCTCAAGACACAATCACAATAGCGCACTTTCAGAGACACAAGACCATTGGACACATTTCACTGGACACCATTATAGTGTGGTAGATACACTATACAACAAATGAGCTGCTTTCACTTAGTAATTAGCCATTAAGTATTAGTCCAGTTGGATAGAGGTGTTGTACCAAACACTTGGCTGGTCTTCAATAAATATAGAGGCAGTAGTCAAGCAAATACAATACTCAGTTTGCAAAACGTTAATTTTAACAGATTACACTTAGAAAATAATATTTATGAAATGGTTGAAATTTGCTCAAAACAAGGAACAATTAAACAGATGTTATAGTGTAGTAATAAAATTTGAAAAATCTTTGAGATTCACTGAAAAAATCAAAGGTTACAGGGACGTTACAGTTAGGCTGACATTTCACTCATAAACAACCGCAGAAAGTCAGCACTTATAGTTACCTCAGCTAATTATAACTCATGCCCCGCAATGCACTGCTTATGACCTCACATATTACATCACTCATGACATGGTCACTGCCATCACTGATGACAACACTCATGACTTCTCAAATGGCATCACTGATGGCATCACTGATGACATCTCAAATGGCATCACTGATGACCTCACTGAGGACATCATCCACAAAACTACTCAGCCATCCACTTACATTCCTAATACAAGATCTCATACACCCAATCCCACACAACCACTGATAAACAAATTTGCAGACCCATACAAACAAATACACACCTACTCACTGATCCATAGAAGCACTCACTCATTAACTTAACCATACAGCCACTAACACAACCAGTAAGTCACATATATAGCAAGTGATGCACCTATTCAGTCACTAATACAGGCACTGAGACATCTAGTAATGCACAGATACAGATACTTATACACCCACTCATACATCCATGCAACCACTCACATACTGATTTACTTAGTCATACATGTACTTAAATACCTATTCACTTACTCACACAGCCGTTGACTCTCTCATACAGTTACTCACACACCAACTAACTTATTCATACATATACTAACACATGTACTCACTGACCTCTACAGTCACTGACAGAACCAAATACTATCTCATACAATCTCTCTCACACTCACTCACCTATATTCCCACTTACATAACCATCCACTCACCATAAAACCAGTCTTACAGCCACCCAGTCACCCATACATCTACTTACACACCCATTCACATACCCATATCGCCACTCTTATTCCATTTCACCCACCAATAGAGACACTTACAAAAGTCTTCACTCACCCTAACAGTGTTTTATGCACCTGCTCATTCAACATTTACAGCCACTGACACACCAGAACAATCACACATACACCCACTCATTCTCCATTGCAGCACTTACACAGACACTCGCTAAGCCATACACATACTCACAAACCTACTCACTTATTCATACACACACTAAGGGGCCTATTACGATGGCAGGCGGAGGCACCTCCGCGGTGCTGGCGGAAAATGCCATTTTCCGCATGCCAGCGGCGGTTCCCATGGCCGCCATATTACAATGGTCAAACATAGCCCATTTCCTGTCCGCCGCGGTGTGACGTGAACCGCCATAAAAATGCGCCCGCCACCGCGGCGGTGTGAGCCAATAGAGACCCACCGCCGTGCGGAAAGACGTCCCGACCGCCGTACAAATCACGATGCCCCAAACAGCCCCTCACACCACAGCGGGGAAACCGCCTAACCAGAGACGGCGGAAGCGTGGCAGCGGAGCGCGAAACCACACACCCGGTCCTGACCGCAATGGATCCAGCTCTACAAGCCTTTCCGGTGCTGTACCTGATACACTACCAGCAAGTAATGCACCGTCGCGGACAACGCCGCAGGTATGCAATCACACAACTCCGCACACAACCACAACACATAACTCCTGGGATGATAAACGGTTCCTGTCCACACCAGACACTCTGGTGGGGACAGGAACACATGTGTACCCACACATGTCCTACCTGTCACTAATACACCCTTCCGCATCCAGCTCACCCATCAACCGCCAAATCAATGCAATCTCCCGGTCACGGCACCGCAGCGCTGCAGACGCGGGAAAACAGGAGCACAATGTAGTAGGCAGGGCCAGCGCTAGGCATGGGCAGTCCACAAAGATTCACAGGGCCCCATCTCCAGCCTTCACACACTAGGCCCCCCACACCCATCAGGGGACATGCTGTGTGCCCCCCTGTGCCCCCCTGCACAATCGACCTAGCCTGGTGAACCCAGACCCTGCACAACACACACCAAACAACCAGGGAGCCAGTCCCAGCATGTGGGGCTGAAGAGGAACACCCAGCACAGAAGACCAGGGCCAGGGCAACCCTCCTCCCCAACCCCACACTCCACTCATGTCAAGCAAACTGAGTACAATCACAAAATGAACACTCACACAGAATATGAGCAATCACTCAACTGGACACACTGCCTGTCAAGTCACCTAGACACACCCCACACTGACACACAGCCACATACACATACCACATGTCAGCAGCAATGGAGGACAAGAAATGGGCAACACAAAAGTGAGGTGGACACTGATGGAAAGCCAAGGAGCTAGCCACAAAGCATGTGTACATCACATGCAAGAGAAGGAACATATCACAAGACCCTTAGGCCATCAAATCACAAATGGCTGTCCCAGTTAGTCAAAGTAAAGCACAGTGACCACTGTGCAACAAGTCTGGGAGACAGCAAGGCAAGCCATGCATAGGCACAGGGATGATAGGAAGTGTCTGAAGTCAAACAGTGATCAGCCACACATCTGTCACAAATTACTTGACATGTGTATGTCAGCAGCACAACACACAGGGCACATCGTCACACTCCCTGACTGTCAAACACAAGTTGGATCCTTCACACATACCCCTCCTACACCCACCTCACACATGCACCACTCAACAGCAGTGACAAATACACAGAATGGTGCAAATAATATCCTGTCAGTACACTGACAAACAATCACACTTCCTGGGGTGCATACACAAACATCACACACACACTCAGGGATGCCTGACCCAATGCTGGCACAAAAACAATAGCCAAACACAAACCTCACAAACAACATACACAGAAGTCAAACAAGCCCAGACATGTGCAGACAAACAGTGGAAAGGCAATGGGACCCCAGACAGAACAGGAGGACACAACATCATCACTCAGGACCAATGCACAGACACCATACCCCAACACAGACAAGAAGTGCATCACCTCTAAACAATCATGGACACAAACTGGGATCAATGGGACAATAAGAAAACACAGACAGACATACCACAACAGCCATCAAGTCAACATGGTGTCATACCGTACCACATGCATGCACATGCACAATCCTGACAAGTGACAGCTCAAAGATAGGAGGAGAAACCACCAAGGTGCACACATAACAAGCACAGGAACAAGAATACTCCCAAGTGCATGTGACAGACACACAAGTAATGCACACTACACTTGCAACACACATCTGAATGTCTCACAATGCACAAACAACTCACACACAATGACATGCAAATAGAACATCGCACACACAGCATCTGTCAGCTGAAAGAGCCAACACAGGCCAAACACTGCACACATCCACATCAAACACACAACAGATGCTCATGCCAATACATCAGATTACAAACACAGCTGGACATCAGGGGATGCACACCAGGCAAGTACAAGGCAACATACAACCACAGCACTGCATGCACAACAAGCAGTGTGTGCACACCAACCAAACCAGTAGCACACATATCAGAGTGCCACAACATCAACACCCACAACACAAATCATCACAGCACACAGAGAACACAACACTCAGGAAGGGTAGCAGTACCTCAGTAAACACACATACAGCTAACCCAACACTCACAGATGCACAACTCTGGGACACACAGGTGCAAACAACATGACCAGAGGACTGTGTAGCACTAACTGTTGCACTGCACATGAGCAACCCTGACTGCAAACAAGTACAAGAACATCACACATAACTAATTGGGAAACTGGCCAGAGTGGCACATTGGTCCTGTGCACAGATCAGCACCACAAAGCATAGTGTAACAAATGAAGTGGTGGGGAGGCACACACACTGGCAACCCAAGGGGATAGCTCACATGAGAGTGAAGTGGTGTGTACGTCAGTAGTGGACAGGTCAGGAGTGCACCATACACAAATAGATGGAGTAGTCACTCACAATGGGTAGGCATCAGAAGCACAGATAGGGGATTGGATAACTCCACATCCCACATGCCATACTGGAGCCAATAAATGGCTCAAGTGACAGCAATGCATGAGAAAACACACCCACAATGTCAGTGTGGCTGAGCAGGTCTGCACAGTGACCACAAACAGTATCAACACACATGGCTGATCAACAAAACACTACACTGACTTGCCAGTCACACACTCTGCATACTCACAACTGGCAGCAACAACAGGTAGGTTTCCCCCAGGAGTGCAAGGACACACCAACAGACTGCACAGTGCACAACCTACAACTCCCACATGTGCACACAACCACAAGCACAGGGCTGACAAATCAAACTAACAGGCACCCAACTCCTGGCTGACACATGTGTGCAGTTGCCATTGCAGGGGCACACACACATCAACACTACTGACAAAGTCACCCCCTTTACACTGCACAACTCATGACCACCCAAGTGCACACATTTAAATGTACCCATGTGACTAAGATGACTGGCCATCACAAGATGACCATACACCAACACTGCTGTTCACACATGAAGAAAGATCACACAGACATGATGGACCCTGGCCAGCCTGCCTGTAATCCTGTGGGTAGAATTCCCCTCTGTGCTGGTAGTGCATCCTAACATGACATGTGTACAATTTAGCAAACCTGACCATAGAATCATTAGGATAACAGTAGATCAACACAAACAACCATCAGTGCACCCCCAAGCCTCAGAGTCAAGAAGAACTGAAGTGCCTCTCACCTTAGCCAAACTCTGAAAAAGTGAAACTAGCAATTGGCAACGTTAAAGTGGCATACAGAGCATGTGTCACATTAAACCATACCCACACAAAAAACCCTTTATTTAGCAAGGAGACTGACAAAGCAGACAACAGGAGTAACTGTCTTTATTACAAATTACACAGATAGGCATCACAAGTAGACAAGAGCAAGGCCAGTGGCCAGTCCAAACTGCAGAGTAGGTACATGATAAGCTGCACAGGGAATGGGCAAACACAGCAATGTACAGCAAGGCCAGTGGCCAGTCCAAACTGCAGAGTAGCTACATGAGAAGCTGCACAGGGAATGGGCAAACACAGCAATGTACAGCAAGGCCAGTGGCCAGTCCAAACTGCAGAGTAGCTACATGAGAAGCTGCACAGGGAATGGGCAAACACAGCAATGTACAGCAAGGCCAGTGGCCAGTCCAAACTGCAGAGTAGCTACATGAGAAGCTGCGCAGGGAATGGGCAAACACAGCAATGTACAGCAAGGCCAGTGGCCAGTCCAAGCTGCAGAGTAGCTACATGAGAAGCTGCACAGGGAATGGGCAAACACGGCAATGTACAGCAAGGCCAGTGGGCAGTCCAAACTGCAGAGTAGCTACATGAGAAGCTGCACAGGGAATGGGCAAACACGGCAATGTACAGCAAGGCCAGTGGCCAGTCCAAACTACAGAGTAGCTACATGAGAAGCTGCACAGGGAATGGGCAAACACAGCAATGTACAGCAAGGCCAGTGGTCAGTCCAAACTGCAGAGTAGGTACATGAGAGCTGCACAGGGAATGTGTGAGACTGTACACAGTCATGGTCAGCAACACAGCTAGGGGGATAACAATGGGCAGTACAGGCACCGCTGTGGGAGAAACAGGTGTGTGAGGGGGATTTAGCCTCAGACTTGTTTGTCAGTCTGACTGGGAGCTGGCTGAGTGTTGGGGCTAGTTGAAGGACTGGACCTGGGAGAGAGCGGACCAGCTGAGCTTGAGGCATCAGTGGCTTTGGGAGCCGGAGGGCTGCTTGGACCGGGTGGTGTGGTGGCCCGTGGAGGCGGAGACATGCTGCCATGAGACACAGTGTGGGAGGGAGAATGTTGAGGGGTACCTTTCCACTTCTTGGGGATTCGATATGGAAGTGTGGTCTTGGTAGGAGTGGGAGGTGGGGCGGCCACAACAGGCACACTCACCACCAAAGCTGCATCAGGTGCAGCCGGTGGCCCTCCCTCTGGGGACCTGCTGGATCCTGCGTTACGCTTGGCCTGGCCTGGCCTTGTCCCCTCCATCCCCTGTTGACCAGGTGAACCCCCTACAGTGCCCTCCTTACCATGCTTCACAGGGGTGTGGATGGGAGTTGAGGTTGTTGGTGAATGTGACTTAGAGGGCTTTTTCTGTGGACCCTTAGCTGGCACCAGCTTCACAGCAGGCACGGGAACTGACTGCTTTTCTCTGCAAGACGCTTTTGGGACAGGAGAGTCCGTGGCTGGGGATGCCTCTGAGGCATGTGAGCCTGAGGCCTGCTTCTTGGCTTTATGCCCCTGATTGTCGCCTGAAGGGCTTTTGCCCTTGCGCTCTGGGGTGGCTTTGGTTTTTGGGGGATGGTGTCTGCGCTCTGGCCCGCTTGGGCTGCTGCTGTTGTGTGCTGCGTGTGCTGTATCTTGAGCCTGAGGTCTGTGGTGTGTGGTCACCATCGTCAGATGTAGCCACTGGCAGGGGGGTGGCCAAAGGGACTGGAGCTGGACTCTGAGACTGTGCCAGCTGAATGGCTGCCGTCACTGCGGAGGACAAAGACTGGACAGTCCGGTGTAGCCCACCCACGTCTGAATGCATGCCCTCCATGAAAGCAACTACCTGTGCCAACTTTTTGTCGTGGTCTAGGAAGGCGTTGATGAGAGTTGTCTGGCCCACACACAGCTGGCGCAAAAGGTCCACACACTCAACACTGATGGCAGCAGGGGAGACAGGGGCAGGGGCAGCGGTGCCTGGGGTGAAAGACACTCTCCCCTTCTTACTGGTGCGAACACGGGCAGCACTAGTGGAAGCAGCTGGGAGGGTGGGCACTGGACGCTGTGTGGTGGAAGAGGAGGCAGAGTTCCCGCTCCCTGTGCCCGCCAACATAGATGTGTCACCGCTGGCGTCAGATGACGTAGAGGTAGGTGTCTCTGGCTGTGATTCCTCAAGCAGACTCCTGTCCCCCTCCGAGGCGCTGGTCACATCAGTGTCAGTGTGCTCGTGTGTAGCAGTCGTGCTTGATGCCTCACCACTGGTGTCAGTCCCCTGTCCTTCTGTGTCCACGGTAGATGCTGCAATAGACAGAGACGTAGGGTCAGTTCTGTGTTATTAACACAACCATCATATGCAAGCAAAGCACAAAACAAGATGATGACATCCCCATGTTGCACACCACCCTGTGCAGTAACACTCACACTCAGATGATGCACACTGCCGTTCCCTTTCCTGGGATGTCCCTGACTACCCCAATGCAGATGATGCCAGAAGGCCACAACTCAGAATGCAATGTCAAGGGACATTACTCCTATGACATGAGAAAGTACAGGTAGTGAAAATGCATGACAGCTGCACCCAACACAGAGGCCACTTACAAGCCATTGCATCACACTAGCAGCATCACGGAGCCCAGCACTGGCCCAGGCTTGGAACACATGCAGCCACTCACAACCAAAGTCACCCTTCACAGAATACTCACCCCCAGCTTGCTGCTGATGGTCCTTCAAACGTGCATCCAGCTCAGGCTGTGTCACAGCTAAGATGCGGGCCATTAGTGGTGTCATGCTCCTGCGCGCCAACCTGCCAGTCCGAGGGAGCAGCCCCAGCGTCATCTCTGCCACGTTTTTGCTCAGCCGGCAGATGTCATCCCACCTCTTGTGACAGTGTGTGTGTCGTCGGTTGGAGACACCCAGAGCCTCGCACCTTGCGTGCAATGGCCCTCCATATGGCCTTACGCTGGTGGACTTTGAGCTGCAGGCATGGGAGACAAGAGTGGGAGAAATCAGTGACACAGGGTCATGTACCACTATCTCTCAGTACAGGAGCATGATACAAACTCTGCACAACTTCACAGATATGTCTAACAGAGACAATACAGCATCTCACATAGTACATTTGCATGGGAGGATCATACGAAAATGCATGCAGGTATGAGTGTGGACACAGTACCTGCCCATCTCATACACATGCAGGATGCCAGCACAGAAAGCTATGTGTAGGGTGCCCACATCTACTATCCAGTTTGTGTGTGAGCAAGACATACATCACATTGGTAAATATGTTTTGGGGCAGACTCACTGTGTCCAACACTGCGCAGCCCTCAATGTCCTTGCCCTGTGAATGGCTCACTGTGTCATGGAGGACACATTTTGGGACATGAGCTCACAATCTCACACCCTTCTCACAAGGCCTGTCGTGTGCAATCTACAGGTCTGAGATGGCTCTGTGATGGATAGTCTAGCAGACAAACCATATGTTTCACTCTGTACATTCAGTGATGTGTCCTTGTCAGATTGGGCAGTGACTGTGCAGGCCAGGTGGGCTCACACTGAGGTCCAATGTGGGGCATCTGAAATCTCACATGAAGGGACAAATGGAGAGTGTAAACAGTGCCTACACATGCGAGTCAGTACACATGCTGGTGGAAATGGAAGGGGCTCTGTACAAAAGTACAACAATCTGCTGTGTTATAGGTGACTTACCACCAAGAGTGTCACCCTCTGGCATTTCAGTCCTGAGCATAGTGCTGAACTGTACATGATGTGAATTTTGAGTCAGACACACTTCCATCAGTACCCTCAGGACGTAAACCCTTGGTAAGGCCACAGATGAGCCTGTGAATAGCATCAGGGACCCACACATCCATTCACACAGGCAATTTCTGTCCTGACTCCTGCATAACCAACTTTCTGCGTCACTGCATGGCTGACAAAACAATACATGTCCCTCCAATTTGGATGTGCAGGCAGGGAAACGTGTGAAATTGGCTACACACCCCTTTCACCTGGAGACAGCATGCTAGGCAGTGAATGACACAACCCCACACTCTCAGGCACATACTGCAGCAGATCAACTTCATGTGTGCACTCCCTGCACTCTCACTTCCACTCTGAAACACTTACCATGACATCAGGAGCACCATATAGCCTCCCATACTGTGTGAGCACCTCGTCCACCAGGACCTCCAGCTCCTCGGTGGTGAAGGGACGGGCCAAGATCTTCTCAGTCCTCGACATCACTGGGTCCATAAGACAGGAGCAGCAGCAGTTGGTGGTCAGGGGTGTCAGGCAGCAGGCTCTGGAGACAGGAGCAGCAGCAGTTGGTGGGCAGGGGTGTCAGGCAGCAGGTTCTGGAGACAGGAGCAGCAGCAGTTGGTGGTCAGGGGTGTCAGGCAGCAGGCTCAGGAAGCATGGAAAAGTGAGGCTCTCTCCTACACATATATAGCCCCCAGGGGTAGTTTCAGTGGTTCTGAGCTACTGCAATTGGTCTTCCAGGTCAGCTTTTTTCAAATGCATCCAATCACCATCTCCACGGTGCCGGAGCACGCCCACCGCGATATTCAAACTTGCATCATGCTACCGCGATTGCGGTCCCCATTGGCTGTAAGGGCTTGGGCATTGGCGGTGACACACCGCAGGGGCCAGGCGGTCGCTACCGCAGTCGTGCATCTTTAAATTGTATCCAATGACTGGCCCCGCGGTGGCGGAGCACGCCTACCGCGATCTTCACAACTTGCATCATGCTACCGCGATTGCGGTTCCCATTGGCTGTAAGGGCTTGGGCATTGGCGGTGACACACCGCAGGGGCCAGGCGGTCGCTACCGCGGTCGTGCATGCTTTCACATTGTATGCCAATTGACTGGCACCGCGGTGGCGGAGCACGCCAACCGCCATCTTCATAACATGCATCAGGCCACTGCTATCGCGGTTCCCATTGGCTGTAAGGGCTTGGGCATTGGCGGTGACACACCGCAGGGGCCAGGCGGTCGCTACCGCGATATGGCTGCCATACATAGATGCCAATGACCGTGATTGTGGTGGCGGAGCACACCAACCGCCATTTGCCCATACACATGTATCTATCACTACCTGCGATAGCGGTGGGACCATTGGCGGTGAGACACCGCAGGTGCCAGGCGGTTGCTTCCGCGATATGGCTGCCATACATTGGAGCCAGTGTCCGTGATTTGGGTGGCGGAGCATGCCAACCGCCATTTGCCTATACATATATGTCTATCAGTGCCGCGAGTGTGTTTTAACCATTGGCGGTGAGACACCACAGGTGCCAGGCGGTTGCTTCCGCGATATGGCTGCCATACATTGGAGCCAGTGTCCGTGATTTGGGTGACGGAGCACTTTCACAGCATCTATGGACACATCATGCTGTGTGAATGGCCAATGGCCAGTTCTCAACAGTGCACAGTGGACACATGATTCATGGCACAAGATTGTGCACACAATGCCAATGTAACATTTAGCCCACTGCTGACTACACATGCCATGTTGGTGTGTATGATTGGAAACATTGGCATGTACTCCCTCACAAGTCACTTGTGATGTTGCTGGGCATGTACACAGAACAGTGTTGTGATGGACTCTCCAATGGGTACACATGTCAATGTGTGATAGGGCTGAGCAACTCACAGTGATGAATGTCTGACTACACATTGTGCATATTTGCATGTCTACTTTTCTTTGCTCATGCACATACTTGTTGTTTATGCACAGACTGTGCTCATTGTGTTGGTGATGTGTGCCCTGTTCGACTTACGCAAGGAGGTGTGGCAGGTACAGCAGCTAGGTAGGAGACAGTAGTGTTGCAGTTTCACACATATGCTGTATGAACTACTCTCAGGGCTGCTCATGCAAGATGTGGCCATATCCCTTTGGGCATTCACATGCTCAGATTTTGTTTTTGGAGGTGCTAGCTGTGTGAAAAGTGGACAGGTGTACGACTGGTGTAGCTGAAGGTGTCCCTACATGTAAGTTGGGCTGTGAGCTTAACTGTGATGACAGACATTGTTGGCGTTGTGTCAGTCAAAACGTGAGATGTCGGACACATCTCATGGTGGATTGCATTGACATGTGTCCCCTTTCATCTCACCTAGGAAGAGACCAAATGTGCATCGTCCCTTCACATTAGTGGCAGACATGGAGGATGAGGAGGTCATACGGAAATTCCGTCTGGATCGACCCACCCTACAAGACCAATGTGCTATTTTGGAGCCCCACCTGCGGCCTCGCAGAACATATCCGACAGCTTTCACACCAACGTCTAAGGTTATGGCGGCCCTGCATTTTTTTGCAACTGGATCTTTCCAGTACACGGTGTCCAGCGCAGGTGGGATGTCGCAACCTATGTTCAGCATGGTGCTACGTGATGTCCTGTCCGCTATGATGATCTACAAGGACAGATATATCCATTTCCCCAGGATGCATGAATTGGCGGGTGTGAAGGGTGATTTTTATGCCCTTGTCCACATCCCCAATGTTGTTGGTGCCATTGACTGCACACATGTCGGACTTGTACCACCACAGGCACGTGAGCACATCTACAGGAATAGGAAACATTTCCATTCCATCAATGTGCAAGTGGTGTGCCAGGCGGATATGATCATCTCACACGTCTGTGCCAAATTCTCTGGCTCGGCCCATGACTCGTACATCCTGCGTAACAGCATTGTGCCACAGCTGATGGCTAATCTGCTTCCGGAGCGTGCATGGATTGTGGGTGAGTACGCAGAGTGAAGTAGCGTGCTGTGTGTGTGACATGCTGTCCTCTGCCACAGTTATATTACAAAGTTGGTCTGTGTATCTCACACCTAGGTGATTCAGCATATCCCAACCGTCCTTGGTTGCTGAGCCCACTGCGGAATCCCAAGACCCCAAGTGAAGTCCGGTACAATGATGCCCATGGGAGGACACGTCATGTGGTGGAGCGTACTTTCGGTCTCCTGAAGTCACGTTTCCGTTGCCTGGACAAGACCGGAGGTGCACTGATGTACTCGCCCAAAAAGGTGTGTCAGATTGTGGTTGCATGCTGCATGCTCCACAACTTGGCCTTGCGCAAGGAGATCCCCCTGCTCCTGGATGCTGATGAGCAGCCGAGGCCCCCGCCTGCAAACCAAGCCATGTCCATTGACGAGGATAGTAGATAGTAGAGGAGGAAGGTGTCGACCTGCGTCAACAGCTCATCAACCGCTACTTCACTTGAAGGTGAGTGACAATGTACAACGGGGCCATTCTCTGCTGACGTCGTTGTTGGTGAAAAGGTCTATGTGAGCTTTGTGACTGCAGCCTGTTGTTGACTCAGTGCTGGCTGCCAATGTTTCTGGTACAGGCTAGTTTGGCACAGCTACAGGATGTCTATGTCAGTGCTGTTGCTACTTGTAATGTGTGCAGATTGTAGTACCTTGATGACAAGTGTTGTGTGATGGCTGTGATGCCACCGCCTGACTAGTGATTATTGTTCTGTTGTGTTTTCCTAGGTCCCTTCAGCCTCTCCTTGCCTACGAACAATCTGTGGTCCTGGTACATTGTAATCATGGTGTACATTGCACATACTGGCATAAACACGGAGCAGACACAACGACATAGGTGTGTAAGGAGTGTTTATTTACAATGGGTACGTGTGACAGGGGAGTGAATATTTACATGAAGGTGAATTGTGAAGCAATGAGTTGTCAGTGATGGTAGATGAGACAATCGAGTAGTGACCACATCGATGTGGTGACCCAGTCCAACAGACGGATGCCATTAACAAGGCAGTGTGGGGAAGGACTGTCAACAAAGTCAATGGCAAGGTGAAGAGGGTTGCCATCATGGCTGGCTCCTAGACTGGCGTTTGGCAGGTGCTTTGCCACGGGTTCCTCCCTTGGATTTCTTTGGACGGCCCCTTGGTCGTTTGGCCGGGGAGGACCCCTGCTGCAGGGCCAGTGGGATCTGAGGAGTCCCCCCTCTCTGTGGCTGCAGGGGAGGATGTGGAACTGTCATCCTGCAGGCCACCGGAGGGAGGTAGAGGTGTTGGTTGTGCCGCAGGCCTGTCCCTCAGAACCGCCACTAGCTGGCCCAAGAGGTCCACGATTTGGCCCATTCGGGTGTCTATGGACCTCAGCAGCAGGCGGAGCTCACGGGCATCTTCCTGAGCCTGGCCCGTTTGTGCCTGGGCCCGTTCATAGGCCCCAAGGACTCTGGAGATGTTGTCCAGGGCTTCGGTCCCAGTGTCCTGTTGGCTTCGACTCCCCCTTGCCCTCCCACCTGCCCTGCTGTCACGGATCTGTTGCCTCACCACTGTAGGCCCCCGCCTACTCTCCCTGCCCTCCTCAGTTGGTGGGGTGGGGTGGTCATCCTCAGGGGCAGGGAGAGTGTTGCAGGCAGCACTGGTGGTGGTGGTGGAGGCCACACAGGTCGTTCCAGCAGGGGTCAGCATCGTTGTTGTGGTTGTTACTGATGTGGTGGTGGGGGGGACAGTGGTGTCCTGGGACCTGTTGCGCCCTGGCATACCAGATGGGCCGGCTTCTTGCTCCGCATCCTCAAAATCCAGGGAGTCCTCAGAGAGTCCATGTTCCAGGGTTGGAGACTGGCTCTGCAGGTTGATGTTCTCGGCCTCTGCAGTCAGTGGGATAGAGGGTGAATGATCATTGACGTGCACCACTCAAGCTTGGTGTTCGATGTATCTTATTTACAGGTTATGCAACACACAGTTAAATATTTTGCACATTGTATCTCTGCAGGGTACTGTGCATCATGACATGATGTGGAGGCACATACGTTATTTTTCCATGGTGTGACATGTCGATGGATACCATGCCCCACGTGAAGGTTTTGTGATTACGATGAAAGGTTGTCATCTCACAACTTGCGTCAATACTACTTGATGTGAAGCATCTTTGCTGATTACTCTGCTTGGCAGGCGTTGCATCTGCTCATGAACTAGCCATTGTTGTCTCATGCATACCTTTGTCATGTCATGTCCTGTGCTTTGATTTATTTGTTTGACAGACCATGCTTGTTTAGTTTTCATATGGTCCTTCAAGCTCAGCCCCCATGGAAGTTACTGATAGCATTCAGTGCTGTGCATGTTTGTGCCCTGATTTGCATCAACATGGGATTTGGTGAGTCACACTTCTATTTCTGTGACAGTTACATACGCTTAGCTGTCTGCACACTGTAAATTGTTATTGTATCTGTGTCAATTTTGGTAGGATGTGAGGGCTTGTTTTGTCATATGGCTCCATGTTTTTTGAGTGGAATGGTGGGGTGCATGCACTGTCTACTTACCTGTGCTGTTGTCACATTGGGGTTGACTTTCTGGCACATGTTTCTGGGTGGGAGGGAGTGCTCCATCCTGGTCAGGGGTGGGACAGGGGGCCTGGTGGGAGTTTTAGTGTTGGCTCCCACACACAAACACCCCTCCCTGTGAAGATGGCTACCTACCTGTAAGTTTGGTTTTGGTTGTTGTAATACAATGGCTGCCACATGCTTCGGGGGGGAGTGCTCCATCCTGGTCAGGGGTGGGACAAGGGTGTCTGCTGGGAGTTGTAGTGCAGGTCTCCCACCCCCAAACAGCCCTCCCTGGGAAGATGGCTACCTACCTGTTAGGTAAAGGTGAACAATGCAATGGCTGCCAGATGCTTCTGGGTGTGGGGAGTGCTCCATCCTGCTCAGGGGTGGGAGAGGGGGCCCTGGTGGGAGTTGTGGTGCAGGCCTCCCACCCCCACACAGCCCTCCCTGGGAAGATGGCTACCTACCTGTTAGGTAGAGTGTGAACCAATGCAATGGCTGCCAGATGCTTCTGGGTGTGGGGAGTGCTCCATCCTGGTCAGGGGTGGGACAAGGGAGCTCTGCTGGGAGTTGTGGTGCAGGCCTCCCACCCCCAAACAGCCCTCCCTGTGAAGATGGCTACCTACCTGTTAGGTAAAGGTGAACAATGCAGTGGCTGCCAAATGCTTCTGGGTGTGGGGAGTGCTCCATCCTGGTCAGGGGTGGGACAAGGGTGTCTGCTGGGAGTTGTAGTGCAGGCCTCCCACCCCCAAACAGCCCTCCCTGTGAAGATGGCTACCTACCTGTTAGGTAAAGGTGAACAATGGAATGGCTGCCAGATGCTTCTGGGTATTGGGAGTGCTCCATCCTGGTCAGGGGTGGGACAAGGGTGTCTGCTGGGATTTGTAGTGTAGGTCTCCCACCCCCAAACAGCCCTCCCCGGGGAAGATGGCTACCTACCTGTTAGGAGAGGGTGAACCATACAATGGCTTGCACATGCTTCTGGGTGGGGGTAGAGTCCTACATCCTGCTCAGGGGTGGGAGAGGGGGCCCTGGTGGGAGTTGTGGTGCAGGCCTCCCACCCCCACACAGCCCTCCCTGTGAAGGTGGCTACCTACCTGTTAGGTAAAGGTGAACAATGCAATGGCTGCCAGATGCTTCTGGGTGTGGGGAGTGCTCCATCCTGGTCAGGGGTGGGACAAGGGTGTCTGCTGGGAGTTGTAGTACAAGCCTCCCACCCCCAAACAGCCCTCCCTGTGAAGATGGCTACCTACCTGTTAGGTGAGGGTGAACCATACAATGGCTGGCACATGCTTCTGGGTGAGGGTAGAGTGCTACATCCTGCTCAGGGGTGGGAGAGGGGGCCCTGGTGGGAGTTGTGGTGCAGGCCTCCCACCCCCACACAGAAGTCCCTGTGAAGGTGGCTACCTACCTGTTAGGTAAAGGTGAACAATGCAATGACTGCCAGATGCTTCTGGGTGTGGGGAGTGCTCCATCCTGCTCAGGGGTGGGAGAGGGGGCCCTGGTGGGAGTTGTGGTGCAGGCCTCCCACCCCCACACAGGCCTCCCTGTGAAGGTGGCTACCTACCTGTTAGGTAAAGGTGAACAATGCAATGGCTGCCAGATGCTGCTGGGTGTGGGGAGTGCTCCATCCTGCTCAGGGGTGGGAGAGAGGGCCCTGGTGGGAGTTGTGGTGCAGGCCTCCCACCCCCACACAGCCCTCCCTGGGAAGATGGCTACCTGACTTTTAGGTGAGGGTGAACCATACAATGGCTGCCATATGCTTCTGGCTGGGAGGGAGTGCTCCATCCTGCTCAGGGGTGAGACAGGGTGGCTGGTGGGAGTTGTGGTGCTGGTTGCCTGTACACATGCAAACCTGGAAATGTTGCTGGCTACCTTTGGGGTGCTTCAGATGGAATGAATGTTACATCTGTGAGACCTGTTGCGGGTATTGTGGTGCAGATGAGTGGAATTGGGCCTAGGAGGTGTAGCTTTGTAGTTGTGCAAGACAGTACATAGCATTGTAATGGTAGACACTTGTTGTTACTTACCAGCCTCCACTCCCCCGGGTATTCCTGTGAGACTCTCTGGATGCAGTATGGCAAGCACCTTCTCCTCCCATGCAGTGAATGTTCTTGGTGGAATGGGAGGGCCACTGCCAGTCATCTGAGCCAGCTGACGGTTCTTGTTGTTCCTCTCTTTCACCTTGCTTTTGAGGTCATGCCACCGCCGCATGATCTCCTTCTTGCTGCGTGGGGTGGACCCTACTGCATTGACCTTGTTGACTATCCTTTCCCACATTTTTGCTCTGGTGGCTAATGGTGTCTGTTGGACCAGGGTACCAAACAAATGTGGTTCTACTCTGATTATCTCATCTACCATGACTGACAACTCATTGTCATTGAATTTGGGCATTTTCTTCTGTGCCATCGTGTGTGATGTGCAAAGGGGTTGAAAGTGCAGGTGTGAGAGTGGTGGTGGTGATGTGAGTGGTGTGTGTGTGTGTGTAGTTGTGCTGGTGAGTTGTGTGGTGGTTTGCCTCTCCTTAGTGCTGTAGGGTTGGTTCCTTCAGTGGTGGAGTATTGCAAAGGGTTGTGGTCAGGGAAGGGGCTGGTTTTATACTCAGCTGTGTGGGTGTGTCAAAAAGGGGTATTGCTGTCAGGTGTGTTGTGTGGGTTGTTCTGGCATTTGTATTTTAGAAGTTGCCATGGGGGTGTGTCATTGGGGTGTGTTAGGTGTTTTTGGGGGCAGGGCTAGTTTACTGTGTGCACTTGGTGGGCTAGTTTAGTGGGTTTTTTTTTTCGACCGCCATATTTGTCACGGAGCGTCCGTGGTGGTGGCTATGCAACAGCCCTTCCGCCGGCTCTCCCATTCATCACTATTTGCGACCGCGGCGGTCGGAAACAGCGGAACGTCCCGCTGCCACATCGGGGGAATCCTAATTTTACGTGCGGTCACTCCGCTGGCCTTGCGGTGGTTTTGTGTGTTTCTGCGGCGAATCGGACCGCCGCGGTCGGATTTTCACCAACTCCGCCCGTTACCGGCGGTCTTTCGTGGCCTCGTTCCGCCGCGGTCGTAAATTTTTGGCGCTTGATCCTAATCGGACCGCCGGTTTTGCCGCGGACCCGGCGGACGGTTGATTTCCGCTACCATGGCGGTCGGGGAGGTTTTCCGACCGCCATCCTAATCGACCCCTAAGACACCAGTCGCTCGCCCACACAAAAACTCACCACACCCATTCATTCATGTTTACACTCTCTTACATACCCACTCACTCTTCTATCCTCCATATACACACCCACTAACAACACCCATAGAACCACTGCGTCAACCACTTACTTTACTATCTATATATAACACTGAGTACATTTTGAAAAACACTTAGACTCACTGGATTATGTCATTTGAGATGTCATCAGTGATGTCATTTGAGATGTCCTCAGTGATGTCATTAGTGATGTCAGTGACCATGTCATGAGTGATGTAATATGTGAGGTCAGAAGCAGTGCATTGCGGGGGCGTGAGTTATAATTAGCTGAGGTAACTATAACTGCTGAAATTCTGTGTTTTTTTATGAGTGAAATATCAGCCTGTAACATCCCTGTAACCTTTGGGGTTTTTGTTAATTTCAAAGTTTAAAAAAATTCTATTTCATAACTATAACATCCCTGTAACCTTTGTTTTTTTCAGTAAAAAAAAATTTATATAGATATAATTATATATGTGTATATATATGTACATATATATGTATATATAATGTGTGTGTGTGTGTATATATATATTCAGTAAAAAAACAAAGGTTACAGGAACGTTATAGTTAGGCTCAGATTTAACTCGTACAAACCATTGAAATTTAAGTTATAGTTACTTGAGCTAACTATAACTTACGCCCTCACAATGCACTGCTTATGTCCTCACATATTACATCACTCATGACATCATCAGTCACATCACTCATGACATCTCAAATCACATCACTGGTGACATCATCCAGTGATTGTGAATATTTCGTAAATGTTTATGAGTGTTAAAAATATATACTAAGGTACCACAAAAGTTAAATTGGTATACTTTCTTTACTACTAATATGTGATTCTATTTTTTAACAAAGATTATATGAGTGGCTGTGTGACTGTATATCTGTGTGTGAGTGTGTGTCTGAGTGCGTGTATCGGTGTGAGTGGGTGTGTAAGTGGCTGTATGAGTGTATATGTGGATGTTTGAGTAGCCGTGTGGGTTACTTAGTGGCTGTGTAAGTGGCTGTATCGGTAAGTGACTGGGTGTATCAATGGCTGTATGGGTGAGCAAGTGGCAGTGTGAGTGGCTCTATGGGTGGGTGAGTGGATGTATGAGGGATTATATGGGTGAGTGAGTGGGTGTCTGAATGGCTGTATGAGTGAGTGACTGTGTGTGTAAGAGGCTGTATGGATGAATGAGTGGTTGTCTTAGTGGGGGTTTGGTTAAGTGAGTTGGTGTGTGAGTAGCTGTTTTGGTGAATGAGTGTCTGTGTGAATAACTGTATGGGTGAGTGATCAGATGTGTGAGTGCTTGTAAAGATGTGTGAATGTGTATATAAGCAGTTGTGTGGGTATGTCAGGGAGTGTGTTAGTGCGTGTATGGGGGAGTGAGTGGCTGTATTGAGAGGATGTATGGGTGAGTGAGTGGGTGTGTGAGTGGCTGTAAAGTTAATCAAGTAGATGTGTGAGTAGCTGTATGCTTAATAGTGTGACTATGTGACTGGCTGTATGGGTGAGTGACTGGTTGTTTGAGTAGCTATATGGGTGAGTGAGTAGTTGTGTGTGGCTGTATGAGTGAGTGACTCAGTGTGAGTGACTATGGATGAGTGAGTGGTTGTGTGAGTACTTGTATGGGTCTGTGAATGGGTATGTGAGTGGTTGTGTGGGTATGTGAGTGGGTGTTTGAGAGGTTGTATAGGGATGTGAGTAGGTGTGTGAGTGGTTCTGTGGATGATGTCATCAGTGATGTAATCAGTGATATCATTTGAGATGTCATCAGTGATGTCACTGACCATATCATGAGGGATGTAATATGTGAGGTCAAAAGCAGTGCATTGAGGGGGCGTAAGTTATAGTTAGCTCAGGTAACTATAACTGCTGAATTTCAATGGTTTTGTAGTAGTAAAATCAGAGCCTAAATATAACGTCCCTGTAACCTTTGGTTTTTTAGTGAATTTCTACAGTTTTTAAATGTTATTTCCTAACTATAACGAACCCTGGAACCTTTGGATCTTTTATTGACTTTCCAAGTTTTTTAAATTTTATTTCCTAACTGTGGTCCCCCTTCCCTTGGCCCTTTTTTGCCCCGGGAACCCCATTCCCCGGGCCTGACCCATTTTTTTTGTTTTTATTAAAATAAAAAGGGAGGGGGCAACGCGGCCTCCCTTCCGAGACCAACTTCGGCCCCAGGGACCCCATCATGGGGCTAGGCCTATCTTTATATTTTTAATTATAAAGGGGAGGGGGGCTGTGCGGCCCACTTTCCCCAGGCCGATTTTGGCCCCCCGGGAACACCATCCCCCGAGGCTCGGCCAATTAAAAAAAAAAAATTCAGGGAGTGGGCCCGATGGCCCCCTCCCCCAGGTCATTTTCCACCCCAGGGACCCCATCCCCCGGGGACAGGCAATTTCATTTTTTTAAATGTATTTTAAGGGAGGGGGGCCAAGCGGCCCCCCTCCCCCAGGCCATTTTTGGCCCCGAAGACCCCATTCCCCTGGGCTCGGCCATTTTTATTTATTTTTTTAAAAAGGGAGGGGGGCAGAGCGGCCCCCCTCCCAGGCCATTTTCAGCCCCGGGGACCCCATCCTCCGGGGCGTGGCCATCTCCTTTGGGACCACGGGGGAAGCCTGAAGGCCCCAGCAGTCCCGCCTCCTGCAGGAGCTGGCATTGCTTTTTACCCCAAGGGAGCTGCTAAGATGCAACTCCCTCGGGGTAAAAAGCAAAGTGCTCCACTTTGAACAAGCGAGAGCAAAATGTTCTTGCTTGTTCAAAGTGGAGCACTTGTTTGCTGTGGGATGCTCCCGCCATCCCATAGCAAACTGCAATGTCCTGGGGGTGGGCACCCTGGGACATTGCTGCAGTGGGCCCTGGGGGGTGGTTGTCCCCAGGGCCATTTATGGCTCCAGGAGGGGGGCCACACAGCCCCCCTCCCATTTGCAAAATAGCCCGGGGGAGGTGGTGGTCCCCAGGGCGGCGTGAGGGGGCCAGAGTGTCCCCACGCTTCTTTTTTCATTTTAGCCCCGGGGAGGTGTCGATCCCCGGGGCTGTGGGGGCCAATAAGCCCCCTGCACTTCAAAAAAATAGCCCAGGGCAGGTGGCAGTCCCCAGGGCTGCAGGGGCACGCACGGGCCCCGGCATCTTTATTTCTTATTGCCCCTGGGACCTGGCACCCCCGGGAGTCTAAAGTAAATGAAGCGACCGCCAGTAGGTAATACAGGCATATCTAGGTAAATAGACTTTCAATAACTGGTATTCTTGTTCAGATAGAAGGCTGTACTGCTTCCATTCCACCAATTTTAAATTAATCTCTCAAGTAATTGAAAGAATTGGGTTAGATCTCAGCTTCCCATAATATCCAGACTCCTATAACTGTCTCATAATTTTGCTATTGTAATCCTCCTTGTTGACAATCATGATGTTCCCACTCTTCATACCGAACAACAGTCTCATAATTTCAAAACAGTCATAATTACTTCATTGTACTCTTGGATACATTGGATTTTCTAAGTAAATCAGATTTGGTAGCTTTATCCTCAAGCACATAACAATTTGCTACATTTTTTTATATAAAATTCTTCAATATGTTGAGGCACAGGACCAGGCATTAGAAATTTTGAGTTAGGCTTAAAACCGCTATCAAGACTAGTATCTTCTTCTATTTACAACTCATGCAAAAATCTTTCCATGTTATTCCCTCATTCAACATCACCAAAAGGTAGCAGTGCTTACATTTCACAAATATCTCATGTGGACTGATTTGATGGTATAGGTGTGCAGACAAAATATAGAGTTTGAAATTTCAAACTACAGAAATATCGAGTCCTAAATATCGTCAGTGAGAAATATCGACAGCAAGAATATTGTGGTCAAGAATATCGATTTGAAGGTAAGAAATTTCATTTTTAACGTTATAGAAGTCAATATTATCATTTGCAAAAATATAGTTGTTTAAAATATCGATTTTTTGATTAGTGTTATGTATTTTAGTATATATTTTAAATGTATGTGATGTATTTTTTGTATAAGTATTGTTTATGTTTTTTAATATATGTGATACATTTTTAGTAGTTATCAATTTTATTTTAAATAAATTTTGCATTTTTTAGTTCTGTAGCAGGTTGTGGGTTTATACGGGAATAGGGTGGGAAGTAATTTAATTATAATAAATTATTGATTTTTTTATTTATTAATATTTATTTAATTGAGATGTTATAGTGTTAATTGTGGTAAGTAATTTATTTTTAAATAATTATTAATTTGTTGTTGATTAAAATTAATTAATTAATTGAAAATTAAACATGGAAATTGTATAATTGATTTTAGGTGCAGGCTGTGGGGTTTATAGGGGTGAAGGGTGAGAAGTAATTTATTTTTAATTAATTAATAATTAGTTGTTAATTAATATTAATTAATTAAAAATTAAATATTGAAATTTTGTAAATAATTTTAGGTGCGGGTTGTGGGGTTTATAGGGGTAAAGGGTGAGAAGTAATTTATTTATGATTATTTAATAATTAGTTGTTTACTATTAATTAATTAATTGAAAATTAAATAATGGAAATTGTTTAATTAATTTTAGATGTAGATTGTGGGTTTATAGGGGGAAACAAGGCGTGAGTGTCAATATAAGTGGTCATGGATGCCAATACAGCACAATCCCATTCCCCTTATGGCTCACCTGATGCTCTG
The DNA here is from genome assembly GCA_963921515.1 of Calotriton arnoldi. NCBI lineage: Eukaryota > Metazoa > Chordata > Amphibia > Caudata > Salamandridae > Calotriton > Calotriton arnoldi. Next base: position 557,575 of record CAWUFW010009349.1, read on the forward strand.
ATTGGGAATGCTGATAATGAGCACAGGCAGTACCCAGAGATCTTCTCCAAGCTCTTGAGCACCAGGACCCGAGAGAGTGTGACTTTCGATTGACTGATGCTGCAGACGGTCCAACACTGACATAGGAGTCATCCTAACAGGATATTCAAGTATGAATAGAGAAACATGAAGGAGTGGCAAGGGGAAAAAAACAAAGGTGCAGAGATTGCAAACACAGTGAACAAAATGCACAAATGGGAACCATTCAGTCAAGTAGTTGCAAAGTGACTTGTTCCTGCAACTCTGCTGCTCAAATTATCCTAGATGTAATTTTTCTACTACTCTAATTGGTTAATTGGTTCTTTTCTTTCTGACCTGGAGGCCCCTTTCTCTGTATCCCAGTCCCAGCTTCCACTGTCTGGTCTTCCATTGACTCCAGCTATCGGATAGGATCTCAGCCGTTACCTGGATTTAATTGCTGTTCTTTTCTGCCTGATGTTACACTTCTTGCCTACTCCTGAACCTGACACCCGTACATCATGTCCCCACTGACATACTGTATAGAATAAAGTGAATGTCAGCCTTTATGCCGCTGTTGTTTTCCTAATGTGATAGTGCAATTGATTGTACCCACATCTTGTTATTCAAAGAAAAATCCAGGGATCAAATCTACATAATAACACACATAGTACTGATAAATACAATGTTCATAGAAATGTCCAACACACTTACTACATTATAATGTGCATAGTATTCTTTAATATAGTACATCTAATGTCTAATGCATCACTTATATTTAGGGCACATAGAATTGATTCACATAATGCTCATAGAAATATCTTATATCTAACACTACATTACAGCACAGAAATCGGTATTCAGTATAATGCTCAGATAGTATTCATAGAAATGACTAATGTCTGATGCACATACTACATTATAGATACAGAAAAACAATGGTTCACTGTGGCATCAATCCCAATAAATATGCACTATGTCTTCATTTGTTAGAGACATAAAAACAACAATTGGCCAAGTCAAGGAAGAAACAGGCAGGTAATCAATACTGTATAGCAATTTATTCATTCATTGCATACTTTTATCATAATTATGCATTTTATTTTGTTTAAGAAAGATTCAGTGCTCACACTTAAGTGAAGAGAGTTGCAGTATTAGGCGAAAAAATCGTGCATCACACATAAAAAGACATATGACTCCTTCAAAATGTTTTTTACAGTATATTAGGAATCTATATAGGTCTATTGTGAACGGCGTGTCGACCTCTGGCAATGTGAGGTTATCATCAGGCCGGGGCGTGAGCATTTGATAAATGGGGCAACAAGGAAAGCAGGAGTCAATCCAAGTGGGGTGATCCCTTCAGTAGAATGCGAGAAGGGAATCAAGGGCATCCAGGGTAGCTTTATCAATAAGGAGGTACTGTGATGAAATCGCGCTACTACTGTGTGGCAGAGGAAGTCAGGTGCAGTGGAGGCTCGTGCTGGTTGATTTTGAGCAGTAGAGTTCCAGAATTGGAAGCCCGTACCAATCAGTGCTATATGAACAATTTCTGAGTGACTGACCGGCCCAACAAGCAGGTCAACAAATGCCGTGCCAATCGGAGGTTGTAGCGACTGACTATGCTGGTGGACCAGCGTGAGTCCTGGTAAGGTGCTACATTATAGTGCATGGGGGAATGTTTCATTTATTGCAAGCATTTGAATATCTAAGCACAGCGCTTCTTCTCACTACTGAGGTGCCAACTGCTCAGAAGTATTAGACTTGACTCTGGATATACTAAATCACTTAACTACTCGCACTAACATGCATCTACCAGAGCTAAGGAGTTCAGGTATGCAATCAAATTAAAGGACTCTTGTTGTAATAGATATGATTAGATCTACCGTGAGGGAATCTAAAAAAATATCTAAAACTATCAAACACCATACCCTTGCGTGTTGTTTGGCCAAAATATCAATTTAAAAATATCGGGAGGCAGAAATATCGGAAAATAAATATTGTGATACACAATTATCGTGAGGCACAACTATTGTTAACAAGAAATTGTTTTTTGAGGTAAGTAATATTGTTTTACATATTATCGATGCTGTTAATATCGTTTTCAATAATATAGTGGTTAAAAATATAGGGGTTCATTACGATGGCGGACGGAAAAGGCCTTCGACCGCCTTGCTCCTGGAAAAAAAACACCTGCATGTTCCGCGGGAAATCCGGCGGTCTCATTACAATGCGATGCATGTAAAATCCGACCGCGGTGGACAGAGTTTCACAAAAAACCATCCGCCACGGTCGGGAATACTGAAATTCCGACCGCGGCGGATGGAAAAGCAGGGAAATGCATTAAAAAGGCCGATTCACCTGCGGTATGACCGCAAAGGAAATTTGGATGAGATGGCGGAGCAGGCGTAACGATCACTGCGTTACGACAGCTGCGGTCGCGCAAAAAGATAAATGGCGGTCGAAAGCAACTTTAGAAACAGGCCCCCAAATGTGCCGGTCCTCTCCGCTGCCCTCAATCACATCTGACACGCCCCAATGATACACCCCCCAAGTCATTAAAAACCAATGAAATCCCTGCTCATCATGGAAAATACAACTGACGGTCATTCCTCATTTTGATACACCCACAAAGCAGAGTATAAAGCCAACCCCTTCCCTGACCATCATCTTTTGCACAACTACAGCATTGAAGAGCCATACACCACAACTGTTAGGAGAGGCAAAATATTACACAGCACACCATCACACCAACCTACATCAACACACACCAACACTTCCAACACACACACCTGACACTCCTCAGACATTTCCACCAGCACCTTACTCCCTGCACTTCTTCCTCATTCACACAACAAACACCATGTCACAGAAAAAAATGCCTAAATTCACAGACAGTGAGTTGTCAGTGATGGTAGACGGGATAATTAGAGTAGAACCACATTTGTTTGGAAGCATGGTCCAACAGAACCCACTTGTAAGAAACAATCAAATGTGGGAAAGGATTGTCAACAAAGTCAATACAGTAGGGACCACCCTGCGCACACTGTGTGACATCAAGAAGAGGTGGCATGACCTCAAGACCAGGGTCAAATACCATGCCAACAGGAACCATGAGGCAGCTCAGAAAACTGGCGGTGGCCCTCCCATTCCAACATGAACAATCACTGAATGGGAGGAGAAGGTGCTTGCCATCCTGCATCCAGAGAGTCTCACAGGAATAGCTGGGGGAGTGGAGGCTGGTAAGTACCAACAAATGTATCCCATCACACTGCCATGTACTGTCTTGCAGAACCATAGAACACACTTTCAAGACCCAAATGCACTTATGTACAACACACTCTTTACAACATATTTCTCACTTATCTACAATTTCCTTCCTCTGATTCACCTCAAAGGTAGGTAGCCATATTTCTAAGGGGTATGGGTACAGGCAGGCAGCACTACAACTCCCACCAGGCCCCCTTGACTCACAGCTGAACATGATGGAACACTCCCCCACCCCAGAAGCCATGTGGCAGCCATTTTATTCCTCAGCTTTACCTTACAGGTAGGTAGCCATCTCATGCTCTCTTGCCTCACCCCTGAACAGGATGGAACACTCCCCCATCCCAGAAGCCATGTGGCAGCCATTACATTCCTTTGCTTCACCTTTCAGGGAGGTAGCCTTCTCACCAGGGAGGGGAGGGTGGGGACAGGCAGGCAGCACTACCACTCCCACCAGGCCCCCTTGCCTCACAGCTGAACAGGATGGAACACTCCCCCATCCCAGAGCCATGTGGCAGCCATCTCCCTACACAGTGCCTCCTAACAGGTAGGTAGTCAGCTCATGCACCCTGTGCTCCTTCTCAGACTGCATGGAGCTATATGACCACCACATCCCTCACTTGGTAGCCAACTCTGTACAGCTCCATATGTCACACTGCAAAGCCCACTTAAATGTCACATAAATATCATTTAGAATCACAAAGTCCACTGTGAATCAATGCTGGTCACAACCACGCAATGCACACAATGCAATGTGTAAGTACCATTGTATTAAAGCATGAAGGCACATATGAACACAAAACATGCATGTACACAAATCAAACAAAACAAACCAGATGATGTCAATGCAAAATTAGCAACAGAAATTGGGAATTTTCAGCATAGATGAAACAGAATCTCAGCGAATTGTAAAATATCCCAGCCAAAATTTAAGTGGATGAGTACCAAGTTGGTAGATGATGACATGTCCTTGTAAACACACTATTTGAACATGTCAAATGGTTGGTATTTACATGTCACCCTGCTAATGTATGTACCTCTACATCATGTCATAATGCTGAAAAACTTGTACAAATACGAAGTGATTGTAATGTAAAAAGTTTGGTATTGACAACTAAAACATCCAAAACAGGGACACCAAAGTTGGGGAGTGTTCGTAACATGCTGACAATCTAACCTCTGTTCAACAGGAGATTTGCAATCAACAGCTAGTGAGACCACCACCAACCAGCAGAGCCAGTCTCCCCCCCTGGAACTTGAACTCTCAGAGGCCGATTCTCTATATTTCTCGGATGAGGAGCACCAACCTGGCCCCTCCGGACTGCCAGGGTGCACTCCTTCTCAGGGCCTCACTGTCCCCACCACCACCACCACCCTCAACACAGCAGCAACAACAACTACGCTGACCCCTGCTACAACGACATGTGCTGCAACCACTTCCACCATCACCACCGCTGCCTGCGACACTGTCCCTAGCTCAGTGGTAACTAACACCCATGCCGAGGATGCCGGGGACAGTGTGCGGGTGCGTGGACAGCCAACGCCACAGGTCCGTGTCAGGTGGGAGGGCAACTGGGAGACAATCACAGGAGCACACTGAGACTGAAGCCCTGGCCACCGACGCAAGAGTCCTTGGTGTGTACCAACAGAACCAGGGACAGATGGGCCAGGTTGTAGAGGAACTGCGTGAGCTCCGCCTGTTGCAGAGGTCCATGGACACCCGAATGGGACAACTTGTGGATCTCATGGACCAGCTTGTGAGTGTTCTGATGGAGATACATGCTGCTCAAATACCCCCCCCCCCAGTGGACAGCCTGCTGATACTCCCACCACCTCAGCTGCGGCCACAGGGAGGGGTGAGCTGCAAGACAATGACTCCTCAGACACCTCTGAGCCTGCAGCAGAGGGCCCCCCTGCCAAACACAAGAGGGGACGTCCGAGAAACACCACAGGAGCAAGCACCAACACAAGCCAGGTCACTGAGCCAGCCACGATGTCACCAGTGTTGCACTGAACATTGACTTTGTTGATCATCCAATCCCACATTGCCATGTTGATGGCAGGAGTCTGTTGGACTGTGGAATTACACTATTGTGGTTACTACTCTAATTTTCTCTGTTACTATCACTGACAACGGAAACACTCTGTATTCACAATCAATATGTTATCCACTTTTTCTTTAAACACCATATGCATGAAAATGAACACAAATAACACACATGCCTTTGAGTAATTTATATGTTCAGCAGAGTAAGTACAATGGAAACTTAAATTTCAATGTACCACTAGAAGAGATTGTGAGAATCCATTGATGAGGCAGAGGGACCTCGAACGACACAACAAGAAGATAACATTGAGTCGTCATATGATGTCACCACAGCAACAATACACTACTGTTCAACACTGTACAAGATTCATATCAGATAACAGTAACCAACAGCATCAACATAGACATCAGTTAAGTGGAAATACAAATAAAGTGATGAACAAAGTACCCCACAGTAGTGTGCTAACAACAGGCAGCATCCCAAAACATCAGCAATGCTTCGGCCCTAAGAGCAAAGCAAACATAAACAGTCATAGTTGATCAATGCTAACTTACACTCAAGGAAAGTAGTTGTTGATGAGCTGTTGACGCAGGTCAAGACCTTCCTCCTCACCTCTATCCTCGTCACTGGACATGTGTGGATTTGCAGCGGGGGGCTCCTGCTGATCATCATCGTCCATAATCAGGGGGATCACCTTGCGCAAGGCCAGGTTGTGGAGCATGCAGCATGCAACTATGATCTGACACACCTTTTGGGGGGGGTAGAGTAGTGCACCACCACTCTTGTCCAGAAACCGAAATCTAGCCTTCAGAAGTCCAAAAGCTCGCTCCACTACACGACGTGTCCTCCCATGGACATCATTGAAGCGGACTTCCCCCGGCATCCTTGGATTCCTCAGCGAGCCCAGCAACCAAGGCCAGTTGGGATACTCTGAGTCACCTAGTTGTGAGAAACACAGACCAACAATTTAAACTAATAATTTGAGGAGACCAGCATGTCACACATACAGCACACTACTTGACACGCCTCACTCACCAAGAAGCCACACCTGCTCTGTATGCAGATTTGCCATCAATTGTGGGATGATGCTGTTACGCCAAGGCCTGTTGGGAAACGCCAAGGCCGGTTGGGGTACACTGAGTCACCTAGTTGTCAGAAACACAGACCAACAATGTAAACTAACAATTTGAGGAGACCAGCATGTCACACATACAGCACACTACTTGACACACCTCACTCACCAAAAAGCCACGCCCGCTCTGTATGCAGAATTGCCATCAATTGTGGGATGATGCTGTTACGCAGTATGTAGGAGTCATGTGCAGAACCGGGAAATTTGGCACACATGTGGGAGATAATCAGATCCGCTTGGCATACCACTTGTACATTTATTGAATGGTAATGCTTCCTGTTACGGTAGATGTGCTCACGTGCCTGTGGTGGAACAAAGCCAATGTGGATGCAGTCAATGGCTCCAACAACATTAGGAATGTGACCAAGGTCATAAAATTCCCCCTTCACATCTGCCAATTCATGTCTCCTGGGAAAGTGAATGTAGCTGTCCTTGTAGGTCAACAATGTGGAAAGGACATCACGCAACACCATGCTGAACATAGGTTGAGACATCCCACCTGCGAAAGGAGCCAGTGGCAAAGAAATGCAGGGCGGCCATCACCTTAACTGTTGGTGTCAAAGCTGTTGGATATGTTCTGTGAGGCCTCAAATGTGGCTCCAACTGAGCACATAGCTCTTGAAGGGTAAGCCGATTCGGACGGAATTTCTTAATGATGTTGATATCCTCCATTGTCACCAGGTCTGGGAAAGGCCGATGCACAGGTGGTCTTCTCCTACGTATTGTGGCAGGGGACACTTGTAAAAATTAGTCAAAGATGAGATGTGGGTAACAGCTTACAGATTAACTCAGACAACCACAACATTGACAGGACTGTTGAACCTGCTTAATTTACCAGTGACATGCATAGACCCCTTCATCTACTGTAGTCATTTAGGTAGCCAGGGTGTACATACTAACTACAGTCAAATCAATATCAGACTATGTGTATGGCATATGGTACACTGCTACATCAGGTGTCCCCAGACCAGTGGGTAGCTGACACAGCACATGTGGCTAATAGCATCAATGCTGAGTGGTATGGAGCTGCTGTCACTGCACAACCTCAAACTTGAGTCCCACTAAGCACAGCATCATGACAAAATTAGCCCAGTGAGTGTAAGCTGGACAACTATCCATATGAATACAGCACTGTGTACAGACATAAATGCACAATACGTGGTCAGTCCATCATGATTGTATGAGGAGTATGCATTACACTGGGGGAATGGCACCTGCTGAAACATTTACCCATTTGGCGTCGTACGTCAGACAACCAACAGTGCAGGGGTTGTGGGGATTCGGTGGAATCTATGGAGCATGTTGTATGCCTCTGCCCTGCACTGCTGATTCAGCGCAGATCAAAACTGAGGCCAGAATGGAATAGATTGGGAGTTTGGTCCTGCAGACAGGCAATCATCGTGGCTCTGAACCCAGAGAACACAGTTTTAAACATAAGTTTCACTATTTTTATTCATTACGTATATACGTATATCGTAAATTTAATCAGCAAATTGCAGGCCCGGTAGCAACTGTAAAGAGGGCCACAGGTGCCTAAAACAAAACTGCAGACCTACAAAGCCCTACCTTGGCCTCCTCTGTGTTCTCTGTGTCTGTAATACTAGGGTATGTGAACCTGATGTTCCTTCATTGATATTGACATTTGACAGCTGTTTTAATGAACTGGTCACACTCTCTGTGTCCCCTTGTAACTCCCGGTCTTCTTTTTTCAGACTCAGACAGTAACACTTACATTTTTTTTTTTTATATTATCAATCTTTTAAAAAAAAAAAAAACACTTTGCTGTTGCCTAGTTTTAAAATTTCGCATTTTTATATCACCTTGGTCATTTTAATCATCTATTTTGTATATGTACGGTATGTATGTCCAGCTTTTATGATTATATTTTAATCAAATAAAGTTTTTCACATTGGAATAGGCAAATCAACATGAAATCTGTATACATGCCCACATGAATGAAAATTACATGTGAGTACGGTCAGACCAATGCATTTCATCACATGTGTACTGCTATGACATGTGTGGGCAGACTTAAGTTAAATGTCACACTCTCAAAAGCCTTCACAAGGTGCTGAAATTAGTTCTGGTAAATGTGTTGGGATCAGTGATGCAATCTGCAAAGCAAGAATGCAAATGCACAATGTGTGAACAGGTGCGGTAGGTGTGCTCCGCCACTGCGGTCACAGGCATTGGCCACAATTAAATGATGCAGGATAGCGGTAGAGACATCCTGACCCGCGCGGTGTGACACCGCCTATGCAAATAACATTGCAGCCAATGGGGACTGCCATCAAGATAGTGCATTTCAGTCTTGAACATTGCGGTAGGCGTGCTCCACCACTGCGGTCACAGGAATTGGCCACAATTGAATGATGCAGGATAGCGGTAGAGACATCCTGACCCCCCCTGTGTGACACCGACTATGCGAATAACATTGCAGCCAATGGGGACCGCCATTGCGGTAGTGCATTTCAGTTTTGAACATCACGGTAGGCGTGCTCTGCCACTGCGGTCACAGGCATTGGCCACAATTGAATGATGCAGGATAGCGGTAGAGACATCCTGACCCGCGCGGTGTGACACCGCCTATGCGAATAACATTGCAGCCAATGGGGACCGCCATCACGGTAGTGCATTTCAGTTTTGAACATCGCAGTAGGCGTGCTCCACCACTGCGGTCACAGGCATTGGCCACAATTGAAAGATGCAAACCAGGCGGACCAATTGCATCAGCAGAGTACCACTGCACAACCCTATGGGCCTATATATGTCTGTGAAATAGCCACACTTGCCACTTGCCCACAGACACTGCTGTCTGCCTTTCATACCCACCAACTGCTGTTGTACATCATCTCTGGACCCAGTAATGGCTCCTACTGAGAACCTCAGGGCCCGTCCCTTCACCACAGAGGAGCTGGATGTCCTGGTGGACGAGGTCCTTGGCCAGTACGAGCGGCTATATGGTGCTCCAGAGGTACTGGTAAGTGGCTGTGTAAACTTTTTGACTGCTCAGAATGCTCACACTACATGACTGTACACTAGAATGTGCCTCTGAGTGCGAGCCAATGTTACTGCATTACGAGTTTTGCAATCAGCATGGGCCATACATGAGGTACAAGTTGTTGTCAAACTCCTCATCCACGCACACAAGGCACTCCACAAGACTGGCCCAGCCTACCTCAACAGACGACTCCTCTTCTACGTCCCCAACCGCCAACTCCGCTCCGCCGACCTCTCCCTCGCCACCGTCCCTCGCATTCGAAGAACTACCACCGGCGGCAGATCCTTCTCCCACCTCGCCGCCAAGACCTGGAACACCCTTCCACTAAGCCTACGACAGACCCAAGACCTGCTGACCTTCAGGAGGCTACTCAAGACCTGGTTGTTCGACCAGTAGCAGCACCCCCCCCTTTTTTTCCCTAGCGCCTTGAGACCCTCGCGGGTAAGTAGTGCACTTTACAAATTCTGTGATTGATTGATTGATTGATTGATTGTTGCACTTGAGTATGTGTGGAGGATGGCACCATAGACACTGGTGCAGCTCCATGAAAGCCAAACATCACACATGTTGTTCTCAGAACGGGTATTGTAAATGTGTGAGACACTGCCTAGCAGAATGACTTCACGTCAATGGGGTGTCTAGCCTTATTCCCTCTGATCCCTGACTGCATGCAATGATGTATGTGTATGTTATGCCTCCTCCGCAACAGTAGGGGAAGTGTTGGACTTCGGAGGGTTAATTTTACTGTACTTACTGCAGTCTAAGCAAGAGTAGGGAAAGTACTTAACTTTAAACACATTACATATATGTGTAACCCCATGAATGTAAAACATAAATAAATACACTCTTGATAATTATTAATAATTAACATGAAATATATATATATATATATTACCTACTGGCGGTCGCCAGTAGGTAGTTACAGTTAGGACCTATTTTCCATAGGAAATTCACAACATTCTATTTCCAATAACTTTGGCGCCGGTTGATGAATCTTCGCGAAATTTTCAAAACTCGTGGGGCGCTCCGGTCTGCTCTTATGCTGAAAGTTTCGGGGTGATTTGGCAAGCGGGGGCCGAGAAAAAAGGGGGTCCCAAAACGTGTTTTTCCCATGCAATTTTCCATAGGAAACTTTAGACACGGCTACAGCCCGAACTGCTGAACGGAATTACACCATATTTGGCAAAGAGGTAGTTCTTGGTTCAGAAAGAACCCTTTTGTTAAATGGTGTAAATCCGTTCAGTAGTTCCTGAGAAATTTGAAAAGAAAACATATCGATATCTGGGCGGAGCCTAACCACACATGTCATCGTGAGATCTGATTGGCTGTCGGCACTTCATCCTGGAATTGCTGGCAGCCATCTTGGGACCAATATAAATGATAGTACCCCATTGAAATGCATTGTAGTGAATCGAAGATTTTGAGGGTTACCAAAAGGAGAACTATAAAGGGTGATAACAGACTTTAGTTACATTAGAATTCATTTGTTGATGGTACCATACTAATTTCAGGAATTGTGGTGTGCTCTAAGGTGATTTTACCCTGTGAAAAACCTTCTGCTGGGATATCATGAATCATGTTTGAGAGAAAACAATTTTCACATGCTTGTCCCATACAGTTTTGGAAGGTGCTCCAGAAGCTAAAATGAGAGCATATTTTCTGTAAATTCACATTATCTTTCTCAGTCATGTGAGAATGAAGTCTGACATTCTCAGTAAAACATGTACATCCAACAAGGGCAGAGACTGTCAGTTGATTCCTTTGTGTTCTACTGCAGCTTCCCAGAGTGTTCTAAAGAACAACTAGAGTGCTAACAGCCTTACTTATGACAAAAGTATGGCACACCTGAAGCCATCTTGATTGGAATAAACTGGTAACACTTAAAACATTTAATTTAAAAAGGAACAAAACGATGGGGTTCATTTTGTCATAGAAATTATGGTTAGTGCTGAAGAAAGAAAAATTAGGACATGTTTCAAGTGTGATCTCAAATATCTTCCTGTTATATTTCAACAGGAGCAGCCTGTCAGTTGATGCCTTTGTGTTCTACTGCAGCTTCCCAGAGTGTTCTAAAGAACAACTAGAGCGCTAACAGTCTTACTTATGACAAAATTATGGCACACCTGAAGCCATCTTGATTGGAATAAACTGGTAACTCTTAAAACATTTAATTTAAAAAAGAACAAAATGAGGGGGTTCATTTTGTCATAGAAATTATGGTTAGTGCTGTAGAAAGAAAAATTAGGACATGTTTTAAGTGAGATCTCAAATATCTTCCTGTTATATTTCAACTGGAGCAGCCTGTCAGTTGATGCCTTTGTGTTCTACTGCAGCTTCCCAGAGTGTTCTAAAGAACAACTAGAGCGCTAACAGTCTTACTTATGACAAAAGTATGGCACACCTGAAGCCATCTTGATTGGAATAAACTGGTAACACTTAAAACATTTAATTTAAAAGGAACAAAATGAGGGGGTTCATTTTGCCATAGAAATTATGGTTAGTGCTGTAGAAAGAAAAATTAGGACATGTTTTAAGTGAGATCTCAAATATCTTCCTGTTATATTTCAACAGGAGCAGCCTGTCAGTTGATGCCTTTGTGTTCTACTGCAGCTTCCCAGAGTGTTCTAAAGAACAACTAGAGTGCTAACAGCCTTACTTATGACAAAAGTATGGCACACCTGAAGCCATCTTGATTGGAATAAACTGGTAACACTTAAAACATTTAATTTAAAAAGGAACAAAATGAGGGGGTTCATTTTGCCATAGAAATTATGGTTAGTGCTGCAGAAAGAAAATTTAGGGCATGTTTTAAGTGAGATCTCAAATCCTCTTCTATTTCATTAGAAAATTCTGACATGCAGACTGAAACAATCACTTTCAATACCAGCAGTAGACTTCCAGTTAACTCCCTGGTGAGCAGTCGCTTTACTACAGTGATCTAATGAACAACTAGAGTGCTAACATTCTGAATTTATGGCAAATGTGTGACACATCTGAATGCCTTCTTGATGGAATCAAAGTAAAAAACTGATAGCATTTCCTACTGAGGAGACTGCAGTAAATGACGAAATTAGAAAACTTCATAACAAATAAGTCTCCCAAGATGGCCACCAGAGAAAAAAGAGCCCAAATGTAGCATAAATATCACCCAGATGTAGCCCACATATAGCCCAATGACAGAAGTGTGCAAAACACTTTTTATTTTTAGTTTTTCTGCAGTTTTATATAGTGCAAACTGGTCAGGTATTGGAGCGTTACATCTTACTTGGACCCCTTATTGCGTATTTTGCACTAAGTACATGAGATTGATCTTGCGAAATATTGAACTTTACGATTCTGTTAACCTGAAGTTGCTCTGAACCTGGCTTTGTAACACCCGTTTTTACCTACTGGTTTTAATTAATTCTCACTGTATTGTATTAGGAAAGAGGATTTACTGTTTTTATGTACACTTTTATGATCTATGTTTCTAAATCAGATCAAATGAAGTTTAATGAATTCTATGGCAGGACGGAGGCGAGGATTATGCATATCTTTCCTCACTTTATTTGCATAGCAGTTCAAAGAAAACGTAACACAACAATCATTAAACAAAAGACTACACAACCCATGAACCATTAGGGGGTAGTCTCCAAGGCAACTATAGTCCAATCATATCACAGTCCATCGTATATAATATCGTGACGTCCCTTCCGCTTCCTCTTTCTTCACTGCTCGTCAGTTAAGTGCATTCCTTACATTCTTGGCTTAATCTGACGTTGTTGCTGTTTGTATAGCGGTTTCTTGAGCACGTTATTAGCATTATTGCCTTGGTATTGTTTCATATTCCATGCGCAGCAGGCTCTTGCCCGAGCGTGTTCTCCCCCTCACAGTTGCTCCCGCTGTGTGCTCTGCGCGAGGTGAGATCCTGTCAGGCGCGTCTGGTCCGAGCGAGGCAGCTCCGTCGAGCGCTCCCGCTGGTCTTTACGCGCATTTGGGAATCCGGTCACTCCTTTAGTGTCCGCTTGATTCCCGACCAACCGTCGCCAAATTTTAACACCGCTACGCGGTGATTTCCCCACACGGCCACGTTAGTGACCAGCACCACCTGGTGGTGGTAATTGGTATTGCGCCTCAGTCTATTCTTATAACAGCTTCGGGTAAAGCCCAGCTGTTGGAGCACCGGCGAGGGGGCTGCCTTAAGGATTTTAAGGGCATTTGTTCTGTGCTCACACCCTCTGCTATCATGTCTTCTCCAGAAGACCATTTTTACTCCTCCTACCAGGAAGTGGAGGAGGAATGGCCCCCAACTTCTCCCTCCAGCAGTGGACCAAGCCCTCTCTCTGGCTATTTCTAGGGCGCTGGCTCCTCTTAGGGATCAGGTTGATAAGCTGGCGTAAAGCATCCCTGGGGTGTTCAGTGACCCAGATCTGGTGGTGTCGGGTCCCAGTAGCTCCCAGATGGGGAATAAAAGGGCCGTTAAGCATAACGCGGGGCACTTGGAAGGATTTAATAAACTTACGGAGACCTTCCTCAAGAGTGTGCGAATGCTAAAACATGCACCCTGCCGGGAGGAGGAGGGGCCCGGAGAAAATTGCGACACTGTCACCACTATTGTAGACCCCGACGGCGGGTTTCCCTTAGAGGGAGAGGGTGTATCGGAGGACGATTTCTCCTCCGATGAGGATAAGGACTCGGGACGTCCCTGGCGTCCAGAGTCCCACTCCTCTCAGTCCCCAGTTGGGGACGGGGTCCACTCGGACATGTTCGAGCCTACCCAAATTTAACATCCTAGGTCGGCGGAGTGGACACCTGACGCCAAAGTGGCAGAGTATGTGTTGGGGAAAATCCATCAACCCCTTGAAAGGGAGGTCAGGAATAGGATGAGGGGAGAATGCCCCAGGCCCTCACTGAAGGGGAAGGTGGCACACACGCCTGAAATTGATGAGAAACTATGTACCTTTTTCTCCAAGTATATGAGGGATCCCAAGAAAGGAATTGATAGGTCTTGGACGTGGTAGGGCCCTTGACCCAAATTATTCAATTGACGGAGCGTTCCAAAGAGTCAGGATCTCCTTTGTCCACGGATATTGTGGCTGGTTGGGCGCACTACCCTAAACCCTAAAACACTACCCCTCGACTACCGAAACACCACTGCACTACCCTAAACCCTAAAACACTTTCCCCAGCATGACACCCTACACTACCCAAACATAACTGCACTACCCTAAACCCTAAAACACTACCACCAGCACGACTCCCTACACTACCCAAACACCACTGCACTACCCTAAACCCTAAATCTACCCACAGCACAACCCCCTACACTACACAAACACCACTGCACTACCCTAAACCCTAAAACATTACCCCCAGCACGACCCCTTCACTACACAAACACCACTGCACTGCCTTAAACCCTAAAACCCTACCCCCAGCACGACCCACTACACTACACAAACACCACTGCACTACCCTAAACCCTAAATCTACCCCAGCATGACCCCCTACACTACACAAACACCACTTCACTACCCTAAACCCTAAAACACTATCCCCAGCACGACCCCTTCACTACCCAAACACAACTGCACTACCTTAAACCCAAAAACACTACCCCCAGCATGACCCCCTACACTGCCCAAACACCAATGCACGACCCTAAACCCTAAAACACGACCCCCTACACTACCCAAACCCCACTACACTACCCTAAACCCTAAAACACTACCCCCAGCAGGACCCCCTACACTACACAAACACCACTGCACTACCCTAAACCCTAAAACACTACCCCCAGCACGACCCCCTACACTACCCAAACACAACTGCACTACCCTAAACCCTAAAACACTACCCCCAGCACGACTCCCTACACTACACAAACACCACTGGACTACCCTAAACCCTAAAACACTACCCCCAGCATGACTCCCTACACTACCCAAACACCACTGCACTACACTAAACCCTAAATCTACCCGCAGCATGACCTCCCACACTACAGAAACACCACTGCACTACCCTAAACCCCCCTACACTATACAAACACCACTGCATTACTCTAAACCCTAAAACACTACACCCAGCACGACCCCCTCACAACACAAACACCACTGCACTACCCTAAACCATACATCTACCCCCAGCACGACCCCCTACACTACCCAAACACCACTGCCATACCCTAAAACACTACCCCCAGCATGAACCCCTACACTACCCAAACACCACTGCACTACCCTAAACCCTAAAACACTACCCCCAGCACTACCCCTACACTACCCAAACACCACTGCACTACCCTAAACCCTAAAACACTACCCCCAGCACTACCCCTACACTACACAAACACCATTGCACTACCCTAAACCCTAAAACACTATCCCAGCACTACCCTCTACACTACCCAAACACCACTGCACTACCCAAAACCCTAAAACACTACCCCCAGCACGACTCCCTACACTACCCAAACACCACTGCACTACCCTAAACCCTAAATCTACCCCCAGCATGACCCCCTACACTACCCAAATACCACTGCACTACCCTAAACCATAAAACACTACCCCCAGCATGACCCCCTACACTACACAAACACCACTGCACTACCCTAAACCCTAAAACACTACCACCAGCATGACCCCTACACTACTCAAACACCACTGCACTACCCTAAACCCTAAAACACTACCCCAGCACGACTCCCTACACTACCCATACACCACTGCACTACCCTAAACCCTAAAACACTACCCCCAGCATGACCCCCTACACTACTGCACTACCCTAAACCCTAAAACACTACCTCCAGCACGACCCCTACACTACCCAAACACCACTGCACTACCCTAAACCCTAAAACACTACCCCCAGCACGACCCCCTACACCACCCAAACACCACTGCACTACCCTAAACCCTAGAAAAGAAACCCCCACCCCATGCCCAATCCCCTTACCTCTCACTCCTCGTGGTTTCTCTCTCCTCGTGGTTCCTGCTTCACGTCGTCTCTGAGGGGCGGTGCACGTCGTTGTCAGGAAACGGAACAGCCTCTGTTTCCTTACAACGACATGGATCGTCTACATGTTTTTTAGAATGCATGGTCATTTACCATACATACCTTTACAACAAAATTCGTTGTAAAGGCATGCGTGGTAAATGACCATGCATTCTAAAAAAATGCGTAGTAATGACTTTGTGATGTACAACGCATGTGTGGTAATGCATGCGTTGTAATGGTATCGCAAAGTAAAAAAGTCGTTGTAACGGCTGTTTACCGATCGAAGCTGGCCCCTGTTCTTCAGTGAGACGTTTATTTGATTAATTAGGAGGAAGGAATGTGGTTTTTTTACAGAAAAGTGCATTCCCGGCTGTTGTATTGTGAAAGTGTCCTCGTGGCCTGGTTTCACTTCCGGTAAGAGAGTGGAAGAGTCTGTTTGGATCTAAAGGAGTTCTGTTGTTGGACGGGGCCGGCGCGACATGTCATCAGAAAACATTGCTAATGGAAAGCGTCCTCCCTGAAGTGTGGAGCAGTGCCATGAGAGGTCAACGAGTGTGCGTCCCACCGCAGTATGACCGTACCGCGTGACCCATGTGCCGCCTCCAGGGTACGGGAGGCAGAAGCGGCATCGCAGGTCCTGACCATGTCATCAGTGATGTAATATGTGACGTCATCAGCAGTGCATTGCGGGCGCGCGAGTTATAGTTAGCTGAACTAACTATAACGGGGGAATTTCTATGGTTTTGTACGAGTGAAATGTCCAACTAACTATAACGCCCCTGAAACCTATGGTATTTTCAGTGAATAGATATATATATATATGTTCTGCTCCAAAGGTTGTCCACCAGGTGAGTAGCACTCGATCAGCAGCTTTGTTTATGAAAGGCAGGGACGAGGATCCGCTTGTAGAATAGAATATATATATATATACACACACACATATATGTGTGTGTCTTAAAAAATTTATTCAATTTACATAATTACTAGTCAACAATTATCAACGAATAAAGAATTGTTATTCAAGTATTTATCAATTAATCTTCCACGCTATACCCCCACTACTAACCTAGCAGCTCACAAATAAAATATAATAAAAAATATTATGTATTTCATAATTTACATCTTTAAAATTAATGTTGTATTACAAAATTAATTTACAAATAATAATTATTAGTTCATTATTAGTTACTTAACTTCCCAAACTAGACCCCTAAAACCCTAGCAGCCCGCAACTAAAATATAAGTAAAATAAAAAAGTATTCCATAAATTACATAATGAGAAATCAAATAAATAAATAATTAACAAATAATATTGAATTGTTAATTAATTATTGCTTAATTAACTTCCCAACCTATACCACTAAAAACTTAACAGCCCACAAATAACATATAACAAAAAGAAATCAGGATTAAATAAATCACATAATAAATATCAATCTTATAATTAAATTAAATGTACTAAATAATGCAGAATTAATTATTACCTAATTAACTTTCCACCCTGTTTCCCTAGAAACCAAAAAACATGCTACAATACTATAACTTACTAATAAAAATTAAATAAAAAGATTTGAATTACTTAAAATAACATGCTATATTTTTTTTTTTTAAACTAGTAACATTTATATAAACAATAGCAACATATCAAATTAATTTATCAAATAAAACACATTAAAATAATTTTTTAAATGATTTTTTTCATGACTATGATACTCAAAACAATATTAAAAACATCGATATCATTTAAAACAATATTATATACCTCAAAAACGATGTTCTTTTCAATAATATTCAGCATCACAAAATTTATGAAGCACAATATTTTATTTCAGATATTTCTGTCTTCTCAGACTTTCTACTCGATATTTTGTCCAAACTCCCATGTGCACAAGTAAGGATTTTGGATAATTGGTTGTGCTGATTGCCTCCGGACACTATGGGTTGTCGAATTAATAAAGGATACAATGAATATGTAATAGTTTTACAGTAACAACCCAGTCAAATATGTCTGTTTGTAGTCCTTCCTCTAATACTATGACTTGTGAGAAAACAAGAATATTTAGGCCCTAATTACAATGTCAGCCCGACACTGTTTCGGTGCAGGAACCGACTGACCATAGATCGGCGTTTCCGACCATCGTATTAGGATGTGAGCACACATGGTGCGGTCGCAAACTCCCATTTCTCTAGGGGAGCTTGTGCTGTGGGTGGTTTCTGCCCGCAGCACAAGCTCCCATACAGAAATGGGAGTTTGTGTAAATCCCTGCACCGTGTGACAATCCCCCAGCATGGTCTTATTACTCAGCTGGGGCACATTCCAAGATAGATTATACAGTGGTAACTCTACCACTACTCAGTCTAATTTTATCTTATCGGATTATTAAAACAGGCAAAAGTGACCACGGAAAACAAACCCGATCCGATTTGGAAAACAAATCATGGAGATCAATACCAAATGCCAAATGCCCTCTCCACAGGCAATACAAAAGGGGATGATGGACGGAACGTTTGAGCCAATCAAACACTCACCCCCAGTCAACTGATCTGGGTTTAATCCATCATCATTCTTTAGCTCACTCCACCACCCCAGTTCAGACATGGCCATATGCAAATCAGTCTGACCCTGTGCCTCATGGGAACAGTCCAGCCCGAACTGCCAAGCCATGTCTTCCCTGGACCGGAAACAAGCATCCTAGGACCGGTTTCTAGCATTTCAGCCGTCATCAGCCAGGCTTGCTTGAATCCAGTGGCAAAGTGAGCAAGGGACCCACATCTGGGCATACCCCCGCCAACTTAGGGCGACCAAAGCGATACAAAAGGGGATGATGGACGGAACGTTTGAGCCAATCAAACACTCACCCCCAGTCAACTGATCTGGGTTTAATCCATCATCATTCTTTAGCTCACTCCACCACCCCAGTTCAGACATGGCCATATGCAAAACAGTCTGACCCTGTGCCTCATGGGAACAGTCCAGCCCGAACTGCCAAGCCATTTCTTCCCTGGACCGGAAACAAGCATCCTAGGACCGGTTTCTGGCATTTCAGCCGTCATCAGCCAGGCTTGCTTGAATCCAGTGGCAAAGTGAGCAAGGGACCCACGTCTGGGCATACCCCCGCCAACTTAGGGCGACCAAAGCGATACAAAAGGGGATGATGGACGGAACGTTTGAGCCAATCAAACACTCACCCCCAGTCAACTGATCTGGGTTTAATCCATCATCATTCTTTAGCTCACTCCACCACCCCAGTTCAGACATGGCCATATGCAAATCAGTCTGACCCTGTGCCTCATGGGAACAGTCCAGCCCGAACTGCCAAGCCATGTCTTCCCTGGACCGGAAACAAGCATCCTAGGACCGGTTTCTGGCATTTCAGCCGTCATCAGCCAGGCTTGCTTGAATCCAGTGGCAAAGTGAGCAAGGGACCCACGTCTGGGCATACCCCCGCCAACTTAGGGCGACCAAAGCGATATAAAAGGGGATGATGGACGGAACGTTTGAGCCAATCAAACACTCACCCCCAGTCAACTGATCTGGGTTTAATCCATCATCATTCTTTAGCTCACTCCACCACCCCAGTTCAGACATGGCCATATGCAAATCAGTCTGACCCTGTGCCTCATGGGAACAGTCCAGCCCGAACTGCCAAGCCATGTCTTCCCTGGACCGGAAACAAGCATCCTAGGACCGGTTTCTGGCATTTCAGCCGTCATCATCCAGGCTTGCTTGAATCCAGTGGCAAAGTGAGCAAGGGACCCACGTCTGGGCATACCCCCGCCAACTTAGGGCGACCAAAGCGATACAAAAGGGGATGATGGACGGAACGTTTGAGCCAATCAAACACTCACCCCCAGTCAACTGATCTGGGTTTAATCCATCATCATTCTTTAGCTCACTCCACCACCCCAGTTCAGACATGGCCATATGCAAATCAGTCTGACCCTGTGCCTCATGGGAACAGTCCAGCCCGAACTGCCAAGCCATGTCTTCCCTGGACCGGAAACAAGCATCCTAGGACCGGTTTCTGGCATTTCAGCCGTCATCAGCCAGGCTTGCTTGAATCCAGTGGCAAAGTGAGCAAGGGACCCACGTCTGGGCATACCCCCGCCAACTTAGGGTGACCAAAGCGATACAAAAGGGGATGATGGACGGAACGTTTGAGCCAATCAAACACTCACCCCCAGTCAACTGATCTGGGTTTAATCCATCATCATTCTTTAGCTCACTCCACCACCCCAGTTCAGACATGGCCATATGCAAATCAGTCTGACCCTGTGCCTCATGGGAACAGTCCAGCCCGAACTGCCAAGCCATGTCTTCCCTGGACCGGAAACAAGCATCCTAGGACCGGTTTCTGGCATTTCAGCCGTCATCAGCCAGGCTTGCTTGAATCCAGTGGCAAAGTGAGCAAGGGACCCACGTCTGGGCATACCCCCGCCAACTTAGGGCGACCAAAGCGATACAAAAGGGGATGATGGACGGAACGTTTGAGCCAATCAAATACTCACCCCCAGTCAACTGATCTGGGTTTAATCCATCATCATTCTTTAGCTCACTCCACCACCCCAGTTCAGACATGGCCATATGCAAATCAGTCTGACCCTGTGTCTCATGGGAACAGTCCAGCCCGAACTGCCAAGCCATGTCTTCCCTGGACCGGAAACAAGCATCCTAGGACCGGTTTCTGGCATTTCAGCCGTCATCAGCCAGGCTTGCTTGAATCCAGTGGCAAAGTGAGCAAGGGACCCACGTCTGGGCATACCCCCGCCAACTTAGGGCGACCAAAGCGATACAAAAGGGGATGATGGACGGAACGTTTGAGCCAATCAAACACTCACCCCCAGTCAACTGATCTGGGTTTAATCCATCATCATTCTTTAGCTCACTCCACCACCCCAGTTCAGACATGGCCATATGCAAATCAGTCTGACCCTGTGCCTCATGGGAACAGTCCAGCCCGAACTGCCAAGCCATGTCTTCCCTGGACCGGAAACAAGCATCCTAGGACCGGTTTCTGGCATTTCAGCCGTCATCAGCCAGGCTTGCTTGAATCCAGTGGCAAAGTGAGCAAGGGACCCACGTCTGGGCATACCCCCGCCAACTTAGGGTGACCAAAGCGATACAAAGGGGGATGATGGACTGAACGCTTGAGCCAATCAAACACTCACCCCCAGTCAACTGATCTGGGTTTAATCCATCATCATTCTTTAGCTCACTCCACCACCCCAGTTCAGACATGGCCATATGCAAATCAGTCTGACCCTGTGCCTCATGGGAACAGTCCAGCCCGAACTGCCAAGCCATGTCTTCCCTGGACCGGAAACAAGCATCCTAGGACCGGTTTCTGGCATTTCAGCCGTCATCAGCCAGGCTTGCTTGAATCCAGTGGCAAAGTGAGCAAGGGACCCACGTCTGGGCATACCCCCGCCAACTTAGGGCGACCAAAGCGATACAAAAGCCACTCACTTTGCCACTGGATTCAAGCAAGCCTGGCTGATGATGGCTGGAATGCCAGAAACCGGTCCTAGGATGCTTGTTTCCGGTCCAGGGAAGACATGGCTTGGCAGTTCGGGCTGGACTGTTCCCATGAGGCACAGGGTCAGACTGATTTGCATATGGCCATGTCTGAACTGGGGTGGTGGAGTGAGCTAAAGAATGATGATGGATTAAACCCAGATCAGTTGACTGGGGGTGAGTGTTTGATTGGCTCAAACGTTCCGTCCATCATCCCCTTTTGTATCGCTCTCCACAGGCAGGCACATTTTTTACCAGGGAGTGTAACCACAACAAACTACAGGAAGTTGCTTTGGTCAGATGGCACAATAGAGTCAATTGGGGCCACTGCTTCTACTCTTGTAAAGCAATGTTTTAAAAAGGATAAGCTCGATCCAACAGCTCTTTACAGATAAACTTTTGGCTACTTACCCTTCAAAAAAACATCTTAGCACGCGTCAAACTAAAGAACACATGCAAGAATTAAAAGGATTAACATATCTGCCTCTAGTCCCATGATAAGGAAGAACCGTAACAGACTACTAAAATAAGCTAAGAGGAAGCCTGGGAATTGTGAATTTCAAGCTGAATTGAAGCTTAGAAACAAAATATACCGGAGAACAGTTTTGGAAGCGAAATTAGTAGAGAAGCATGGCCTCTGAGCTAAAGCACTATGTCTTAGTAAAAAGAAAAACTCAAGGGGCTTCTGGGAAATGGTTAACAACTTGAACAGGGCTCCAACGACAATTACGAACTCCAACATAGCAGAAGCAGGTTGGGTTGACTTCCTTATTAAACACTTTTATCAATCCTTATAGGACACAATACCCAGAAGCAATGCGAGGAGTAGCAAGACTTCCATAAAACTCCTGATAAACCCAGATGACTCCATGATCAGTTTGTCTGAAGAACAAACCTGCAAAGCCATCCCAAAGAGTAGACAAGACGGACCCCAGGTTCGAATGGAATACCAAATGCACTGTACAAAACCAACCCGGCCTTTTGGGCGGACAGACTGGCGGTAGTTTCAACAATGTCCTTAAATTGGAATCTATTCCGGCCTTGTGGAAAGGCTCAATAATCACCCCCATTTTTAAAGGGGTGACCTCTCTCGCCCGGAAAACTATCAGGCTATCTTACCATATATTTACATATTACCTTCCAGAAATGGAAGAGGGAGCCCATTTTAAAGGCAATCTAAGATTAAAGAAGAGAACAATTGGCTATTGAGAGTATGAGCATTGACACATATCACTTATGTGATAAGTTTGCATTGTAATGAATATGTATAAGTGATACACTACATAGAAAATAAGACACAATGCGTAGGGACTGATGACATTGGATTAAAAAGTCTTTCCTCCCTATATGAACTAAGAAAAGATGCAAGGGTTTAATGTAAACTATTGGAATATTAAATGATGGATTTATATGATATGTACAGCTAGTGTATTTGTTGATATTGTTACTACATATGGTGTAACTTACTTCTGTTGGCTACAAGGTATTATATCAATGCAACCAATCATATAGAAACTCAATAAAGATTGATTTATAATGATAAATTTGGATTTGTGTGCATTGCATGTCATTAAGTGGAGTAGCTCCATGGACTCGTACATTATCTTAGATGAATTGAGCAAAAACAATGTGTACGTTATTTGTTTTTCTTTTACAGGCTTTGATAATTGTAATGCATTTATCGTCTGTGTTTGGGTGGATGAGACTTGCAGGTTTAATATTGACCATTGCGTGCTTGCTCCTACAACTTGTAATTATCCTGTTTTCGTTTTTGCTCTATCGGTCCTGCTCTTTTAGCTCACTGCTATACACCTATCATTTCTTTTGGCAACAAACATTTTCAGTACTAAACAATGTGAAGACCTCACATGCTCCTAAATCAGCATTGTTATCACTGATGTGTTCTATATCAATGCATACAATATTACTGTGGGGTGCTACCAAAAGCATATGGTATTGGAAATAAAGTGACAACCACCAGGTGAGAAGAAGTGCCTTCTTTAGACATGGCATGTAGCCCACCATTTTTAATGATTTTTTTTATTAGAGGTGGCCTCTTACCATAACTGGAATAATGCTTCTTGTATTGTAGTCTTACAAATTTTTGGCTTGTGAAAGAGTTCTCAAGAAAACTCTTAAAACTGAATGGGCCCTGTTCAGATTTCTACACAGTGTAAAAATCTGCACATCGGGAATCAAAAACTCCTGTGCAAAATGCACATCTGATTCTCTGAGAGGAAATCATTTTTTTCTCTGGAGAAAGCTGTTCTCCTATACCTTGGCAAATCTGGGAGGGATCTATTCCCCTTCCTATCTTTGAAGGAAATGTGCTCCAGCCCTTGATTGCAGTATATCTCCAATTATTTCCAGGTTGGAAATAGATCGGATCAAAGTTTGGAAGTGCTCACAAATGTGCATGTTTGTGGGTGTCCCCAAACTTCCAAAGAAAACCACATCTTTGAAAGTCCACTTCCCACCTGTTGAGTGGGATCTACTACTGCGGATGTCTGCACTTGTGGTAGAAAATCAGCAGTAGTAAATGTATTTACAGCCAACAAGGATTCCTTTGTGTGAATTCCTGGCTGGTGTACATAAGGTATTTTGGCTATAAACCTGTGTTAACAGACACATACAAAAGTACCTTTGTGAAAAAGACCCTTGGTTGGCAGTTGAACAAATTAACTCCTACAAAATATGCACCTTTGAAAATGTTGCTTTTTCACTGACCAGTCACAAGAAGTATTGGTTCATTTCCTGACAGTACCAATGCACTGTTACATATTCTGGTCAATACATAGCAAGCCATTGCTAACAACTGCAGTTATTTTATTTTTTTGTTTGCAATTTTAAATAGCACACACTTAGCTCAGGGGCCAGTGATGGGTCCTCCATTAGGGCGGAGGAGCGTTGCCTCCCTGCTGAAAGCCAGCAGAGGCAAGGACAAATAAAATGATAATAAAATGTTTTTATTATCATTTTATCTTGCGTCCTGACAGCCGAGCCGAGGGTGGGGCGGGGACAGCCACAGTGATGCTGCAGCACTAGGGAGGAGGGGGGAGTGGTGGGCACTGCTAAATGCGCATGATGGTTTGGCCGGCCCCAGAGGGCCGACCAAATCATCTTGCGCTCTTAGCCTTTCACCACCTAGCGGTGTTGTGCAGCTGGGTGAAGAAACCACCACAGACTCCTAGCCCAAGTCTGAGCGCCGAACCGAGGCGTTCAGACGAATCCCAGCACTGCTCACATGCTGGGAATGATATTCCCAGCAAGTGAGCAGTGCTGGAATTGGGAGCTGGGAGCCCACGCAGTGTGCACCACATTCCTGACATGGACGCGAGGATTGGGAGGAAAGCGGCGGCCGTCAGAGAAGGTAAGTGCAGTTTTATTTATTTTTTATTTGTCTTTTTTTGTGTTCCCCCCTTCCCCTGCATCACCACTTCACAGTAACAGCAGCCGCTCCTGCCAGGGGCATTAGAGTGCTTACTTGAGCACCAGATTAAAGGCACTGGGTCAGATTTATCATGGTATTGCATTGCCCTTGCGCCAGGCTTTGAATCGCATGGGCAACGCAATACCTAAGTTCAGTTTACGAAGCAACGCAAGGTCACCTTGCATGGCCCTGCGTTCCTTGGTAAATCTGGAGTAATGCAAGGCAGCACAAATCGCTAACTTGCGTTACTCTGCCCTGGGAAGGCATTCCATGTGGAGCATGGGTGTTCCCCACACAGCCACCCATGGATTTTGGTGCATTACCAGATTTACGAATACTGGTAAACCTGGGCATGCGTGAAATGCTACGCCTTCTCAGCAGAGGCGCAACAAGGAGAAATATCTTTTCAAGTCAAACAAACTTTATTTTGGCAACAAGTACCATAAACGTTTTGAGGTATCCAATAAAAGTTGCATTTAATACAAATACAATTATAAATAGCTAAAAAACATCAAAAAGACTATAGAAAATGTTGTAATAAATCAATCGTATATAAAACATTTCCTGGCAATCGGACACACATTCAGAATGCATCATAACATACATAGATTTATACTTAAGAACAAGGGACACTCCAGATTTATGGCAATTTGCAAATGCAATACAAGGTATACAGACAATTGCATCATAAAGTGCACAGTGCAGAAACTAAGGCTACTCCCTACATTGACCCCCAGTTCTTAATGAGATGATAAGACCAATCTTCTTATAAGCCACATTCGACCCAGAAATTTAGCAACCAAACAAGCATAAAGAGGACAGGGATCGAATCACAAACAAATAAAACATGGGACATAGATGTGTTCGCAGTATTACAAACTGGGCACAATGAGGATGAAGATTCTGAGGTCACTCATTTGCAAGTAAAAGCTTTAAGGGGTACTGAGCCAGTCCTGAAATGGAAGTAAAGCTTCCTGTCCATTGAAACAGTAATAAAGTACCACTATTGTTCATAAGGGCTAGTGCATTTAGAATCTAAAATTCCCTACTCATTGTGTCTCTAGGTGCATATTGGGTGTCATTCAACATTGTCCAAGACCTATATCATTTTTTTAAGAGCTCTTTTGAGGGGATGGGGTCTTGGAGCGTGGTCTCCCAAAGAGGACATCAGCTTTTTGATGTTCGAAAGCCAGGAGATTTTAACAAATCTATCCACTTTAATCACTTCCTGTAAAGCTACTGCATAATGGATAGGCTCAGGAGTATACCATATTCTACTCCAGAAAAAGAGTGGGCGCAGCCTAGCTTTTTCAATCACTTTCCTACCCATATCAAGCATAAGGTGGTAAAGCGGAGTACTGGATGGAAGGAGGGCTATATTTTTCAGAAACCTATTCTCTGATCTAACCATCTCATTGATGTTAGGAAAATCCCAAAGTTCTGCACCATAAACATAACATAATCATAACGTGTATTTGTATAACAGAAGGGTATCTTGGCACTGAACAGCAGATGTCAATTGTTGCCGAACTCAATGCTACTCATTTTATCAACCTCTGAAGGATGAAAAGCTCAGTGGCCCCCAGGATTTGAGCCTGTGACCATGAGGTCAAACACAGGCCTCTACAGTGGACACACTAGTCCACTAAGCCACCATATCCGGCTGAAGTGGCTGAGCCCACAGCTTTTGCTTCGTAGATTTGTAGCGCAGGTGCAATCGGTTTGCTATATGATGAGCGGAGCTCTATGAGGATAACACCTACAATTTGTTTATGTTTCACAGCCATTTTTTTGACGTGGGGCTTCCATGACATTGAAAGCCGTCAGCTTCACACCAAGATAGTCAAATGAATCTACCTTTTCAAGGGTTGCTCCACCTAATGCTTGCCTCCCTTTATAGGATTTGTGCTGATTAAATGTCATATATTTAGTCTTCGCTGTATTGATCTCCAAACCGCGGCTGAGGCAAAACTCAGCAAAGTGGTTCAACAATTTCTGAAGCCCACTAGGGGTTTAGGAGATCAATAAGGTATCATCAGCAAAGAGGAGAATAGATGTTTTCACGTTAGCAAGGGAGGGGGCATCAGTTAGGTGCTGAGAGAGAAAGTGCACTATATCATTGAGATAGGGGAAAAACAGTGTTGGGGCTAAGACGCAGCCCTGTCAAACTCTCTTGTTAACAAGGATCTGATCAGTGAGCTGACCATGCTTGTCCCATCAAATGTTGGCATAGTTAGTCTCGTGCAGGTGAATAACTAGTGAAAAAATATCACAGAGTACATGCCATAACTTTTGGAGCAAATTTAAGATCGACAAAGGCAACATACAAATTGCCCCTGCCAATAAGCACTTTCTTCCATACATAAGTAAAAATCAAAAGACCTGATCAATGGTGTTGGTTTTCTTTAGAAAACCAGCTTGGCAAGGTGTCAGTATATCGTTATCATCTATCCAGTCCTGCATTTTGGTCAAGCGTAGGCGAGAGAAGAACTTTTGGATGCACTCTTTTAGACTAATTAGTCTGTAATTTCTAGGCATATTCCTGTCACCCTTTTTATAGATTGGTATCACTTCAGCACCTTTCCACGAATCCAAGATCGGTGCCCCCTTTGCAGTAGCATTAGCTAGGGCAAAGATATATTTTGACCAAATTCTTTGTCCTATATGAAAACATCCCCTGGAATGCAATGGTTAAAAAAACATTAGGATGATGTGCATTAACAAAACTAGCAGTCAGACTACGATCTAAGTTAGAGTTAGACTCAGCAAGGCCAACTTCGAGTGGGAGGTTACTTGAAAGTTCCATAGTCGAGCTGGTATTAGGTTTTGTTGAAATTAAGCAGGATGTTAATGGATTAACTCTTGAAGGGCACAATCAATCTACTTCACCCAAGGGGGAAAAGCCACCTGCAAGACCTGAGGTGTTACACAATGCATTGGACAACCTATCACCTGGCCACTGATATTTGAACTGAATGTTTGAGTTATGTAAGGAACAGGACCTGATGTCGAGAGCCACCAAACTTTCGACATTCTTCACGTCTCTAAGAGTTAGCTCAATACTACCAAGGTTCTAGTTGTTTGTAGGATATCTTTTAGCACTGAAGATGTCTTCTCGGATAATTGAACGACAGCCCCTCACATACCTTGTCCAATGTATGGCTTTATTTTTTAAAGAATCCTCCCCTTCATATGTTCTATGAGAGGGTAGTTTTGGCACAGTGACCATAAAGATCGACCTGGTAGTTACAGAGCACCTATCACTGGTCTTTGATGAAGTCGAATAGCTGTTCATAGGTAGATGGTCTTGGTGGACCAGCTGTTATATTTTCATTAGCTAGGTTTGATTGGTGGAAAATGCCTAAGTTTCTAGGTGGTTTAGATGGTCTAGGGGGCTTAGATCCCAGGGGCCCCCATGCTAAGCCCGTGCCTCATCTCGCACACGATTCTTTCGGTGTTCCTAATGTGAGTAGTCGCTGGGTTGATCTAGAAGGCTGCTTTGGTCCAGCTTCCTGGTTATCTAGCACTTCATGAGCTCTAGGGATATTAGCATTGTTGCTCACAAGTGGTTGATTCATCATACTAGTTAATAGTGTTATAAAGAGCTTTAGTTCCCGCACCTCTGTCCTCAACTCTTTAATTTGTAGTGTGTAATTTGCAATATCGCTGGGGAAAGAAGCATGCGGAGCAATGGTACCAGTAGTCTTACTAGGAGCCTCAAGAGATACTTTTTCCCTGTCAGCTCTGGTGGTGGGAGAAAATGGTTTCTACGAGGTAGAGTGACTTCAGATGGAGGTATACACGTAGGCTCAGGTATATCATGCTCATCTGTACAAGTTAAATCTTCAGCAGGTGGTAAAGAGGAGGCTCTGCGAGTTGTTTCCTAACTGTCTTTCTATTGAACAACTGTGGGAGAGTTTGTACGACTTTCTTAGGATTGCCAACAGGGCCTCCTTGAGGCGCAGTATCCATGCGTATAATGGATTCGACTTCTTCTATTAAGAGGTTGAACTCATTAAGAATAGAATTCTTGGTTTGTCTTGCTTACCCATAATTTTCACGATGATATGTGGAGGGCAAGCCAAAATGTGAGGTCAAAATGCACTAGACAACAAAATAGCCTTTATAGCACAATCACGCTAAAGATAATAATCTAAAGCACTGCAAAAAACAACAAAATATAACACGAAAAAAATATAACCTTAATCTTATCAACATGCATAATGATTAGGAACAAAGAAAGAGTGGGTCATTATAAGCTGTGACATCTAGATTTAATTGCCTATGGGTGATATCATAAACAAGACTCAATGAGTGCCACTCCAGTCAATCGCAGGCCCGGGTGGTATGGGGACAGAGCAAACCAAAAGAATTAAAGAAGGAAAAGTCACAGCACCTTTATAAATAAATAAAAAGCCAAAGGGGGCTGTGGCGCGCTTATATATATCTATAGCGCAGTTCTGATGATGGTGGCAGCAAGGGGTGATGGGACTTGTGGTCCCAAGTGGTGTCAGTGGCTCCCCCAACAAGAAATCGGCTCCAAATGCCCCCAAAGCAGTGGGCTGCGGCACGCTTATATAGCGCAGTTCTGATGATGGTGGCAGCAAGGCAAGATGGGACTTGTAGTCCCCAGCAGCGTCAGTAGCTCCTGCAATAAGAAATCAGCTCCAAATGCCCCAGAGGCAGTGAGGCTGTGGCACGCTTATATAGCGCAGTTCTGATATAGCGCACTTCTGATGATAGTGGCAGAAAGGGTTGATGGGACTTGTGGTCCCCAGCGGCGTCAGCGTCTCCCCAACCAAGAAATCGGCTCCAAATGCCAAATATCTTTAATTCTCCTCGTTGTTTCCTCGTTCTAAGTGTGCTGCATTTTGCAGCACACTTTGAAAAAGGTAAAAGACACAGAGGAGTGCCTTCCTGCACAAAAACAATCTTGCCTGCAATGTAGGCACCCTTGCAACATGGCACAGGGGTGCTAGAGTTGGCGCTATGCAGCAGATTGTGCACCAGTGTAGGCACCAGTGTAGGCAGAGAGCAGGAATGTACCATATCTTGATATATATGGCTCATTCCTGCTGTCTCCCTTTCACGCAGCGCAGCACAACAAGTTGTCTTGCTGCATTGTGCGAAAGAATGATAAATCTGGCTCACATGTTTTTTGATCCACAGGACTCGAATCTGGCTCAACAGTCTGCAGTTATAGACGTTAGGCCACATCTTCTCTTATTTTGCCCATGCAGAATCCAAAAAAGATAGCAGTGAACTATTGAGGCAGAACTATAGACATTACAAACAACCTTGCACCGGCATCATAATATTTTGTTCTCACTTAAAGCTGGCCATATAGCACAACTTTTGAACGTGAGCTGCGGCACCAACCACACTACCAATTTCTCTCATAACATTTAATTAGACTCTGTTGTTCTGTGAACAAAACAATGCCACCCTCCCACAAGACAGGGCATTCAGGCACATGCATCAAGGTAGGATTTTGCGAGTCCTTAATTGCGATTATTAAGGAATCCCAATTAAGGACTCGCAAAAGCCTATGCATGTAGGAATCGCTATAAAAATAGCGATTCCTACACATTCCTTATTTGCGAGTCGCAAATAAGGAATGGCTTCCCATTCATTCCTATGGGCCTAGAGGCCCATAGGAATGAATGGGAAGACATTCTCAATTTGCGATTAGCAATTAGAGAGTCGCAAATTGAGAATGCAATTTCAAGGTTGCATGGGTGTCAAAAGGACACCCTGTTGCACCCCTGAAATTGATCTGTGCACAAATGTTGCGCACACAAATGTCCCAAGGACATGTGTGTGTGTAACCTACAACTTTGAAAAATGCACTTTAGTGCATTTTTCAAAGCTTTTGCAAATTACCATCAAGTTCAACTTCATGGTAATTTGCGTCCCCTAGTAGCAAAATCGCTACTTCAAAGTGGTTCTTGCATTGCATTTAAGGAATCGCAAAATGCGATTCCTTAAATGCTATCGCAATTTGAGAACTCGCAATTAATTGCAAATTCTCAAATTGCGAGTGCCTTGAACCTTGCCTTGAATCTTGATGCATCGCAAATGCCATTTTTGCGGGCGCAAACGGCCGATTTTTGCGAATCGCACCGTTTGCGCTCGCAAAAATGGTTGATGCATGTACCTTTGTCTTGCGGCCAATCTTCCCGTTAACAAGTGCATGAAAGCAAGCAGCGTCTTCGGCTACAACTATCCTAGTCATAGCTGAATGAAAAAAACACAAGCCCTTGTTTTTCCCTGCTTTTTCCAAAAATTCATCAAAAAATGGTCTCAAATGTAGATTTATTTATGGACATGCAGGCAGTTTTACAAGATTCGCTAGGTAGATTTGCAAATTCATTTAATCTAGAGACTGTATGAAGACATTTAAGTCATTGCTCTAGGATATTGGCAGTACCAGAAAAAAGACACCGTTATCTAAAAATATAAACAGTGACATGTTCATGGAAGAGAAATTAAAATGTGATGTGACATTTCAAACAAGAACATTTTCCTGCTTCACAAATAATAACCCTCTAGCAATAGTTTAGCTGCCATCTCCAATCAAGCAAATGTTTAGTTTCTACTGGTCACATAATGAAATCGTCCTAGTTTCTTTATTACAACCTCGACATTTTTCTATACTAAGAGAGCTGAACTAAGGTTTTTTGTCAAGAAATCATATGCTGTTTAATAATTTGGTGAATGGTAATGGGTCGAATAAAGCTTACATAAAAATCTCAAAAGCATCAATAAACTTAATTCTATTAGGAAGACTAAAAGATTTGATGCCAGAGGAAATGTATTTTATGAAACCAGACGCATATGCTATAGTTCACAGGAGTAGTTTCTTTTATAAAGGCGAACAAACTTCCCGAGGGCATTAGAGAGCTTTACAACAGAACCGGATTAGTTACACATTTATTCATTCGGCTGTTGTTTTTTCTTTTAAGCACTGAGGGGGATATTCACAACAAATGGCGAAAACTATCGCTAACCTCAGTTAGCGTGCGTTTTTTTATCGCCGTGTACCGCGGGCAACTATCGCCGTGTTAGCGACGTATACACAACACACCGCTAACAGGCGATAGTTTCCCCTACCGGGTGAAATGTCCGGCGATAAGATTAGCGGCACGGCGATAAAAATCGTCACGCTAACGTGAAAAAAGTGGCGATGGGCCAATTAGCGACCAGGAACGGCACGCTAATTAGCGTCAGCGCATCTTTTTTCACGTTAGGTGGGAAAAACCACTATAAAACGCCAGCTAAGCAGCCCAAACACCCAAAAAAAAGAAACAATTGAGAAAAAGCATGGAGGAAGCTGGACCCAGTACAGAAGCCAACAACAACCCCCCAAACACCCAGGAGGACCAGTCAGAGACCCTGGGGAAGGGCAAGCAGAAGAGGAAGAGGAAGAGGAAGACCCGGTTCAGTCCGCAGGAAAACCAGGTCCTGATTGCGGAGGTGACAGAAAACCAACAACAACTTTTTGTCAGCTCCACAGTGTCATTGGGCACAAAAAATGCAATATGGCAGTCCATCGCTGCCAAGGTGAATGCTGTCGGAGAGGTGAGGAGGACAGTGGACGATTGCAAGAAGCGCTGGCATGATGCTAAGCGCAAGACCAAGCTGAAACTTGCAGCCAATCTCAAAGCAGCAATGCAGACTGGAGGTGGGAGTCCAGCGCCACAGGAGGAGCTGGATCCGTTGGAGGAACAGGTGTCCCAAGTCATCAGTGAGGAGACGGTGGTTGGAGTTCCGGGACAGGATACTGCTCAACATGACCAGACACAACACCTACAGGGTGAGTAACAACCAGGGACTGGGGGGACGATGGGAGAAGGGCCTAATGGCACCCATGCACAATTAAACATATTGCAGTGCACACCCACAATGACTGTGGATCATGTCCTGGATACCCTTGGCCCTGGTGGCATAGACACATATCACCCTACTCACCCAATACATTGCAAGACACATATTGGTGGTCTCCAGACCTGGAAATGTGTACATAAAAGTCTAGCAAATATAGTCCAAGTATCATAGCAGACCACAAAATGAGGGCTACATGAAAGAGCAAAGGGCCACATTGATTGGAGATGCGGCAGGGTGTCAAAATGGCCCCCTGCCTCAACACCACGCATGTGCATGTTCCCGTATGTGTGAGTCGTGTGCAAGATTGTGCATCAAGGGTGACACTACTGCACATACACAATATTGCAAACAACTCAGACACACAGGCACAATGGTGCATGTGTGCTGACATTGCTGGCAGCATGCCCACCCATGCACATGATCGGTCACATACACACTGCATCCACATTTTGGCGTCAGAGAGATGCGGGCCGGTGCAGACCAGTCGTATATGCGTGGTGTTGAGGCAAGGGGGCCATGTAGACATCCTGCCGCATCTCCAGTTAATGTTCCCGCTTGCTCGTACAGGAGATGCAGTCCTGTGTACACCAAGTGAGAAAGCATCTAGTGATTCTGCATACCATAAACACATGCATTGTCACAACAAAGTGATCATGTAGCCTACTGGCTAAAAGGTGCATATCCCACAATGCACACAATCAGCAGACTTGATTCAAAATGTGATGTAATACAATGAGCAGGGAGGATATGCCTACAACACTACAGTGCATGGACAATGCATTTCAGGAATGTGTCACCCAAATATGCACCACATTACTTGTCCGTGTGCCATACTCACAGAACTACAATGTCCCTGTATAGATGTATGACAACGTAAGTATGACAACAAGCAAGGATAGCAAAGTAGCTCCAAATAATTACAAGTAGCTAAATGGCACCATCATCCCTTAGGCCAAATAGCACTCCTCCACTATCAAGTGTACACATCTGGCATACAGAAAGCTGCATTCCACATCAGTCCTGCTGTGATTTGCCCATTACACCATTATGTGCATGTAAACCTATCAGTTTGGTAAGTCAACAGTGTCAGTGAAAAAATATGCACTCATGGTCCTTATCATCCACACGCAAGGCCCGGCATCCAATAATCTGAACCATGACAGCATGTATCATCCATGTGACCATCTGCGTGGCAATAACACAAACACACATCACCCTGCCATTGACATCTGTTGGGAGGGGGACAGAGACAGTGCCTGAGCACCACTAATACACCTCAGTAAATTCACATCCATCAAATCCAGGCCCACTCATACACCACACGTGGGGTCAACGTTGAGTGTAATGGGTGTTGACCCAGTCTGTACAGCCAGCATAAACAATGGAAACTCAACCTGCACCATACTCACAACGGGTAAGCCAACAGGAGGGCAGCAATCAATGCATGCAAGAAAAAACATGACTGACGACATGCACACAAGATAAAACACAATTGCCCAAGCTAGCAGGATGCACATGTGTACCGCATTGTGCAGCACACATAGAAACAGCAAGTAGGCCTTCGTTACAAATGTGCATAAAGGGGGCCCTCCTCACACATGACTATTCTCGCACCAAACCCATGCACATGTGCAGTACCCAGAAAAGCTGGCTGTCTGTGAGTCACACTGACAAAGCAAGTGACAGTGCATGCTGAATAGCATGCCTGCCCCCCAAACATATTAACATGGAGCAGGCCACGTCACTGAAGTGCCTGAGTGTGGACTTCATCCTTAAAGGAGCAGGTCACACTCTGACACTTCCTCGTGTACATACAACCCCTGATGTAAGCAAGACATCAGCTGACAAACAATGCACAAGTGTCCCAACTCTGACCAAGACCCATATTTACCCCACCTTGCAACATCTCACCATTGTAAAGGCACATGAGTGAAAGGCCCACTGCCTGAAAGGGATAAGGGGCAGCAATACCAAAGTTTCTGGGGCAACTCTACCACAATGCAGTGCGCACACACACATAAATCTGAGCTACTCAACATTGACTACAATGTGGGACAAACTGCATCACTTTCACAACTTAACAGAGGACACAACTTGTGCTGCTTGTGCGTAGAAATTAGCCATTCCCATGTGTTATAGCTGTAAACTGTGAGATGACAATGTACAACTACAACGTCACATCCGTGATGTTGCACTAATATTCACTATCCGGCAACAAATATGCATCTCCTCCCAAACTGTCACAATGGACATTGTCATGTAGTCTGCTTGTAAACTCATCCAATGCATGTTCATACATGAAACACACAGTTAAACTGCATCTCCCCTTTACATTGCAGAGGGAGAAACATCACCTCCTGAACAGCAGCCTGTCCCACTCTTCACTGATGAAGAAGAGGAATTCGCCACCATCAACACTGACACCCTCCAACAGCTGCTAGACTCACTCAGCACCCCATTTCCAGGAGCAGGGAAATCCAGCAGCGTTGTGGAAACTACACCCACTGCACAAACCACACAGCAGCAAGCACCTACCACCACAGCTGTCTCACAGGACCTTGAGGACCCACTACTGGCATTTCAACGCCGTGCGGTAGAGGTCCAGCAGGAGATGACTGATCAGGTGTGGGTGGGGTTTGACAGCCTGGCAGCCAAACTTGTTGCCATACGTGGGTGTCTGAGTCCCATTCGGGACCACCTACAGAACATCACAGACACCCACAATCCGCTCCATGCCCTCCGACATTCCATGGCTGACATCGCTGGAGTCATGACTCAGAGACAAGAACAACTGTCCAGTCAGAGTGGCAGCCAGGAGTTGGGCCGCATGCGACGAATAATGGAGATCATGGAGCGGATGCAAGCGGAACAAATGGCTGCCACGGCTGCACATCAATGCAATGTAGCTGGAATCTTCCATGCCCTGCAGCTGATTATCACTGGATTGCTGCAGCAAGGTTTGGCACAGATGAATGCTGCTGCAGCTTCTACATCCACATCTCCGCCCCCTGATGTGTCAGTGCCTCACAGTGCTGCAGCCAATCTACCACCAAGCCCATGTGAGGCACATGACACATCCGAGGACGAAGATGTGGATGACTCAGCATTTTTGCAAAGAAGAAAGTGGTAGCATTCATCTATGCCAAATGGGCTGTTTCTACTTGGATCTGGGCTCAGCATCATGGGCCGTAACATCATCTTTCACTGTCCCCGATACACTCTGTGACACTCACCTTGGACCTCGACATGGACTGCCATATTATGTCTTGTTCCCAATGACACTGCAATCGGCCTGCAGACTGAACTCTGCCTCTTCCTCAGGACATTTTACCCCTAAAGGACTCTGACTGGCCCTCCACTGGGCATCAATGAAATGTGGGGATTGTTTGGACAAGTACTGGTCCAGTCTTCACCAATGTCAACAGAATTGAAAATAAACAAATTTAACTCACACAGATGTGTGTTGTCCATGATCAATAAAGTATAGGGTCTCCAAAAATCTAGGGCCAATGAATCCACCAAAAGGTACACCAAGGGAAATGTACATGTTTAACTGTGACCCAGATAGGCAGTGAGATGACCGGGTATGTGTGAACTAGCTGTGCCCTCATTGCTCCAATACAACAATCTAGCAACATCCCAACTTAGCCCCACGTCCATTAAGGAAATAGGCATGTTTGCAAAAATGTCCAAGTCTGTTGCAGTCCACAAGTAGTGTCCCCCTTTACAATTGCTACAAATTATCTCTTGACAGATCTACTCACACTCTACGGCGTAGACAAAGCCTGTTGTGATGGTGTGCATTGCATGTCACATCCCAAGATGGTGCACACCATATTCACATTGATGAAGATTCGTAAGGGCACATGTCTACCAGCCACAATTGGAACCACAATGTCTGCCTCAGTGAAGTAGAGTTGGCAATAGGGATTCACCCCAAAGTGCAAGGCGTCAGTCAGCCCCTTCCTGGGGACGAACAATGCTTGTAAAATTAGGAAACCTCTCATGCTGTGACCACTGTGACCGGATAGGGCAATGTGTCTAGGGATGTGTGGTGCACTGCACTTAGCATATAGTCAGATGCAGTACCACCTTTCCAAGGGTGGCATCACTATGAGCCAATGCCAAAAGTTACAGCTCGGAGAAGTGGCTATGACACTGGCACTACAGGGAGCAATGCTACATTTCCCCTCTTGTGTGCAGCAGAACAGTGTTCCCGCACAAAAACGGTATCTGGGACGAAATCATGACTTACCAACTTAAGTGATTCACAAAAGGCATTTAGGAGAAGTGAAGTCAGTGTACCTAACTGTACTACTCCTAAATGCCATTTGTGAATACCGGAAATCGTAAAGTCATGACTTACTCTCAGATGACTTTTGTGACTCAGGCCCACTGTTCTGCCATATGCCGTTCACAATGGACCCACAAAAAGACTACTTCCTGCATGTCCCGGAGGTTGACCCTCCATGCACATGAACATATAATTCGAATGAAGCTGACACACTTGCACTACGCAGCAAGTGTGCCAAGGTCTGTGCATTGTAGGTGGACTCTGCGCCAGGAGCATGTGATATGCAGGGGCTTGACGGAATCTGTGGTACCCGGCGCATACATCCATCTCCATGATGGATAACAGTTGCAAATGCAATATCCACTCAAGGCCATGTCCCTACGCTGTGTTGTAAATGGGCAACAAAGTGCTGTCCAACTCCCTGAGTCACACTTAAGATGTTGAACTTCAAAAACGACTGTCCCTAGCCTAGGCCGTAAATCCTACTTGCCACCCTGTTATCCATGCAAGTTTACTGTGCTCACATCTAAGGTATCCTGACACAATCCATCCTGACAAGTAACATGTCATGACCACACTTACACATTCAATGGATTGTCCAGTGATGGTATGAGTTGCATACAAGGTAAAAAGCCACACTCCACAACATCACACCTGACATAAGTGCAAGCAGAAATCAAAACTAGTAACCATTTATTATTTAAGTACAAAAATTAACTACCCTAAACTGACACTAATCATCACTACTACTAATATTATCTAAACTAACTAGGAAAAACTGGTCAATTACCTAAACTATCTACCCTAACTAATCCTAAACACGCAACGACATATCTAAGACATCAACCCCCCTCCCACCCTTAAGGCACATCATGTGACAGGACAAAGACATCTAAGCTATACATAAACTAACTACACAGTTAACCTACACCAAGATATATTTTTTGTATTTTTTTAAAACATTTTAACAACAAAGACATCAACCCCCAACCCAAAGGAAAAGGAAACTTATCCCCAAATACCATACAATAATAAATATCTAAAACTACCTTAAAATCTAACACTAACTATACCTACACTACAACTACACTACAGAACACTTAAAATACTTACCTAACACTATCTAAAAGACAAGATAAAACATCTGGGGAAGGGAGAAGAGGGGGATGGGGCTCGACATGTCCAGTCCTCAGGGGAGACCCAGGGCTGCCTTAATGTCCATCACGTGGCTCTGAAGCTCTGCCATGTCCCTCCGTAGTTCTGCCAGTATGACATTATTGTCCAACAATGTCCTCCAGTCCGCGCAGTGAACGGCACCACCTGATCAGCATGTGCAGGTGGCATTGTCCCTTGTGTGTGTTGTGTTGGGGGGATGGGTAAGAGCCTGTCCACGCTGGGATCCACGACCGACGCTAGAGGGGCCTGGGATGGCCTGTGTGCCACTCTTACTCCCACGTCTTACATACTCGGGCACCGACTTCCAACTCCCTGCTGCCCGGTCATCCTGGTACCTCCGTGCCATGTTGCGGTACCCTTTAGCAACCTTCTTTATGTGGAGGTACCGGTCCTTCCTCACCTGGAAGGCGTGGGAGTCCTCGGGCATCATGTTGTCTGTAAAATAAGATAAATGACAAAATGTGAGTCCTTAAAAATATGTAAATGTTCTCCATTCAAATCAGACACACAAGGTCACTGAAACATGGGAGCCTACACCCTAGCGTAACAATGTGAAGTCAGAGAGTGACCTGGACAATTAAATGTAGATTCCAGGATCAGTGACTACATGCTGGGGAGACTGACATGACAGTGCATGGCATGGGACATGTACTCAATCACAAAGGAGGGACTGAGGGCTTTTTAGACAGGTCCAGCATACAAGCCCTAAAAGTAGTAAAGATACAGAAGGTATGCTGTCCCTAATTACGTGACAAGGGAAAACTGATTCTGCGTGGTCATGAGGTGTAGGAGGATGAGGATTCCTCCTCTTGGAATCTAGGGCCCTCACCCCCCCGGCAAGGTGTCATGCTTCATCATATGGGCTTCTCCTCGTCAGGTCAGCGCGGCAATACCTGACGGGCTCACTATGAGGGGCTCTTTGGCAGAGATCTTTTATTCCAAATTGCCGTTTGGTGCTGTGGGGGTGAGGGGCCTGGTCAGTGTAGATGAAGGAGTGGAGGTGTATAACCTGAAGGAAATTTAAAACAGGTAAGGGAGTACCAGCGAAAACTGTTTTGATCAATGGGTCTCCCACCCTGATTAAAAGAAACAAAGGCGCATGTCTGAGATTATGTCTCAGGTAGGGTGCTCTATTGTGCTGGCCTGTTAGGTATTGCAGCGCCGACCTGATGAGGAGCAGCCCATATGATGAAGCATGACACCTTGCTGGGGGTGTGAGGGCCCTATATTCCAAGAGGAGGAATCCTCATCCTCCTACACCTCATGACCACGCAAAACCAGTTTTCCCTTGTCTCGTAATTACGAACAGCATACCTTCTCTCCCTTTACTAATAATGGGACATGTACTGTCACAACCAAATGAGACTGTCAGTGTCAAATGATGGTGCTATGACATACCCTAACTGAGGGTGACATGTACAAGGAATCAGAGGAGGGAGGCATTAGCACTCCGTGTGTAGTGCCACCCTCATCCTCTCCTGTAACACAGGCTGCATCATCTGTACAATGCTTATTGTCAGCCCTGCATGTCCCCCAGCGACTGTGTGCAGTTCATCAAGTCTGTGCAAACACAGACACTCTTACACACGAGTGCAAGGGTGTCTGTGTGAAGGGGGGACTTGGTAATGTGTAGGAAGGTTACCCTACCTGCACAGGAGCAATACTGGAACAGCCCTACTCACACTTTCATCTGTGCTGCATCATGCAGCACACATGGAAACACGTCAGGTGGCTGAACACTCACTTGTACATGAAGCGCTGGCCCTCTCTCCACCACTACATCACAATAGGTGACGCCTTGCTGCCGAGAGGGGGAAACATTGTTTCCTCTAATTTGTCAATCATGCATGTCTTGGATCCGCTATGATCACTCCGTAGAACATTTTAACTAGGCAGGCCTCTACAACGCAAACTGTTACAATGCATTCCCCATTGTAACGGCACCCTGGAGTCATAATGGTTACTGTGTTGTAATGGGTAATGCTTTCTCACAGATAGCATTGTAGAGCCCTGCATTGTAAAATATATGGCACAGCAATAATTGCAGAGCTAAAGCATGCGGTGTAAATGCATGCGGAGTAATGTCACCAATTCGGACTGAGGGGCTCGTACACCTGAGCCTGAGTCGACCAGGGAATGACCCCAAGGAGACAGCATGACAACACCATTGCAGTGGCCAAACATGCCAATGAGATTCATAGGCCCATCTTTGCTAGTTGTTTGGGGAACGTGCCATTAATATGCTTGGCTCAAAGCTACGCACTGCTACTTCAGTTAAGCTGGTATGCAGCATACCTACGAAATCACACTGCCAACCGGTGTCTGACCATGCACGGCCTGATAACCACTGCATCCTTGTGCATGATCGGGCCCACTTGCACAGTCATCTCAGTCAAGGATGTACATGCATTCCATGTCTGCTCATACTCATCAGCAACACCACTTACATGTCTCCTCTCCTATCTGTAAGCTCCGTTATCCACATGCATGTGCTGTTGTGACAGAACCCATAGATCAAATTTGCATGTGTATCACTGACTAGGGATATGCAAAGTTACATCTGGAAGACAAATGCAGTGCTCTAACTTCACTTACATATTTGTACACACATCTGACTTCCACAATACATCATCACACTGTAGGCAAGGTACATTTGATACACACCCATACTGCAGACCACAACATCTTTCATTTGACCCTGACATTCATGAAATGGCACTATGCCAATTTATGATGGCCAAACTCACCAGTGGCGTGTGGGTCCGTGAAGCTGTCGATGTCCCCCTGTGTGATGAGAGGTCGTCCAGCTGTGAGACATGAAAAGAAATGTGTGTTGGTATCAGACGTAAAATCACACGGGTCATATTCATCATACAAATTATCACCATAACTGACAATGCTCTGTAACTGTACTGTTGCATTTCATGTTGGCTACATGATTGGGGCTACTTTGCCTGCCATTCACACGAGACCTGTGAATGCTGAGTTGGGCCAAACAAGACAATGATGCTAGCAAACTTGCACATACTAGTTGTGTGACACATTCACAAGGCCCCATGGGTACACGCAACATGATGTAACACATGCTCTGTGTACAATAGCATTGCTGCAGATTGCACAAGGCTGTTTCACAGATGTTGGTGTTGTCTGACACTCTGGAGATGTCCTATTTCCTTTGATCAATTGTTCATATCTCATACATTGTCACACGGAGCCTATGTACAAGAGCAGCGTAGCTAACGTACCAAATAATGATGAGGACAGCCTTTTTAAACTTCCTTTTGTGCAGCACACAGCTCCCAGGAACAATGCCTTGGATTGTTTATGTACAGTCACCCTTCCTGTACACAAACAATCTTTGTCATGCACGCAGTATTGCGCTAGGGTGCCAGCCTTGGCACTACAGTGCTAAGTGTTGCGCCAGTACAGTGGGTAACACAAACCTGCACCCTATGCTTGTCGATATGAAGCAGCGTTGTGTTGCTGATGTGCCAACGTTAGGCGTGAAAGCATGACGTCTCCCGCCTCACTATGCCACATTTTTACACTTGGACAACAGTGTGTCCCACACGGCATTTCTGGGTTTGCGTTACAGTGTTAATATTTAAATTTAGAGGTATAACTTACCACACTGTAGGCCAACGATGACTCCCAGATGGTCCAACAGGTCACCCTAACGGCCCAGGCAATCCTGCCAG